>VHKM01000099.1:1367500-1967500 GCA_007210695.1 Neogobius melanostomus
TTTTAAACTTCAATGTATCTTTTTAAATACTAAGGTTAATAATTTTTTTGGGGAAAAGGAGCTGACCAGTGCAGGACTCAGTCACAGTGGCTCAGGACCAACCCAACACCTGAATAAAGGGGCTGTTGAGAAGCCCTTTACAAGTTGGAACAGTGATCACATGGGCAGAGACCAGTAACAAGGGATCTGTGCTGGGAAAAGCCTCGAACAGGGCACAACCTAGTGAATTTAAACGTTTTGTTTAAGGCCTGCACACACACAAAGAGGAAATGACACCAGTGGCGGCTGCTGTTCTGTGAAAGAGGGGGAGCTCATGATGACCGGCGGGGGAGGGGGGGGCTAATATTTATTCATCTATGTTAAGAAAAGCAACTCAATAATGTAAACACTACTGCTAACTGGGATCTTAAACCGGACAACCATGGAAATCAGCTGGTCTCTCTCTGCAATTGACAAGGTATTTTCTCACAGAAACGGCACTGTTGGAGATCAGCGGTGCCCAGATGGAACTCACCGTGCGGGCTACTCGCTTGACTCTTGGAATAAGTGGAAAGTGGTATGCTTAGCAGTGCTATCTGTGGAAGACATCGAAGATATTTATCTTTTTTGGCTTATGATAGCAGGGTACCTTCTTACATCTGTAGGAGTTCCCCTGGTTTATCGGAAAGTTGGCAAACTGGCAGCAAAAAGGAGACCCCGCCGCTGTCCGTGGAAATCAAAGAACATTTTGGAAAAGTCAGCGAGCACCTGATGGAATTACAACGGAATGTAGCGAAAAGTGAGGAACTCTTTAAAGTCCTTTCTGCTCGGTACGAGGAAGGTATAAGGAAGATGGATTACAGCTTGTCTTGGTCTGGAGAAATATTTCGTGAGATCACGGGACAGATCTCCGGGCTGTGCAGAACTGTTGATGGACTAAGGCCGCTGCCTGCTGCGAATGTCTGAATAACGTTGAGGACCAGCGAAAAGGGAAAAGCAAAGTGATTGTTTAAATTTTAAATTAAAGCGGACAACAATTAATCAAGTTAAAGAATGTAATCTTGAAAAAAAAGAAAGAAAGAAAATTGTTAAAATCGAAAATTGATTACATCTGGTCTGGGCTATTGTTATTTTTTGGCATCGGTGAGGCCATCTAATTTGTAACTTTTTTTTTAAAGAATGGGGTAGGAGCTTATAAGATTTTTTCTTCATCCTACTCCTGTTCTTCTTTTCATGGAATGTATTATTGTTGTGTTTGCTGGATTGTTGTACCAATTTTATGTTGCATTACCATGACAAAAGAATATATAAAATGAAATGAACTGAATCTCCAAGGACTCCAGAGCGCAGCTGTGCAGTTATCTCTCCTGTGCAATGTAAACTTCCCCCACAAGGACACGCTACGGCGATTAGACATAGACAACACTCCAAGGCCAGAAGCCTCCTACATAACACAATACATGACCTACCTTAAAGGGATACTTCGGGATTTTTGACATTGGGCCTCATTTCCTTGTTATCCAGAGTGTTGTTGATGTCTGGAGATATTTTTTTCTTAAATTCATGCAGTTCTTATATTTGAAGAGTCTAGTGGCGCTAGGCTAGAGCAAGGCTAAAGCATTTCTATGGTAAAGTCTAGCCTGCATTAAAAACAGTCTGACCCACTCCACAGTGCACCTGAGGTAAATCACTTATAACACCAGACTAACCATATAAATGTCTGTGTTAATAGAATCATTTTTTGAAATATAACTGACCTTGTATCACATGAATTACTAGACTCTTCAAATATAAGAACTGCATGAATTTAAGAAAAAAATATCTCCAGACATCAACAACACTCTGGATAACTAGGAAATGAGGCCCCATGTCAAAAATCCTGAAGTATCCCTTTAACCTACCCCTCCCTCTGTCCGCCTCACTCACTGACTGTATCTCTACCCACCTCCCCTCCCTTTTGTACCAATGAAACATTTCCAGTGGGTTTTCCGCCCGTAATGTTATACATAATCTTATGTATAATTGTCTATGTATATGCTTGCTTTATTGTGATTTCTACTTTCAGCAACAGAAAGGGGGCCATATAACGGCTGCCCTGGTGCATTTAGCGCATGTGCGCAAACGCACAGAGTAAAATTACTAGTTGTGGACCTGTTCATGACAATGGCAATAAAACCTATTCTGATTCTGATTTTCATAACTTTTGTAGGTCACACTTGTTTTATACAAACTCTGCCAAACGTTGCCACTACAGATATCTCTCCTCCTGCCCTCTCTCTGCCTTGTATCACAGAGTGCGGGAAAAAATAATAAGAGGGAAAATCTGATAGTAGGATTATACTATGTATTGTACCAAACATTTAGGATGTTTGATTTGTTTTGTTAGAAATAATATAACCCAGCAGCAGCTCACAGCTCTGACTGTCCTTTCCAAAAACCGGGCCAATACCACAAGGGATAGTTTTGAGCAGGACTAAACCAATAAATGTTTAGATTGTAAGGTAGCTAGACTTAAAGAGTAACTAAACACCAAATCAAGTTTTTTTTACTGATAAACTGTCTCAATGGGTGTCTCATAGTGTTGTCTACTGGTCCCTGACATTATTCTGACATTATAGCGCAAACATGTGTAAAATCCTAACTTTGGCCTGAAAACGAATGGGTTGCGCCCCCTTCAGGGTTAACTCTGCTACTCCTGATTGGCTGGAGACGTGTCCACGGCCTCCACAGAACGTCATAAGCCGCACAAGCTCCACACATCGTCATCAGGTGCTGCCCATTGTCCTGCCCCTGTACCTGTGGTTTATAACCAAGTCCCTCCCACGTAATCTGCTGTGATTGTGCCAATGCAAAGGCCCACACACTCACCCCCCGCATGTCACCCCCAAACTTCAGAGACCGCCTCTTTCACAGCACTTTTTGACTTTTGTTTGTGGTGGGGAAAGGCTTTGGCCCGTTTAGGTACTCTTTAACCTGCTCTCACAAACACCGCTCCTAACAAGGAAGTGTGAGCGGCTAGAGAAAAAGCACTGAGAAACTACGTTTTTTTATAGTACAATTTCAAGAACAACCCTACCAACCCAACCCCAACAAAGAGGCAAGATGGTTCATATAAGGGCTCTTTAAGATGCGATTCATCTCCCAGGAAAGAGCCACTAATCCCATTACTCTGACTCATTTGTCTGTGTTTCTCCCAGAGTTCATTGAAGCGCTGAAAGTCATCGCGCTCAAAACGAAGTAATGATGGAGTCCTAAATAACCCGTGAAAGAGTCTGCGGCGCCCGTTGTTCCTGTAAGCTCATTCGTCTTGCCGCACACATCATGCGTGTGATTCAGCGGCGCCTCCTGCTGGGCTTAGTCTGCGGGAGGACGGAGCGGTTAGGCTGGGAGGGATGTTAATCAGCCGCTGGGAGTCATTAACACCCATCGGGGAGAGGCTGGGCGCGGCGGGGGGGTCCGGGTTTCCTCTTACACCCCCGAGAAATGAGAGGAGGTCTGGCTGCAAGAGGCTGGGATGAAATAACAGCCTGGACATAATAACAGACCGTTTTTAGATCGGTTAAGCCAACAGCATGGCACTGTTGAGTCAATTTGAAACTCAATTGAGTCAAGTTGAAGCTTTTACCCGAAAAAGTAAAATTAAAAAAGTAAATTGTACATAATTTTCTACAGGTCTGTATAAATTAAAGTGAAACAGTGGTCCAGCGGTTCACCTTTCGCGGCCTTGCAGTTTAGCAGATTTTTTTAGTACATTTTTGTATGCTTTTTTTTTTTTTACAGCCTATGAACGCCATACGTGCATTGTGTTCTGAGTTCTGACTGGCTAGTCGTAGAGTGAGCCATCCTCTCGCTGCAGAGAGGATCTCTGTCAGTCACTGCACGCCGCCAGTCACCAGCTACACAGCCCGGGTCTGACTCCGCAGGACTTTCTCTGCATTTTTCTGCAGAAATAAACACCGCTAGCATGCGCCACTTGCCTCGGCTAAACACACGTCTTCTGAAGCCTGAACCTGCTACGATAAACTTTGGTCGTAGCTAGGGACATTCACTGTTTCTAAAAATTAAAAAAAAAAAGGCTTTAAGACTCTTGTGCATTAAAAAAATACAGGTACAAGGAATAATACAAACATAAATATAATGTCAACTTTACAGTACTACTTTATCATAATTATTATTTTATTATTAGGCCACAATAGGCTAGGTTGTATGTTCTCAAAACATATGCTGTTGCTTCATTATTTGTCAGACAAAGGGAACCTGTTTCTAAAGTGCACTAACGGGACTTGTTTGAACAGCTTATTTCCACATGTGCTGCGCGTTTGCTTTTTGTTTGCATCCTGAGCCAGTTGTGGCGGCTACTCTGGAGGAGAGTGTCGTTGTGCCTTGGTCAACTACTGGTGAGTTTACTCACTGTCTGTTGCGTACAGTATGTCGGCGTGAGAGAGTTCAGCAGTAAACCGTGGCTTCTAAAATTCTTACGGTTAACCTACCGCGTCCGTTTATAATCGTGGTAATCGTAAAATAATCGTAACATCCCTAGTCGTAGCTATGATTGTCTCTTTGAACCATCGCACAGTGGAGACGAGTGCAGCTCATGACTTTACCATCCCCATGTTGTGCGATGTGACAACGGCACGGTAGCACAGTGGTTAGCACTCGTGCTTCACAGCTAGAAAGTCCAGGTTCAATTCCCACCTGGACGGGCCTTTCTGTGTGGAGTTTGCATGTTCTCCCCATGTCTGTGTAGGTTTCCTCAGGGTACTCCGGTTTCCCCACCACTAAAAACATGTACAATAGGTCAGGATGAATGTGAGTGTGTTTGAGAGTGCGCATGGGGGACGACGGATGGAAATTAGCCCAAGGCTACAATCTGGTGTGGCTTGTTCATTAACTTGCACTGTCCCTACCAAATAAACCAATAAATAAAATAAACAAAAATCACACAGTGACACCAGGCATAAGGGACGACCTGTGTGAGCTAGTGAGAAAAGTGTATAAAGTGTGTGGTGAGGGCTTTCACAGCCTTAAAACATATATAATAACTGTAAAAAATAAAGCTGACTACTTCACGGGTTATTTTTAGAAAGTAAACGAGGGACCACTGTAATGCATTTTTTCCTCATATTTAAGTCAGTATCTATAGCAAAATTTCAAATTGATATTTCTGAATTTAACTTTGTCCTTATTCGCCTGCAGCGTCTCACCTTCAATTTATGCTGTGATTAAACTGATTACATATTAGTTACAAAGGTTTGATCTTATCTTGAGTGTATGTTTTTGAATAAGCAGTCAAACAAAAAAATCCTTCTGAAGAAATCTTCAAAACATTGTTGAGGACAAGACTGGACAATGTTGGTCAGTTGAGGCTTATGTACCTTTTGACAAGGCAGTAACTGTGACGTTCATATATGTATGAAGAACGTCCCTGAGCTTCTGAGGATCAGCAGCATCAGCCACATCTCTGTCTGTGAGCTCATGTGTGAGTGACTGCAGGAGCAACACAGAAAACTCTTCACTGCGTTAGTCCTGAACTGTGCCTCATGGTCACAGGCCATATTGAGGAGAAATTAGAAGTATATTATCATCACGACTCAGCCACACTAGCTCCCACATATCCCCAGTAACGCACGCTTCAAAAATTAGGGTTGATTCCATTTTGTGAAATTCTTCCGATGCTCTGCGGATCCAGTCCAACTTAGTGAGGGCAAAGGAAAAATACAGGGTCAATACTTATAAAAACGGATTATGTGGCCCAGGCCTTAAGTGTGATGTGACTGAGGGGCCAAATACACTTGCAACGTTTCGCACAACGCTTGACGCACGCGTGGAAAAGATTGGTTCTGTTTTGATGATTGTATCTTGTGCGTTGCTCCTGGCGCGCGTTATGCACTGCTCTCTCACTCCCCCCTCTCTCCCTCTCTCTCTCTCTCTCCTCTCTCTCTCTCTCTCTCTCTCTCTCTCCCTCTCTCTCTCTCTCTCTCCCTCCCTCTCTCTCTCTCTCTCTCTCTCTCTCTCCCTCTCTCTTTCTCTTTCTCTCGCTCTCTCTCTCTCCTCTCTGTGCGCTCGCTCTGGATAAAACGCACAGCAGCCGTGGCTGGTGCCACTCACGCGCTGCCTCCTGTCCCTCTGCTCTGCTCCAGTCTCCGGTCTGGCTGCTCCCAGGTCGGGTGTCCCCGCCACCATTGGGTCTCCACGCCAGGCGGACTTGCTGTGTGTGTTCGGGTCCCGCTCGGTGCAGAGGAAGCGGCTCGTGGCTGCGGTGGTGTGCGTCGTCATGGTGCTGGCGTTGCTCATCGCCATCCCGCTGCTCGTGCAGACCTCGCGTGCGGACGCGCACTACGAGATGATGGGCACATGCCGCATGATCTGTGACCCGTACAGCCCCAGACCCAGCGCCACGGCGCTCGAGGCGCAGGAGCTCAGTGCGCTCCCGAGCCCCGCGGCTGCGCACGCGCCCAGGGGAGAACCAGGGCGTCCAGGTAAACCGGGACAGCGTGGACCCCCAGGGGAGCCGGGGCCACCGGGACCCAGGGGCCCTCCAGGGATCGCAGGACGAGCAAACCACGGCACAGACACCGGTCCCACAAACCACAGCGGGAACCACGTGGAGACGGCCGCTATCGGAGCAGCAAAGATCGCCTTCTACGTGGGTCTGAAGAACCCGCACGAGGGCTACGAGGTGCTGCGCTTCGACGACGTGGTCACGAACCTGGGCAACCACTATGACGCCACCACCGGCAAGTTCACGTGCCAGGTGTCCGGGATTTACTACTTCACCTACCACGTGCTGATGCGCGGAGGGGATGGCACGAGCATGTGGGCGGACCTCTGCAAGAACGGACAGGTACGTGACCAACGGGTTACAGGGTCTTCATTTCACCAGGAGAAAACGGACAGAATTAAGACATTCCAATGTGCCAGCATGCGTGCGTAACGGCGCAATTACGCACAGAGTGCTTCACAGGCGCAGCAGAAACCAGGCTCATTACGCACAGAACATGGTTTATGGATCATTGTTTTTATTGATTGGTGTTCATTTCGGTCCAGAATGTTCCAGGGATTCTTCAGAGATTCAGTCCAACATATAAATAAGCAAATAAAAATGGAACATTTGCTGTAGTGAGATTGTAAAGATTAATATAAATGACAGACACAACACGACAGCCTCACAAAACCCCCGCCTGTTTAGTTCTTACATGTCCTTAAATTAACCACCACCTTATAATAAAGAACAGGTCAATAAGGAATAATATTCAAGTTCTAACTTAAACGTAATGCCTGCTTAGTTTGTTTCAAGAGAAGCCTATAAAATAAAATAGGGTATAGAATTGGCCTACATTTGATATTTTTTCACATACGTGTATAGAAACATTTTGGAATTATGGAAAATTATGATTTACTTTCACCCTTAATATAGTTTAGTTATTCCCCATGTTAAATAGATTACATCCAGTGGTTCTCTGGTTTCTGTTTTTGCTGCTTCTCTCATGTGTCTAATTGAATCTTTCCCATAAACAGTGACTGTGGTCAAAGACATTTTATTGTGTTTTGGACCAAAGCTCAGTTTTCACTACCTCCTTGAAATGTCATGTTTTTTTTCTCCAAAACAAGACGACTAAACATTTCAGCGCGCTGTTTAATCGTGGCTTTTTAATCACAATTCAAAGAGTAGAGACAAAAGAAAACAATCATGTTATTTATTTCGGTCAAATGCTCTTGACCGAAATTGTTGTTTTTGCTGGAATTGTCCATCGGTCAGATTGCGGTGAATATGCAGGTTTGAGATGCCTTTTTGAGATGCCTTTTACTCTCCATCACAGTGGCCTCAATGATGCTCCAGGGTCAATTATATTTTAGAGTTTCTGGTAGCTTTCACTGCTGACGGACCCTCCCACTAGAAAACCTACAAAACAAAATGATCCTGGATCGTTGTAGAGGTCACAGCGATGGAAAGTAAAGCGCCATGTTAACCATGCATACACGCATGTTGTTGTTTTTTTCCCCCGCATATAAAGTTGCATAATGTGCTTTTAAGGTTTTGACAAGAGTATTAAGATAACGTAATAACAAGCCATTAATGTAATAATAATAAGTCATTACATTATTGGCCTGATGAGATGAAAATCGTTCACAAATGTAATCAAGTCAGCCAATAATGTAATAATACATCAGTATGGCTTTATTTCCAAAACACATTAAACATTGTTTCTGTGCTGTTCTCTCTAAAATATTAGATTACCTGTTATTTTGTGGGTTTTTCATCAACTTTTGTCTAAATCTAAAATGCCATTATTTTCACTTGTCGTATAGCGCATATGCATTTTCCTACGACGGTCAGTTCCGACGATAAAGTGGTCGGGAGTATGACTGAGCTAACGTCATACAGCCCTGTTTCATGGATGGAAAAAGTAGAGTTAATAAAAGTGCCATAACAGGGGAATTACATGGATACAGGACACATTTTTATTGCATGGTAATCAAACTGTAAACTCCTGAACTGAACCAAAAGACCAGGAAACATGGCTAGCGTTTTCCATTTAAGAGAGACAGGGGTTATTTGTCACACAGGGTTAAATGTCACATTGCTCTTTATAGCCACACTAGAGGGCGCCGTATGCTGGTACTGATATATACAGTGCCTTGCGAAAGTACTAATACACCTTGAAATTTGCACATTTTGTCATGTTTACAACCCTAAACGTAAAGATTTTATTTTGATTTTTTTTACTGAAAGTTCACACACAAGTAACAGACAACTGTGAAGTGAAAGCAAAATGATACATGATTCTGTTATTTACAAAAAATAGAAAAGTGAAAAGTGGGGCGTGCATAAGTATTCATACAGCATGAATTAATACTTTGTGGAACCCCCTTTTCTGCAATAACAGCAGCAAATCTTCTGGGGTATGACTACAAGGTTTGCACATGTAGAGACTGACATTTTAGCCCATTCCTCTTTACAAAACAACTCAAGCTCTGTCAAATTAGAAGGAGAGCGTTTGTGAACAGCAGTTTTCAGGTCTTTCCACAGATTTTCAATAGGATTTAGGTCAGGACTTTGACTGGGCCATTCTAACACATTAATATGTTTGTTTTTAAACCATTCCATTGCAGATTTAGCTTTGTGTTTAGGGTCATTGTCCTGCTGGAAGGTGAATCTCTGCCCCAGCCTCAATTCTCTTGCTGACTCCAGCAGGTTTTCCTCCAAAATGTCCCTGTATTTGGCTCCATCCATCTTCCCAACTATTCTTACAATCTTCCTAGTCCCCGCTGAGGAAAAGCAGCCCCATAGCATGATGCTCCCCCCACCATATTTGACACTGGGGATGGTGCACTCAGGACGATGAGCAGTGTTAGGTTTGCGCCATACATAACGTTTTGCATTTGGGTCAAAAAGTTCAATTTTTGTCTCATCTGACCAAAGCACCTTCTTGGCTTTCTTCTTGCCACTCGTCCATGAAGGCCAGATTTGTGTAGAGTACGACTTATAGTTGTCCCATGTACAGATTCCCCCAGCTCAGCGGCAGTACGTCGCAGCTCCTCCAGAGTTATCTTGGGGCACTTGGGTGCATTTCTTACCATTGCTCTCCTTGTTCGGTCTGTTAGTTTAGGTGGACGGCCGTGTCTTGGTAAGTTCGCAGTGGTGCTATACTCTTTCCATTTCCGAATGATGGATTGAACAGTGCTGTAAGATATTTAAATCTTGGGAAATCTTTGTTTAACTTAACACTGCTTTAAACTTCTCCACAGCTTTATCCCTGACCTCTCTGGTGTGCTCCTTGGCCTTCATGATGTTGTTTAGTGACCAATACACTCTGACCATAGCTCTGAGGCCCTCACAGAACAGCTGGAATTATACTGGGAGTAGATTACACACGGGTGGCCTCTATTTAATGGTTAGGGCAAGGTGTGAACATTCTGCAGTCATTAGGAATGTTATAAAGGCAATTTAATGCACTCCGAAAATGCTGTATGAATACTTATGCACGCCCCACTTTTCACTTTTCTATTTTTTGTAAAATAACAGAATCATGTATCATTTTGCTTTCACTTCACAGTTGTCTGTTACTTGTGTGTGAACTTTCATTAAAAAATTCAAAATAAAATCTTTGTTTAGGGTTGTAAACGTGACAAAATGTGCAAAAGTTCAAGGTGTACTTTCGAGAGGCACTGTATATGTGTATTGGTATTATTCTTCTCCAATAATCATTTTCTCATTTTGGACTGAAGACATGAGGAGATTGTTTTTATGCCTTTTCCCAAACTTTAATGTCTGGGTTATTTTTGTAGTCAGAGCTTTCCTTGTGTTAGTGCCATAAACAAAAGACACTAATCTGAAAGACAGAGATATTAGCCTTGATCTGAGCCGTTTTAGAGCTAACATGCTAAAGCCGTTTGTTACTTAGCTTACATTGTTCGGAAAGTGGTCACATGGACTGAGGGGTTGCTTGTCACACGGGTATAAATGGTCGGAAATAGCATAAGCATAAGCATAAGCATAGCCTGGCTAACGCCAGACTGCTGTGTGCGCTCGAATCCTTTCGAACTTCACAACAGCCTGGGGACCATGGCCGACATTTTTCCATGGATTTGGCACCAATCACAGAACGAGGAGGACGGTAAGACGATGACCGCTATTTGACATACGGAAGCTTGTAGTTTGTTTAGGGATAAAAAAAAATAAAAAAATATTTACGGATCTAACATGATAGCAGCAGACGCGATGCCATCTTTCGATCAAGCTTTAGAACGTGTTCTAAATAGTTTAGCTCAAAAGTTTACAGCAGGTACGTCATACGTCATCTGATACCAGATACGATTGGCTATGGCTACGTGCAGACGCATGAGAGACATTCGTAGCGCCCAATAAACGGCTATGGACAATCGTAAACCACACCTCTCTACAGAAAATGAATTGGTGGTCCCAGACTAATATCACTTGTGATTTAGTCTGGCGTTAGCCAGGCTATGTTAAGCACACATCTGGCATTGCATTACGATTTTTCTTTTTATCTCCAAAAGCATAAAAGTTACAAAGGTTTTTATCATTTCATATTAACATCAAAAACTCCATTAAAAACAATTGTGACCACCAACTCCAAGCCTCGCACATGGGGCACATTGTCACAGTCAATTTTCTTGTATTTAACGGTTAATAACTATTTATTGCAATATGACAGAAAAAAGAAAGGTATATCTATTTCAAGTCCAGGGTTTAAGCTTTCATTAATGCAGGTCTGACTCTTGTGGGATTTTCTGTTGATGAGTAGTGAACTCTAGAAAAAAAAAACGTGACAAATAGCCCCGGTCTCCCCTATCCATTCACCTTATGCGGTCTTGCTAATAATCCTTACAGTAAAACTACCATTCTGTCGTTGACTTTCGCCCCAGGTGCGAGCCAGTGCCATAGCGCAGGACGCGGACCAGAACTACGACTACGCCAGCAACAGCGTGGTCCTCCACCTGGACTCCGGCGACGAGATCTACATCAAGCTGGACGGCGGCAAGGCGCACGGGGGCAACAACAACAAGTACAGCACCTTCTCCGGCTTCCTGCTGTACCCCGACTAAAACCATCGCCACGGGAGCACTCATGGATTTACTCAAACGCTTATTCGATGTCTATTTACAAAAGAAGAAGGACGTGGCGGAAAACTGACATCGAGGATCATGGAGGGAAGAAGAGAGAGTGTTCATGTATTCATCCAAGTCTCCTCTGTTGGGTCCTACTGTGATTGTGGTTTTAGCTCTATTTAAAGGAGACTCTTTTCTGGCTTAAAAAACAAAACAAAACAAAAAACGTTGGAGTGGCTTTGCATTGGTACATCACATTCTACGACTTGAAATAACATGTACAGAACTCAAACCTGCAGATTATGCATGTGAAAATGACATTGGAAGCTTCTTGTGTGTTTGGGGATAATGCGCAACCCTGACATGTAAACCCCAAATGCAAAAATCTCAACTAAATGTTACATTTGATCCAATAATAGTCCTCTAATTCATGTGTGAGATTTTGCATAGATCAGCACAAACATGGCTGCCACTCTTACATGTAGACAGAAGAGTTCACATCATGCATTTACTATACAAAACCTTAACGTGCATATGACAGGTTTTGCTTTAAATGCTTTCAGCAGAAAATGAATGAAGGGATGTTGGGAAGAAACATTTTTATTAGAATTTTTAAGCTACTGATTGGAAGTGACATTAATGGTCACCTCCTGGTGACTGGTAAATTTCCCACCTCCAACTAAAAAAATGCCTGTGAACGCTGCTCGAAGTGGTAATTACAACTCGTGAACTCAGAGATGACCAGACTGCTACGAGTTCAGACGAGATGAAGACAGTAATAGCGGCCCCCAGCGAAGGAGCAGCTAATGATAAAACTGTAACAAAACCACAGCATCAGTGACGTGAACGTTACTTTTGGTCACAGCTTTCAACATAGCGTTATGTCGCATGTTTTGAATTATATCTGGTTTGGAGAAATATAACGGTGGCATCGTATGAGCTGTTGTAGCATTAACCGTTTTATGTACATATTAGTTTACATAAGTCGTAATTTTCAAGAGGGAATAATACCACTTACCTGTTGCCTGGAACGCACCAATAAATAGAGGCAAAGTTCCACCGCAGTTTGACTCACTAATTTCCCATTGACATAACATGACAGCAACAGTTTAATATTGTTTGCCTCTATCTACGTCACTTCCTGTCAGTCCCATTAAGGAAGTGAAACTATAAACATCATTGTCAAACTAAAGAAAGCTGGGTACATTTTTTAGCATTCTCTTAAATATAATTTTAAAACTGTTTTAGCAAAAAATTGCATCTAATGTGTCATATACAGTACATTTTAACATTGGATCATTATTTTGATTTGCTTTAACAAAATTAAACTAAACCACATTACACATAACATTTATTTGAGACATTACTAAAAACAGGTTACTTCCCCTTTGTAAAGTAGAGCTTTTAAAGTCCAAATTGATTTTTTAGCACAATACAATATTAATACATGATTAAACACACTCACCTCTAGACTCCCAGGTATTACCTGTGAAGTACAGCAGTGACAAAAAAAAGAGTGTTTTTACTTTGCGATGTAAGGATTAAGCTTAGCAAGTTATGGAGAGGAGAAGAAAGGATTTCCTGGACATGTAGGACCTCTGGTGGAGCTTTTTGGGAAAAGGAGGAGGTTTTTTTGGGAGCCGTCACCCAGGACAGCTCCTGGGGAAGATTAAAAGATTACTCAAACACAACTCCAGGTCTGTTGTTGATGAGAGAATAACATTGTAACATTGATCAATTTTGCATAATGCCCCCCTTTAAGCCAATGAACTCTTCTAGTCAAGAAATGTAAACTCTTTTGAATAAAGTGAATTCAATTGAAGGGGCCCCCATGGGGTCTCTTTGGACTGATAAAGGCTCTAGATTTTGGGAATGGCTGTTCTATTGCATGTAAGGACCAGACTTCCTTGGACATATAGTCATTTGTGGATGGGGCTCTTTGATATTAAAAGCCTTTGGACTGTTTCATGATGTCTGTGCAAGCACTCAGTCAAACAGGTTTCCCATCGCAGACAGATATTATTAAGTCGTCATCTATAATTGGTAGTTTTAAGTGTTGCGGATTTTTGGCCTCTCATCCAAGCACCAAACCAGACCTTAGGGCTACTGCAAGAATATTAATGAAGAGTCATTTGCGCACTTTAGACCCAAGCAGCATTCTTTCATTTACACTCATTATTTAGCACCCATCTTGATAATTGACCCCTTTAGTTCGGGGGCTGCCCACTCATAATAATATATCCAAAAGACTTAAAGCATAACTAAGTAACTCAACCCCTACAGGCCATAAGCGTCACTGCATGTTGCGTCTTTTTTTACTCATTAATTGTCAGTGAGAGTAAAATACTACGCTGGCAGAAAAGACAAAGGGAGAGAGGGATATTGTACATTGTGCCACAACTCAATTACACACTGGAGATTTTTCCCCCTCAAATATGGCTGTAAACACTGCTACACAGTTAGCTTTGCCCATTAGCCTGTTAGCTTCTTCTTCGTGATCCGTTAGTGTGTATTGTGCCTCCAACCCGGAGGCAGGGGAGTTGGTATTGTGGTTTTCTGGCAAGAGACACCATGGGGAGATGAAAGACCCCCCAATCATCCCATTAACACTTGTATTACCCCCAGAGGGACTACGGAAAGGATTTATTAAGGTAAACAAGTTACTTAGTACTGCTTTAAGGCGAGACACTGCAGGTGAATAGGTGATAAAATAATTATTGGCATGAAAGGGCAAAAAACTACTCCATGCGAAAATGACCTAAAATTATCTTTGGCTCTCTGAGGGTTAATGGATAGACCAAGATTTAAATGTATGTTTTTTTTGTTTTGTTGACATATTAGTAACAAAGATTATTTTTCAGAGGGGATTTTGAATCTTAGTTTTGTTCTCTCTGCTCAATTTGCAAACTAGTGAGTGGCTTTCAGGTTCAGGTTTACTTTTGAAATATCTCTCTTGATTTTGCAATATAACAGACTCTTTCATCTAGCTTATAACCAACGTAATGTGACATATTCATGCTTTGAAATGTGAACTTATCGTGAGTCACAGGAACTTGTGACGGGATTTACGGCTCTTTACTGGGAGCTAAGTCTTTAGGATCCATTCATTTCAAAGAGCTGTTTAAAAGACTGGCTCTTTTTTATGTAAAATTTGAGGGTGGGAACATAGATTGATCGGCAAATCGAGAGCTTTGCCCCCCGACTCAGCTCCCTCTTCACCACAACAGTCCGATACAGCGACCGCATCACTGCTGACGCCGCACCGATCAGTCTATCGATCTCACGCTCCATCCGTCCCTCACTCGTGAACAAGACCCCGAGATACTTGAACTCCTCCACTTGAGGCAAGGACTCCCCACCGACCTGAAGAGGGGAAGCCACCTTTTCCGGTGGAGAACCATGGCCTCGGATTTGGAGGTGCTGATCCCCATCCCGGCCGCTTCACACTCGGGTGCAAACCGCCCCAGTGCGCGCTGGAGGTCCTGATTTGATGAAGCCAACAGAACAACATCATCTGCAAACAGCAGAGATGAGATCCTGAGGTTCCCAAACCGGACACCCTAACTAACTTGCAACACCATGCAAGTTAGTCCCCTCCAATTAGATCAGTTTATATTCGGCTGCTATCATTAATAGCAGCCGAATTAGTCACCAATTAATATCAATTGGTGACGAAGCTTCTACCACGTACAGATGCTTAAGAACTTAAGTCTACGCTGTTTCATGAAAATAATCTTAATAAACTCCTAGTAATTTCTGTTATAAATGCCTCCCGTTGACTTGTTTTTGTCTTCAGATTACAGCGTCCATGTTCTTTCCTCCATCCTGACGCGGGTGGATAATATGGCATCATTATTTCAGCACTGAGTGGTGGTGAGGTATCGCTGAGTGAAAAAACACACTGGACCTAAGCCTTGATAAATGAACTTGTTTAACATGTCTACGATGATGTATTTACTGTAAATCAGCTTATTTATTAACCTTACTCTGTCTGGTTCAGTTCAGTTCCATATGTCTTCAGTAAGCCATGAATAAACACGTATCTTTTTATATAAATGGTGAATTGGTGAATTTTATGACTAGCAACCATATCAAACTTCCAGCTTGATTTATGAAGCGTTTTATAAAATAAACACAGAGACTCCATAAGTCTCTTTGAGATTCCCTTGATACCTGACAAGTCTCGGAGACATTGCAGGGGCGTTACAGAAACATCTCACAGGTTGAGGACAACAAACAGTGTTCGCAACATTACCACAACTGCTTGAGACCGTGTAAACCTCTCAGAGAACATGCGGAGACTCTGCTGAAATCAAACCTGTTCATTTTCACCAAGACTGTTAAGACTGTTAGGAGGCTGTTAGAGAATTTTTCCTTAACTTACCAGTCCTCTCTTGGCATTAGGCTACAGGGGAGACAGTCTTACACCAAGAGAGGATGGGTAAGTTAAGGACAAATTCTCTGAGGCCATGTAGCAGGGCATTTATAAATCCGCCCTCCATCTAGAACAAAAACTCACACAGTCCACACAGGCTTGGTTTAAATAAAATATGCCGTCCACACCTAACGCATATATACATAATTATGTCAAGTACATTAATTGTTGACATTTTTTTGGCAACTGTATAAACTGTGGTCCCAAATGCACCGTTAGAGCTTTACAGACCTGCCTAACAATTGTGAGACAACATATACAGTATCTTGACAAACTAAATGCATTTTGCCGTATTTTATATATAGTACAGCGTGCGGGCAACTTTCTTGACCAGAATGACCGCTGATCGCTGACAGTGGACTGTGCTTGCACGTAATAACTCCAACAACGGCAGCAGCGAGGACTGTGACATTCGTCTCACTGTCTCCTCCGGTAGGACGACTTCATCTCAAAGTTCCCCTGCAGAGGTGCGTCCTGGTCTGACCCCAAACCGCTGTTCGTCTGCGCATGCACGCTCGACGTAAAGCAGAAGTTGAGCAAGGAAAAAGCGCCTGAACAATCGTTAAAACCAACACCGTTACATCTCGAGAAAATTAGATACATCTTGTCTAATCGGCTTGCAGCCTATTTCAAGATCTGGCGACCAGTCATTACGATGTTGGACAACCTTAAGTGATTTGGACTCTCTTTTTTTAAAATTATTATTATTATTATTTCCATCTTTATTTGATTTTCTTTGCACCTGTGAATTTGCAACATTACCACCTGTTTTTGTTATGTTTGGTTTGTTAATTCAAAAATAATAAACATATGTTTAAAAAAACAACAACAACACCGTTCTAAGGCATCCATGCTGTTTCTGATGTACACCATAGATGTAAACACAGGTCGCGCGTGTGACGTCACAGCATGCACGCTGGCATTGACATACGGCCGAAAACTCTGGTTATTTATGTCCACACTCAAATACATAACCGGAGAATTCACAAATCTTCACTTTGACCGGAGGTTTTAGAAACCTTTGTTTTTATTGACAGAAAACTCAGTTTATGTGTGGATGACAGGCCCGATCAGTGGAAAATATCTTTGTTTTGTGAGGTAACCTGCTACGTGTGGACGGGGCCTAACACTCGCCTTTTCTCCAGGAGACTTCTCGGAGACATCTCTGGAACCAACAGCAACTCGAGTCTCCAACTAGTCTCCAGGCTGGTGAGATAGACCCTTTGTATGCATACCATCTACAGTGGGTTGCACCTACAGTATCGGCCCCCTTTAACTATTCAATATTTTGCGACACTATGGTCGATAAACATAAACATATTTAATTGAAATTTAGTGACACACAATTGTGAAGTGATTTTTGATTTTTTTTTTATAAATAAAAAACTAAAAAGTGTGATGTGCATAAGTACCGGCCCCCTTTCCTTTTAGTGCAACCAATTGCCTTCAGAAGTTCAATGAAGATTTCTGAATGATCACATGTTGATCTAATGCAGAGGTTACATTAACAGAAAATTCTCCGTCATTTACGGAATATTTTAAGCTTTGACGGAAAATTTCAAAGGCCGTCCGTCATTTTGAAGGATTGAAAATCAAGCCGTGATTAAAATGAAGACGCAGCGCTGCTGTTTTTCAGAGTGCGCGGGGCTCTCTCTCTCTCTAAGCAGCTTCACTGTTTCACTTGTATCACTGCCTAGCTCTAACAACAACACGGGGAAGAAAACCACGATGCAAATGCAGTCAAAGGCTAATAATATCCTTCTCATCTGGAGCCGCTCTTTAACTTTAACTCACGTAAGTTTCAGGACGAGCTCGTCTATTTCTCTCCCTCTCTCTCTTTCCCTCCTGCGATTGTGTTTCTGTGCGTGGCGCGTGATGCGAACTGGTAAATATTGTCCCGTTCACCCGCTGTTTCTTAAACATTCATGTTAAAATCGAGAAAATGAAAATAATAAGCTCCACTTTACATTTGTATTAGTGTAATGTGAGCCCTGATATTGATGAGCAGATGACGCTCTGAATAAGTCGTCCTCCACTCAGACTTTTACACACGAGTTCATACACATTTCTGTAGCAAAATGTGTGTTCCATGATTGTTCAGATGTTTAGTTTAACTCCATTTATCCAGCGATCTCACATTTTTCCTAACATACACAATATGCAGCCTATATAGGCTATGTAAATGGGTCTTTAAAAATTGCTTATGATGCGAGATTAATTCATGAAGGATAAAAATATCCCATGACGGATTTTTTATAACCCTGCCTGTCAAAATGGAGAGAAATTATCCCTAGCGAAACCACTGATCTAATGTCTAAATAGAGTCTGCCTGTGCGTAATCCAATGTTAGTTCAAATACAGCTGCTCTGTGATGGTCTCAGAGGTCTGTTAAGAGACTATTGGGAGCAGACCGCATCATGAAGTCCAAGAACACACCGGACAGGTCCGGGATGAAGTTATTGAGAAGTATAAAGCTGGATTAGGTTATAAAAAGATTTCCAAAACTTTGCACATCTCTCAAAGTACAGTTAAATACACCATCCAGAAATGGAAAGAGTGTGGCATCACTGCAAACCTACCAAGACCAGGCCGTCCTCCTAAACTTACTGACCGAACAAGGACAGCACTGACCAGAGCTGTTACCAAGAAGCCTATGATGACCCTGGATGAACTGCAGAGAGCTACAGCTCAGGTGGGGGAAACTGTACATGGACATATTAGTCGTACACTGCACAAATCTGGCCTTATGGCAGAGTGGCATTTTTAAAAGAAAACCATAAGAAATACCATTTTCTGTTTGCCAGAAGCCACATGGAGGCCACATGGTGGCTTCTGGCAAACAGAAAACAGGACTTCTTATGGTTTTCTTTCAAAAATGGCTTGTTCTAGCCACTCTTCTAGCCGCTCTCCTCCAATGAGGTAGGCCCTTCTAAAGCCATACTTTAGTTTGTTGGTTACGTTCCTTTTTACAAGACAAAAGTGCACCCAATTGCGACCACAGTTTACCTGGGTGTAACTACATATGTTTCCTTGGTTGCACTGGTGCAGCTGCCCTTTACTGGCCATGATTTATATAAACTTTACTAAATGAGCTCATTTGTTATCTTAATACGTAGTAGTAGTAGTAGTAGTAGTTTATTTCTTCAGCCGTTATTTAGATCTTAGGTCACATGTTTTCAAAGATCTTATACATTATACAATAAGAAAAACGTGTACATTAAGAATTTAAGTGCTAAATGATGCCTGACCGAAAGGGGTTTAGGCTGAAGTCAGGACTTATACTGCCTAACCTCTTTTACAACTGTGACACTATGTCCAAAGATGACACATTATACAGTTTCTCTAATACCAACGATGGTAACATGTAAGCACACAATTTAAATTTTAACAATCAAAATGATGTTATGCATCTTCGATTAACTTCTTTTCTAATGATCTTCATTCAAGTAACGATTATATTGTAATCGATTAATCTATCGATTATTTTTTACGATGAATCGATGAATCGCTTGGCTGTGAATGGTGTAGGAAATTGTATTTTTTTCAATTTTTTTATCACTTAAAGCTAAAGTGGCGCCACTTGAGGACGTGTTGATGGAGTAAACTTTAACTGAATGTTTGTTGGAGGCTCTTAGCGCTAATTCTGCTTTCTGATTGGATGAGACACAGACAGATATTCATGAAATTTACAATGTACAAAACACTACAGACCCTAACTATAAAAACACAGTGGGTTTTCATCAAAGATACTACATTTTCATGTCATTTTTCCTCTATTTGAGTCTGTGTGACCCAGAAAACGATTAATCGATTACTAAAATACTTGTCGACTGTTTCAATAATCGATTAGTCGTCGATTAATCGATTAGTTGTTTTAGCCCTACATTCAAGTGTTCTATACTTCTCCATAATATTTAACTTATACTTTTTTCTTAAATGCTTTAATAGTTTTGGAGCCCTTAAGTTGAATAGGTAAACCGTTCCATAGATCAACTCCTTTGACTGATAAACACCTCCTCTTAGTATTACTCTTCGCCATGGGTTTTTGTAGCAGATCGGTTCCTCTGAGGTTGTATCTAGATTCTCTAGTTTGAAACATCTCTTTTAAACAGTGAGGAAGCATGAGACTGTGAGCCTTGTACATCACAACTGCTGTGTAAACATCAACAAGATCATGCAATTATAAGATATTTAGGGCCAGATCCTGTGCCTGGCGCAGTCCGTGCGCAACTCTAAACGCAACGTGGCACATGCGTGATCTTGCATGTGGCGCAGGTTTTGCGCTAAAGGCTGCGCCACTAGGGAGAAGGCGTTATTTAAGAAAAAGAGGCCGACTGAGGCGTGGTTCATTACAAGCAGCACTCGGAGCGCTGCTCTTCTGTGGGAACCTTCACATTATGTTCCTCTTTACATTCCGCTGCTTTGTATTCTTCCTTTAGAATCGATGTCAAATTGAAAACAAAAGTGAAATTACCTTGAAAAGTCTGCTTGAGCGTACGCACGGCCTTACTTGGGTACAGTAGATCAACAAGCACACCCCTAACACCAAAACAACAACAGTTTCCCATAAATAAACCACACACTCAAGTGCCACGACACCACGTCTAATCTGCGTTTTAAGGTGACGTTTACAACGTGTTTCAGTGTTTACCTCCTGATGAATGAAGAGCATCAGCGCTGGTCGTTGTAATAAGCCTCATGTTTCCTTTTTACATTGTTGCTCCTTGTGTAGGCTACAGCTCAGTCCAAAAGAAAGAAGCACATTTCAAATTCCAATTCTGCCGCTCCAAGAATCCTGCAGCTGTAGCTCAAATGTTCCAATAAGCTACAATTTTCTTGCAACTACTGCATAACTCTGCAACTCCTCCACAGCCATATGACAGTTTCTGATCAATTAAATCCTTACATTTGGTAATTTTGCGCATTCGAACGGTGTCCAACGCCGAGGCTGCTGCCTTTCTTTCCCTGCCCGCTCATCTTGGATCTGCAGCGAGTGGCTGGATGCAGCGGAGGGACAGTTTTATTTCTTTCATCTTTATTAACATTGCGCGCTGCATCGGCATTATTAGCGTTTACAGGACAAACTACACCCCCCGCAACCCACCGCCTTCCGCAGTAGCGGTCTGGGAAAAGCATGGGGAGGGGGCAGCACCACAACATCGCAACGCAATTAAAGCAGCGTTAAGTTATACAAAGATTTCCCAAGATTTGAACATCTCACGGAGCACTGTTCAATCCATCATTCGGAAATGGAAAGAGTATAGCACCACTGCGAACTTACCAAGACACGGCCGTCCACCTAAACTAACAGACCGAACAAGGAGAGGACTGGTCAGAAATGCAACCAAGTGCCCCAAGATAACTCTGGAGGAGCTGCGACGTACTGCCACTGAGCTGGGGGAATCTGTACATGGGACAACTATAAGTCGTACTCTACACAAATCTGGCCTTCATGGACCAGTGGCAAGAAGAAAGCCATTATTGAAAGGAGGCCATAAGAAATCCTGTTTGAAGTTTGCTAGAAGTCATATGGAGGACACAGCTACCATGTGGAAGAAGGTGCTTTGGTCAGATGAGACAAAAATTGAACTTTTTGACCCAAATGCAAAACGTTATGTTTGGCACAAACCTAACACTGCTCATCGTCCTGAGTGCACCATCCCCAGTGTCAAATATGGTGGGGGGAGCATCATGCTATGGGGCTGCTTTTCCTCAGCGGGGCCTGGGAAGATTGTAAGAATAGTTGGGAAGATGGATGGAGCCAAATACAGGGACATTTTGGAGGAGGTTTTCCTGGAGTCAGCAAGAGAACTGAGGCTGGGGCGGAGATTCACCTTCCAACTGTCACGGTTATACTAGGACCCAAAAACAGAATACAGCCGGAAAGTGAAAAGGCAGGTGTAATCTTAGGACGGAGTAAGTAGCAGGTAGGCAGGTGAGTAGACAGGCAGGCAGGTAAGTAGGCTGGCAGGCACCTGGACAAACAATACACACGTAAGTATCCACGAATAATACACAAAACTGGTGTTGAGCCAAGGTCACTAACTAGGATGTTGTAACAACGAACTGGCGCCGAGGGATTGAAGACTCAGGCTTATATACACCGCTGGTGATGAAGGTGGAATGAGAAACAGGTGTGCCATCTGCCAAACACGGTCTGGCCATGCCCACGTCACGCCCCGGAAAGGAGGAGCCGACCTGCATGGAAGGGAGACAAACACAAAAACCGGGAGAACTCCCAATCCAGGGCTGGGTCCTGACACCAGCAGGACAATAACCCTAAACACAAAGCTAAATCTACAATGGAATGGTTTAAAAACAAACATATTAATGTGTTAGAATGGCCCAGTCAAAGTCCTGACCTAAATCCTATTGGAAATCTGTGGAAAGACCTGAAAACTGCTGTTCACAAACGCTCGCCTTCTATTTTGACAGAGCTTGAGTTGTTTTGTAAAGAGGAATGGGCTAAAATGTCAGTCTCTACATGTGCAAACCTTGTAGAGTCATACCCCAGAAGACTTATTAAGTCATGCTGTATGAATACTTATGCACGCCCCACTTTTCACTTTTCTATTTTTTGAAAAATAACAGAATCATGTATCATTTTACTTTCACTTCACAGTTGTCTGTTACTTGTGTGTGAACTTTCAGTAAAAAATTCAAACTAAAATCTTTACATTTAGGGTTGTAAACATGACAAAATGTGCAAAAGTTCAAGGTGTATTAGTACTTTCGCAAGGCACTGTATATACATGAAAGGAGTGACAATATAATCAATGATATCTTTCACAAGGACCATATCTATGGACCCCCTCGAAAACGAGATGGCACATCTCAAGGGGAATTCCATCAATAAACCACTATGTCAGATCCATCTGTTGATCTCTTAGTCTTGAAAGAATGTACAGTTTCGATGGTTTCGCTCTAACTAACACTTTTAATGAAAAGTGAGTTTGGATTATTTTTAATATTTCTTTCTTCAAATTCTTTTGCATTGTTCGGTTGCACAATTTCATTGGCTAACTTAGGCCCAACACTGACAAAAAAGCTATTAAATGCATTTGCAATTTCCTTTTTTTACTGTGAAGACATTTGGATATTCTTCCTTTTTTTCTCCCATTCCTGATAATGCCATTCAATACCCTCCAGGTACCTTGGATATCACTCTTTTCTGCTCCAGCAAATTGTGATAGTACGCTTTTTTATGAAATCTTATTATTTGAGTTTACTTATTTTTATACATTTTATACCTTTCTTCAGTTTGTTTAGTCCTTTGCTTTAAATGAACTCTATAGAGTTGTTGTTTTCTTTTACAAGCCTTAGCTATGCCCTTGGTCTCCCGAACTCTTATCACTGTAAACACTGATCAGAATGTGCCAGGGCTGGACTGTCAGGAAAAAATCAGCCCGGTATTTTTGGGTCAAGAGCGGCCCTCAAAAATAATCAGTCACATTCAATGCTATAGTCGAGGCCATTAGCAATGTTGGGCATTTGTCTCGCAATTATCTTTCTCAGCTCACAGTAAACTCAAGACCGTCGCAGTCATTAATCAAAAAGCTCACATGCCGGGATGTCGGGAAGCTCGTTTTGACCCGAGTTCTCCTGTTGACCGTGCGTTCATGTGCATTTTCCAAGGACCACATGAATGCAGCGATAGTTTCCCGTGGTGGACAGTGAGTTCCTGGTCGATGATCACTTATTGCGTGTCAAGAGGTCGATGTAGGATGTAAATGCTTCAGCGGAGGAGGCAGTGTCTGCGTACACTGGTGTATGAGTGAGAGAGTGAATGAGTGACTGGTTCTATGATGTAAAGTGCTTTGAGCGCCTAAAGCAGGTAGAAAGGCGCTATATAAATGTGACCATTGGTACTGTTTCTTTTATTAGAGTATTGTAACTGTGATCAAGCCAAAAAATTGTGACCAAAACATGTAGGTCCTTTCAAATGAGTGAAGCTTTTAGATGTTGTTTAAAGTTGAACTGGAGAAAATGCACTTGGTTAAAGTGGGGGTTCACTCTGTTAGATTTTCAGTTAAGCCCGTCAAAATACAGCTTCTGTGACTCAGCAGAGGGCATGACGCGGAGCAGAGGGCTGTAGGTTAAACCGGTGACACTGAAGGTGCTCCGGGATTGTCGTTGTGACAGATGGCCACACTCAGGGCTCGGCGTGAACGGGCGCGGGTGTATTTGTGTTTGATAAATGTTGGAGTGACGTGGAGAGGGGTTAATGAGACTGTCTCAGCTGGAGGGAGAGGCAGCTGGGGCACGGGCTGCATCTCAACACTGGGATTAGACTCCGAGCGGCACCGCTCACCTGCTCTGCTCCTGCCAATGACAACAGGTATGTGAACAGGACGATGGCCAGAGCTAATAGGAGGAGATGACTGACTTTTTTTTCATTCATTCATTAGGAGTGGGTCAACATCCTCACAAAACAACAATAAGCAAAATCGCAATCTCAATCGGCGCAATGAATTACGGGATCGCTCAGAGGTCAATCGGGATGAATTTGACCCAGAAGTATATTTTGACAGCGCAGAAGCATATACGAAGACGAGAGAGTGCAGATAAATGTAGTTTAAATCATTTGTTTGTTCTACAAACCAAGGCAAGCGTTTGTAGAACAGTTGTGCACTCTTCTAGAAATGTAATCTCTTGTGTGTGGAGACATGGAGATAATGCGTAGAGTAAGATAAAGTGCGTCACAGGGATGGCGAGGTGGCAAAACCAAATGTAGCACTTCTTCATCTTGATCTGCCTCAACAACAGCTGAAACAAATTTGACATCAGTTACACCATTACTTTCATTGTCAGCGCCACCACCCTCCATGTTCATTGGAAGCTTTCAAAACATTGCTCCCATCATCAGTCACTGTAATGGGGACTGCAAACTGGTATAAACGCGGGGCTGGCAATCACTGCAGGGGTTGGGGTTGCAGGGCAACAGATACACATACTGTATATTCAGTCACAATTAAATGTACACAAAGTTACCATTTTGTCTGGACGGAAACTGTCATTATAGACACTAGAAGAAGTTTGTGGCAGAGCTGGTGCACTAGCTGCATCTGGACCGTCCAGGTTCTTCAGTTCTTAGGTAGATGCCACTTCAGGCATAACTTCTCATTGCACTCAAATAACCACTGAACTAAACAGAACAATAACAAAGTCTCTGGAGACCGAACTTTAGTACAGTCATGGTTCCACTGATTGTCTTGAAATTGTGAATACATCTCAGCAAGTTTGGCAGAAACTACATGATATGTTTGACGCCCTTTTAGCTGTACACAAGCCAGCACAGCAGACTTCTGCTGCAATGTCTCAATCCAAAGGCAGAGTGTAAATGGTTTGATATTTATGGGATCAAGAACTTACATATTTTTACCTGCCTTCTTCATCAGGAGTGATATTGGGGTCATTCATGTCTTCCAGGAAGCTCCTTTAAGTCTCAGAGGGTAATGTTACGCTCTTAAAGGGATATTTTAGGATTTTTGACATAGGGCCTCATTTCCTAGTTATCCAGAGTGTTGTTGATGTCTGGAGATATTTTTTTCTTAAATTCACGCAGTTCTTATATTTGAAGAGTCTAGTGGTGCTAGGCTAGAGCAAGGCTAAAGCATTTCTATGGTATCAGTTAGCCTGCATTAAAAACAGTCTGACCCACTCCACAGTGCACCTGAGGTAAATCACTTATAACACCAGACTAACCATATAAATGTCTGTGTTAATAGAATAATTTTTGAAATATAACTGACCTTGTATCACATGAATTACCGCATTTGAGGGACTATTATCTCGCAGATCACTCCGCCACTGCGTTAGCTTACAGCCACGAAGCTGATGCTGCTCAAATTTAAATGATTTTAAATGCAAAATGGTTAAAATTATTCTATTAACACACACATTTATATCGTTAGTCTGGTGTAATAAGTGATTTACCTCAGATGCACTGTGGAATGGGTCAGACTGTTTTTAATGCAGGCTAGCTGATACCATAAAAATGATTTAGCTTTGCCTTAGCCTAGCGCTACTAGACTCTTCAAATATAAGAACTGCATGAATTTAAGAAAAAAAATATCTCCAGACATCAACAACACTCTGGATAACTAGGAAATGAGACCCAATGTCAAACATCCTGAACTATCCCTTTAAGGTCGGCGGTATAGGTGAAATCCTTTGTTTCCATTAAAGGGGGGGTATTATGTAAAATCGACTTTTTCAAGCTTTATATCATGTTATTATATCATTTCCTCATTAAACACATGCCTGGAGTGTTGCCTTGGCTCATTCACATATTTTTGAGTAATCAGTAAAAACTTAGACGGCAGCCATTTTAGGTGTAGCTATGCCTCAGTCCTCCTAGGAACGCCCCCACCTCCTGGAGACGCCTCTGGACCTTTTGTCACCAGCCAAGCCACCAACCACTGCTCCTCAGCTCAGCAGAGCCCCCTCCCCGCACAGTGTTGTTGTTTAAATGCCACAGCAGTGTGCTGAAGGGGGCGTGTCGGAAAGCTTCTTAAAGAGACAGAGGCCTATTTCAAGACGTTCAGTACAGCCATTTTGAGAGAGCAATTTTATTCAAGGCAGTTATTTTAATTTACTGCATATACAGACCAACAGAAGGTTACGTCATCATTGTAGTATGCTATAGACTGGTGCTATGTGATTGACAAAAGCATAATACCCCCTCTTTAAGTGGAAGTTGATTCTTTGTAGCACATAGAGACAGTTTTGCACCTGCTGCCACCGCAATCCCCAACAAAAGGCAGGACAGGTTGGAACCTAAACCTCGTCAACTCTCTGGGTTTTTTACACCCCTGGCAATGAGGAGAAATTAGGTCTTTGAAGACTGCCGATAGAGTCCATCTACAATATTATGTTTGGGTCTTTGTTCTTATTGTGTATTTTATTGCTATAATTCTGCTCATTCTGTTCAAAAACATCTACAATTTCACAATAATCCAACAGCCTTCACCAGTCCATTTGCGAAAAACCTAAAGCGAAAACAAATCAAATGGTGAACACTCTTCCTTTAGTGTCACTTTAGCTCCAAATGTTGAGCGGAAATTCAAGCGTTTGGTGTCAGAATCCATCAATCTAAAAACGAGCCGCAATTGTCTCCCGTTAGATGGAACTCCACAGGTTTCTGCAGGTTTATGGCCCGGGACGATACACAGGTGTGAGTACGCGTGTCTGTGATGGAGAGGGGGAACAGGTGCGCTTTATGTGACAGGCTGACACGGGCTGAGATTTGCTAATAAAACAAGATGCTCGGTGTCAGAGCGAGGCAATGCTGACGCGGCGGCCGGGGAGCGGACGGCCAACTCCTGCTGACAACACCTGGAAATGGCACCGTGGCCCGGAGGTGTCGGGAAAAGACAGGCATTTAGGGAAGATTGTGTCTCACTCTTTCTTGGCCGAACACGGTAGAAGTGCAGGTTAGGCACGACAGATCATGGCCAAGGGAAGCAGCTCTGTTGGTTTTCTGCACTTCTCACCCACAGTCTTTATTTAAACATGAGTCTTATGTTTACAGTGCAATGACCACAAATGCAAAATCTTGTCATGATTTTGACTCGTTCAAATACAAAATGACCCCAGGAAGAGTAGCTGAAGAACGGGGGTCATAATACCCATAAACATGTCAAATAAATCACACGATTATCAAAATAGAACACAATGTGTGCCAATGCAACAAGGAATTGTACAGAAACGTGCCAAGTGCCAGGGGGCGACTAACTTTCAGCTAAATGTTTAACTTGAAACTTGTTCAGAAGTGTGTTTAGTCCAAGACTCATCATCTAATTTCCATGCGCTTCCGCCAGCTGGACTGTCATACGATTTGAGTTAACAAACTCCAAAAAATCTTAAAAACACAAATACATTTTTGAATGGCTAAAACAAGGTGCACTTAATCCAATGAGCAGCAAATGCTCAGCTGAATATTCTTGTAGCATCTCACAGTAATATAATCTCTAGCTCTTGCCAGGCTACAGCTCTCTTTTGTCCTTTGTCCATGTAGCATGCTTCTACCCTACATGGTTTAGGACTCTACTCCATTGTACCTCTGTTTCCATAACAAAGAGCAGTGCAACAGAGAACCCCCGTTTGGGTCCATCAGAATATGCTGGGAGAGGCTAAATGCTTGCAACATCTTTGGTCTTTTTGCGTGACTGAGCGCACGCACAAAGACCAGACAGGTACACAACAACCCGTCTAAGCTCAGGTAAGAACATATCTCAGTATGGAAAACAGTGGCCTGTTCCTTTAACTTTGACAGTCCTAGAAATAATTCCGAGTCAAGCTAAAAATTAGTGGAAAGAATCAGCTAAAAGACGCACTATAAAGGTAAGCTAAATGCAGATGTTATGCTAACAGCGGCTAAAGTTGTGCTAACAGCGGCTAAAAGTTACAATCGGCAAAATCCCTTTTTTCAACGGCAGTATGTGCAATATTAAAGAGGGGGTATTATGCTTTTTTCAATCACATAGCACCAGTCTATAGCATACTACAATGATGACGTAACCTTCTGTTGGTCTGTATATGCAGTAAATTAAAATAACTGCCTTGAATAAAATTGCTCTCTCAAAATGGCTGTACTGAACGTCTTGAAATAGGCCTCTGTCTCTTTAAGAAGCTTTCCGACACGCCCCCCGTCAGCACACTGCTGTGGCATCTAAACAACACTACTGTGCGGGGAGGGGGCTCTGCTGAGCTGAGGAGCAGTGGTTGGTGGCTTGGCTGGTGACGAAAGGTCCAGAGGCGTCTCCAGGAGGTGGGGGCGTTCCTAGGAGGACTGAGGCATAGCTACACCTAAAATGGCTGCCGTCTAAGTTTTACTGATTACTCAAAAATATGTGAATGAGCCAAGGCAACACTCCAGGCATGTGTTTAATGAGGGAATGACATAATAACATGATATAAAGCTTGAAAAAGTCGATTTTACATAATACTCCCCCCTTTAAACATGAGTCTTATGTTTACAGTGCAATGACCACAAATGCAAAATCTTGTCTTTATTTTGACTCGTTCAAATACAAAATGACCCCAGGAAGAGTAGCTGAAGAACGGGGGTCATAATACCCATAAACATGTCAAATAAATAACACGATTATCAAAATAGAACACAATGTGTGCCAATGCAACAAGGAATTGTACAGAAACGTGCCAAGTGCCAGTAGGCGACTAACTTTCAACTACATTTTTAACTTGAAACTTGTTCAGAAGTGTGTTTAGTCCAAGACTCATCATCTAATTTCCATGCACTTCCGCCAGCTGGACTGTCATACGATTTGAGTTAACAAACTCCAAAAAATCTTAAAAACACAAATACATTTTTTTAAACTCAATATTTAATTGATTTGGAATCTTAGTGTTTTGTTGTGTTTGGAGATGGCTTTGAATGGCTAAAACAAGGTGCACTTAATCCAATGAGCAGCAAATGCTCAGCTGAATATTCTTGTAGCATCTCACAGTAATATAATATCTAGCTCTTGCCAGGCTACAGCTCTCTTTTGTCCTTTGTCCATGTAGCATGCTTCTACCCTACATGGTTTAGGACTCAATAAAACTCTACTCCATTGTACCTCTGTTTCCATAACAAAGAGCAGTGCAACAGAGAACCCCCATTTGGGTCCATCGGAATATGCTGGGAGAGGCTAAATGCTTGCAACATCTTTGGTCTTTTTGCGTGACTGAGCGCACGCACAAAGACCAGACAGGTACATATCAACCATTCTAAGCTCAGGTAAGAACATATCTCAGTATGGAAAACAGTGGCCTGTTCCTTTAACTTTGACAGTCCTAGAAATAATTCCGAGTCAAGCTAAAAATTAATGGAAAGAATCAGCTAAAAGACGCACTATAAAGGTAAGCTAAATGCAGATGTTATGCTAACAGCGGCTAAAGTTGTGCTAACAGCAGCTAAAAGTTACAATCGGCAAAATACCTTTTTTCAACGGCAGTATGTGAAATATTAAATCTTATCGGACCTGCCTAGTAAATGCTGTCCTCTCTTTGCTCTAGCCAATCAGAGGCCTTCAGTCTGTTCACGTCACATTAGTATAAGTTCAGCGTGCTTTGGCCGGAGGTGGGAGCCAGCCCTCTCCTTACATGGTTGTGCTTTGTCGAAACACAGTTAGACAAGAGTAGCTGGGCACTAGTGATGCACGGGTTAACCCGACACCCGCGGTCAACCCACGGGGCCCGCGGATTCGGTCGGCTCGGGTACCTCAAAAATACGGCAAACTTCGGCTGCGGGTGGGTCGAGTTACTACAAAGCGCACTTTTTTTTCTTTTTTTTTTGTCCTTACATTGTTGGCTTACAACATACAGTGAATTTGTATCCATAAATGCCACACAGTCGGCTGTGTTTTGTTGAATGTTTAGTTTTATGGGGTAAACGTATCATTAGCATGTTTTGTTTATGTCACCTGGACTATGAGTGTTTGAGTGTTTGAGTTTTTATTTCGAGCTACAACGAGTCACAAAGCCAAGAAAAGAAAAACAGAAGAATATATATACATAATAAAAGAAAAAAAGAAAGTAAAATAATTTATATTCTGGCTCGAAAAGGAGTGGGAAGAAGACAAGCTTATTGACTCCCACCCCTGTTCATAAACTTAAATAACAATTAATAAATAACAACACTTCATATTTCTTACCATCTCACTATCACTTCTGTATGACTTTACTCACCGCTACAAATGTGGCGGCACAACAGCAGTGCCCAAGCACATCTGCAACACGCACATGTGGTGAAAATAATGCATCAGCAAGAAGAAAGGTAAAACTAAAATAACAAAGACTTACTAACCTGAGGAGAGTGACTTCTTGTAGCGTCAGGTTAAGGCTGCTCTATGTTAGTCCAAACTCCATTTAGTTTGACAGAAAGAGTTGTCCATGACGTGGTAGAAGTAAAGCCTCATGATAGTTTCTGCTCCTCGTTTCCTGATGAGTCCATAAGCGATTTCAAAGGTTCCTCAGCAGCGCAGTAGCAAAACATAGCATCAAGTGCTAATTCTCCATTGTAAACTCGCGGTCACGTGATGCGTTCCCGTTTGAGTGACAGCCATCTGCAGCCTGACTCATACCGCTGTTTTTTTAATGTGTGCGGGGTCGGGTCGGGTCGGGTTTGCAAACTGAGACACTTTTCTGCGGATCGGGCGGTTCGGGTTTGATTTACAGGGGGTCGGGTTGGTGCGGATCAGAAAAAAAGCTGACCCGCACCATCTCTACTGGGCACCGTGCCACGCATGTTTTGCCAGTGGATTTTATTTTATTTTTTATGACTCTTTAATTTGAGTAACAGATGCATACAGGTATAGTATACATATAATTTACAGACATTTTTAACAACATAAGAAGTGAATAAGAAGCATATAATTGTTAATTAAGATCACTATCACCAAACAACAAGTGTTTTAAAGATTTTAACATGAGGCACTTGCATATCCCAGACTCAGTGCTTTTTTAGAGGGAAAGGCGCGCTGGGGACACGGCTAGCTGTCTCCAGGGCTCATCTGTTTGACATAATAATTGATTCAAAACAGGACGCACAGTTTTGCAGCCAAATACAGGACGAATCTGCATTCCAAGAGATGGGTAGCAATCGTAAATACTTTAAATAGCAATAAAGCATTTTGTATTGCCAAGTTGTGGACACTGCAAACAATAAAAGCGTCCTTCCAATCGGCAGAAACTTCCCTGTCTTCTCTCCATTCCTCCCCAGGAGAACATCAGCGAGCCCCCTGTCACTGCCCCGTCTCCTCCCCCCGTGTGTGGCCCCTGGTCCTGTGCGGAGGAGGTGGTCCGCGTGATGAAGTGCGGCGTAAATCCAGCTCACACTGACACGAGCGCGTCAGGGTCGGGCCGCAGGGAAACGAATGGAGCTAATGGACGCAGGGACAAGATTTAAACGGGTCTGTGTCCGATCCAGCCGCTCTGAGGGACAGCTCTGTCACACGCGGAGTATCTGAATGTTTGCTAAAAATGTTCCCAGTGACTTGAATTGGAAGTTGAAAGTCCGACATTACACTGTGTTCAGGCTTTACTTTTTACACAGTAGCATTTAGTTGGATCATGGGATATTGTCCCACAAGAATCACATACATTAAATGAAAGAAGCAAAGTCCATTCACTGGAGCTCAAAAGTCCCGCCTTCCTTTCAAAATGTCTAGGGCTGGGTACAGTCAAACAATACCAATGTGGTATGGGGAATGTGTGCCCATATGGCATCACACTGCATTGAGCAGGAAATGGAACAAAATTAGGTGATCCCATTCAGGGATGTGCACAGATCGCCCCCGGGTTGTGCTCAAGCCAGGCCCATAACTTGTGTAAAACGTTGTATTGTGTATTAGGCTGAAGGGACAGCAGCAGTTTAGTTAACAGAGAACGAGTGGAGGAGAAGCAAGTCAAAGGTGAGCACCCAGGAACGCAATGGCTTCAGGATAAATTGAATTATCCATCCATCCATCCATCCATTTCTTCCGCTTTATCCAGGGCCGGGTCGCGGAGGCAGCAGTCTCAGCAGAGATGCCCAGACTTCCCGATCACACACCTCCTCCAGCTGTTCTAGGGGACCCCGAGGCGACACCAGGCCAGCTCGGAGACATAGTCCCACCATAGTCCTGGGCCTTCCACGAGGCCTCCTCCCAATAGGACATGCCTGGAACACCTCTCGAGGGAGGCGACCAGGAGGCATCCGGAACAGATGCCCTAGCCACCTCAGCTGGCTCCTTTTGACGTGAAGGAGCAGAAACTCTACACTGAGCTCCTCCCGGGTAACTGAGCTCCTCACCCGATCTCGAAGGGTGCGCCCAGCCACCCTGCGAAGGAAACTCATTTCGGCCGCTTGTATCCGCGATCTTGTCCTTTCGGTCATTACCCAGATCTCATGACCATAGGTGAGGGTGGGAACGTAGATCGATCGATCGAGCTCCCTCTTCACCACAACAGTCCGATACAGCGACCACATCACTGCTGAAGCCGCACCGATCCGTCTATCGATCTCACGCTCCATTCGACCCTCACTCGTGAACACGACCCCGAGATACTTGAACTCCTCCACTTGAGGTTGACACATAATAATAAGGTTAAAATAATCCCCTTCTTCAAAAATGTATTGGAATCTAAGGTTTCAGGTTTTAAATTTAAAATAAAGTCACTAGAATAAAAATACCACTCTGTACACATTTATGAGAATTATTAAATATAAAGGCATTATGGTTTGTTTATATGATATGAGCTGCTGTACACAATTTGATGTTTCCTAATCATTAATTGCAGCAAAATGCCAAGAAAGGAGAGAATAAAGAGGCAGAGGGAGAATGAGTTACAGCAGGCAGACCAGGGTACCAGCTCTCTTCTCTCCTGGGTCAAGCCACCGGTCAGTCAGGAGGGGCAGGGAGCATGTTCAGGAACTGCAGAGGCCATCATTTCTGATTCAGAAAAAGGTGAAGTTGAGTGTGAGATGAACACAGGATCTCCTGTAGCACAGACTGAAAGTGAGGAACAAACTGATATGTTGAGTGTTCAGCAACATTTCTACAATGCAGTATCCTACAGATCCTTCACATGTTGAAAAATGTGGCATTAAGTGCAATGAACGATACATTTCTTTATGCTGCAGAGTAGGACCTTGTCAACCAGATGTAGTTTACCCAAAAAAAGAAAATGAAAATCGGTCTTTTTTTTCTGGAAATGTGTGGCTAGAGTACTCACCTGCTGCTGATTCTATGCACTATTTTAGTTGCCGGCTTTTTCTCTCCGAGGAAAATTATCAAAGTAGAAAGGCTTGGACAACTGGTATGAGGACATGGAATATGGCTCTTGAAAAAATCAGTTACAGAAATGCATATGAGTAAGGTGAGATGGACCAGTTACCAAAAGAATGCACTCCAGTCTTCATTTGATGTCTCAGATGCAAAGGGAGTAGAAATCAGAGAGAGACATACAAATAGAGGGATCTTGACCAGATTAATCGATCAGAATCAAGGAAACTTTCTTGAGCTTGTTCACTTGTTTGCCCGTTATGACAGTGTGCTGAAGATGCACCTGGAAAATGTGAGGAGTCAGGGAAAACTTACTAAAACTAGACCCCAGGTGTCAATGTTGTCCAATAGAAGTCAAAATGACATCATAACAGCACTAGGAACTTACATAATGAGACAAATACAGGATGAAATCAAAGAGCCAGAACTGTTCTCTATCCTACTTGATGAAACAACACACATTTCTCACCAAGAGCAAGTTTCGTTTGTTGTCCGCTTCCTTCACCAAATGCAAATAAAGGAGCGATTTATTGAAGTAGTGAATGTTGAAAGAACCGCTGGAGAGGAACTTGAAAATGTTGTGCTTTCCCTTTTGCAGAAAAATGGCATGGAACTAAAGAATATATGTGGCCAAGGTTATGATGGAGCAGCCAGCATGAGTGGTATGTATAATGGTCTCCAAGCTCAAATTCGAAAACACAATGAGAGAGCTCTGTACATGCACTGCAAAGCACACTGTTTGAATTTGGTCCTAGTGGAAGCCTCAAAATCCAACAGACATTTCATAACATTCTTCTCCGTTGTGGAGAACTTTATGCATTCTGCACTGACTCCACAAAGCATCACACTGCACTGATAAAATGTCAGCAGGCACTGTATCCTGACGAGCGTGTTGTGGAGCTCCAGAAGTTGTCTGAAACACGGTGGGCGTGTTGGGAGATGGTACTAAAGGCACTCCAGCTGTTATAAAGCTCCCCGATGACATCAGTGAAAGTGATCCACCTGACCTGTCCCGAGGGCATGCCAAGATGTACAGGAATGCTGTTAACTTCACATTCATCCTGTTTGGAGGTGGCAACTCCAGTCTTCCTGGTAATAGCCTCTGACTCTCTACAGGCAGAGACCTTGGATCACTCTACTGCCTACAAAGTGATTGATGATCTATACACTTAACAACATGAGATCTGACGAGAGGTTAGGGAAATATTTATGGAGGCATCAATGAAGGCTGAGTCTCTGAATATTTCAGTGCCCACTGTTGTCCCTGGCTAGGAGAGAAAACACAATGTGCCTGTACGTTTCCAGCACAGCTCAACAGTGATCAGTTAGGGTCTGTGGAGGCATACTTTCGGTCCACTGTGTACTACACATGTTTGGATATAATGACAGAGGAGCTTAACAGGCGATTTAACAGGAGGTCTGACTGACAGATTGATTCAGGCTTTCCAGAATATAACAGTGACAGACAATTGGAAAAATCCACCACTAGATCCAGAAGCTGAGGAAGCTGTGTCCATGTCCTCTGTGACTTTTACAAAGAAGATGTAGACCAACTTAAAACAGAGTTGAAGGTCTTCCACTGCAGTTTTCCATCAAAGGACTTGCATGACATTCTGAAATTAGTGAAAGAAAATAATGGCCATCTTATATTTCCAACATTTGTGAAAATCTATGCAACATTACCAGTGTCTACATCATCTGTTGAAAGATCTGTTTCAAAACTCAACATAATCAAGAACAAACTGCGGAGTCTCTGTGGTGAAGAGCGACTTTCTGATCTCCTTTTGATTGCTATCGAAAATGATATTCCAGTAAACCATTCAGAAGTCATCACCATCTTCAAAGAAATGGCACCAAGGAGGTTGCTCCTTTAAGTAGTTGTACAAGAGTGACAGACATGGTAGTGACTGAGATTCATGGAACAGTAGTACCCACATGTCCTCTAACAATGTTTACATTGTTTAGCAGTAACCCGGGCAACAAACGTCTCTCTTGATCCGTCATTTGTCTTTTTCTCTTGTTCTTCGGCTTTAGATTTCCACTCCATCCATTTTGTTTGTTCACCTGGATCAAAAGTGCTCTCAGTACATGCATTCTTTGCTGAAGTTGTGACAACAAAGACTTTCCATTAGATGCCTGATGTTGCTGTTTATTACTTTGTGGTAAAGAAGCTCATCGGCCATGAACTGAGTGTTGGCATGAAGTTTGCACAAGCATGTGTCTCGATCTTTGACTTTTGTGGCTTCACTATCCAAAATGGAGTGTAGGCTATTCCCATATTATTTCTTCTCTTTTGCCAAAGAGAAAATCTTTGGCAAAAAGATTTGCCAAAGATTTTGGCAAAAAGGGTAAAAATCTTCTGCATTTTTACCCTTTACCTTGTCAATGTTTCTTTTATTCCTGTCAAAGCTCTTGAGTTTTCATCATCACTCTCCAGGAACAATTGTATTTGTTTTCGTGCAGATGAACTGGTAGTGTTTGAATGTGTTTTTCTCACATATGCACGGCAGTTCAGGCCTTTCATTGTTTTTGCTTACCATTTTAGGTGAAAGGCCAAGCTCTTCAAGAGAGCTGTATTTCTTCAACATTTTTACCACCAAAATCTTTGAAATTACTTGTCTTTGGTCTTTGATTTGTGGGCTATGACTTGAGTTGTTGCCTTGATTTGGAATGGGGCGAATCTTGGGTTGTGAAGCATTTTGAAAGTCTATCATAGCGTATTTTTGAATACTTTTCCATTTTTTTGTAACGCTTTCTTGTATTGTAGTTGTCAATATCCTTTTGCCTTCTCTTATTTGCTCTTGTGTGTTGATTTTCTTCTCCATTTAAACCGCTGAAGTCTTTGTGCTCACTTGGAGAGATCTTTAATACTCTTCAGTTTCGCAGACTCTTTCCTTTTTCAATATCTTTCTTTTTCTCGAAACTGTTGATATGCTTCGGGGTCTTCTTTAATGCTTTCTGTCCGATTGTGCTCTCTGTAGTGCTCACTTTGGAGTCATTTGGTGGCAGACATACTGAAAACACAAACAAAAAGTAAATAATAAAACTGTTTTTATCCAGCAACAAATGAACAAAAAATAAATTAATACTACTACAAAATATAATTGACTAAACCTAAGTCTATGAATGAAAAAACTGATGATTTGTCATTACCGCTCATATGACACGTGATGGTAATTACATTTCACAGTTTTTAACTAATTGTGCTGAACGAGTAGAGCTAGCTTAAACCATCTATTAGCTATATAGTGGTGTGTAGTGTTTTTATATGAATATGCAGTTTCTATGCAATCATCTTAAAACATTTATGTACTAGAAGTGGTTTGGTAATGACTCACAATATATATATATATATATTATGTGACGTACTGTTCCAGTTGTCAAAATGTCTGTCTTTCCTCGATCCTGCATGTGCTAGAGTGACAGCACAAACTGACATGGGCAACGAGAGATTAAAATTTTGAAGAAAAGAAAAAAAAAACTATAGCTCTAAAAACATTACATGTGATGTTAGTGACAGCAACTATTAAAGATAAAAGCGTGAATTTGCCATACTTGGCTAATATGATAAGGAGTCAATATCAAGGTCAAGAGTACCACCTCCCCACGCACAAGCGGCCAGTCACGATCGACTATAACAGTGCATTCTTCAGAGTGACCAATATAATGAATGAACATGGCAAAAGCAAAATATACTGTATTTAAAAAAACACACACACTACAGGAAAAAAATGACCCAAATGCAGCGCTAAAACCTCTTAAGTCACACTCTTTAAGTTGTTCTCACACGGCTTTATGAGCTCAAACGTGGTTCGGTTTAACTGTAACTTTGTGCTAGATATTTTCAGAAACTAATCACCTTGTAAAACATCAGACATTTAAACATTTGTCAGACCCTAAAAAGAGACAAATCACTTCCTCTATGTTTGTGAAGGCTCTCATTCGTCCAGGGAGTATCCATTGTAGAGAAACTAAGTCATCGACTGGACTGGATTTTGGTAAAGTTGAGGACGTTTCGCTTCTAGTTACAGAAGCTTCTTAGCTTTTTTGGTCATAAAAAGACACTTTTACCCAAACTGGAGCAGTCTAACCCCCGGCTCACATTAAATCCGGTTAAGGTCCGGTACGGCCTCCGCGATCTTAGAAAGTAATTAAAACCAATGTTGCACACTCACACTGCACCGTGAAGTCCGGGTCCGGTTACCGAGGCCTTCCGGCGGCAACGGAAAGAATCCGCAAGAAGTCTATTTTTGCTGGAGACGGAAAAACACGAGCCAAACAGGAAGTCAGGTCTCGTGAGAAAAGAAGATCTGGTGTATTTCAAAATAAAATCTGTCCGCTCACTACTTATCCTGACTCGTTTACCACCTGTACACGCGTGTAACGTCGGAAATGTAAACATTTCTCCATTACCAGTGACACAGGGGCACTAGTGTGTTTAAAGCATCCACTTCACTGGGGAGAGTCGTTGTTCTGGCAAATACGGCTTTTGTTTATAAAAACTACCTATATATGGGGCTACTTATCACGTGAACTCGCACCAAGAGCGAAACTCACGTGCACTTCTGTTCTCGCGAGTGTCGTTTCTGTGCCTGGCATCTGGCGCCAGAGCTGGCCACAGTGTCAGCCGGATTCACTGTGAGTGGTAGTTTGGAAAACATCCCTACTCAAGTTGTTTACAGTATCGCTCAATTAGCAAGTCTATGTTCTGCTCTACTGCTGAGTCACTGGGCGTTGACCACCGATTGGCAGTTTTGGTTCCCTCCTAGCCCCCTAGTGCGGCAACCAGCCCATGTGACAACCAGCCTCCTCTAACATCACAGTCAATTTTTACTCATTTGACAGAGACAGGTAACAGTTGTGACATACATACAAAACCCCCACCTTCATGCTTTCAAAATCTCTCGTACGGCTTGTAACCCTTTACGTAAAATGGCCAGACTTCCATCCAGGTTTTATTGTGCTTTCTGCCTTTATACAGGGAAGTCTGGTTCCATTTGTCTGTGGTCTTAAACAGCAGAATGGGCTGCAGTCGCAGATAAATATTGTAGACAGGAGCGGCTCTGGAGAGTTAGATGGAAAAGCTGATAGAGACGGGAAGAGAATTGTTTAAAGGGTCTGTCTATTGTAAATGAAATTATTGTTTTTATGGCACCATAGGTCTAGTCCATTGTGTGTTTTATGGCTTTTAAAGATTTTGGGATATTGGACCATTATTTGATTATTTGGGAGAACAGGTAAAATGACTGGAATCGGGCAGAGGTTACGGAAAACCAAGGAAAGTGGTCAATTTAAACAATTATCTGCACAAAAACACTGACTGAAAAAGGTCTAAAAAAAAAAAACACAAGATGAGTAAATAAATGACATTGTAATATATTCCTCACATTCATCACTTTATATTACCACGTTACGCAGCATATTCAAGGCTGTCACGCTTTGCTGTTTTCTTGTACATGCGCGTACGTGCTGTAGAGAAGACACAGAGATTAAACAGGCAAGTAAGACAAAAGGAACGATAGAAAGTGATAAGTTGCTCCTGCACGGAAAGCCTCACATCAAAGCAGGAATCCTACATGAAGGAGATCCTTTAGATAGATGGTGAGCTCCTCGCTTTAAGGGGAATACAAACAGAGCAACATTGCGTTTGTTTAGTTGTTTTGTAAGGATTATTTTCTAGAGATTTTGCACATCATCTTACGATTGCCATGTCGGTCACTTGTCTGACTGGTTTAATCCATATGTTCGCTCCGCCTATAGAAGAAACTAAGCTGGGGGCTTCAAATTTTGAAAATGTTTTATTGCGGTTTTTGCAACTTTCACATACATACAGGGCATGTTTGTATGTTAAGGGCCTGTCACAATTGGCGCATTGACTACAGCGATTTTGTCCCCCATTTGTTCTGCGCCAAAATTTAAATTGCCATCAGCCGCAAAGATCGAAGGGACAAGTCGACAAGATGCCACCCAGGAAGACCAACGCCGCGAAAGTAAAGGTACTCACCAAAGCCACGGTGAAGACCAAACGGGGGAAGAGGAAACAGCGTCTAGCCTCTATATACCTACAGCAGGAATCGCACGAGACTGATAGTGGCGCTCATCAGTCTCTCATCAGTATCTCACCATCTGGGCGACTGACACGATTTATCTTTCACCATTCTCGCGACCGTAGCGGCCTGCTGCGGCTATATTCAGTCGCAATCGACCTCCACTGAATTTTGTGCATGCATGACATTTGATCCAGAGAGGAACAGTGGAGAGGTTCCAGACATGCTAGAAGATGTGGAGGTGGCAGGAGCGGTTGAAATAGGAAACACAGACAGAGATGAGAAAGATGAGGAAATGTCAATAGACATACAGGAAGGTGTTTCTGTGTAGCCCGTTTCCAAAAAGAATAGATTCAGTGGCGTCAGAGGCCATTCACTAAAAACATTGACACTTCCTTTGAGAGTCCTCTTGATTCTTGAGAGATATATTTGAATTGATGGCTGACCAAACAAGCATGTATGCCCTCCAAAATGGTGCTTTAGGGTTTAAAGGAACAGGCCACCGTTTTTCTATACTGAGATATATTCTTACATGAGCTTAGACGAGTTGATACGCACCTGTCTGGTCTTTGTGCCCGTGGAAGAGCGTGGTAGCTTCCAACTTCACCCCTGTTTAGAGCTATAGGAATATACTGGGAGAGGCCAAATGCTAATAACATCTTTGGTTGTTTTGTGTGACTGAGGCACACACAAAGACCAGACAGGTACGTAATCAACTCGTCTAAGCTCAGGTAGAACATATCTCAGTATGGAAAAACGGTGGCCTATTTCTTTAAGCCTACAAATGCAGGAGAGATCAGCGCTCTAGTCGGCCTCCATCTCTTCAGGGCGGTGTTTAAAATGCTAAGAGTCTCCATGTACTGGGAAGCTGGTCTGGACAGTGGCCTTTTTAGGAAAATCATGCTCCACGACAGATTCTTCTAGCTTCGGTCACATTTACATCTGGTAAATAATTTGGCGAAACCTGCTGGAAACAATGATGTCTTTTACAAAGTGCGGCCTCTCACAACCACTCGGAGTCACTGTGATGAAAAAGGGAAACCCCTTTTAGTCACACTTTGACTATTTTGGTTGACCATACACAACTTCAACAAAACATAATACGGCGCACACTTCACGCACGAGGCAGAATTTTTCACAAATGACTTTTACAACTCTACTTTTATGGAGCAAAAATAATTTAAAAAAGGAAAAAATGTTGGGCTGTACTCTCTTTTCGTCCCACCAGTGTTTTGACGTTAATGGCATGTGTGTGACATCAAAATCACACTGTCCCATGAAAAGATGTAATAAATATCTGCAGGAATGTTAGGGGTGTACTTACTTTTGTGAGATAATGTAGCTAACATAAGTTCTGTCCACATGCTATTCCTGTCTCTGCTGTAGCTCTCGTCTGCCCTCAAAGTTTACAACAATCCCTGCGACAGTCACAGACCAGAGAAGTGCCTGTATTATCTGCAGGAATGACGTGTGTCTTTTCCAAGAAGAACCGGTTTGCGGACCTGGCTGTGGGTCGCAGGGGTGTTCTCTCATAGACAATAACAGATGGGTTTGAGTTGGACTTCGACAATGTTTCATTCAGGATCCAGGACAAAAGCCTTGATTTCGTCACCACATCTCGTCACCCTATAGTCCACCCCATTTGACAGCATTTGCCCTTGGAGAATTCCAGCAAAAATAACAGCACGTCTCATGAAAATAAAAAGCGCTTTCGGGATCATAGCGCAAATATCCAAGCTTAGCAGCGAGGGACAGGACACACGCTCGCTTTGGTGGCCAGTTTGCTGTGTAGTAAATGCGCGCGTGATGTTTGGTTTCAGTGAGCGTGGTCCCGGAGCGCTGCAGCTGAGTCCCTGACCTCCGACTGAGCGCCCCCAGCCAGGATTATATTTAACAGGCCCATCTGAAAGTCAACAGCGCGATCTGTCATCCGCCCACGATGATTCGGCATAAGCCTCCTCCGAGTCGACCCCACTTACGTAACGGTGTCTGGGATCATTATTCCAAATTGTCATACGACCCAGTGTTAGTCGTGCAGTTTGGGCCTTTGAGCAAAACAACTGACAACTCTTTATTTCCTGTTTTGTCTTTAAAAGCAGTGGGAAGTTCTGTAAATTTCTTTTGAGTAAGACAACGAATGAAATTTCATGCTGTTATGAAGGAGATCTTGCGCTGAGCCGACAAATGTTGGTGGTGCGGTAAATTTGAAAACTGAAAACAACATAGAGGGATATTATATCAAATCCAAGTCAAAAGCAGCCTGCTTTTGTATGGCTCCATATTACGACAACAGTTGCCTCATAGGGCTGTCGCAAGTCATGTTACCAGAATTACCACCATAGAAATCTTTAAAAATTCCTTTCCCCACCTGAGCCTGTTCCTACAAATGTGTAAATGTGTGTGTGAATGGGGAAGCTAGTCGATGGGTTGACAACAGCTGAAAACATCTGAATCTTTCAGAATTTGCAAAATTTAATTGGAATGTTCAAATGAGGGTAAGATGGGAAGAGGGGGTTTCCTTCCAAGGGGAAGAAAAACTGGAATTACAATTGTTCAATATTTTTAGCCGTTTTCTGGTGGACTATAAACATATTTATCACACACCAATAAAGTCAAGCCACAATCGTGTTACCAGCAGACATAGACAGTAGACATAGTAGCAAAAATGGCACTTAGCATTTGTAGCGTGAAGCTACCGTTAGATTCCTGGTTAGCATTGTCTGTTTTTAAGTACATGTCTCTGCATCTTTATTTAGTGGGAAAATATATTCATAAGTCACCTTTGTTAACGTAATGGTAGAGAAATGGGAGAAAGTAAAATGTTTTCCCTTCTTTATCCCCCCCTGGATGCTTTGAACATATCAATATGGAAATTCCAAAGATCCCGTCTATACGTTAGGATTGAATGGTTCTGCTTTTAATTCACAAAACATGACATTTTGTGATGAGCTTGGATTCTAGGGTGAATAAAATGTAAAAGTGTTGTGAAACACTTCCTTAGTACATATTTCTTTTTACACATGCCCTGATATTATTCTACTCCAGAGAGCCTGTTCATCCAAATGCCCGTAACTTCATGACTCACAGCCTTGTAAATAGTTTCCTTCAGAACCATGGATTATCTGCTCCACTTACCCTCATGATGTTGGCGACTGCTTTACATATTCTTATTTATTGAATAACAATGCAGTAACAGGAGCAGTGAGCCACCATGACCTGTAAGTTGGACTAGCAGCCGTTCAACCAGAAAACCTTCATAAAGAGTATTTCACAGGGCTGTTCCTAACCATAAGCAGACCTGTGAGTTTTCTACCAAAGGTCTCCAGGTTGAGTTGATGCCAAAGCTAAGTTTTGGTTTTGAAAATAAGGGACATTTTCCAGCACAACAGCCAAGGTCCAAGAGGAGTAAAATATGATAGTGTCCCGGAAAAAGTGGGAGACTTGACATGCTGCCGCATGCTTGTTCGAGGACAGTGTTGCTTCTGACAAGACTCCACCGTTTGGCCCAACGTACAGTACAATCACATCTCGTCCATCCTCTGGGGTTTACTGAAAATACTATTTATTTAACTTCTAAAATTCAATAAGGGATTTGGATTGTGTCCATTTAAAACTTTAATATTTAGCAGCCATAAAGATCAGTCTGATGACTATCAAAAATCGAAAATGTCATACAGATGAAATTCGTAAAATTAGAAAATCGTTCAAAAGTTCATTTATTTCTGTTATTCAACTTAAATGTGAAACTAATCATATAGACTACATTACATGCAAAGTGACATTATGTCAAGCCTTTATTTGTTATAATTTTGATGATTATGGCTTACAGTCCATTTTCAGAATTAATGAAAACAGAAGAGGGCGAGTGCATCAATGGTCTGGGAAAAAGTGAAAGGTAGACCAGTGCTTTTCAAGAACTGGGCTGAACTTATATGAAAAAATGAGCTGAGACTGGCTTGTAGAACAGCTTGTGTAAAGTGGCAAAAGCAGTCAAAAAGGCAAACAAAGTCTGAGGCCCTCGAGTCATGTAGCAAAAGTAAAGTCCTTTATTAATACATGGACCAGCCTACGCGTTTCGACTGCACAGGTCTTCGTCAGGGAATGTAAAATTGATCACAGGTGTGGAGATTAAAAAATATATATATACAATATTCTAATTTTTAATATGGGTTTTTTTACAAGCTGTGAGTCATAATAATCAAAATTATAACAAGGCTATACATATCTCACTTTGTATGTAATGAGTCTATCATATATTAATTTGAGTTGAATTACAGAAGTTGAATGCACTTTTTTCACCTGTACTTACTTAAGATGTTATAATAATGATACTGCAGAGTAGTGATGTGAAGTTCGATTCATTTTACTGACTCGAGTTAAAGTGAATCACTCACCAAAGTGAATCGGGTGTTTTGAGTCGTTTGATTCAGTGATTCAGTTGTTCAGAAAAAACCATGCATGAACACAAAATAATGCTAAAATGGCAATTTACAATCAAAACATTTATTAAAATTTGATAAATGGTAACAATAACAAATATGTAAACTAATTTGACAAAATATAAACTCTTTAAATTTAACAATTCAACAGTAAAATTGTGAACAAAGCAGCAACAACATTCCAAGCGAGGGGCTGTCACAATACAAGAAATACAATAACACGAAATAGAAATGTGATGGATGGTTTGGATTTTTTATTGTTCTGTATAAAAGGCTGGCATGCATGCAGGCCCTTTAAGGGGCGGAGTCTAGCCCACCGGAGCGCGCCACACGGAAAGTGAGTGAAACAAGGAGAGATGAGAAAGGAGCGGAAAGGAGACGGAGTTGACACCCTTTACTAAAGGGCCTTTAGTGTTTAAGTACTGTAAGTTTCAGTTTGCAAGTTTGTCAGTGTACTTTGATGTTTGTGCGTGAATTACAAGTAAGTGTTTAATGTCATGAGCCGAGTTTCTAGTGAAATGTATACGGTTTCATTGTTAATTGGTGCCATGCCCTGTTCACGTGAACAATTAATGAAGAGCAACCTACACGGTTTTTATATAGAGTAACGATGAATATACTGTAGTGTTTTTATTTGTATAGAGACTAATATCCTATTTTTTTCTGTTTTATAGAACCACACTAAAGTTATTCAAGTCTGCACCAATCTAAACCGTACTAAATCAATCAAGACTCCTTTTGGAGTTGTTGCATACGCAATACAGTAGGTGGGCCATATTTTGTTATTTGGAAAATTAAATCGCAGCGTGAGGGAAGAAATTCACGGTGTTTTTCGTAGGGGCAAGACGCAAGTTATAAATTGTAATTATAAATTGGCATTGAGGAAAACAAGCTGCTGGACTTTGCGCGAGGTGAGCCTGTTTCTTCTGTCAGTCAGGATTTGCCCTGTTTTTGAAAAGATGCGCTCTGACGGGACTGATGTCGCCACAACGCAGAGTCTGGTTTTCATTACATCACATGCATTTTTGAACACAGTGGCTCGAGATCTCCACCACTCCAGAGGGTCGTTGGTTCTGAGAAGGAGATGCTCAGAGAGGTACCCTTTGATCTCTGTTGTTTTGCACTTGCGAACCTGGCCGAAAAGTGGCAACACGCTCCTCAAAATCTGCCCACAGCATTGACTCATTGGTTGCCGGTCTGACATCTGAGCCAGCCTCCTCTCTCTCTGCATTGGATGCTGCAGTGGTTTTTCTTATGGAACGAGATATTGCCCCCACAGTTCTTGTCACAGCCTCCTCAGCATGTCTTTCATGGACAAACGCATGCTTTTTGAATCTTGGGTCAAGGAGAGTAGCATCTGCTAGGGGGCCGACCTGTTCAATCCCTCCTAGACGCCTGGTAATTTCTGCCATCAGGATTCCAACCATTTCTTTTACAGGTTTGTGAAGGTTTGGATTCCGTTGATGGTGTGCTGTAGACCTCTGGAGGCCCCTTGCCATTAAAATGGCTTTAGAACCAGTCACAAATCTGTAGTAAAAAAAAAAACAAAGTTTGTATTATATTTTTAACATAATATCATACATCTATTTATGCATATTTATTTATTGGTTCACATGGCTGTCACAATTTGTATATTTTCAAAATGTTTATTCAAATTTAAGGTGTGTGTGTGTGTGTGTGTGTGGTGTGTCATTTATTTATTGCCATTAATGCTATTACATACTTCTCTGCACTTAGCTCCACTGTAACTTCTTCAAAGGGCTGCAGGACATCACAGGCCTCCTTGATTATCTCCCAGTCCACCTGTGACAGCACTTAAAGTTGGGGATTAATCAAGGCCAGTGTGGAGATGAGGGGCTCCTTGACCTCTGTGATCCGCTTCAGCATGTAATAGGTAGAATTCCACCTTGTAGCCACGTCTTGCTTCAGGATAAGTTGAGGCTGGCCCATCTGCTGCTGCATCTCCCTCAGTTTTGCTGTGGCCACTGTACTTCTGCGTGTGAACTCGGTTATGGATTTCACCTTTTTAATGATCTCCTGCATCTCAGGCTGCTGTGTTGCACTTCGAACTATAAGGTTTACAATGTGTGCAAAACAGCTCACGTGGTTCCAGCGCAAAATATCCTTTACAGCTTTTTTAATGTTGGCCGCGCTGTCACTGACACAAGCCACTATTTTATTTGTAATGTGCCAATCATTTGCAACGCGTTGTAATTGCTCTGCCAGATATGCTGATGTGTGACTGTCTGTGAGCTCGAAACAGTCCAACAGGTTTGACTGCAGTTTGAATTCACTTGTTACAAAGTGACATGTCACAGTCATGTAGCCTGTTGTGGTGCAGCTAGAGGTCCAGCAGTCAGTGGTGAGACACAAAGCAGAGGCCATCTGTACCTTCTCCAGGAGGTCGGCTCTCATCTTTTCATATAGTGAAGGTAAGAACTGTTTGGTCAGTGTTGTGCGATTGGAATTACATATGCAGGATTAAGTTCATGAGTGTACTCACGAAATCCCCTGTCATTCACAATAGAAAACGGCTGAAAATCTACAGATATCATTTTGATGAGAGCTTGGTCGATTCTGCTCTGCTGTAATGGCATTATGGGCCTTGACACAAATGCACCCATGTGGGTTTGCTTCTGTTGGCTCCTTTGCAGTCCTTGTCCTGTTTGCAGGTGAGACCTTTGGTATGTCATAGTTGCTGCTGAGCTGGATGATGGCGTGCCAGAAGATGGGGTGGCTATTGCTGGAGGTGCTGCTGCTGCTGCTGTGCCTGTCGCTGAAATAGATGGCGCAGGGTCTGTTGGAGGACGACAATAATTTATTTTACTTGAAAAAGTACTGCAATGTTCATTAAAGTAAAATTACATTCTATCTATTCATATTTTATTTATTCAACGTGTGTTTATGCATAACATACAGTTTGTTGGGTAGAGTACCTAAAATATTTACTCAAGAGTAACGTTACTTAGAAATAATTTTACCTAAATTAAAAGGTAGTGATCCAAATATATACGCAAGTAAAAAAGTACTGAATTATATATAACTACTCTAATAAGTACAGTTTATTCAAAAACTTACTCAAGTACTTATACCACCTCTGATATTATCTATTGTTGCCCAATGCCTAATATGTAGTCTAATCATAGCATACATAGTATATCTTTCTGCAGTCAGCAAATGTCGGCCTACTACAACGGACTATTATAATATTAGAAAGTGTTTGCTTAGTTATTGCATTTTACACTTCAATAATTACAGTCTCTTACAATTTTGGCCGTAACTTACCAATAGTAGCCGTTGCATTTTGGTGGCGCTGTAACGCAACTATGGGGTGTTTGCTGGCTAAATGCCGTCTCATATTTGATGTGGTCCCTCCTTGAAATGATAAAACAACCTTGCAGAGTTGACATTTTGCTCGTGATGGGCCTGTTATTTCAAAGTGCATCCAAATATCGCTTCTTCTGCGGCTACTATGCATTTTCTATAAAAATATTTAAAACTTTCCGCCAAAAATGTGGTGTTACATAAATGTATTCCGTGTTAAAACCTACATTCCTGGTAAAAAAAAAAAAAAAAGGTCATAACAATTATATTATATAAATAATAAATACAAACAACTTTGATATTTTTCACACATTCATTTTTTATTGATGACAATCATTGTAACGTCAATAATGTTCGAGGCGGAACTCCTGTTGTCCGACGAGTAGGGATGGTATCGTTAAGGATTTATCGATACTACTACTCTTATCGATACTCCTTATCGATCCGGTACTTTAACGGTACTCTTATCGGTACTTTAACAGAAAATATACTGTATATAGGTAGATTGAGACTACCGTATACGTAGGCATTAATCCTTGGTCTATATTATTTATTTATTACTCTACATTTCATTTCCACTTTGCGCATACACTTAATATATGGGAGTTAAAAAACTTCACTTACGTTACTTTTTTTTTTTTAATCATTATTATTATCTAGTAAATCAAGGCTGTTGGTTAGATTTGGCTGTAGCTCTGGGGACTGAGTCCAAATGAGTCCAAATATGCAGTAAACAATCAACTGTTTTCTGCCTCTCAGCTTGTGTCCAGTGGTCGACACCGGCTCGCGCTGACGTGCACGTGGGAGCGCGCACGCATGTGCACGTACGCGCCACTGTGTACGCCGTTTGTGGAAAAATAGACTCCACCCGAAACTCTTTAGTTTGGGTATTTGTGAAAGAAGAAAAGTGCGAGTGGCTCGTCTGTCTGTTCAATACGAAGTCGTTACGTTTCGCTTTTTTTTTTTACCGCGGGTTAGCGGTAGCAGCTCGTAACACCGCGTGTCTTTCCCGCGCGCACCTGTCTCGCTGCACACGGCTGCAGAGAGGAGACAGGCAGTGGCAGAGCGCAGGGATGTGTGGACACCCTGCACTTTCGTGTGGGGTAGCGGGGATGAACAGATCCGATGCAGCGAACGCATCCATGAGAGCGGAGTGATTATTTGAGCGCAGCAGACCGTTAAGAAGACCGTTAAGGCTGGAGCTTATCGGTCCGGGTGGACCGGCACACGTGGGCCGTTATGACACCGGGGTTCGGTACCATCCTACCGACGAGAGAAACACAGCTGAACAAATAACTTAATAAATAGCCAATTATATTTTTCTTTCTGGATCAATCTACCTCACATAATACATGTAGAGGGTTATTATTTTTTGTCAGATGGGGCAAAAGAAACCACTTGTTTCAACCCAGTTAAAGAACGAGAGTTACGAGACGAGTCGGTGTCCTGTCCTGTTGTTTCGACTCGCTTGATGCTGAGTGAGTGAGTGAGTCAGATCAGATGAACGATTCGTTCAGAAGTGAACGACTCAAAGGGGAGCGGAAAGGGGCTGATCCAGTCAGATCAGATGAACGATTCGTTCAGAGCTGAACGACTCGAAGGGGAGCGGGAAGGGGCTGATCCAGAACCACAGTGAGTCGTTCACTGCTCGTACGGCTCGTACTAGCAGGCGCGGGCAGGCAGGAAGGAGGACATTACGGTGAAGTAGATGGTTGTAAACAATAAGCTTTTGGTTTCTGTGCTCAAACGAGCTACAGTACACACACACACACACGTAATATTAGAGTGTCATTCATTGTGGCTAGTAGAAAACGCAGTCTGGGGTCGCAGTTTAGAAAGTGGTGGGCGGACGAGTTAGTGAACGAGTTAATGGAGGCGGGGAATCACGACTCCCTAGTCAGTAAAGTGAATCTCGAGTTTTGAACGATTCGTTCACGAATCGCACATCACTACTGCAGAGGCTTTTTTGTCCTATAGTTTTCAGTGTTTCTTAAAGAGACACTATGGCCAAAGATCGGTGGTCAGTGCAGCGAAACCTGGGGACATGTAAGAGAGGTTTAAACTGTGCCCCACACCTTTATTTAGGCTTGGAACCTTAAGGCCACCTTTGTCTCACGATAGCATGTCAGTTTTTGAGGCTTTAATCGTGTGGAATTATCAAACTTACAGTAAAAAAATACTATGCCGATAGCGTCTTTCATTGTAGCTAAAAATAGATTGCCGCAAAGCGTCATAGGGTTCAAAGCCAGTCAAACAAGCACTCATTTTGCATGGGTGTCTATGGCCTGTGTTGCTTCGGCAGTCAGTCTTCAAACGTCTTCTGCAACAAAACATGTTCAAACGCCAAGGAACTAAGCGTGATACAGGAGGTGGCGGCATGCGCCTTAGTTTGGCTGCAGTCCACCATTAAGCTAAAAGAAGAAGGCAGCGGAACTAAGCACTGCTGTTGGGGCTTGTGCCAATCGGACTCTAGATATCCAGACCGGTTGCCAGAGGGATCATCTTTCATCCGAAACGAAAGGCCCCAGGTGAATGTCTCGACCAAACAGCATTCCCACCCAAACAAAGGGCAAAAAAGGCTTTTAACAGATCTAAGTCACGGAGAAGGCTCATCATTACAAGATCCAGTGGCTCCGCTAAGTGACGAAATTGTGTACAATAGCACGTCACCTGAATGTTAGTCAGCACACATGCTATAAAATTGGCTATTCAAGAAGAAATTCAACAAGAACAAGGGTCACCAAAAATTTATCTGAGGGCCGCACTTTGGTTGCCTGCATAGACATATTATTAATAGACCGTTAATACTCACTCCTCCCCGTTTACCATAATGACCACGAGGGGGAAATCATGGCGGATTTACAGACTCCTCCTCCCCAGCTCTGACGAAGCATGTTCCTAATAAGGGCATAAGGGCGGGATCTTCACTGTAGACTCGGCCCTTGCGTGACGTGTAGCTCGCGCAGCTCGAATGCTAACAGTCCGACCCCCGTTAAGTAGGAGATTTCTAAAATGTATCCTACCATAACCAGCCCGGTGCCTCTGATTGTGTCTAACCCAGCGTAATCACAGGAGGAATATCTAGCTCTAGACAGTTCCAAAAAATTAGGCACCGGGCATTAAAGTTGTTTTTAACGTTTAAAGTGCAATGCATTCCAATGGGGCCTAGCGGCTATATGGCGGTACTACAGCAATGACGGAGCAATGGCGGTCTCCAGTGTCGTCGTTGCAAAGCAGAGCAGCCAGCGGCCATTGGTTGCCTGGCTCTGCCATACTATTTCCCTGTCCATTCCACGCAGGGAAGTTAGTCTGGTAACGGAGCAGTTTGAACGGGCGGGCCTAACGCGCACAGATCGTCAGTGAAATAAACCGATTAGCAATTAGCGGACGTGACGACAGCTGTAGTCCAACTCACAAAATATGAACTGAATATAAACTCACAAGAACGCAGAGGCAAAATCCTAGACTACTTCATCCATGATTAGTTTTGGCTAATGTTAATGTTAATTGCACTAGTAACATAGTGGTGCAGCGAGTGACGTAACCTTGTCAATTCTCTGTGACGGTCATGATTGGTTCGGCAAGGCTTTAGCCGCCAATCAGCAACTTGTTTACCGTGTGTGTCCAGACCCACCTTCTTTCACGCAGAAAAGAAGTGGGTGTGGTTTATCAGGCTAGCCCTTTGAGCACCTCAGTTTAATGGGCTTCAAAATGACCATGAACCATGTAACAGTAGGTTACAATGCAGAACATCATGGCATGTGCAAAAGCCTTTGCGGATTCTGTATTTAAAGTTCGACAGTTTCAATTTAATCATATGCAAGATGTTTACATGCTGCTAGAAAATGTAACTGGAAAACTCTGAAACTACACCTAAAAAAGCAGTCCTCAACTACGTAGCTTACATTGAGTAAATAATAGGGATTCAGCAACTATCGCTAAATCGCTAATATTTACTCAACCCACCAGTTGAGATCTACTAAACCAAGGGCAAATATTTTGATGGGGATTGCAAGTTTTGTGTATGCACAACCCCAGCAGGCGAAGCTGACATCCAGTGAGGGGGTGCGGAATCCCCATAGCGCCCCGTGTCTGTGTCCTTTATGTCCTTCCGGAGTAAATCCACAGCGCTTTCGGATATTATTGTTTATCATGAGCAGAGAATCTATAAATAATCTGTCTTAAAGCTGTTCCGACGTCAGCTCGTCCTAATGTCTCCTGTCATTTCCAGGAAACCACAGTTAAACAGTCAGTAAGCCTCTTAGCCTGTTCCCGCGTGTTTACTCAGTCCGGGGCTTATCACACGCCCATGATGAGATGGAGATGGGATATGCCAACGTCGACGCTGAGCTGGGCCATCTTCACGGTTGCTCATGCCAGGACTGATTCTTATTCCCACCAAGGGGCACAGTACAGTTGACTCGAAGTGACAACCTTTGACTCATTGGTGGCTCATTCTTTTAAAATAAAAGATCCTATAAGGGTTCCAGTTTTGGCAAAAAGGGTTCATTCTGTCTCAGTAGAACCCTTTCAGCAAGAGGTTCCATAAACTGTATCTTAAGTTTGTAACAGTAGAACCCTTTCGAACCCTTGCGATTATAACAAGGTCAAAAGCTCCACAATGTCAATTCCTGTGACCTGAGAGGCACCAACAACTCTCAGGTCAGAGGAATTGACATTGTGGAGCTTTTGACCTTGTTATAATCGCCTCCTCGTGAAAAATGACCATGGAGTTGTGTTTAGCTTCATTTTAGTCCTGTTGACTTTGATTGTTCTTTTTTTCTACTGCTGAAGCGCTCCAATCTGTATTTCCTGGTTTTCAAAGAGAAGAAGAACCTGTCCACCGCTTTAAAGGTAATTTTCTATCATCTCAGCAGCTCTGCGCTCGAAGTGTGCTCTTCCCTGCGTCATAGATTTGCGAGGATGCCATTAGCGTGAAGTGAAAGTTTGTTTTATAACGTGTCATACACACTGCGGTGCTCCAGGCCAATTTGAAATCCTCATCCCAGTCTTTCGATCCCTACAGCTTCTTTATCTTTACAAACACATTTCAACTTATACAATGTAAATTATCCAAACTGAGATACACATATGAGAATGTTTTCAAGCCCCAGTATGCATAATATGTCCACTATATTATAAATTGAAACTTTGTGAATGTGATTAAGTTAGGTTATACTTCATTAATCCCTGTAGGGAAATTTGTGTTCTGCATTTGACCCATCCTCAATGGCGCAGGGGCAACCTGTAGGAGCAGTGAGCTGCCAGTATAGGCCCATCTCCAGATGTGGAGCCAGGCTAATGGTCAGAAACATCTGGCTGGAGGATTAACTTATTGTACATGTTTTTTAGTGGTAGTAGTCGGAAACTGGAGTACCCGGAGGAAACCTACGCAGACACGGGGAGAACATGCAAACTCCACACAGAAAGGCCCCGTCCAGGTGGGAATCGAACCTTAGTCCTTCTAGGTGAGAAGCACAAGTGCTAACTGCAGCACAAAAACATTTTCAAGATTCCGTTCAGAGTGCACATTCAGTTTGAAGTTCATTTAAAGGAACAGGCCACAGTTTTTCCATACTGAGATTATGTTCTTACCTGAGCTTAGACGAGTTGATGCATACCTGTCTGGTCTTCGTGCGTGTCCTCAGTCACGCAAAACTACCAAAGATGTTGTTAGCATTTGGCCTCTCCCAGTATATTCCTATGGCTCCAAACGGGGTGAAGTTAGAAGCTACCAAGCTCTTCCACGGGCACACACAAAGACAGTAAGAGGTAATCTTGACCCATTGTTTAAAGTTCAGGAAAAGGCAATAAGAATAATCCATTTAGCTGGATACCGTGAACACACAAATCCATTATTCTTTAAATCAAAACAATGAAATGTGAGGACCTTACTGAATTTAAGATGGCTCAAATCATGTTCAAAGCCTCACAAAAGTCGCTTCCTGAAAGTATACAAAATATGTTCTACAAACGAGAAGTCAAATACAACTTGAGAGATAAGATGAGCTTCGATAAACAATACTCAAGAACAACCATGAAAAGCATGTGTCCACGAGACGAGGTGTAGAAATATGGAATAATCTAGATCAAAACATCAAACTTTGCAATACCCTGGTACATTTTTAAAAAGTTTACAAAGAATCTATATGTTTTAAATACGAACAAATATTGTGAGTGTTGTAGTATATTCTTTTGCTGTTGTTTCTTTATTTTGCAGTTTTTTTATTATTATTGTTCCTTATTATTTGTGGTTACCTTGCCTTATGTTCCCTTGTTTATGATTTGTTTATGATTTGTTATCTTGTATTACGTTCCTTGCTTTGATTGTTAATGTAAATGTTATTGTTCTTAATTTTGGGGTGGGCGCTTATAAGCCTTTTGCTTCGGCCCACTCCCTTTGAGCAGACTTACTGCTCAAATAAACAAATAAAACAAAGACCAGACAGGTACGTGTCAACTCGTCTAAGCTCAGGTAAGAACATATCTTGGTATGGAAAAACGGTGGCCTGTTCCTTTAACTCCTAAATTAACGGATGTCATAACATGTTGGTGGGTCAGGGCTGAAATGTGTTTGGTGCTTTTGCAAAAAATACATTTTAATTCATAGTTTGAAGACATTCGGCTAATCTATATAGTCATTGGATCAATGCTCAAATCAACAAAACTGTGTGACTTTGATATAATATACCATGGGTTCAAAATATTTGTATTTTTTTATATTTTACCAGTTGAGAACCACTGGTCTAAACTACCAGGCTCCATGAAAGAAGGCAACGCTCCCCACCAAATGTTTCTGGATGACCAAGTGAGCCCACCAACCTCATGAAAAGATCCTTGTCATTATCCCTTTCACAAAAACCCTAGAGTAGACAAATAAAGTAACTTGGAAAGAGATGGCCCGTGTTTCTGTTGTTGATGTGTTGTTTGGTCAAATATTCAGAGATGTATACAGTACATATTAAGCTCCCAGAAGTGATCAATCTTCAATCTCCAAATACAGTCTTTGCGATTGGCTAACTGCAACCGTGCGAATAGCCACAGTCCCCTCATGCTTCCGCCTGACCCTTGGTAGACACCACCCCTCTCCTTTCAGTCATTCCATCTTGACTTATTGCCCCGCCTCTCGGCTCTGATTTAAAAATGTCTTCTGTGATTCAGCCGCTCTCGTCCCGCGTGTCACGTCTCCATTCGCCGTAATGAGCCCCACTCGGGGATCCATCACGCCGCACGACCAGCCCGAGGCACGCTAACCGGACGAACCCAGGACACTGAACGCGCCATGGCGGGAAGGGGGGGGGGGGCTCATCTCTATGCTAAACGTCCACCGCAGCCAGCCTTTAATGTCAACAGACTGCCCCAAGACAGAGCTGGGGAGAGAGATTTAGCTGCTCAAAGAAGTGATACATTGTTAGGAAACCTTGCTGGACATACACTTTGCAATTGTAAATGAAGGATTTGTGTGTTTAATTGTAAAATGACTGTCTGCTCCAGGGCTTGGCACCTGCACCTTAGACCTGAGGGGGGGGGGGCAAAACTCTCTAAACAGAGGATGTTTTGAGTCTGATATTTTATCTGTTTCATCCAGAGCGCAAGGTAAATATGTCACAGGTTAAAATGCAGTGGGAGTTAAAAGGTAGGTGCAATCAATGAGATGAACAAGGATAAAAAGGATTGAAATAACAATGTATTTATTAAAAGGCCTATATGAAAGTCAGGTAAAGACAACATTTATGAAGCTACGAAAGTAGAGAAGTAAAAAGGACTAAAATGGGGGTTTAAAAGGGGCTAAAGGAGGGCGTGCATAAGGTGCTTGCAGTGCGGCTTCAGGTGTGGGTTCGTCCCGTCTTTCAGCCTCGCCTGCTGTCTCCCTTCATCTCTGTCTTTTTCTCCCGTGTGTGCCTGATCCTCGCTGTTCCCCCTCTGCACAATCTGTGGCTGCATCCGAAACCATTACATTGTAGCCTCTAAGTACTAACACTAGCAACTAATCCTTAACCTTTCATGGGGTCAACAGTTAGATCTCTATGCAGTTAGTGAACTAGAGCTTCAGCAGTATTTGCCCAATTCCACCGTCCTTACCCAGGGGAAGGGAAAGTGACATCACCAACAGCTGTTCTTCTTCTTCTTTAAAGTTCAGTGCACATTTCCCTTTATTTTATCTCAACAGCTGTTTCATAAAGCTACAGTATGCAAATTAGTATGCAAATTAGCCATGCGGCTTAAGTTTCTACTAAATGAAAGCAAAAGCACAAACTGCCTTCATTTAGTCCATTTACTGAGGAGGCTCTTTAAAACCATGTGTCTGTGCTGTGGTGACGACAACATGTATTTTGTCACTTTTATAAAGTTTGGCTTGTGCAGAATCTTATTTTATTTTTATTTTTTTAAATTATCATTATTTTTTAATTATTTGTAACGCAATGTCGGACGCTAATGCTCTCATTAGCATCCGACATTGCGTAGCAGTAAGTGCATGGCTTGGGTTTGCGTCACAGACGGTGAAAAGAGTCAACTGTGCAGAAGTGTTTAGAACCGTGATAAAACGATCCCACAAAAATGACAGATCGTCAGCTCTGGAGATCGTAAGACGGTCTAATATCATCATATCGCCCAGCCCTACTCAGCAACCCGTGTTCATGTTACTTGTACCGGTAGTCTTTTTACAAAAAAGGCAATCTTTTTGTCAAGATTTGGTCAAATAATGAATTTTAGATTTTTGCCACTTTTGTCAATAATAGAAAATAATTTGTTTTGTTAACTTGAAATGTATATAATTTGATTCAAACATTAAAGCAAATGTCACTGCTTCATGGAGCAACAAAGGACATGATTTGTTTGGTTTTAATTCAATTTAACTGATATGAGGCACTTTCATATGTTTATTTCTAAAGTTTTTATTTTGTATTTTCAGATCGGTTTCATCATCTTTGACTGATTTTTAATTATTTATTTTTAGCCCTTGAGAATCCCCCCTCCTCAGCAGACCCTCCCCTCTCCTCTGGATGAAACATATCTTTCTTTTTTCATTTTGTGATGTCACTTCCTTTACCTCTGAAGTGTGTTCCATAGCAGCTCTTTTTGGACCAAGGCAGGACGCTTGCCTTGGACTGGAAGGAAGTGAGTTTGGAGGCACTGGCTGCGTCCGAAACCATCAAATTATAGCCTCTAAGTACTAACACTAGCAACTAATCCTTAACCTTTCATGGCTCAGCTGTCAGATCTCTATGCAGTTAGTGAACTACTTTAGTGTTATTTTATCTCAACAGCAGTTTCATAAAGCTACAGTATGCAAATTAGCCATGAAGCTTAGGTTTCTACGAAATGAAAACAAAAGTACAAACTGCCTTCATTTAGTCCATTTACTGAGGAGGCTCTTTAAAACCATATGACTGTGCTGTGGTGACGACAACATGTATTTTGTCACTTTTATATAGTTTGGCTTGTGCAGAATCTTATTTTTATTTTATTTTAATTATTAAATATGCACCTGTCAATCAACAGTGGTTGCGCATGAATCACTCGAGGGTGGAGGCGAGGGGGTGGGGGATTGGGGGTGCAGTGGCTTATGGGATGGCACATGGCTCCTAATCGCCGATAAGGGACCACCAGAGGTCCCTATGCTAAAGTGGCTATGATAGTTAGCATTGAGGCTCCTTTCTCTAACTCCTTCCTAACTGACAGCACAATTCGGATGCTTCTTATCAGGGTGGACGCTGACGCACATCTGGTTTGGCGTAAGACCTCTTACCAATCTGCTCGTTTCGGATGGAACCACTGCCTGCAACACCAGGGCAAGGCAAGGTACCTAGGCTTTGGGAAACAGCCAAGGTATTTCCCATTAACTGCTGGGCGGGGCTGCAGGGCAATGAGCTTAGGCAATTCGGAACATGCATAAACTCATCTTAAAAACAGGCACAATAAAACACACTAAAAACAAACTTAAAAACAGCCCGCTCGTGCCTGTGTTAAATACAGAAAGGACTTGTCCACACGAAGTCAAGCTCAGGACTACGCAAACATATTTTTATCAATTGGGGTTCTGTAAACAAACATTTTCCAAACCAGGTCCCAGAGTGGAAAGATTTCAAAAAGTTGTTTACGTGGCTCTATCATTATGCCGTCGTTATCTTTCATATTCTCTGACAAATGGCCAAAAAACAAAAATTAAATTCTGCCAGGGTATGTAAACTTTTGAGCACAACTGTTCATTAGGGCTGGGCGATATGGACCAAAAGTCATATCCCGATATATTTAGGTTGAATATCGATATACGACATAAATGCCCGATATTTTACATAAAGACTGTATAACAAAGCTCCGTAAGGTGCACATTTAAATAATATAATATCTTAAATAAAAATAGGCTATAAAATAAAATAGGTCAATCTTTTTCTGAAGGCAGCATTTATATATATATATATATATATATATATATATAAAGAGATAACAAAATAAAGTGCTCAGTTTAAGATGAACTTTTTTTAAACATCAGCTTGTTTCTTTTTGTTAACTTAATAGCTTATCTGAATAGTCTCAACAGGTTGCACAAGAAAAAAACTATCAACTCAATAGACATTAAATAATTAAATAATAAACCCCTTCTTTTTTTTACTTTGATAAACAGTAGTACTGTCTTGAGGTAGACATTAGAAGACAGACAAATGTGTGAAACACCAGCCTGTCAAGATGCTCTGTGGGCGGTCACGATATTACCACTGCAGCTGAAAACCCTTTCGGAGGGTGAATTGGTTGCTGGTACCAAGAGATACTTTTTTGCCAGGTGGCTCAAACCTGGAAAGACAATTTCATGTTCCTTCCACTTGCCAGTGTCTTCTTAGCTTTTGGTGCTACTTCTCCATCTGCAGGCTCAGGCACAGTGGGCACTTGTAGTAGTGTCTCCACCTCCAAGTCATTTTGTTGTTTCTGCATCTACTTTATCATTTGGGATGTAGGTGGCCCTGAACCGTGGATCCACAAATGAAGCCATCTCCAGAGGCTGGGTCAGAATACTTGCTGTTGAGGGACGCAACAATGCTGGTCTTTATTGATTTGCAAAGCTCACTGTCACCCTCTTCACATGCCAGGAGACTTTCGTTAAAAAGGTGCAGCACAGCTTTCACATTATGATAGAGTGACGTATTCCTCACCTGAGAAAGCATCGGTGAAGTCCTGAAGAGGTTTCAGGACCTTTTGGACTGCTTCTAGGACCTCTAAGTCCTGCCAGGTAAGGATAAGGTGCCTGGTCTTTTTGTTACTCTCTGGATCATCTGCTGCCTTGATCCCCAGCGTGTGGCAGACTCGGTTATGAGTTGGTGACTTGGCAGACCCAGCTGAATCTGGACTTCAGCAAGCTGTCTCCTTTTCTTCCAGCTGTATGAAAAATAGCTTACAATTGTCTTGCACAGAGAAATGGCCCGGGCGACGCGCTTGTCATTCAAGCCGTGTCAAAATCATCAAAAACTATTAATCAAATGGGCTTATGTGAGAAATTTGACTCTGGTTTCACTGTAAGTCAGTCAGTGCTTTATTGTCATTGTCATTGTACAACTGTACAACGAAATAGTGTTCAGGTGTTAGTCCTGAATAACACACTCATACAACTAAGTGCTTTCCAAAATCAAGCTTTAGAAATATTATTTTTCATTTCATAGTCAATCATATTTTCATAATCAACACCAGTCCTAATCATAAATATAAAATATTAGCCTATAATCAGTTATTTTCTGAATTTTAATCCTGTAAGTGATTTTTATGTATTATTATTTTTGTATAATTTATAAATGATGACTATACTGTAAATGCATTTACCCATGTTTTGTTCTTGTTGTTCTTAATATTAATGCATATATTTAGGCCCGAGCGCCATCAGGGCTGGCGAAGGGGCTCTTGTAATCGTATAGAAAAACGAGCGCGAAGCGCTCGCCTCCTCTCAAACATGCACTAACGCACTCCTCTCCTCATGCACGTTACGTGCACATGTATCAGAAAACGAACATTGTAATTGGACTCCCCCAAAGTGCGAACAGAACGCACAAGACGAGCGCAAAGCGCTCCCCTTCTCTCAAACACTCACTAACACACTCCTCTTGTCGTGCACGTCCCGTGCACACACATATATAATGCAAAAATCAACATTGTAATTGTACAGAGCCCATAAAAGTCAATGGGCGACTGAGAGCCCTGGGTCACCCAGGACCTCTACCATGAGGTAGGAATGCGCGAGCGCTTTCCGAAAATATATAGCTTATGGTACCCGCGTAAGCGGGAACATTGTTTTCGTATGGGAATATTATTCTTTCTTTCTTTCTTTCTTTCGCACCGTCGCAATTTTCACCCAGTGAACATCGACGAAAAGTCACAGATTTTGGCCCAAAATTCAAACCCGATACGACGCAACTTTTGCCTATTTCCAAATTTTGAATTTCAAAATAGTGGCACGATAGCGCCACCTCCGTTTTTTTTAACATTGCGAGATAGGACTTGGCCAAAAATGAAGTTTGTCGTAGAATCATAAAAATCGGTACAGACGTGCATCAAGTTGAGCAAAAAATATTATTACGGCGCTGTCCGCCATATTGGGTGTCGGCCATTTTGGATGACAGCCCGCGAAGCGGGAATCGGCCTTTATTTTTCACTTTGTACAAAATCTATCTCCTCCTAGAGCGTTTATCGGAACGACCTAATTTTGGGTGGAAAATAATCTTGAGAAGTAGAACTTTAAAAGTTATCCAAATAATTTTTCTAAGTTTTACGGTTTTTATGCGGCGAAGCCGCAAACTGTACGAAGTATTTTGAGATTTTTTTAAAAATGGCTCCCATTCGCACATATGAAGCCCGATTTCGCTCATTTTGTTATCAGTTGTTAAAGTCACAGTCCTAAACACTTTCATTTGGCAAAATTCTAATTGGGCGCGATAGCGCCCCCTATAGGAATTATATGGAGAGTACAAATTTTAGTTTTACGAAAATTTAAATAATTTGGCACAAAATTCTATTTGGTCGTTTCGATCAGAAAAGTCAATCACACCCATGCCATATTTTTCACGGTGTTGCCGTAGCGATGACCAGAACGTCCCATTTTATTCTGATGGAAAAATGTTAAACTCCATAATTCAGCGAGAAGTGAGGAACCAAAGGTTATCCAAAGTACTTGGATAACCTTTGTGGATGTTCTGCGGCACAGCCGCAGCCCTAAGTAAAATGTAAAAATATGCTTCAGTTTGCAGATATAGTGTGATACAAATTCATACTAATTTTTATCTGTATAATGTCAAAATTGAGCGCGGAGTATGCGTTAGTGCATTCCAAAAATCCTAAAACTAAGACCCTTGGGAAAAAAGTAAAAAACAAACATAAAGGCAGTAGCAATACCATAATTTTAGATTGAGGGAGACAAAAGGGCGCGAAGCGCCCCCTTGCTTTAGGCAGGGCGGTTGGCGAGGGCCGATAATCGCCGCTTGCGGCTATATTTTTTTAAAATTTATGCATAAAAATATATATTAATGTATGCATTTTTTATGCATACATTAAATATTAATTACGCTTAATATTTATATATTAATGAAACTTCATTTGTTTCAGTATGTTTTAAATGTCCTTGCAGAGCATCCCACTAGGTCATATATAATGTAAAACAGTGATTCTCAATGTTTTCCAACTGAAACTACACGGAAACACACTGAAGTCTGTTAAAATGAATACTATTGGGTTGTTTTGACCATAATTTCAGCCAAATCTACGGCATGTTCAATCATGTGTGGTAAATACAATATTGTATACGATATATGACAAATGACAGTTTTGTTTGGGTCGCAGCTTGTCATTAAGGTAATGGCGGGTCTCGAAGCCAGACAACTTTTGAACCACTGATGTAAAACATTGGCATTTGCAAAATAATGGTTCTTTACTTTAGGCTACAATGGTGAGGTTCCGCCCTTGGTGTTTTGGCAATGATGAAAATCGGCCCTCCATGATGCAAACTTGCCTATACCCTTGCAGTTTTCTCTTTCAATCCAGAGAAACTCATCATAATAGCTAAATATATGTTACCTTGCTGATATCAACAGGCTAACCATTTAAAGTCATATTACCTCACCTTTACCAGCTGTAACATTCTTATCCAATAAGCTAATAAATATGGTTCTGAAATCTACCTGTAGTCCTATTGTATTATTAATTTAATAATAAACAAGACAGCAGCTTAAACACAAAGTGCAGACAGACACACAAAGGAAAATGAGTATAAACTAACACATTTTAACATGTTTTTGTTTAAGGGAAAATATACCCCACTGCACTCACCAATAGCCAAGTGTAGTCTGTGACTGAAGCACTGCATCCTCAGCCACGTGTTCAGCTCAGCCACTTTGACGATGTTGCTCCCGTTGTCGGTTGTTATTGCAACCAGATGCTTTTCTTGACGTTTCCAGCTTGCAATTGTGTCCTGTAATGCTTCAGGTATGTGTTCACCTGTGTGATCCTCGGGAAAATGACTTGTTTGGAGACACGCTGTTTTCATCTCCCAGTCTTGCATGAAGTGAACAGTCACGCTCATGTAAGGCTCGCACGTCCTGCTTGACCACATATCATGGGTGATGTTAGTGAGCTGGTCTGCAAGGCTCTGTCTGACTTCACTATACATGTGCACTGTGCAGCGATGCTTCACGTGCAAAATAGTTGCGACTGGGAAGCTCATATCTCGGGTCCATCGTTTTCAAAAAGCGTTCTGTATTGTACTTTCTACATTTCCTCATAATTGATATAAAAACTGAAACTGATAGTTAGCATTGAGGCTCCTTTCCCTAACTCCTTCCTAACTGACAGCCCAATTCTGAGGCTACTTATCATGGCGGACGCTGACGCACATCCGGTTTGGCGTTGGACCTCTTACCAATTTCACGGTTTCGGAATCAGCCCGAGACTTTGAGGTGAGCTCTGCAATGCAATGACACAGAGCTAGGAAAGAGAAATATTATTTGTCTTGCCTCGCTCTTATGTGCTTTTATTTAACACTAGCCTATTCTAGCGGACCTTAGATGCAACTTTCTTGTCATTGTTGTGTTCAAAAATGGATGAAAAAGAATTCGTAAGCTCATTCTATTAAAATCAAAATCATTATTTTATTCCCCAAATTTACAATCTAAAACAAAAGTCATGCTAAAGGCTACATGGTGGTGGCCAGTGGGCAGCGAGGGAGGCAGCAGGGAAAGAGGCCGAACCGGTTGAGTACGAGTAATTTATAGGAACAGGAAGTAGGCGTCTCGTTGAAGAACCAATCAATGTCCTTGGAATGCTTCTTCTGCTGCACAATCTGACTCCGCATTATAACACAAGGCCCCCCAGTGGATTCCAAGAGTAAGAACAACAAAATGTCCGCCTAATTCAAATCAACCCCAAAAGCACAGATCAACACAATTTCATATAATCATTAAAGTCTATTATGACAAAAACATATATAGAAATATTCAACATTCCTCCTTTCGAGCTCTTTTAAGAGCTCACAATCAAATTAAATATTATCATGAAATCACAGTTACAGATGAAATGTTCTTGAGCTCGTCGTCTGGTCGTTGCCTCCGTCCGTGCAGCTTCAGCGTCTGGGCTTTAGAATCATATACTCACCACTGGGGTGTTTTCTTTGTTTGTTTGTTTTGTTTTCCACATTTAATCATATTTAATCATTTGGTTCAAACATTTTCATAATTACGACCACTTACGTGCACCCACAGAGGCAAGGAACCAAAACAGAGTTCTATAACAGAAACACAAAAGAACAAACATTAAAAATTGCAAAAAAATTCTCATCAAGATCACTCACCGTGAGCCGGAGAATGACCATGCCAGCTAATTTTGCAAAGTATGGCTGTACTCAAATTTAGCTATTTAAAGAGCAACTAAACACCCCTTCCAGAGCTTACTCCACCCACTCACAAAATTCAAAAAACTCCGCGAAAGAGGCGTGGCGGGAGGCTTTGGGGGGACGCGGGGAGGGGGAGTGTGTGGGCGGTATCTGCTCTGTTGACAGTCTCAGACCAAGGGCCAGAGTAAACAGGACAGACTGACTCCCGTTACGCGATTTTTTTTTTTTTCGTAGGATAGTTGGTATACTCTCATGACTTGTGAGTGTACCAACTATCCTGAGTGAGTTTAGATCAACCAACGAAAAAAAAAAATCGCCGCTGGATGACTGCATCCAGAGAGAGCTAGCATCGCACCACAATTATTCCTGTCCACCACCTCTGGCCGAAGTGTGGGCATCGCAGGGACTTTTGCTGTATCACATGAGCTCAATATGAAACCTCCGGAATCTCCAAAACTGTAGTAGCATCGTAGCTAAAGGCTAAATAATACTACCATCCCAAGCGAGCTGAATAAAATACCAGTAGGAATACATGTTACGTTTGTTGTTGTAAAGCATGATATGAAGAGCACCTCACTGTCCCGTGCAGAGATGATAGACACTGTTGTATATAATTATGCACATTACTAAATGCATCCTGCAAGATAGTTCATTTATTCTTTTGAAGTACAGTCCACAAAACATATCACACAAGTGTTTGTCTCCAAAATAAAGAATATTAAACAAGAACCAATTTGTGAATCAGTTTCAGCATGTCATTGAAGATAAAGCCCACCATCCTCCAGATCAATTTCTTTTTAGAATATGAATAAGTTTTTATTGCCATTAGTTTGCCAAAAGAAACTAAAAAAATAAAGATAAACGAGATATAGCAATGTAAACAATATCAACGCAGTATATAAAATACTGTATTGACAAAACAAAGCAGTGCAAGTTTGTGGATTAACAAATGTATTAACAGCATAATGGTGTACGTATTCATATAACCAGTTAGTGCAAACATAACAGTTGAAACATCAGGTATTTACTGATCAGACGTCTGGCAGCATGATACTCCTATGCAACAGGTTTACAGAATATTCTAGGCACAATAAACTGATGTACAGACTTGCAGAAGTTGTCTACTTTTACCCCCTTGCTAAAACTGAAATGCATTTTGTTTGCACAGTTCTAAATGTAATGCAAGTAATTATTCATTTGTTCTGTTTGATTGTGACACTTTAACCCACAAAATGCATTTACTTTCAAAAGTGTGATCATGAGTGTGACACAATTTGACTAAATCACCACCTAAAAAAAAAATTCACATAAGTGGAAAGTCTCTGGACCACAGCGCACACTGAACTGCTGAACCTCTGCAGGTGATGTCTCTGTGGGTCTCAGCAAGCTGAGTTTGTAGCATTGTCTAGAAATAAACATATACATGTATTTATGTATGTATGTATGTATGGTAAGTAGGCCAATCAAGCTTAAAACAATATTCTCCCATCTGGTGGTGTAAAGTCTGAACTACAAGACAGGCAAATAGATTGCACTGGGCGGCACGGTAGCATGTATGTTCATTAACATGCACAGTCCCAACAAAATAAAGAATAAATAAGTATTCTAACACTCCTAAACTAAATTTGTTATAATTGTTATGTGGGTTGCAGCAAAACTCACTGAAGATACCTGTGACAACCCATACGTATTAGAAGCCTTTTCTGTCTTTCAAACGCCTCAGGCAGGAAATTCAGAGGATGGAGAAGATGGAACGGGCCAAAGATATCATCAGCCACTAGATTTTAGTTCATTGTTAGCTACAGCAATTGTCTGACACCTTTTTGCTTCTGAAACACTGTTAGTCCTTACTGCCATTGACCATGCCGGATACATCTGAAAGAAAATAAATACAATCAAAAATGTATTAATTATGATTAAGTGACACTACTATCATTTATTTACTAAAAGTAATATTGTCATGAAAAATATGTAAGACAACACATAATTCCATTCTGGAAGGTCTTGCTTGGTACAGTAATTACCAAACTTCTAGTGCCCACCTTATGAGCTCTTGAAGAATCATGACCTATGCTGCTCACAGCCTCTTGTTTGTGCAGTGCCATCAGCTTAACTGTAAGCAAACAATGAATGGTCACCTCAAGCATCAGACTTTATTATTATTAAAATGTGACATATACAGTATGATAGACTTGGTCTTTGCAGTGTGTACTGGCCATGTTTGAACTTTGGGATACCTATGGAGTACCTCCGCTCCCCAGCATGTGTATTGTGTGACCATGTTGTGTTTCCGTGCAGTGAAGCATCACAATTTTGACCTAAAAGAAACGCACAAAATGTAAAAATATTATTCGCAAGTCAAATTTACACATTACACAAAATCTTTTAAGAACGCTATGTACTCAGGTAAAATGACCTGGCCAACATGCCTTTGAATGCCAAGTTTTACTGGAAAATGTTGAATGTCAAGGAGGGGAACGCCACAAGGGTTGATGTGTGGTACAGAGGGCTGATTTTCGCAACATCCTTCCGAAACCGCAGAGCCAACATAATAGCCAAGTCTCTTGCATGTTTCTTTTACCAACTGAAACATTAGCAATACATTATTGTACATCAGACTTTTTTCAGAATGGCAATGTAAACAAATACACAGAGTAAAGGTTTGTGTTGTGTTGCTCACCTTACGTGCTCTTGACAAATCTGGACCTGTGCTTGCTTACAGCCTCCTGTTTGTCAGGTCTTTCAAACTCGGCATAGAGTGGTTCAGAGTAGTCCTGGACGGGCATCCTCCACCACACTTTCGAAAAGCAGATCCATCAGCTTGTCAATGTTGTGTTAAAAAAAATAAAAAATAAATTAAAATATCAGATGAAATGTATATGATAACTTAAACAGAATACCAAAAACCTTAGGTAACATAATTTACAAATACAGCCATAGGCTGATTTATTTTTACCCAGTACAGTTCAGGGAGCTCGCACTTCCATCCAGATGGTGGGTGGGGTCAGCGGCAGACACCTCGCACCTTGGTCTTTTGACCGGTGTGGAGGTTGCCATGGGAGCTTCAGTAAACTGAACCTCCATGAAGGCCTCCCTATTGCAAGACATGCTCCTGCGATGAGGTTGTACCTGGATGGCTGTGTAAAAAACAAAAAGGTTAGTAAATGCACTAGGCAAGAGTTACAACAAAAACTAATCAATTAGCAAAAGCTCCCAACAATTATCACCTTTGCTTCTCCTGGCAGGTTTCAAATTGGCCTGGACAGATTCATGCACGCTAAGGAGTGCATCAGTCTGACAGCCAATTTCTCGGGTTGGCTTTGGCTAAAAACACAGTCAAACACAACATTTGATCATAATGCATATTGTGTACAGTCAGGATAATACTCTCTAAACTTTAAAGACAGCTTTCATTTAGTTTTAGAACAGCAGTTCTGCTATTGACTTATGCTTCAGTTTTATCACAGTGGAGTGTGGACAAACACAGGGTTTATACATATAGTAACAGAATATATACTGTCTTCTATTTGAACTAAAATGATATAAGGGTAGAAAAAAATATGATTAAATGTCAATTTTAAACTTGAATTGATTTACTTGTATTGATAACACGATTAGCAGAAAATCACGTCAGAAACAGCGCCCTGGTCATCCCTCTCCTCAATGACCACACGGTCCACTGGATAGGTGGACCGTGTAGCTTGTAGATGCTCTCACGTTTCACGCAGCTATTGCCAAATATGAAACCTACAGTCATCACAAAACAGATAAGTTTGGTGCGTATTCTCATGCACAGTTGCGCAGTGTCGGCGTAACTTTGTTATTGTTGTGCAGACTGACGCGTTAGCCACTAGCTCCTTTATGAATCTGAGCAGCAGAAAAGTTGACATGTCGTTACATACAGCGGCTCATCGCTCTCAGTGGTGATCTAAACCATGTCTAAAACGCTCCATTACACATGTGGTTACCAAACTCACCCTCCATATGCAACAAACCACAATAACCAAAGAGGATTAGCTCACTATGCTGCTCCTACAACAAGTGTATAGCGCAGTGTGGAGATGGCAGCACCATTGCAGGAATAAGCAACAGCACATGTCAGTGTAATTATTGGGACTTGGTAGTGTGAGACTCGGAAAAGTAGTAGCGCATGTATTACTTACTACAGGAGGATGCTAACTGCTCTATGCAGTAACAAATATTTAAAAAAACACACATAGATAGAAATTATTATATTTTACTTCACAAGTTCAATCCCCAAATCAAAGCTGTAATTAAATCTGTAGAGACAACATAGCGAGCTTTATTTTTGCACTTTTACCTGCAGTGTGAATGCCGTTCCAGGTAGCCTTGGCTGTTGGAGAGCCAGGGTTGGGTCTGCCTCTCTCTTCAAAAACAGCTGCTTGGAGAAGCCCATTTCAACCACTAATGCGTTGGAGTAGGAATCCCGCACAAACTCCGGGACGCAAAGGGAGTTCACTTTCGCCCAGGCCAATTGCGCGCAACCACTGGCGCCTAATTTCTAAGTCATGGAACACCATGTAAACCAGTAGATCTACTACAGCCCACTACAATACACTTCCTGCCCATACTTACAATTAACTATACAAGACACTACACAAATACTCAATAAACAATACAACTAAAGCTAAATGCTAATGGCTATGCTAAACTGAAGCTATTCTAACACTAACAATAAAGCTAAAGACTAACTAATGCTATAAAACAACTAGGCCTAGTACTAGGGATACAACTATATTACATTTAAATAATCTAACTGGCTAAGTATTAAGCTAATAACGCAAACCTGATAATCGCAGTGAAAAAACTCCTCACTCTGTTCCAACTCGAACTAGCTAAGGCCTCTAGGGGAGGGATCATTTACTGTCAATGGGAGGGATCAGCCTTTATACCACAGCGGCAGACTTGATGGTACCGTGACGTATGATGGTACCTCCTCAGCCAATCCCTAAATTCAAATGTAGTAAGTGCTGTTCAAACGTGAGTGGCGCTGAAGAGATGGTTTTGTACACAAAAATTGGATTTTGAACAAGTTTGCACTAAAATCTCAAAATAATGTTAGGGACATGTAGATAACTGTGTTAGTGACCCATATAGATAGTTTATCAGCAAAAAAAAAGTTGATTAGGTGTTTAGTTGTTCTTTAACTTGATTTATCTGTTGGAATGCTGTTGTCAATTTTATCTGGAAAATTCAGGGATATAAGCACACAGGTTTCAATAATCTTACATTTGTAGAGAATAAACTCCTTTCTAGCCTCTTTTCTTCCACATTTGCCACAATTCTGGTCGACTTCAGAACTGCAACAAATGCCGAAAACAGAGCATTATACATTTATTTACCTATCTCTTATATCGTAGTTTGCCATCAAATTTATCAATTTGTCACTTTTTTTGTTTTGTCTTTTAGATATATTTGCATTTGTTCTTTCCCATGCCAAAATAAGCCAAATTATAATCGTCCCATATAATTAACACCTCCTTTTTGGACTGAAGAAAACTCAGTCCAACAAAGAGTCATGTAAACGTGTAAAAACAACCTTCCATACAGGTGAGACCTCTATCCTTGAACAGGAAACACAGCAAACCAACTGGAAGTTCACTGGAGATTAATACTTTCGGCATCTGCAAAAACTAACACAATATATAAAGAAACACAAAGAAAAAAATGAACAAAAACTAATAAATGTTAGGGTAAGTCCATGGAGATTCTATTTGGTTTTACTGAGTCAATGTGGGTCAACAGGGCGAGTGATAGGTGTGAAACCACTCGTCTGGTTTCTCTGGGACCTTGGCAGCATATGAGGTCCTGGTTCAAAAGAGTAACCTGTTGGTCTGCTCACGGACTAGAGCAAGGGGCCACAACCCAATTCATATCGGTTTAAGGCAATTTAGACAATTTATAGCTATAGAGTTCTATCACTCCAGCATAACCATGCCCTCTAAGGCTTCAAATTCAAATGTTGTAATGAGGTATTCTAATCTTGAATTTAGTTATAATTTTAAAGATAATTGATTAGTTTTTAGTAAATAAGCCAGCATCATCAGGACCATACTGTATTATCTACTGCATTTTTCTTAAAAGATATATTTTTCAGTTAGTTGATGAAATGATTCTCCACCATTTTGTCGTGGAATGAATTGAAATGTTTAAAAACGGATACAAGTGTAGCATTAACATCTAAAAAAAAATAGGAAGACACCGATTAAGAGTACAGGACATTTGAAAAATTCAAAACATTTTGAGGAAAACTTTTGTTTTGTTTCACTCAGCGCTTTGATCATGGGGCCTAATTTTTGCCTGTTGTCCAGGAGAGAGAGCAAATGAGAATCAAAAATAAGACATTTCATATTATTGTTCCAATACAGGTGTAAACAATTTGCAGTCACACCGTGTTTACCTTTTACAATTTTGTTGTTTTAAGGGACCATTTATGTCCACGAAGGTTAGCCTTGAAAGCTTCTCTACTGTACTGTATATACCAAATCTTAATTTATCATAATAAAATCTTGTGTAGCAGTTTACGGGTGATTAGGCTGTATGATTTGTGGTGGGTCTAATTCATGCATCAGCAACCACTATCTTACAGATGATTCAAGACAGCCATGTCCATCATGTCCGAGGACAGAAACAGGAGTCTTAAGGGCTCTATTGCATAGATATGCCAGAGTCTGTCCTGCCAGATCATAGGCACTGGTGTGGTGAGCGGTTTTCCCGAGAAAACCCTTTCTGCACCAACATGCCAAGAGTCTGTCCATTCACAGATAACACGAGTTCTGTCATGCCTGTACACCCACAGCCAGTAATAGCAACCAGTGGTGTTGCAACCGCCTCGTTCTCGAACGTTGCTGGTCCGATTTTGGTTCTGGATATCGCCGTCTGAAAAACCTTAACCACAATTATCACCAAAACCACCACACCCATAAGTAGCTCCACATTTAGGTAAACTTTTTAGTAAACATTTTAAGTCTTTTTCTTTATTTAATTTTGTTGCTTCTTTAAGCTGCATCTTTAAAAGTTGCACTTAAATTTCTTTAATTTTTATTTCAGCTTGCTCTCACTTCTGGTCAATGGCGTACACCATATTATGTACCATAAATGTATTCATTAATTTATTAAATTTGTTTATTTGGTCTCTAATAATTCAAAATTTGGCGTATTGCTCCTTCATAACTTTTAGTAATGCGTCCAAAATGTTGCATAAACAAACAAACTTTAAATGGATAACGATTTGTACTCTCAATCAATGTATCCAAAGTTATAACCTATACTACTTTTGTTTTCACTCCACGTTACCACAGTGGAGAGAGAGGTTCTAATTTTTTAGAAACATCTCTTTCGGGGGCCTAAAATGTTCTATTCACCACAGACACACAAAAAAATAAAAATAAATAAAAATAAAAAGTAGCATTTATCACACATTAGTTAATTTTGGATATTTCAAAATAGCAATTTTATGCTATTGAGACATAGCACTGCCATCAGCAGAAATGTCCAAAAAAAAAAAAATAACTTCGTTATTATACATTGACAGTTTTTCTTTTCTTTCTCAGTAGGGGGAGCAATTTCCTCCACCCCTGGTTTTACATAGATGTCTGGATACAGAGACGATTGGCCACTCCTCAATGTATCAAGACCTCCTGTTTAATCATTTATCTTTTTTCTTTCTTTGCTCCATCAACACGAATGCAAACAGAGCAAATACAACTTTTTTAGTTTTATTTTTTTACTGCAGACAGCTTCCACACAACATTCACACCCGTGTAACATCTCTAAACTTTAACATGCCAGATACTTCTGAACAAGGAACTCCCTTATTTTATAACTTTGTCACGTACAACCACCTTCATTTTTCACTTACACACACCTTATTAAATTGCAAACCACATTCAATGCCATTTCAGCATCCACCAGACACTTTTCAATACTTTCCAAATTTCTCTCTCCTGCCTCCACGCCACACACAAGCTGCTTTCAGTTACACACACATTTTCATTCAACCTCGTTTGTATACGCAAACTCCACACTCGTCACACACTCGTCACTCCACAATAAACACATATGACGAGACAAGACAACAAGACACAAGTATTTCACAATAAACCCATCACCACATGCACGAATATCTAACCTGGTCATACAAGAGCTTGTTTGTACTTTGGCCAGTAGAATATTCACAAATATCGAAACATAACCTGGCCAGTACTTTAACACTTAATTTGTTTCTTTACTCTTTATTCTTTTATTCTCCTCTTCTTTTATATACATTGGTTTTCTGAGGGCCACTAAACTCCCCAATGTGTAACCAAGAGAACGTCACAAGAGGTGAACACGTCTGTTCAAATCCTACCAGTCTACGGTGTGGCTTTTAGGTTCGTCCTCTGACGCAAACCAAGGCAAAACACGTCCACCAAAACTATTTACCGAGATTATTAGCCAATTATAATCCCGAAACCTAAAAAGTGAAATCGCCGTCCACTTAAGAGTCATAGAGTTCGGAAATTCCACCCATCCGTGGAACAACACTCACAAACTCCACTTGCGATTCGGTGCGCCCGTGTTTTCCTGCTTTTTGTATATCATTTTCTAATGTTATATTTTTTATTTTATTTTATATTCACCAACAAACAACAACACAATCGACACACATAACAAGACACAAAAAACAAGACAATTCTCACCCTCTGGTCCTCCTTGCTGGTCACCAAGATGACTTAAATTATATTTTAGTTGCTTTAACAAGATCATTCCGTGTTCAGACCAAAAAATGCTCCAAACGCCTCAAATAGCTGTGTCACTGTCTGATGCAGATGTAAAAAAAAAAAAGAAAGATTTATTTTGAAAACTAGCCTGATTTCTTTAATTGTATCTAACACAGCATTATCTTAGTGGGAATATGTAACCATATTAAGTGTTTAAAAAATAGAAAGCAGGCAAAACATTTTTTAAATGTGTAAAATGCGATATGTTTTCAATAAAAAAAACTAGTGGCCGGATGTTGTTACACAACAATGGCGGCCTATAATATTATGGTGTAAATAAACCAGCCAAAGCAACAACCACAGAGAAAAACACACAGTGCTATTAATTCTCAACACCCAGGATTAAAAGCGGTGACAAAACAATGTATTTTCAGTGGCTGAATCTACGCTGGGAATGTGTTTTTAATGTACCACTCAAGCAAGCTAAGGCTACAGCTAAAGCTAATATTAGCCTATTGTTCTAAAGCTAGCTTAGCAGCCCAACAGATCGTATTGGCACCCAATGCCCATCACGATGGTCACACACTAAGCTGTGCTTAACACATGTTTTTAAATGTTTTTTATCAACAATGAGATGTTTAGCGATCGCCAAGCTAACGCAGCTAACAGCTAACGCAGCTAACAGCTAATGCAGCTAACAGCTAACGCAGCTAACAGCTAACATAGCTAGGAAGGCCTGGTCAAACTAAGTAGGCCTGCACAACATTTGAACAGGAAATAGACTTAAATACTAGGAAATATTCTACACAGACAATGAGAAGCTAACAATTCATAGGACATGTTAATAGCATAAATGGAAGACTAGTTAACTTAAACACCAGATATTTTTTCGAAACAAAGCAATGCAGCATGGGTAAAGCTATGCTTCTCTTTAACGGCTGAGACATGCTCAGTGTAACTTCAATAAAACACAACTATACAGGCTTTTAGGCGCATTTTTGACGCTGCAAGGTGTACGGTCTGAACACGTTACTAAATTAGTTAAGTTGCATTTTCTTAAGTTTCGTTTTTTTATTTATTAATTTATTTTAGCATGATCCCAAAATCTCAAACACCCTAAAACAGACGTACAAGCGTTTTTTCTTTTTCTTTTTTTCTTCTTCATCGTAGCCAATATGAACACATTTGCTAAAAGGTAAAGTTCTTCGGTCCGTGTACCTTTCGTTCAATCAATTTTGAAATTACCCAGAAATGTGTGCTATCAGCATTTTTCATTTCATAAAATGAAACGAAATCACTCAAATTGGCACGTAATTTCATATTTCAATATTATACAAAAACGGAAAAATGAAAATTGAAATCACAGCCTCAGAGCGTCATTATTTTGTTTTATCGATTTGCGTATAGCCGGAAGTTCGGCTGTACGGTTCACATTAAGGTCCGACCTGAAACACACATTTAGATAAAAACTAACGCGGAGATTGTTCAATTTTCAGTCATTTGTCCTGGGGTATTAGCACTCCTTTATAATAATTCCTCAGAGATGGGATTGGTTATGCACGGAGCTAACTACGGCGCTATGCTAGGTGGCCAACGTGCCCCTAGCAGGCCGCAGATGGCACTACCTGGAGTGCGTAACTCGTGCGCTTCCCCAAGCTCCTTTCTCCTCCTCTAAACAATGCACGAGTCTTCTGTCCACCTAGATGCGGACTCTCTACATTTGTGTAGAATCTGACATTCTGCGAGATGGATTGGACCGAATGCTTTAATTACGCACGGAGCTAAACATACTGTGCCAATATATATATATATTATATATATATATATATATATATATATATATATATAATGTATACATCTTGCGCATGGCTTGGCTTGTACTTTTCAATTTGATGAAGCAAAAATTCTGATCCGTTCTGCACAAGACAGAACAAATATTCAGTATCATAAGTGATCGATGACTCCATAATGTTTCACTAATAATAATACAATTTAACCAGGTTTTTTGTTTTTTTGTTTTTTACAATAAACCGCTGTTTACTAAAGCGCCCTTGGGGCTATAGAACTGGTCAGCTGGGGAGGTGTTCCAGGTGAGTGCGCAAATGTTGAGAGTCCTAATCTTTAACAAAAACTCGAACATCAAAGTGGAGGAGAGATACGCTCAAGGGACAGCACGACCTACGCGCCCCAGGTTGTGCCACCTTCCCAGCCTGCGAACGGCGCACTGGACACTTGGCACAGTATGTTTAGCTCCGTGCGTAATTGTAGCTAAAGCGTTCGGTCCAATCCATCTCGCAGAATGTCAGATTCTACACAAATGTAGAGAGTCCGCATCTAGGTGGACAGAAGACTCGTGCATTGTTTAGAGGAGGAGAAAGGAGCTCGGGGAAGCGCACGAGTTACGCACTCCAGGTAGTGCCATCTGCGGCCTGCTACGGGTGCGTTGGCCACCTAGCATAGCGCCGTAGTTAGCTCCGTGCATAACCAATCCCATCTCTGAGGAATTATTATAAAGGAGTGCTAATACCCCAGGACAAAGAACTGAATTTTTTTTGTTTCAGGTCGGACCTTAAAGGATCTGTATCATGCTATTTTAGCCATTCCAAAGTAAAGTATAGGCATATATATGATATATTGTACCTCTATCACTATGGAGTACTCATTTTGAGAGAAATATAAGTATTTTTGGGGGTATTTTCCCTTCCCGGAAGACAAGACGCTTCGATTCAGTTAACTCCGCCCCTCTCTCCGCTCATTCCACATTTGCAGTATTATAAATATAAATATTGCTGCAAAAAGTGAAGTTACTTCATATAATGCAGTTATAAGGAGTTGACATGTGCGCTCGGGAGTCGACGCGCTCGCGTCTCTCCTCGCGTTGCCCTGCCTCCTCCTTCCCAACCCTCTCTCTACGGTCCCCCTCTCCACCGGAGTAGCGGCGCGCTCAGGAGGCGATGTGCTCCCGCCTCCTCCGCGTTGCGGCCCCCTACAGGACTTCAGCAGCGCGTGTTCCGTCGCTCACCTATCCACCCAGTCAGTCCCCGCCCTCCCCAGTCAGGCCCCGTCCTCCTCCTCCCCCCCGTCCATTCAGTTAGTCCCCGCCCTCCCCAGTCAGGCCCCGTCCTCCGTCACTCACCTATCCACCCAGTCAGTCCCCGCCCTCCCCAGTCAGGCCCCGTCCTCCTCCTCCCCCCCGTCCATTCAGTTAGTCCCCGCCTTCCCCAGTCAGGCCCAGCACCGGGTTGCCCCCGCCCGGGTTCCTTCGCAGGCACCGAGTTGCCCCCGTCCCCTCGGCCCGGCCCCATCCTCCGGCTCGGCCCCGTCCTCTCGACCCGTCCTCCGGCTCGGCCCCGCCCGCCGGCTCGGCCCGCCCTCTGGCTCGGCCCTCTGGCCCCGTCCTCCCGGCCCGTCCTCTGGCCCGTCCTCTGGCTTGTCGCTCGGCCCCGGCCCCGTCCTCTCGGCCCGTCCTCTGGCCCACGTCCTCTCGGCTCAGCCCCCGCCCCGTCCTCCCGGCCCCGTCCTCTCGGCCCGTCCTCTGGCCCACGTCCTCTCGGCTCAGCCCCCGTCCCGTCCTCTGGCCCCCGTCCTCCGGCTCTGCCCTCGGGCCCCGCCCTCTGGCCCCGTCCTCCCGGCCCGTCTTTTGGCCCACCCTCCGGCTCGTCTCCCGGCCCCGTCCTCTCGGCCCATCCTCTGGCCCCCGTCCTCTCGGCTTGGCCCCGGCCCCGTCCTCTCGGCCCGTCCTCTGGTCCTCTGGCTCGGCCCCGGCCCCGCCCTATGGCCCGTCCTCCGACTCTGCCCCGCCCGCCGGCTCAGCCCGCCCTCTGGTTCGGCCCTCGGGGCCACGTCCTCTCGGCCCGGCCTTGTCCTCTCGGCTCCGTCCTCTCGGCCCGTCCTCCGGCTCAGCCCCGTTCTCCCGTCCCTGTGGCCCGTCCTCCGGCTCGGCCCCGTCCTCTCGGCCCGTCCTCCGGCTCGGCCCCCGGCCCCTCCTCTCGGCCCCGTCCTCCGGCCCCGCCCTCCTCCTCACTCCCTCAACCCACTCCTCACAGTTCGTCCCGGGCTTTTGCCCAGTTTCTTCATTCCACGCCTGGGATTCGCCGCGCAGCGCGAGTCTTTCCCAGCACATCCTAGTTTCCCTCGTCCCCTTCCCTCCCTAGGCAGTGTGCTTGGGATTCGTCGCGCTGCGCGCCTCTTTCCTAGCACATCCTCGCTCGCCCCTCCCCCCCCCCCCCCCCACACCCTGCCACCAGTGTCCGCGGACCGCCGATCTGGAGCCAGTGCCCGTGGTCCACCGATCTGCAGCTGGAGCCGGTGCCCGTGGTCCGCTGACCCGCCGTCTGGAGCCGGTGCCCGTGGTCCGCTGACCCGCCGTCTGGAGCCGGTGCCCATGGTCCGCTGACCCGCCGTCCGGAGCCGGTGCCCGTGGTCCGCTGACCCGCCGTCCGGAGCCGGTGCCCGCGGACCGCTGACCCGCCGTCTGGAGCCGGTGCCCGCAGACCGCTGACCCACCGTCTGGAGCCGGTGCCCGCGGACCGCTGACCGCCGTCTGGAGCCGGTGCCCGCAGACCGCTGACCCACCGTCTGGAGCCGGTGCCCGCGGACCACTGACCCGCCGTCTGGAGCCGGTGCCCGCGGACCGCTGACCCGCCATCTGGAGCCGGTGCCCGTGGTCCTCCAGACCACTTGGCCTTCCTAGATGATCGACCTCACATGTATCTGTTCGTCTTCTGCCGTGTTCGTAATTTTCCCCATTGTCATATCCGCTCTTCTTTGGGGATTGAGTGGGCAGGTAGATGTATCATTCATTCCGACAACACTGCAGCCGCCGACATTATCAACACAGGACATTCCTGCTGCCCCGTTATCTTGCAGCCAGGTTCACCCCCGTCTCTATGATTAATCAGTTTTAAGTGCAGATGCTTGGCGCCAAACTCCGACATTCACCCTACGCCGGTTCCTCCATTTTTAGCACGGTCTACCTTTAGATCCGTCCCTCTCTCATCAGAATGTTGTCTCCCAAGGGCCATTCTCTAGCTTCAGTCTGGCTGTCTTCGTACCACACGGGATGGAACAGCTTCGAGTCATTTCTTCATATTCATCGCATTCCTCCCGGTGCGATTGCCCCGCACCGTCTCACTCTCACAATATTCTACCAACGCGATCTCCACTCATCATCTTGCCCGCTGCATAAGCTCTATATGTTCCAGTTACTTCACCCCCGCAGTATACCTTTCTTCAGAGCGCATGTTCCTTCGGGCTTTCGGGTTCTGCGATGTTCCGGATATGCACCGTAATTCAGCTTATATTCGTCCGAGGTTATTAGACACTGCCATTCATGCTTCCGACTCACCAATTGCACTCGGAGTGCAGGAGTTAACAGATCTGCTGGGCCTTCTTTCCCAATCTCACCATTCCACCTTGATTCTTCCATCAGCTTACAAACCTCCGCTTAAGTGCATTTCGCTACTTTTGCATCTATCATCTTTCCACGACTCTCCGTTCCTTACCAAAGCTTGGAAGATGGCATCGAGACTCAGTAAGCATTTCCGCAAGATTCTACGCCCGTCTGGTATCCTACATACTGATCCGTCCACTCTTTTGGTATCAGGGTGGCTTCCGCTGCACCCAGGCAGGCCTTCCCGACCATCAAATCCAGACACTCGGTCGTTGGTCCTCCGGGGCTTATCACTCTTACATTCGCCACAACCTCGACGATCTACGTCAAGCTCATTCAATTTCGTGATCTTAAATACTATTTTTGGGGGTCTGAAGAGCTGGGCTTATCGAGACGGAGTCCCCCACCCACAGTCTCGCCCAGTTCACTCTACAATCCTTAACTCATTAAATTCTTAATCGCACTTTGTTGTGGCGTGGTCCTTGCTAGTGAAATGGAGTTAATCTTGTTGACTAAGTTCAGGAGCAGGACCACGCCTCAATCAATCATCCTCTGCTTACCAACCAATCCTGCATTCACCTCAACACGCCTCTAATTAACCACGAGCTATATATACTCACCAGGCCAAGCCTTCATTCCTGTCTGTTCGAAACTGTCGACCCCACCCTCCCTCCTCTCTACATCTGTTTTATTTCAGCACTGATTCTCCTACTTCGAGGGGGGTCTGAAGAGCTGGGCTTATCGAGACGGAGTCCCCCACCCACAGTCTTGCCCAGTTCACTCTACAATCCTTAACTCATTAAATTCTTAATCGCACTTTGTTGTGGCGTGGTCCTTGCTAGTGAAATGACAGTTAAACATGAGGTGAGGCGAGTCCCTGCCTCTGTGGAAGGTGCAGAGTCAGAGAAAGAACCAGAGACAGAGCTCCTTCTCTCCTCGTTTTAACCCCTAAAGTTTCTCTTTCCTCATATTTATTGGATTGAGTGCAATCAGGCCAATACAGTGACAAAGGCCACAGGTCGCTCACGCTATTTTCGCAGAATTAATTATGCTAATTAGCCACGCGCATTTGGAGACTGGCATTATAAATGCGCAGCTTTGGAGACGAGTCAACGTGGTTCTAGTGAAAAGGTGGAGGGCTCGTGCCATTTAGCCTATTCCAGTGTAACTTTTTAGAACAATAATTTACTGACAATACGGTAGGCTTCAAATATGTGAGAGACTAAATCAGGCTGAAGCCCTTGGCTTTATTGTTCATGCCTGTGGGCCACAGAGACAACATATAGTATCATTATTTTTTTGTAAACTAACATTTTAATGAATATTTTAAAGTCACAAATGTGTTATATTCCCAGCACAGATATCCTATGTCCTTGGTGCAGCCCTCCTGTTTAATGTGGTATGCTAATAATAATTATGTTCTATCTAAAACTAGCAATTTCAATTGGCCCAATGAAAGTAGAATATTACACCACCAATTTGAATATCTATATCACTACAGGATTAAAGGTTATTCAATTTCTGTAACTGAAGCCAAATCAGATGAAATTTCAAGTCAAACATTGAGTACACAACAAACAAACAAACAAACAATGAGCTAAGTGTGTATATTGTATATTTAGATTTTTTTTCCACCTGGTTAGGCTGTATATAATAAAGTTGTGATTATGGTCCACCAAGATAGTTTGTACCCAGGGCCCAGAATTTGGTGCTACGCCCTGTTGTTGCATATGTAGTTATTGGATATGTGTTTGCTGCATATGTGTTTGTAGTCTGCACATGACTTCACTGCCTGGAAGTGTTCAATGCTGTTGCTCCTTGTTGTTAGTTCATGTCGTTGGTATATGTTGTTGCCCCCTGTGGTTAATTAATGTAATTGTCTGCACATTTATTGACTGTCATTGGTCACTGCCGTTGCTCTCTGCTGTTGGTTCATGTCACTACTCCTTGTCGTTGATCCGTAGCTGTTGTTATTGCCTGCACCCATTGCCATTTATCAATCACTATTGAAGTATATCTGTATGGGAACCAAAACTGCTAAAATAATACATATATATAAATATATATATATATATATATATATATATATATATATATATATATCATATATCAGTCACCTCCTCTACATGGATGACATCAAGTTGTATGCTAAGAATGAGCGAGACATCGACTCACTGATCCATACCACCCGGATATACAGTGCAGACATTGGGAAGTGTGGTCGGATGGTGACTAAGAGAGGGAAGGTAGTCCACACAGAAGGGGTCTCACTCCCAGAAGGAACAATAGCAGACATTGAGGACAGTTACAAGTACCTCGGAATCCCACAAGCAAATGGCAACCTTGAAGAGGTGACAAGGAAAGCGGCTACAGCCAAATACCTCCAACGAGTAAGGCAGGTCCTAAGTAGCCAGCTCAATGGCAAGAACAAATCCCGGGCAATAAACAGTTACGCCCTGCCAGTAATCAGATACCCTGCAGGAATAATAAGCTGGCCAAAGGATGAGATACAGACCACAGATGTTAAGACACGAAAGCTCCTAACCATGCATGGAGGGTTCCACCCAAAATCCAGCACCCTGAGACTGTACGCTAGCCGTAAGGAAGGAGGCCGAGGACTAGTGAGCGTGAGAGCCACTATCCAGGATGGAACATCCAAGATCCATAAGTGCATCAAGGACAAGGCTCCAACAGATGACGTGCTCAGTGAATGTCTCAGACAATGGGGAACAGAAGATGAGGTGCTGGAGGTCCCGTCATGCGAGGACAAGCCCCTACACGGGATGTACCACCGAAACATAACTGAAGTGGCAAGAAATCCTACCAATGGCTAGACAGAGCTGGCCTGAAGGACAGCACAGCGGCTCATCATGGCTGCACAGGAGCAGGCCTTGAGCACCAGAGCAATAGAGGCCCAGATCTATCACACCAGACAAGACCCCAGGTGTAGACTGTGCAAAGAGGCACCGGGTGCAGGGTGTAAGATGCTGGCAGGGAAAGCTTACATGGAGCGCCATAACCAAGTGGCTGGCATAGTGTACAGGAACATCTGTGCAGAGTATGGGCTGGAAACCCCAAGGTCAAAGTGGGAAACACCTCCAGAGGTGGTAGAGAATGGCCAAGCCAAGATCCTGTGGGACTTCCAGATACAGATGGACAGAATGGTAATGGCGAACCAACCGGACATTGTGGTGGTGGACAAAGAGCAGAGGAAAGCCGTGGTGGTTGACATAGCAATACCAAGCGACTTCAACATCAGGAAAAAGGAACATGAGAAACTAGAGAAATACCAGGGCTCAGAGAAGAGCTAGAGAAGGTGTCATGGATTTTGTGATATCATATGTATTGCAATGCATTTGTGTGTGATTGAAAATTCATTCTTAAATGTACTCGTAAGCAATGAACTGTGAACTAAGCATGTGTTAAAGTGACTTCCTGACGTCCTGGGGACCATCTGGTAATTAAGTGACCTGTAAGTTAAGATAACGTTGGTTTATGCTTAAACCTTGAGTTGATGTTGGAGGCCAAATGTCAAAAGGTCTATTGTTTTGTTTGGTTAAGGCACTGAAGTTAAGGGAAGAAAACAGATGTTCTTATCACCTGCACCACTTTTATGGCCCTAAAGGAATGCCCCTCTCAGGAAGCAGGGGAGGGGGTCTTGGGTATGCCCCAACGGAGAAGAACCAGCCCCAACCTGACTGAGGGGAGCGGAAAGTTATAGGAAAATGGGAGTGGCTATATTTTGTATAAAGTCTGTAAGATGTCTGTATTCTGTGGGTTTTTGAAGAATTTAGCAAGCTGGAAGGCTGCAAAATTCTGCGACAATGCCACCTTGTATTACAAGTAAAACGATGGTTCTGGTGTGATCTGGTGTTTTTAATCTGTTATTTCTGTGGCAGAACGTAACAGAGCGTTTGCCGAAAGTTGTGTTGCAAACGGGCGTAAATTCCCAAACAGAAGGCCTGGAGAGTGAAGGCATCAGTAGTGCCCGTGGTCATTGGGGCACTCAGGGCAGTGACCCCCAAACTGGAGGAGTGGCTCCAGCAGATCCCAGGAAATACATCAGACATTTCGGTCCAGAAAAGTGCAGTTTTAGGAACTGCAAAGATACTGCGCAGAACCCTCAAGCTCCCAGGCCTCTGGTAGAGGACCCGAGCTTGGAGGAAAAAGAGACCGCCCGCGGAGGGTGAGGAAGAGTTTTTTTATATAAAAAAAAAACTCTTCTCTCTTTTTTCTTCTCTTTTTCCCTCCTATTTCAGTTTAATTGCTGTTTTCAATAAAAGCTTCACTCAATGTTTTTGTCTCACTTGTTGCATATTGAAGTTCTACTTGGAACCTTGTTAAGATTCAAGCGTGCAAAACATGAATTTTGCCATTTTTCAAGTTTGATCGGGAGGTATATTCAGGAGATCTGAACCAAGACAGCACCAAAACAAAGTAAGCTGATGTCCGTACACACCAGCGGCTCTATCCAGGGGCAGAGAGCTGTTGATGTGTGATACAACGCAGCGTTTCCTTCGCCCTGATCTGCAGAAGTGGTTCACTCAGTTGGTGTAAAGCAATTGGAATCTGTGCTGACAGGTTTGCATTCTTTCAAGGATGCACCACCTACAACCACCTGTTTCTAAACTAATCCTCTATTAGAGACATCCCTGGCTCACCTGCCACCTGCTGGCCAGCCCTCACACCTGCCCAAGCAAACCAAGCTGCACGTCCTGATGACATCATTGCACAGTGCTGATTGTTTATGTCAGTCCAAAGCATGTTCCATTAGCACGTGAAATGCAAAGGGAACAAAAACAATCATCACAGCGGCATGAAATAATACGAGTTTGCTTTGAACTGCGCTTGTGAGATCTGCTCCTGAAGGGGCTGTCACACCGTGACGATCTAGCCAGCGTATGCCAAACGCTCGCATACGCTGAACTTCCTATGTTTTTTTTCCAGTTTTGGGCGTATACATGGAGTATTCATAACGAGTCCACAACTTATGCCCAACGACAGCCTAACGTATGCATAACGCACAGCAGCATAATGCAACAAACCAGTGTCCTGAGTGGGGCAGCAAGGCCATGGGGAAGGTAGACGAAGCGCGGGTTGCGGATTACACTGCGGCCCCTGCGGGCTGGCCCATGGTTCGGGTCAGGTTATGAAATTCTCCTTTGATGGCGGGGCACACTTTGCCGCTGTACGCGCATTCATTGAATTCAGCCACTGTGGTGTACATGTTGGGGAGTGGTCTCTCACCCAGCGGGTTTTGGGGGCGTGTCTGGGCCCTGGCTGTTGTGTTCGTCCTGTGCTCCGGCCATTGTTCGGTTGGTTCGAAAGAAATAAAGTAGACTCACTTGCAGCTCGCTTGTGTCCTCGTCTTTCTCGCCACATTGGTGACCCCTATTGTGAGCATGACAGATAAGGTGGAAGAGAGTGTCTCGGCTGCGGACTCAGCCTCGGCCATGGGCTTGGCCTCAGACGCTGTCTCGACTTCGCCATCTCTCCCGCTCACACGGCCGGCTTCGTTTCCCGCTGCTCCCGCTGTGAAACTTCCAGAGTTCTGGCAGAGTGATCCAGCCTTGTGGTTCCTGCACATTGAGGCACTTTTCCATCTCCGGGGTGTGGATGCGGATGACTCAAGATACCATTTGGTGGTTTCTGCCCTGGATCAGCAGACTACACGCAGGGCTATTTCGTTGCTTCGTAGCCCTCCTCCGCATGGGAAATGCCCTCAAGCAGCTGCTATTGCGGAGGTTCAGTCTGTCCTCAGCGGAGAGGGCAGATAAGATTCTCACCCTGCCTGGATTGGGGGACAGTACCGCTGTGGATCTAATGGACAATATGCTTTCGCTCCTTGGTTTGGATGACGGCGGTTTCCTTTTCCCGCACATTTTCCTGCGGCAGCTCCCGCCGCAGGTACGAGCAGTTTTGGCTAACTCTCCTCGTCTCACCACTGGTGATTACCGAGGCCTTGCGGAGGAAGCGGACCGGGTCCTGCTGGCTACCAGACGTTTTGCCGTGCAGAGCACGATGGCGGTGCCCCAGTAGACGTCGACGGAGGATCCAGCGGTGGTAGCTGCAGTCGGCGCGAGGACGCGTCGTCGTGGGAGCTCCCTGTGTTTTTACCACCAAAGGTTTGGTGATAACTCCAATCGGGCTTTTTGATGCCATTTGGCCTCAAGGGGGCGGCGCAGACTTTTCAGAGGTTGATGGACTCTGTGTTGCGCGGTCTCGATTTTGTGTTTGTCTATCTGGACGACATTTTGGTGGCCAGCTCGTCTGCTGAAGAGCACCACACACACCTCAGGGAAGTTTTCCGCGTTTAGACTCCCATGGCCTGATTGTCAACCCAGCCAAATGTCAGTTTGGATTGCCGGTGATCGATTTGTTTAGGCCATCGCATTTCTGCAAATGGCGCAGTTCCCTTGCCTGCTAAGGTCCAGGCGGTGGCAGATTTTCCCCGTCCAGTTGTGGTCAAGGCCTTTCAGGAGTTTTTGGGCATGGTGAATTTTTACAATAGGTTTATTGCTTTACGATGCTTTGCGTTCACGGAAGGCCACTGACACCGTCGTCTGGACACCGAACCGGATTGCTGCTTTTGATAGAGCTAAGTCTGCGTTAGCTGGTGCAGCTCTCCTCGCTCACCCTGACCCTGATGCTCCCATCACCCTGACAACCGACGCTTCCGACTTAGCTGTTTGGGCTGTGTGAGGCACTGTGGCACTATTAAAGTAAATAGAACAAGACTTTAGATGGCACATGCACTATCTTCTAAACTTAGTTTAGTTTAGTTTATTTATTTGTTTGAGCAGTTAACCTGCTCAAAGGGAGTGGGCTGAAGCCAAAGGCTTATAAGCGCCCACCCCAAAATAAAAATAATAACATTACATTTAATATTTACAAGGTAGCAAATCATAAACAAAGGAACATAGGGCAAAGTAACAATAAATAATGAAGAAGAATAACATAAAAACAACAGCAAAAATAAAGAACAACAAAAGAATGTGCTACTTTTATGTTATAAAGGTGCATTAATACATATTATACTCTGAGATCTTGCTACTTCCCAGTTGTCATTACCATCCTCAACATAATTTAATTTGGGTTTAATTATCATTAATTATCATTATTAAAGGTGCATTAATACATATTATATTATGAGATCTTTCTACTTACCAGTTGTCATTACCATCCTTAATATAATTTAATTTGGGTTTAATTATCATTATTATTATATTTGTTTAATTGAGTTATATGTGAAGTATGATGTAAGCCCTGCATAGTGTGGTGCATTAAAAAGCCAGGGTGTAGAGCGGGCCAGTTGAAGAGGGCAGTAACTCCCCCTCAACAAACCCCCACCCAGCTGCCCTAACAGCTGATTTTGTAGATGATGTTATGCTGAGTGGTGCATTAAAAGACAAGGTTTTGAGCCCGTTGGGAGGGTCCCTCTCAACAGATTCATAACTTGCCTACCCTAATTCTCAATTTGTAAATTTGAGCAATAGAATGACAACCGTTTCAAGCAGCAACACTCTTCCTTGATTATAGAGGAAACACACATAATTGATCCTACTGCGCCTCCTAGTGGCAACGCATTTCTTGTTCTCTGTATATTTCAAAAGTCTTTTGTTTGTATTTATATTTGAACAGGTTGATATTTGGACTTCGTTTCAACTCCATTTCCAGTTTATTCCACAATTGGGCACCATTAACTGTTGGGCTAAAACTTTTCAAAGTTATGCTATGTTTCTGAGTCCTAAAGTTTAATTCGTCACGTAATTCATAACAACCAGTACGTTCTTGGAACCTTCTTTGTATTTGGCCCGGTAACAGTTTGTATCTTGCTTTGTATAACATCTGTACAGTTTGGAACTCAACAATGTCACAAAACTTCATGATCTTTGATTTTAAAAATAATGAGTTTGTGTGGTCCAAAAACCCAACTTTATTAATTACTCGGATAGCTCTTTTTTGCAACAATACTATTGGTTTTAATGTGTTTTTATAAGTACTACCCCAAACCACAGTACAATAATATAAATATGGCAAAATCAGAGAACAGTATAAGATATGTAGAGCTTTGATGTTTAAAATGTGCTTTGCTAACCTGATTCAAAAATATTTGTAAAGTCAGCAAACAAGATAAATTTAAGTACTTGAGACGTTTTACAAATGTCGTTGATGTACATATTAAACTATTTTGGGCCCAGAATGGAACCTTGAGGTAAACCACACACAATTTGTCGACAACTCGACTGATAATCACCTATTTTCACACATTGATTTCTATTTTTTAAATAACTGGTAACCCACTGTAGAGCTACCCCCCTAATCCCATAATGTTCTAGTTTATTAATTAGTATATCATAGTTTATTGTATCAAACGCTTTACTCAGGTCAATAAATAACCCTATTGCATATTTCTTGTTATCTACAGCATTAGTTATTTCTTCAATTATATCAAAGAGCGCGTGTGAGGTTGAGTGATTATTCCTAAAACCAAACTGATTATCCGAGAGTAAATTACACCTTTCAATAAAGCTGTCAAGTCTAGAGTTATAAACCTTCTCTAAGATTTTTGAGAATTGCGGTAAAAGGGAAACAGGCCTGTAGTTTGTGAAGAGATGTTTATCTCCTGCCTTGAACAGAGGAATCACTTTTGCTACTTTCATACTTTCAGGAAATTGTCCAGTTTGCAGCGATAGGTTACAGATGTATGTTAACGGCTTAGAGATACTTTCAATAACAGTTTTTAAAGTTTTCATATCCATGCAGTGTTGTTTTTGGCAGCCCTTTTAGTTTTAGTTTTAGTCTTTTGGACGAAAATGCTTATAGATTTAGTCACATTTTAGTCATTTCTAAATGTGATAGTTTTAGTCATGTTTTAGTCAGACGAAAATTTAAAAGGTTTTAGTCAAGTTTTTGTCAGTTTCATTATAAAAATGTATAATTAATTTAGATAACTATTGGAAATTGGGATAAATAATCAATCAATCAATCAAGTTTTATTTCTAAAGCGCCTTACAACAACCAAAGTTGACCAAAGCGCTGCACACAATAAAAAAATAAAAAATAAATAAATAAATGCAATTTAAAAAGGAGTACAATTTCATTAAAAACAGACCATTATCACATTCACAACAGTTGCCATAGAACTATGTGTCAAATGCCTTTTTAAACAGGTGAGTCTTTAGTTTTGTTTTGAACAGGGGCAGGTCTGAAACGGCACGCAACTCAAGCGGCAACGAGTTCCAGAGTTTCGGACCTGCCACAGCAAAAGCCCGATCACCCCACTTTTTGTAATGTGACCTGGGCACCTCCAGCAGGTGGTGTTGGGCAGAACGTAGAGCTCTGCTGGGCTGGTGAGGGGTCAGAGTCTCACATAAATACACAGGTGCAAGGCCATGGATGGAACTGAAAACAAAAAGCAAAAGTTTGTACTGGATTCTGAAAAGGACCGGGAGCCAATGCAGGGAGTAAAGGACAGGTGTGATATGGTCATGTTTGCGAGAGTTGGTGAGGAGGCAGCAGCATTTTGCACAAGCTGTAATCTGTGAATGAGGGTTTGACTGAGTCCAATATACAGTGCATTGCAGTAATCCAATCGTGAGCTGATGAATGCGTGAATAGTTTTTTCCAGGTCGGAGCGGCTGAGGAAAGGCTTCACTTTAGCCAGAAGGCGAAACTGGAAAAAACTTGCCTTTACTACAGAGTTAATTTGCTTGTGAAAGTCCAGGTTTGCATCCAGATTAAAACCTAGGTTTTTGATGACAGTGTGGGGGACGAGAGACTGAAGACCAGGAACAGTTGAGCTGAGTGGATTTTGAGCGCCAAAAAGAATGAGTTCAGATTTGCCCTCATTTAAACACAGAAAGTTCTGTGAGAGCCAGAGCTTAATGTCATCCAGACACCTGTATAATAGTTATCTATTGGCTTTATAGCTTTTGACAAACCGATTACACCACAATAGGCAGTAGTAGAAGTGTCTTTGTGAACAGGACGTTTCCAAAAGCGCCCGCTCTCCTCGTCCTCTGATCGCCACTTTTGTTTTTATAAACAGCGCTGTCTGCACATACAGTACGTAACCTCAACATGCGTTCTGCGTTCATATGCTACGGTATTTAAAACTGTCCTGAGGTCGATGTCCCTGTGACATCGATGTCAGACGCGCTCCGTGGAGGATGTACGCTAGCAGTGCACTGCACGCCACGGGGAGAGAGGGACAGAGAGAGAGAGAGAAAGGCGCCGCTGCCCGGCTGCATCATGAGAGCTGACGGCGCCGCTCTGTGTCACGCTTACCGGTGTGTTCTCCCGCTCCGCGTATAAACTCCGTTTGTGAACGATCTGACGAACCACTTTCTCCCATTTTAGTCTCGTCTCGTCTCGTTGACGTAAACTCATAAACGTCTCGTCAGGTTTTAGTCCCCAAAGAGCTATTTTTAGCTTGTCATCGTTACGTTATCGTCATTAAAAAAAGGGGCATCAACGAAATCATATCGTTATCGTCTTCGTTGACGAAAACAACACTGTATCCATGTCATGGTAATCTGTCGAGGTTTTATTTTTACACCCTTTAACAATGTCCAGTATCTCCTTTTCCTCCACAGGTTTGAGGAACATGGACAGAGGATTTGTGTCTATCAGTTTACAATTATAGTTCTCAACATTTGCAATTTTTGCAGCAAGATTCGGTCCAACATCTACAAAGAATGTATTAAATGTATCAACTACTTCATTCATATTATTTAAAGTGTTATCCTCATCTTTGAAATATTTTGGATAATTCATCGTTCTTGGTTTATTTCTAATTATACTATTTAAGATATTCCATAAACCTTTAATATTATTCTTATTGCTATCTAACAACTTATTATAATAATCCTGTTACATTTTCTAATGATACCTGTCAGTTTATTTTATATTTTATATATTATTTTGTTCTATCATTTATAAAATTTTTGTAGAGTGAATTTTTTTTCTTGCATGCATTTAGTAATCCCTTAGACATCCATGGGTTTTCTTTACCCTTCCATCCATCCATCCATTTTCTTCCACTTGTCCGTTGCCGGGTGGTGGGGGCAGCTGTTGGAGCTGCCCAAATCACATTGCACCAGCCCCTATGGCTCCTCCTGCAGTTGGTGGGTCCACAGAAGGACGGCCTCATGGTTCTAACCGGGCCTGTTGGTCTCTCATAAGGGGCTTCTGAACCGCTCTTTGTCTGACCCGTCACCTAGGACCTGTTTGCCATGGGAGACCCTACAGGGACACGAAGCCCCCGACAACAGAGCTCCAGGATCATTCAGGCGCTCAAACCTCTCCACCACGTTAAGGTGGCGGTTCCAGGAGGGGTCTTCTAAACTTTCTGAATGAAAACTCAGAACTTTTTTTTATGACACTTCTCATTGGATTTACAATCTACAGATGAGACCAGGAGGTGAGTTTTTTCTTCAGACGTAACGGTACTAAAGCAGAAAAACTGTCAGTGACCGGACTTTTACTGTTAGTCCAAAAACACGGCCTGGATCGAGGCCAACTCTGCAGTGTTTTTTCTCAGACCCCTAAAACGCTGGTTTGATCAAATATATTTTTGCGTTTAGTCTCGAGTTTGACTTTGCGTGGGCAGGGCCTTAGACTTCACTTTACCTGTTAGCATGTTGCTCCAAACACTGGAGCTACACACAGCTACATTTCCGAAGCTTAACAAGTTTCTCAGTCATAAATTTCAAGTAGTACATTTTTCTTTATATAATGAGTGTTCAAAATGACTAAGCAAGCATATTTGATTTTTGAGTATATTAGAATCTAAATGTTTACTTTGTGTTACAGAACATACCACACATTAATGACCACCATTGTGAATTTGAACCTTTTAATAAAGAAGACAATCCACATCACCACAAAGTCAGCTCTCCCCAAATCACAAAGAGAGGAACCTCTCTTTGCATTTCTCAAACTGCTTTCTGGTACAAGTAGACACTGCCAGGCAAAGAGTCACCAAGTTGGTAGTAATTTGTGCAATAGTGCTCCTCCTGTAGCACCTCCAGTTTCTTCCACAGCCCCTCCTCCTCCATGCGGTCCATCTCACGCTGCAGTTCTTCGGAGAAGGAAGCGTTGTCGGGCGTCTGGTAGTTCCCTCGGGCCATCACCACCAGCCCACCTAAACACAAATAAATCAAATGAGTACAAAGAGACAAATAAACAGAGTTGGGAAGATTACTTTAAAAAAGTAATTAGTTATCTGTTACTTCTCCGCAAAAGTAACTGTGTTGGTAAGTGAGTTACAGTTGGATAAAAGTAACTTATTACTGGGCAAAGTAATTACATACAGTGGGAAGAAAAAGTAAGTACCGTTTGAATTTCTCACATTTCTACCTAAATTGGTAATAAAATGTGGTCGGATCTTCATGAAAATCAAAACAATGAGTAAACGGTGTCTGCTTAAATACCACCGAAACATTTATATTTGATCCTATTTTTATTGGCCATAACATGTAAGCATTCACAGGAGAGCGTGAAATAAGTACACCGCCTGAATCTCACTGAACTGCAGCAGGTTTGTAAAGAGGAATGGTCCAAGATTCATCCTGATCGTTGTGAGCGTCTGATCTGCAACTACAGAAAAGCAGTTATTGCTGCAAAAGAAGGATCAGCCAGATATTTAATACAGGGGTTTGACACGGGCATGAGCGGGCTGTTTTTAACTTGTTTTTAGTGTGTTTTGTTATGCATGTTTTAAGATGATTTTATATACGTTTTAATTGCCCCAAGCTCGTTGCCCTGCACCCAGTAGTCAAGGGGAAACACCTGCAGGTGCTTGCAGCGGCGGATAAGAGGAGCAGGCACATGAAAGAAAGGAAAGACAGAGCGGACACGAGGGCCTGCGGGCAGGTGCTTGGCGGCGGCGATGGCAGTGGCAATGACAGCCACGACAGCAGACGCAGACGGAGCCCGAGCCCGAGCGCAAAGAAGGACCACTGGCTGGGGAGCCAGTGGAACAGGTAGGTATCGAGCTGGGGGGCCAGTGGAGCAGGTAGGGGTGGTGCTGGTGTGAGCTGGTGGAGCAGGATGGGACCGAGCCTTGGGTCCAGGAGGAATGGTGGATGGCGTGCAGCAGGTGAGTTATCCGGGGAAATGCTGGGAACAGGATACAAAGAATTACAAAACGGATCCAAAAAGACAGGTAAGCTAGATCAGTTTTAAGTTTAGAGCCAAGAGACAGGTACCGCTGTTGCTTTACTGACGAACTGGCAAAGAATGGCTGCTGAACCCGAGTAATGTAGGACTGGACTGATTGTAGATGGGCCTCAGGTGAGTGATGACAGCAGGTGTGGTGAAAATGGCAGGCTCCGCCCCAGGTGAGTTGGCACACACAAACATAGGAGAGGGGAGGGGAGAATAGAGGAAACAGCAGGCTCTTGACACGGTGTCCAGGCCCTGACACAGCAAAGCATCCCCACACCATGATTCTCCTGCTCCATACTTCACAGTGAGGATAGGGTTTTGATGCTGGTGTGCTCTTCCATTTTCCCTCCACACATGACGTTGTGTGTTCCACCCAAACAATTAAACTTTGGGTTAATCAGTCCACAGTATTTCCCAGTAGTGCTGTGGAGCATCCAACTGCTCTTTCGCAAACTAAAGCTGAATAGTTCATCCACTGACACAACAGCAAACAGAGGCAACAGCTACAAAAACAAACTGCAGTAAAACAACTGATCCAACGTCTTTAAGCCACGCATTTACTAAATGCACAATGATAACAGGTCATATCCAGGCTAATGTCAGCGACTGTCGCTATGTGTAAACTACGATAAATAAACATCTCTGCACTGACTTACCCACATCACTGCGGACATCTGGAACTCCACAAACACATAGCAGCTCCCGCACTTCACTTATCACTGATCATGTGTCACGCTGTTCCAGCTTTAGTGAAGACAACGATAGACCGCGTCCTGTTTAAACCAATGAACAAGTCGGACACACTTTTCGCCCGCCAAGCACCTCCTCTGATTGGAGAATACGACAGAGTGGAAGCGCTTCACTGGGTCAGAGACATAAATGATCTTTCAGGACAATCAAAAAATGAAATTAATAATAAAATATGCCCTGATGAAAAAAAGTGAAAATAGGCAAATAAGTCCGAGGCACACTGACTGAATAAAAGTCCTTTATTCAAATGCGGGACGCCAACGCGTCTCGACCAGAGCGGTCTTCGTCAGAGTTTTGGCCTCTTTGGATGCCAGAGTTTCATTGATCAAAGTTTTGCTCAAAGAATTCCAAGAACTCCGCCATAGTCTGGAATACAGCCAACAACAGATCGATTCAATCCCAAAAGAAAATGTAACACTTCACAGCTCAGTAACGACACTCACTAACCAATTTGCTAAGGTATTCACGCATGTTGATAAGATAATGTAATCCTTTATTGATCTCACAACAGAAAAAAATTCCCTTGTTACATTCGGCATTCAATAAGATCACTCAGGGTGTGCAAAATAGACAGGAAATGTGCAAACAGTTAAACAATCACTGCTGAAAATAAAACCATGAAAGAAACTATACTGGATTTACAAGCACGCAGCATGAGAGACTACTGAATTTTCTCCGGCATTCCTGAACCAACTACAGATGACGTCGAAAAACTAGTCAAGGATTTCATGGTAAATCAGTTCCATCGTGAACATCGCTTAGGACAAAAACTTCCCTACTCAACTCGAACCCGGCCCATCATTGTGAAATTTTAAGGGATCTGTATCATGCTATTTTAGCCATTTTAGCCATTCCAAGTAAAATATAGGCATTTATATGATATATTGTACCACTACCACTATGGAGCACTAATTTTTGTGATCAATATAAGTATTTTCTGGAGGTACTTTTCCAACCCAGAAGACAAAACACCTGGATTCAGTTAAATCCGCCCCCTCTCTCCGCTCATACAACTTTAGCAGTAGTACAAATGTGAAGTTACTTCATGATGCAGTTATGCAGTTTCATAAATGGCTAACACACACGCTAACACGCGTTTTGATTGACTCTCCACTCTGGTCCATCGGGAGTTTTTATTGTGGGACTCGTGTTGGTTATAAAAGTTAATCAACTTTGATTCTGGCCAAGGTTCACCAAACACCTATCGGTGACAGTCACAGACAAATACTATTTTGGTTGATAGTTGCTTAATCCTGGAGAGAAATTCCAACTTCTGGCGAGTGGCCTCTACTTTAGGAAGGTTGAATAAAGTCCTGTACCTCTCGCAGCCAAACGCACTTTTCGCCGTGACATTATCATTAGGTAAGAAGAAAGAACAGGTGTCCAGACTCAGATCCCAGGAAATACATCAGACATCTCGGTCCAGAAAAAGTTCTAGGAACTACAAATATACTGCGCAGAACCCTCAAGCTCCCAGGCCTCCGGTAGAGGACCCGAGCTTGTATACATGCGTTTCCCGTGACGTCACGCATTGTTGTGGCCGCCATTTTGAATACCGAAACACTGAACACCGCAGTTATGCTATCCGCCTGTTGCGCTATGAGATGTACGAATGCCCTGTCTCAAAAAAAGGGACTTGCTTTCTACAAGTTTCATAAAGACCCAGTTCGTCGACAGAAATGGATAACTGCTATCAGGAGAGACCACTGGACTCCAACAGCCGACTCCAAGCTGTGCTGTGAACATTTTGTTTCAGGTAAGTGAAGCAACGCGGCCGCCGTTGAAACAGTTGCAACAATATAACACAAGTAAGGCTAGGCTACAAACTAACACTAGGCTATCCTTTTACCTACATGAATATACTCTGGCCTAGGCTGTAAGCTCCAGTCGAAAAGCTTTGGGTAATGCCAAACTGGAGAAAATGTGCTCAGTTAAGGCGGGGGTAAGAGGTTAACATGTAGCCTACTGACCCGTGTGAACTGCCCGTCGTAGAACAACATAAACACACTTCTCTTGTTAATGTTACCCAGATCCATAGCTGATAAAACCATAAACTATCGATAAAACACTCATAGTAGGCTAAAACAAAATAACAACCCACAGCTTAACTGTTTGCTTGAGAGAGATGAGTGCCGACACATGCTAACGTTCGCAATGGCAATCGTTTGTTTATTACTTACCCTTCCTGTGACCAATAACATTTTGCGCCTCTTCACCTGTATATTGTTATCCGTAACCCATCCTGAGATAAAGCAGTGATAGGCTTCCATGCTCTTAAAAGCCTTGAGGGCTTCAGCGGTGTATGGAGAGGGATTATGGACCAAATAGATGTCCGCAAATGTTATATGTGGTAAACTGTCACTGGTTTTAAGTGGAGTTAAAAAATCTCCAGACAGTTGATAAGGATCAAATCCCAAGGTTTCGATCTTCATTGTGCATCTGTTCAGCTCATCTGCTGTCAAGTGTGCAATTTTTTGATGTAGCATCTTGAATTCAATAGTGATGCAGGTAGATACACTGTTGCACTAGCCAGCGGTTTTCAAAATGGCGGCTAGAACTACAGAAGTCACGTGACTGAAACGCATGTCATATTTTGGCCTGGAATCATGGGGAGAGACCTGGTCCGCCCCTTTAGGCTCCCTGAAGGTGTGAAAATTACCTCTGAAATTTTTGAAAGAGCTGTGCTTTCCCTAACAAAATCATCTAAAAGAAGGCTATTAGAATTGTTCACAATGTCGGATATAGAGACCATACAAATATAAACTTGATGACCTCATAAAATATAATACTTTGTTACAGATATATAAAGCAGCAAACAATCAGCTCCCAAACAATATACAACAAATGTTTGGCAAAAGAGAGGGAAGTTATGATCTAAGGGGCACTCATAATCTGAAAGTACAATGTATTCATTCTACCCTAAAAAGTCACTGTATCACCCAGAGAGGTGTAAATCTGTGGAATAATCTTGAGGAATTCCTAAAAGGCGCTACAACAATTCAGAAAACAGTATAAGAGAAGTGTGTTTGAGAAATATGCTAAAGACATGTGACCTTGTACTTAGTATCTATAGGTAATTTTGTATTACTTATAGATAATTATAAGTATTACTTATACTGTGAATCTGTTTTAACCATATCATTGCTGATAGAACCAATGTCACCAATCTCTAAGTTTAAGTTGTTATGAATTAAAGGAACTGGATAGAAATGAATAAGCAAAAGATAACAATAATGCTGTGACAGCCTGTTTCCACTGGTCACTATTAAACAATATTGAACGAGGGCCGGCAAGAGATGAACCTGGTGGAGCCCCCCCCCCTCATAAATCTTGTCTTTTTAAATGCACCACCCAGTATAGGGCTCAGAACTGTCTCACAACAATAACTAGTTAGGGCAGCAGGGTGAGGGCTTGCTGATGGGGGGCTACTGTGATGAAGGACTCAGTGCATGCATACTTTATAGTTTGATTGACAGTTCACGTAGCCAATCACAAGTTAGGCTCTAACAAGTTTGGTTGTAAGCGCTACATCTGTAGAGCGTAGTCACTTTCTCTTTAGTTATCGGGTGTGGAGCGGACCTCGTGGTTGTGTCCAGGGTTTAAAGTGGGATTTGGGAGGTGGGGGAACTCTAACCTTTAACAAGCAGTAGGAATCGCGCTACATTTTATATTTTTTTATGTACTTAGGTACTGACATGTAGTCATGGGTTCTGAACAGATACTGCACAATACAAGGTATTTGATACTGTAATTATTTTATTTTCCAATATTTTTAATACCTTGAATTATTTTTAGATATCCTTTAGTAGGTTTTAACAATCATAAATGATTGGAGGTCTATGTGATTTACTAAATGAACAAATTCTGCTTTTGCCAGATCCACTCTTTTGGGTTCTTCTTAGATGTAGGACTGCAGAGCACCATGCCTGCCCAGAGAGGAGCTTAATAGATTATAGAAACAAATAAAATGTCAGGATCCACTTATTCAAAGAAGGCCCAACCAAAGAAATGAACATGTGTGCTGAAACATTACTTATTAACAATTTTGGCTTGTTATTATGTTCTTTATTTAAGAAAATCCTCTTTCACAGTCAGTGGTGCTTAAAGCAGGGCTCTTGCAGGCTGGTCAGGGGTGAGCCTCCCACCACCAAACGTATTCATATTTTTGGGATAAACAAATGAAAATTTAATTATCATCACTGCTTGAACAGAATAGAATTGGGCCTAAACATAAAAGTTATATTATATTCCAGCATTTTAAGGCTTTGGAGGGAAAAAAAGAAAAAAACACAGCAATAGAATAATACAGAATAATAAAGAGCCTAATAATAAACTAGGACTACTCAGAACTAAACCAGGATTAAGCCAGGGCAAAAACATGCAATATCAGGACTAAGGCAGGGCTAAATCACATCTAAACCAGGCCAAAGGCCTAATACAGAATGAGACCAGTACATCTCAAATAACATGACTAACTCCTGCTCAGCCACTGCTCCTCAGCGCTGAGCAGACAGACCATGGAAAATAATAAATAAGGGCGGACCAAACGCTGTTCTTTCCAGACCTCGCGCTTTACGAAAAAACTCAGTAAATGAAGCGCTCCTTGGAGATGGCGCGCTCATCCACATATTCAGCTTCAGCCTCGTTTACCAGGTTAACTTTGCAAAGAGCATCTCTGCGCTTGTACATTTCCCACAAACACATATTGAATGAACTCAGAGCAGAAAGGAAGAAAAATGCACCTGTCAAATGAATGATTCAGATGTTATTTAGTAAAGTTAGAGCCCAGGGAGCGAGCGTGTTGACCGGTTAAACACGAGTGCTGGTGGTGCAGAGCAGTTTTCCAAAACTCACGTTCCATCAGCTTTATCATCCGCTTTACAAACATCCACAGCTGAACTGGTGTCCTTACCTTAAAGTCGCTGGTTAAGCCCTTTGCACCAGTGAAGGCAGGAACACACGCTGCACCTGACGCGGACCGCGAGGAGTCCTGCTTCTGCATGGGATAATCCGAGCAAACACGATTCATGCTGTCCTTGTGCTACGGTTTGATAAAATCTGTCAGTCCGTCCAACGATAAGCCTCCTGTTTTCTCAGTTTAGCGTCTTACACCGTTTAACAGAGCCATGTTTTCATTTGAGCCCGCGCTAGGAGATGATGGTCCGGAGCCGGAGGCACACTGCTACGCAAAGTGCCTCGAACTCGCTGCGGAGAGACGCGAATGCGGCGCGGATAATGCCGGAAAAAATATTATTTTTATGGAAAATTAGGTCAGATTTTATTTTTTGGCCCCCGGGACGCATATTGAGTAGGCCCAACCTAGTACTTTTATTGCATTGATTTATCTCACAGGCAGAATTTCGTATGTGCGTGAAAATGACAAAGTTGCAATAATGAACTTTTTTTCTTTTTTTTTTTTTTGCCATGCGAAGGTGGGGGAACGCCGTTCCCGACCGTTCCCGCCCACTTTAACCCCTGGTAGTGTCTGTGTGCGTTAATGATTAAACCGTAAGTATTGGTGAGAAAACAAGAGCACACCCAACTCAAGTTAACTTTATACTGCTTTGATATAATGTTTATAATTTGTGCATGCTGTAGGATGTGTTCTGACAATATTATAGGTCAATTTAGCCATCTGCTAACTATGCTAGGTCCCTCTGCTAACTATGCTAACAGCCATAGCCATTAGCACATGACAAAGCTATCCTCGCTTGTTCGCTTGTTATATTTGTGTTTATATTTTATGACATTAGAATTTATACATATATTTTTATCTGTGTTACAGAACCACACACAAATAGGACAACCCTTCTAAATATTCAATAAAGAAGACAAACTCTGAATCATCTCCACATTGCATTCTTGCCGTTGCCCCCTGGCGGCCACAACATAATAAAACCAGTCAAATTAGCTCTCCCCAAAACAAGTGGTGCCGAAACCCGGGAAAGTGTGGCCACTGTGGATTAAGCAGAGATATATTCAGAGCAGAGTTGCGCTCCACACCAAACAGGTGCACGGCCACGCCGAGACAGACGCCCCCCAGCGTGGATGCAGGACTATGTTTCCTCCTTTCCTGCACAGCAGTGGGCAGATAATGCATATGAGCAGCAGCGCCCATATCCCAACATGGAGAGACCAGTAGAGAGAATTGCCAGGATGACACCTCTCACACCTCCGTGGCCAGTTGAAGACTGGAGTAATATGCAGGGAACCAGAGGTATGAGCCCATATGAAGCTGATTATTCACTCCCACTACCTACAAGTACACCAGTACTTCCCAGACAGCGGCCAGCTGCAGAAGACACAGCTGAAACCCTGACATTATTACACAGAGTGCTTGATGATAATCAGAGGATGCACAGACAGATGATGGAAATGCAAAGGCAGCTTGATACCAGTGCAAGGCTCCCACCTCCATTATCCATGCCCCGGCCAGATGCCCTTCCTCAAGCTTTTACATATCAGGGCAATGGTCAGCCACTACCTCCCACTGCTGCTGCACAGGTCGGTGCCTACATGTTACCTCTGGATGCTGATGATAATTGGCCGCTGCCTCCTCCTCCTGTAGCAGATGAGTTCTTTGCTAGGCCTCTGCCGCCGCTGCCGCGCCGCCGCCTCAACCACAAAACTTTGTGTCTGAACTCACTGAGAGGCTAAATAATGTGAAATCTACTGAGCAACAACCCCCAGGTACACGCCACTCCTCTTTCGATGTGCAGACGCCAGAGTACTGCTATCCCTATACCCCACCACGGCGTGAGTCAGCGCATAGGGATGTTCGTCCTCCCACCAAACAAGAGACGGTGTACCGCGGTCCGAAGCCTACTATCCCTGCATTCACAAAGGGTGACCCCAGGGAATTTGCCAGACTTAAAGTGGCTTTGGAAAATCTTCTCCCAGAAGACGCCACTGAGCGCTTTAAATATCAGATATTGTTGGATCATTTAAAGCATGAAGATGCCCTCCTCATAGCAGATTCATACATCAACTCCCCACAGCCCTATACTGACACCATGGCCAGCTTAACAGAAAGGTATGGTCAGCCTCACCAGTTGGCTCTCAGGAAGACAGTCGACCTGATGGAGTCCCCTACTGTTGGTCGTGGTGACACAAGTGGCTTCAAGCGTTTTGCCCTGAGAGTGAGAGCACTGGTAGGTTTATTGGAGCAGCTAGGGGAGAGTGGGGAGACAGAGCTCAGTTGCGGGTCACGTGACACGGTTACTGTCAAAGCTGCCACAAGATATGAGAGCAGAATTCAAGAGATTCCTCTACCCTATGCGTGTCACCATTCCCACACTCCTGCACTTATCTGATTGGCTTAATTATGAGCTGAAGATACAAGAGACATTGTATGAGTCATTACACAGTGAGGTAAAGAGCAGCAATGAGCCTAAACCACCACGACGTCAGGAGAGTAAGGGCAACAGAAATACCAGCGTCTTTCACACCACAAATAAGCTCAGTGACACCCCCCTTGCAGAGCAGTCACAGGCCAGCTCCAAGAAGTTAGAGAAGACTGCCTACTGCCCTTATTGTGCAAATACACTGCACTACCTCGACCAATGTGCCAACTTCACCCTACTGACAGGAGAACAGAAATCAGCTTGGATTAACAGGTGCTGGCGCTGTGGTTGCTCACATCAGACTGCACAATGTCGAATGAAGGTCACATGTGAAAAGTGTAAAGGGCGACACCTGAAGGCTCTACATGAGGTAAATCTAAAGCTCACATGGAGAACTCCACTGGCCTAGTCAGTTCAACCAATGAAGTGCTATACCTGGATAGGCGCTCTAGCTGCAATCAAGTTCTGCTGAAGATTAGCAGGGTGCTTCTGCGCAATGGTGAGCACTCTTTAGAGACCTACTGTATGCGGTGCTTGACGACGGGTCAGAGCGGACCATTCTCCTCCATGCAGCAGCTCAGAGCCTTAAACTCAGTGGTAAGCCAGAATAACTCACCCTTAGAACTGTTAGGCAAGATGTGAGAGTTCTACATGGTGCTGTAGTGCCATTCACTATCTCCCCAGCTGACCAGCCCCAGAAGACCTTTAACATAAAGGGCGCATTCACTGCAGAGCCACTGAGCCTAGCTGAACACACATACTCTGTGGAGGCCCTCCAGAGAAAATACAGGCACCTGAGAAGTCTCCCACTTCCAGCCATGAGCCAAGTGCACCCCCTGCTGTTAATAGGCTCTGATTATCCACACCTCATCATTCCAGTGGCTCCCGAGCGTCTGGGAGGCCGGGGGGCCTGCGGCTGTAAGAACAAAATTAGGCTGGACACTACAAGGGCCAATTAAGAATGGCCACCAGCGGCCTGCCGCTCAGCAGTGCCTACACATCTCCACCTTGTCACCCTCAACTGAAATCCTGCAAAATGTGGAAAAGCTGTGTGGTGCGCTCCAAACAGGACCAGGATGGAATACAGCTGTTGGAGACTAAAACCACCCGGGTGGACGTCCAGGGAGTTCAGCGCTACGCCACTCCACTCCTCAGAGTAAAGAACATGCCGCAGCTCCATGCACCCAAAGAGGCTGTGCTAGCCAACCTCCGCAGCACAGAAAAGAGATTATTACGCGACACGGAGAAAGCTGATGCCTACTGTGCTGAGATCGACAAACTGGAAAAGGCTGGCTATGTACTGTAGTAAAGGTCCCAGAGGAAGAGCTAAACTGTGCAAAGGAGACATGGTTCATCCCACACCACATGGTGAGCCACAATGAGAAGAACAGAATTGTTTTCAATTGCTCCTTCTGCTACAAAGGGGATAACCTCAATGATTTGCCGCTGCCAGGTCCTACCCTCACATCCAGCCTGCTGGGGTGTTGTTGCGCTTCAGGGAGTATCCTATGAGTAAGCAGTGATATAAAAGGCATGTTCCATCAAGTCAGGCTGCTCTCTGATGACAAAACCCTGCTCTGCTTCCTGTGGCGGGACCTGAAGACAGAGAGACCCAGTATCTACGTGTGGCAGGTCCTACCATTTGGCACAACCTGCAGCCCCTGTTGTGCTACCTTTGCACTGCAGAAGCACGTTTTTGACCACAGCCAGCCAGATGAGGATGTTCGAGTGACCATTGAGAAGTCATTCTATGTAGATAACTGTCTACAGAGCCTCCCCACTGTTGAAGATGCTAAACATCTTGTGGACAAACTAAAGGTGCTCTTAGCTGCAGGTGGTTTCGACCTGAGGCAATGGGCCAGTAACGTGCCAGAGACCATCAAACACCTGCCCCGAGAGGCCCGGTCTGACAGCAGTGAGCTGTGGCTCCAGGAGTCAAGCGCTGATCCTCAAGAGCTCGCCCTGGGTCTGCGATGGCTCTGTAACTCGGACACTTTAAGGTACAAATACAAGCTGCTGGACGGCCCCACCCCCACCATGCGCAACATTTACAGAGTTTTGGCACGTCTGTATGACCCCTTGGGGTTCATTGTCTCCTTTACAACGCGGCCAAAGTCTTAGTGCAGCGCCTGTGGGATAAACAACGAGAGTGGGACGACCCATCCCTGCCTGATGAGGTGCTACAGCCATGGTTGGAGTGGGAAGCAGAGCTACAGCATTTGTCCCAGGTTACATTACCAAGCTGTTATGCCAGTCCTGCTATAGACACTGCCAACTGTCAGAGGGACATTCATGTGTTTGCTGACGCGTCAGAGAAAGCTTACGGTTCAGTGGCCTACATGCGCACGGAGGACTCTAACGGTCAGGTGGAGGTTTCCTTCCTCACAGCTCGATCCAGAGTGGCCCCGAAAAAGCAACAGTCTATACCCAGGCTGGAGCTCTGTGCAGCGCTGACAGCTGCCCAACTGGCTGCCCTTCTACAACGAGAGCTGACTGTGAGTATAAACAGCGTTACCCTTTGGACAGACTCCACTACTGTCCTTACCTGGTTGCAGTCAGACTCCTGTCGATTTAAGGTGTTTGTAGGAACCAGAGTGGCCAAGATCCAGGAGCTGACTGACCCTCAGACCTGGAGATATGTGACTTCAACCCTAAACCCTGCTGATGACATCACTCAAGGTAAAACATTGCAGGAGCTGTCTGACAACGGCAGGTGGAAATACGGTCCAGCTTTCCTGCAGAAAACTCCACAGTTCTGGCCCACCCAGCCAGTTACAGAGGAGCCAGAGACTGACCCTGAGCTACGCAAGCCTGCCATCTCCTGTCTCACCACTAAAACTGCCAGGACCACTTTAGAGCTACAGGCCGACTGCTGCTCCTCATTTGCTGAACTGATAGAGGCTGTAGCCCAGTCCTGTCACGGGGCGGCTGGTCAGAGCACACTTTCTGCTGCAGACTATGAAGAAGCAGAAAGAGAAATCCTGCAGCGGTCCCAGCGAGACAGTTTTCCGGAAGAGTGCAAGCTGCTAAGTGCTAAGAAACCAGTTCTCACTACCAGTCGATTATTAACCCTTGCCCCTGAGTATGATCACACTTCAGGGCTCATCAGAGTTGGAGGAAGGCTCCGCCGCAGTGCTCAGCTGGAGCCGGATGCCATTCACCCCGTGGTTCTGGAACCCCGGCATAAAGTTACCCAGCTCATTATTCATGACACCGACAAGGCCTTATGTCACCCTGGCTCAGAGCGCCTCTTTGCGGAGTTGAGGCAGAAATATTGGATCCTGCGGGGGCGAGAAGCGGTTAAAAAACATCAGCACTCCTGCCCAGACTGTCAGAGATGGAGAGCCACGCCAACTATGCCTAAGATGGCGGACCTGCCTGAGGCGAGGCTTAGACTATTGAAGCCGCCCTTCTTCTCTACAGGTATGGACTGTTTTGGGCCCTTCACTGTCAAAATTGGCCGACGTGTCGAAAAGAGGTGGGGCATCATATTTAAGTGCTTAACAACCCGAGCTGTGCACTTAGATATCCTCTCAAGTTTGGACCACGATTCATTCCTAACGGCCCTTCGAAGATTTATTGCGAGAAGAGGAAAACCAGCTGAGCTTCTCTCTGATCAGGGAACAAACTTTAAAGGAGGAGAGCGGGAACTCAGAGAGGCCTTTAAAGCACTACAACCAGCACTTTAGGACCATTTGGCAAAACACCAGATTCACTTCAGATTTAATCCATCGAATGCACCACATTTCGGCGGTGTTTGGGAAAGCGAGGTGAGATCGGTCAAAGCAGCACTTTATGCCACCATCCAAGTCCAGTCTGTTCCTGAGGAAGTGTTCAGGACTGTTCTAATCGAGGTAGAGGGGATCTTAAACTCTAAGCCGCTGGGTTATGTATCTACAGATGTAGCAGACCCGGACCCAGTGACCCCTAATCTCCTCCTCATGGGGCGGCTTGACCCCTCCCTGCCGCAGGCCGTGTATGAGGATGCAGAGCCCTTGTGCCAGGTGTTGGCAGACCACTTCTGGGCTCACTTCATCCGGTGCTACCTCCCAACCCTGCAAACTCGCTCCAAATGGCACAAGGACCCAGCACAGCTCCAAGTTGGAACCACAGTGATGGTAATGGATCCACAGTTACCGAGAGCACTGTGGCCTGTTGGTAGAGTTACCAATGTTCTCCCTGGGAATGACGGACGGGTTCGAGCCGCTGAAGTACAGGTGAAGGAGAAGATCTACACAAGACCTGTTGCTCGCCTGGTAGCTCTGCCCGCCATCCCAGATATAGACTCTGATACAGCTAGTCCTTAGGATTCAAATTTGTGGACAAATTTGGGGGCGGCTGTGACGAAGGACTCATGCATGCAAACTTTATAGTTTGATTGACAGTTCACGTAGCCAATCACAAGTTAGGCTCTAACAAGTTTAGTTGTAAGCGCTACGTCTGTAGAGCGTAGTCACTTTCTCTTTAGTTATCGGGTGTGGAGCGGACCTCGTGGTTGTGTCTGTGTCCGTTAATGATTAAACCGTAAGTATTGGTGAGAAAACAAGAGCACACCCAACTCAAGTTAACTTTATACTGCTTGGATATAATGTTTATAATTTGTGCATGCTGTAGGATGTGTTCTGACAATATTATAGGTCAATTTAGCCATCTGCTAACTATGCTAGGTCCCTCTGCTAACTATGCTAACAGCCATAGCCATTAGCACATGACAAAGCTATCCTCGCTTGTTCGCTTGTTATATTTGTGTTTATATTTTATGACATTAGAATTTATACATATATTTTTATCTGTGTTACAGAACCACACACTCAAATAGGACAACCCTTTTAAAAATTCAATAAAGAAGACAAACTCAGAATCATCTCCACATTGCATTCTTGCCGATGCCCCCTGGCGGCCACAACATAATAAAACCAGTCAAATTAGCTCTCCCCAAAACAACTGCCCTCTACCAACTGGCCACATTACATCCTGGCTTTTTAAAGGCACCTCACTAAACAAGGCAAACAACAAAACAAAAACAAAAAAACTAACAAAACTAACAATAAAACAATCACAACTAATATTTTTTACGGTGGAAATGGGAATGTTAATAATAATGGGTCATGTTAATTATGTAATACTTAATACTAACTAAGTCAATGTTCAATTACTAGAATGGTGACTGGTGTTTATAAGTAAAGATTGGTTATGGTTATTAAGTGAATGGGAAAGAGGAACAAGAAAAGAAAAGTACAAATTGTAAATAAAATAAAATAAAAATAAATGCTTATACATATTGGTAAACTGCATACATTTCTATCTTCGTGTTGTCTTCTTACAGTGGTTCCCACTTGGGTTTGTCGTTTTCATTCGCGCTTTCCATGGTTCACGCAGCGTGTGGAAATACACTCACCTAAAGGATTATTAGGAACACCTGTTCAATTTTACATTAATGCAATTATCTAAATAACCAATCACATAGCAGTTGCTTCAATGCATTTAGGGGTGTGGTCCTGGTCAAGACAATCTCCTGAACTCCAAACTGAATGTCAGAATGTGAAAGAAAGGTGATTTAAGCAATTTTGAGCTTGGCATGGTGGTTGGTGCCAGATGGGCCGGTCTGAGTATTTCACAATCTGCTCAGTTACTGGGATTTTCACACACAACCATTTCTAGGGTTTACAAAGAATGGTGTGAAAAGGGAAAAACATCCAGTATGCGGCAGTCCTGTGGGCGAAAATGCCTTGTTGATGCTAGAGGTCAGAGGAGAATGGGCCCACTGATTCAAGCTGATAGAAGAGCAACTTTGACTGAAATAACCACTCGTTACAACCAAGGTATGGAGCAAAGCATTTGTGAAGCCACAACACGCACAACCTTGAGGCGGATGGGCTACAACAGCAGAAGACCCCACCGGGTACCACTCATCTCCACTACAAATAGGACAAAGAGGCTACAATTTGCACGAGCTCACCAAAATTGGACAGTTGAAGACTGGAAAAATGTTGCCTGGTCTGATGAGTCTCGATTTCTGTTGAGACATTCAGATGGTGGAGTCAGAATTTGGCGTAAACAGAATGAGAACATGGATCCATCATGCCTTGTTACCACTGTGCAGGCTGGTGGTGGTGGTGTAATGGTGTGGGGGATGTTTTCTTGGCACACTTTAGGCCCCTTAGTGCCAATTGGGCATCGTTTAAATGCCACGGACTACCTGAGCATTGTTTCTGACCATGTCCATCCCTTTATGACCACCATGTACCCATCCTCTGATGGCTACTTCCAGCAGGATAATGCACCATGTCACAAAGCTCGAATCATTTCAAATTGGTTTCTTGAACATGACAATGAGTTCACTGTACTACAATGGCCCCCACAGTCACCAGATCTCAACCCAATAGAGCATCTTTGGGATGTGGTGGAACGGGAGCTTCGTGTCCTGGATGTGCATCCCACAAATCTCCATCAACTGCAAGATGCTATCCTATCAATATGGGCCAACATTTCTAAAGAATGCTTTCAGCACCTTGTTGAATCAATGCCACGTAGAATTAAGGCAGTTCTGAAGGCGAAAGGGGGTCAAACACAGTATTAGTATGGTGTTCCTAATAATCCTTTAGGTGAGTGTATATTACAACTTATCGCCACAAGGTGGCAGGTTAAGTCCGCTGTAGCTCTGCTCTGCCTTCAGAGGCGTTTCACTAGGCTAAACCAGAGCCTACATGTACTTTTGTTTTTATCAAGCTGGGGCCAGAGGAGATCATGGCCTTTGGCGAACAGTTTAGGCCTACTTAAAACGAGTAAAACAAAATGTGTCCCTTGGCGGACATTCGTTTTTTCGTCAGCAGAAAGTAGAGAATTCTAAACCGTTTCAGGACTAATATCTGTTCAAATAAAGTTTTAGATGGAAATGTTGTGCTTTATTTTCATAATCTTTGTTCAGTGAACACATACAACCACCGGTTTATAAGCTAAAATAAATTTGACGAATGAAACGCTCAGGCCAATGTATAAATGTGCCTGCAGACTATGACTTTCCTGTGGGCTTATAGCTCACTGATAGAGCGCTGGTCTCTGGTGCAGGAGGTCCCCGGTACGGCTAACGCAGTCTCTTTTTACATGGGCCGCTGCACACACAGTCTGCGCCTGATACAAACCCACATTCAGCATCAAGTTATGAAGATAAAAATATTTATTTGACCACGTTTCTACCTTTCACTGGCTTTTTCTCGGTCGCGAACGAGTCAGTACAAAAAGCCGGCTCTTTTAAGTGAACGATGAGAGCCGAGGCAGAGTCTCACCCGTGAGCCGTTTTTTTTTCTTTTCTTTTTTTAAGTTTACATGTTTATCAAGCTCCACGTGCACCGGTCTCCGCAACACTCACCTCAGAGAGAAAAGAGAGAGAGAGAGAGAAAGGGAAAGATAATGGGGTCGGGGAGAGAGAGAGAAAGGTTGTAAAACGTGCAGCCACAGCCCGTGTGCGAAGAACGAACCTGCTGTTTACACAACACTAAGAACTCTACAAACTTATACTCAATAAATAAACAAATAAACAAATCTCTAGCTTTAAGTCATTTTTTTATTTGAGAACAATCCGACTCATATGTTCGGTTTTATGGTTAGATAGAGTTACGCTGGGTTTGTGGAGTGAAAAGAACAATGCCATCACACGCGCTGGGCGGCGATACGTCGCCTTTTGTTGGCCTTTTCCTCATGTGTACGAGCTCATGAAAACAGCAACAAAAGCAGTACAAGAGAAGTCCTGCTAAAGTTTGGACTTCAGTCATGTCTGGAGTCTGAATCCCTCTCTCAGTGTGAGGCTCTTCCTATAGGTATGTAAATGATCCCCGCTCTGCCCTGTCCCCACCCCAACCTGTGAACATACTCTGGACACATTCTGATTTAAAACAATCGTTTTGAGGCTTTTGTCCCGTATTTCGTGAGAATAGCTGATAATGATAGAGGCTTATTATGGCGCGCTGGAGGAGTCAGCACAGCGTCTCCCCTGTCAACGCCACCTTCCCTGTTCGTCCCCGCTCCTCCCGGAATTAAGAAGAAGAGCTTTTTTAAATAAGTAAACAGTGTTTGTGCCACAATAAAGCAACCATAAGTTGTGTTTTTCCAAATGTATTTTGAGACGGAATAACCACTGATCGAAGGCATGCATTTGATCTTTTTTTTTCAGGTTCATATTATTATTTTTATTTATTTTTTCGTTTTTAGTCCAAATCAGAAATGCATCAAATTAAAAATGCTAAGTTTGAGAGGGACAGTTTAATTGTGAGTGGCGCATAAGGTGGGGCAACAAAAGCACAATGACGCACGCGCCCTGAATATAGAATAATATGAATTAATATCTAAAAAAAACTATAAGAGCACAATCACATTTTTACATCAAAAACAACTGACTTATGTTTTTGTAAATGTGAGTCTAATGATGGGTTCCAGGTTATCTGGAGCACTGTCCGTGGGGCGCGTCATATCCGTCTCCATTATACGTAAAAGCTCAGTGCCCCACACACACACCCCCACGCGCGCTGCTTCGTGGAGAAGGACTTGTTTTTGGACAATGTTTTGAACGAAGGGGAGCGCATGGCTCGGTCAGCGCTGTGAGCCGGGCGCATCCACCTTGAGCGACAGCTCCAGTGTCTGAGTGTAAAATGCACACGTCGAACTTCAGCGCTTTGTTGTAAAATACAGACTAGCCTGCACCTGTTATTGACTTTGCCCAAAACCATCATGAGCTGCTGCAGAGGGACTGAGAAATGCGCATAGATGGGCCGACAGCGGGGATGAACAGGGAAGGAGACGCTGAGCTGACTCCTCTAGCGCCATGATGATTGTTAATAAGCCTCCATCATTATCAGCTATTCTCACGAAATACGGGACAAAAGCCAAGGGCAAACAGATACGCTCAAAACGATTGTCGGAAATAAATATTTTTATCTTCATAACTTGGAGCTGATTGTAGAGTTGTATCAGACTCAGATTGTGTACAGCGGCCCATGCATTTTCTGTAATATCTGTCAGGAGCTTGTGCGTGTGCCGTCAGACTGACGGTGACTTCGATTTGCAACAGGAGTTTTCCTCTCATCTGATCTGAGAGAGGGATACAGACTCCAGCAGAAGCTGCTATCAAATAAGGGTCCTATGTTAAAATATAACTTGATCTGTTAAGATGTTTTTGATTGAAATAGCTTTTGATTTCAGTAAATATGACCTAATGCTACAAATTGAACAAATGACCATTTTCACTTAATTACAAGCTTTAAAATGTATTGAAACTATGAGTTGCATAATAATTTGGAACAGTAGATTTTTAGTTTTTTACTATATTATATATATATATATATATATATATATATATATATATATATATATATATATATTTATTTATTTAAATACTGTTATCACTGGGAGGTTTTTTCAACCAGTCAAATGATCCTCAGGTAAAGGCTTGAAAATTATGCTGTCATTTGAGTTGATAATTTAGAAAATCAGAGAAAAATGTCATTTGCATAATAATTTGGAACGCGATGTATATATGTATACATTATAAGATGAATGGCTAGGTGCCAAACCCCCTCCAGTGATGATCCACACCCATGTCTAATACCTGGTTTGGCAACCTGGCACAGCTCTCGAATCACTTCAACTGGAACATATTTTCGATACAGACATCCAGTCATCGTCACCACATCAAACTCTCCTGGAAACACAACAGGAAAAGCAAGCATAAACTTCACTAATTTCATCAGGGGGAAACTCACTTAATGTAAAGGAGGAAGACACGCACATCCCAAAAAAACTTAAAAAGCGTGCCAGACCGAGAGAAAATACAAATAAACAAGAGAGATCCGCACAGCTTAATTAGCTAGAGGTCTGTCCTGCACAGCTTCAGTAAATGAACAGTAAGCTTGAGCTATGAGCTCTTCATGTTCTTTGTCTGGTGATGCTGATTGTCAGTCAGATGTGATCACTGGTACAAGCAGAACACAAGCTATGACTGATGAATGCTCCTCCATACCTGAGTTCACTGGCAGAGGTTCAGTCCCCAGCAGGACCTGGTGCAGATCCTGGTACAGCCCAGTGAGACGGGCCTTCTCCAGCATGGGCTGGCTCGCATCCACCCCCACGAAGTGACGGAAACCTAAGGAGGACAGCTAAACCCACAACCACACAGATTTTAGAAACCAGTTTTTAGGACAAGCATGGTTGCATTACCACAACCTTCGCTTTGTACCACACAAGAAGACCAGCGCTGCACCTCCCCCACAACACGCCTCATTCTCACCTGCCTCTCACCATGTAAACACAAACACGTGTAGAGATTGCAAATGTTTGAAGCAGCAGACGCCGCAACAGTTAGCGGCTAACACAGAGTCTAGCATTATGACAGAAGTTTACAAAAAGATCATGAACTGACAAACATCTGACAAACCTGCTCTGATGCAGCTGAAATCCTCATGAAATGTCTGTTGTTTAATAATACAATATCTCCATGGAGCCAGCAGGTCTCGTGATTATAGCAGGCACCAGGAGGCTGTGAGGTGTTCATGTGTTGCAGGGTAAAAAAGCTCTGCACTATAACTTAGTTCTGAATGGAAGTATGTTCTTAATGCAAAGAATAAAAAATAAAAAGAGACTTTCATTAAAGTTGCAGTTTAGCAAATAAATGTAAGTCTCAAAATGTTTTCTTTGCTACATACTGTATCTTATTTATGCTGATAAATGTGTGTTTCACACAAGATTAATGAGATTTCCATATCTCATCGAATGCGTGGGTGAGGGGGGAAAGCCAGGTGAGGGGAGAAGGGGGGTAGCAGAGCAGGGTTCAGTACTGACACCTTCTGACAAAAAAATTCAAAAATACATAGCTGAGGGCAGCTTTAAAACTTCACTCTAATGTTAATGTGATCCAATTCACATTAAAACCCAATAAGGCTACTCAGCCTGCTGTAGTATAGTAGGGCTAGCAAAAGTCGGCCTGGGCAAAACATCGATTCCATCGATTTATCAAATTTGTAGCTAAAAACGATTCTTATTTTGTAAATTCAAGTTTTTATTCCTAACACAGTTTTTTTGGACTTTTCCGAGATTCGTCCTTGTGGGTTACCGTAGCATGATGTGAGCCAGCCAGAACTACTTCCAAAGAAAGGCACAGTTCATTCAATCATTTGGAACTGGTTTGGTTTTGATGCATCAGAATAAAACAGACGGAGTCTCGCTGCAAAATATGTTTGAAGGCCGTTGCTACAGGAAGCAGTAGTACAACAAATCTATTCCAGCACCTGAGGAATAAACATTCCGAACAATGGGAGAAGTGCAACCGTCTCCGAAATGAAGACGACAGCTCTATCACGCCTGCTAAAAAGCAAACTACACTTCTTGAGAGCTTTATAAACCGTGTGCCTTATGATAAGAAGGGAGTGCGATATAAAGCAATTACAGAGATTAAGAATCTAATGGTATGAATGAAGTATGTCACTCTTATTTGTGAGGAAAAGGTTCAGGATTTGCGTCTTGAATGAACTCCGAGAAGTTGTAGAACTGCCTAGCTCACTAACTAACTTTCCTGAGCCTGGCGTAACAACAACACGGTGAAGAAAACCGGGATGCAAACGCGGCTAAAGGCTAATAATATCCTTCTCATCTGTAGCGCTCTTTAGATCTCACGTAAGTCTCAAGCTCGTCTCCTTCTCTCCCCGCCTCTTTCTCTTTCCCTCCTTCGCATGTCTGTACGTCTGTGCTCGGGAGACATAGGGAAATAGTGGATCCTTTGAAACTACAGTATGAAAACTACAATACATTTTACCCATGTTGCTTGCAAGAACATGTCCCACAGGCCTTAATATGTCTGATGAAGGGCATGAGGCCCGAAACGTCACATATTATGGTGTAAGAAACAATTTCAAAAATGTGTGCGGACCCTTACTTTCAATCTCCCCACATGCCTTAATACCCACAGGTCTATCCCCAGTCTCCTGACAATAAAAACTATTTTAAACAGCACAGAGGCAGTTGAACTTACAAGGGCATTTTACTGTAATGGAGATGAAGGTGCAGATGTTATTGTAGTAATATTATCTTATCTTCCATGTTCTTCCAGATGGAGGAAGAGATTTAGGTGAATTTAGATGAATAAAGAGAATAAAATAGCTTTAAATGGATTTGCCCCATTGGCTACCGTGATCAAATTTTTTTTTTCATATTGCCCAAATGAGTTCATTTACTTTTCATTTTGGGATTTAGTTTTATGCATTTTAACTCTTGAGGACAATCACAGCAAGAAAGTTGCCCTTTTGACAATATATCTGATCTGGTCTGCAGTCATGCTTTGAAGAAGAAAAAAAGGGAAAAGTGAATCAAATTTTTTTTTTTTGCAAAATCGACCGGTCCTAAGTAGGGCTACTGCAAGTTTATCGATAATCTGTCCTTTATACAACAGCAGGACTTAGCCAGTGCCACAGAGAATACGTGCAGTCTCTAGCTACAGCTTTAGTCTGTGTAACACACTGTAGCTTTCTCCAGGGTCCAGACTGAGACCAAAGTGTTGGAGGTGAATATCCGTCTCTGCACCACGTCTAAAGCACTTGCCTCCCGTGCGGCCCCCTTCAATGCTCCTCTCTCTTCTCCTCATTGCCTTCATTAACTGTACTGTCCGCACTTTCATCCATTATTTTCTGCGTTCATACCGCATATCAAAATGACTGTAGTTGTGAGTGAAACTCTTTGGCCGGAGAAAAACAGAGGGGAAGGTCTGAGTGCTGCTGCGCTGCATGTGACATGGTTGTGTGGAATGGAGCGGTGCAGCTTGGCGCATGTTGGTGTACGTGACAGACGCAGACCCGGTCCGAGAACGAGACATTAATTTAACACAATTCTTTGAGGAAACCTGATCTCACCTGTTTGGCAACAAGCCCAGTGCCACAGGCCAGGTCCAGGACTCGCGCCTGGTCTGGACTGAGTGTGAAGTGCTTCATCAGGACTTCTGCTGTGCACACAGGAGCCTTGTATCCCAGATTACTGCAATCCTGCAGGATTCATATGGTGAGGTTAGATCTGGGTGAGTCTTAAACTTGGCTAAAACCTTCTGAACTGACCGTATTGTAATTGTCTGCCCACTGGTCGTAGGACTGAGGAACCTTGCAAGATTTGAGAGCAGCCTGGGCGTCTTGGAGAGTCCTCTGATTGTCTGACATCATAAAGTCTTGACTGTATGTAGATCTTCAGCTACTGGAATAGGACAGAAGAAACAAGGCTTTATTTCCACATTGGAAATTTCCACACTCTTTCTAAGTCACTTGTCAAATGGCAATTCGATATTGGCAAAAACCTACACAGGACTTTAGCCTGTTCCAACATTAGCTGGATATTATTGGGTGGCACGGTGATGCTGTGGTTAGCGCTCATGCTTCACAGCTAGAAGGTCACAATCTGCGGCCAAAGCAGGCCTTTCTGTGTGGAGTTTGCATAGATTTCCACTGGGTACTCCAAATATGCCCAAGGAGCAGTCTGACACTCTGTGTGAAACATGGGTTCCGCTGCACTTAAATGGACCAAAGTACTACTGAAACAGTTCACACATGGACTGAACGATTCAACACTTTACATGTACCATTACATGTACACCACTACTATTCATCATATTGACTGTAGTTCAGCCATAACCTTGGTTCATAATAAATAAATAAACTAATCGCAACGCACTCGTTAAAGCTGGGGTACCTGACTTTTTGCTCTTGCAGAGTCGTTTTATTTTTTCCACCTCAGAGTATGTTGTAAACAGCAAAAAACAGATGTTGTTACTTTGACTTCACCAAAATGTTTATTGAGCAATTGAAGATAGAAGTAGAATCTAATCCTTTCCTGGCTGGTCCCCCTGCTTCACTTTGCCACCGCTCAAACCCTCTTGAAAATTACAACTTACGACCTCAGAGCGTTCCAGGTGAATAAAGTCGTGTGTTACAAAACGGTTAATGCTACAACAGTTAGCTCATACGATGCTAACGTTATATGAACGTTTGTCCAAACCAGATATAATTAAAAACATGTTATGTTGAAAGCTGTGGCCAAAGGTAACGTTTACATCACCGATGTAGTGGTTTTGTTACAGTTTTAACATTAGCGGCGCTCCTCCACTGGGGGCCGCCATTACTGTCTTCATCTTGTATACGAACTCGTAGCAGTGTTGAGGTTTCAAAGTTGTAATTACCACTTCAAGCGGTGTTCCAAAGCATTTTTCCAAGTGGGAGGTGGGAAATTCACCAGTTACCAGTTGCCTGGAACGCACCATGTAGTAGCTGTTAATAGAGGGGAGGGGCTGAGCCAAGCTAAACTCCTCCCTGTGGTATATACAGTGGGAGGAAAAAGTGAATACACTGTTGGATTTTCTCACATTTCTGCCTAAATTGGTCATAAAATGTGGTCTGATCTTTATTAAAATCACAAGAATGAATAAACAGTTTCTGCTTAAACTAATACCACCCAAACATTTTAATTTTGAAGAGTTATATTTTTAGTGATGTTTTGATGTTTTGGCTATTTAGGAATGTTAATCAAAAGTTGTACGAAGTGTTTTGCAGTTCTTTATTACAGGGGAAAGTTACAGATCCGAGGGGATGGGGAAAAGAACAATGAAATCCTCCCCCAGGAAAGGAAAACGTGGGGAAGAGAATGAACTCATAAAATGGCCGCGAAGGGCGGAGCCAAACGTCACATGACGGATCGGAAGCCAATGGAACAACGAGACGTAGCTTAGGCTCAAATGATTGTGTGATGTGAAAATGTGACGTAAGCTCCAACTCCTCCCAGAGAGAGAAAGTTTTTCCTTTGGGACGGGAAAACTGAGGATAGTGTATTAGGGACTTTTTGAGGGGAGTGGAGCGCTCTGCTTAGGTGATTTGTATTAGGGAATAAAGTTTTCGTGACTTTAATCTTCCGAATCCTGGTCATCTATCCTGGTATGTCATTATTAGCGGTTAGGGTAGTGTTGACGGCAAAAGCTAACCTTCTTCGCCAGTTTTGAACACGCGGTTGTCCCGGAGCCAGGTAATTAGCATCAGGACAAAGAGACGCATGGGTACTAATATTGATTTGCTCTGTAAAGGTAATCGAGGACAACTTAAGAGAAATAACGATTTCTTCAATTTGATCATATTTTTATTGGCCATAACATGTAACATTCACAGGAGAGCGTGGAATAAGTAAGTACACCCCTTGAATCTCACTGAACTGCAGCAGTTTTGTAAAGAGATTATTTAATATAATACAGGGAGTCACTTAGCCTACTTATTCCACGGTGTTGTGAACGTCTCTTTCTACAAAATATATTGATAAACTTGTGAATTCATTTTTTTTTCCATTGATGATGTCCAGGCCCTGAGGCAACAAAACAGACCATGATTCTCCCTGCACCATACTTCAAAAATATGGAACAGCATTTGCTATGGTGTATGTTGTACTGTGCAGGGAGAGTCATGGTGTGCTTGTTGCCTCAGGGCCTAGACGTGCTACCATCAATGGAAAAATTAATTCAGTAATAAAACCAGATGAACCAGATTTCTATGGCGACTTTCTATCAGGAGTTTTAATATACCTATGGACAATCTTATTGGTCAAGAGGTACAGGCCAAAGGTAAATTGGAGTAAATGCGGTTGTTTATAATTTTTTTACTACCTCTCGTTTCGTAAGAAAAAAATTGCTATTTAAAACATGCATCGGTCAATTTGACTGTGGGAGGGGGTTTAAAATGCGGCGGCCCTAGTGTTAAGCTCAGTGGCGCTCTTTGGGGAGAGGCGTCACTTTAGTTGTGCATGCTTATTTTGTGAAACAAAAGTCACTGCTGGAGTGGTGCAGAGAGAGGAGTGTAGGATTGGCAGAGGGACAGTTTGTGAACGAAAAATTTCCACGGCTTCTGAAATTCTTACAGATAATCTACCGCGTCCTTTTATAATCGTGGTAATCGTAAAACCGGTTAATCTTGACATCCCTAGTGTCGAATATCCACTTTCTGTTCAAGAGCTACAACTGAGACAACACACTACAGAAGGAAGGGAAAGATCTGCTGAACCTTTCTCGCCTTAAAGGGGGATGTGTCGTAAAACGTTAATACTGTAAGAAGCTGCGATGAACCAACACAGCAGTCACCCACCTTCACCCTGTTCCAGCCCTGTACAGGATAACAGCCACTGATGGGCTGCTGTGAACCCGTCGAGGCATCTAAGGCTCAATCGCATTCCTCTTTTCTACCCCTTCCCTTTACATTCAAGTACTAATAAATCTGAATTGAGTTGATCATTTTCTAAATAATTGGCGACACCCTCGAGATACTTTGAGTAGAAATAAAAGACACAAGGGTTACGCAAGACTAGAAAGGCTGGGAACCGATATGTAAAAAGCAAGCCTCTGCTTGTCTCTATGGCATGTCTCTACTGAACCAGTTCACAGGGCCGGCCCTGGGCATAGGTGACCCAGGTGGCTGCCTAGAGCGCCATCTGCTGGAGGGGGCGCCAAATTGTGCTTTGATTTTGAACCCCATGAGGTCCATGCTCCCGCTGTCTACCACATTGCTGATTTTTACACATAATTTTGGTTCAGAAAGTGAAAGAAATTTCAATCTTTCAGTCGACCCCTCCCCCTCTTCACCTCCGGGAGGCCGTGTAACATCGCGTTGAAAATACAGTATGTAAATTTACTATAACTGTTGTGTGCGTTTCATGATGCACATGTTCATATTTTTCTTTAAAGAATAGATAATCATAATATGATATAACAATGATAATCAAAAATAATGAAATAAAAGTAGCCCTTTCCATATCCAAAGTGGAGGCCAAAAGGATTGGGATAGACATGTTTTTGTTATAATGCTTTTTGGGTCAATCTTGCCTCGGGCACCGAATGGGCTAGGGCCGGCCTTGCCAGTTCATCAGTAACTTGTAACAGACTGACGCTGTGATCAGCCACGTTTTATAACACTTAAACAACAGGACTGTGGAGCGCTCAGTGTCAGCCCAAATCCTACAGGTTCTCATCAGTCTCTGTTTTATCCTGCGCTCACATTCTCCTTCCTCCTGTCTGTGTGTTTGTGCTTCCACCGCCGGTCGCTGTGGCTGCAGTCCCTTAGCACACTGCGAGAGATAGAGCCGACCCACAGACAGCGGCAAACTCCGCTCGGACCATACACTGTTAAAAAGAATAGACAACTCCTCCTCACTCCTCCCCGTTTACCACAATGACCACGTTCGAGGGATTTACAGACTCCTCCTCCCCAGCTCTGACGAAGCATGTTCCTAATGAGGGCAAAAGGGCGGGATCTTTACTGTAGACTCGGCCCTTTCGTGACGTGTAGCTCGCGCAGCTCCAATGCCAACAGTCCGACCTCCGTTAAGTAGGAGATTTAAAAAAAAATTATTTCGAAAACCAGCCTGGTTTCTATTTTTTTGACTAACCCAGCGTTATCTCAGGAGGAATATGTAGCCATAATAAGTGTTGAAAAAATTGAAACCAGGCATTAAAGTTGTTTTAAACGTGTCTAAAGTCCAATGCTTTTCAATGGGGGCCTAGCGGCCAAATGGAGGTACTACAGCAATGGAGGAGCAATGGCGGCCTCCAGTGTATGCGGTCACAAAGCAGAGCAGCCAGCGGCCATTGGCTCGGACCCGGGGCTCAGAGCACAGAGACATGGGCCACAGCAGCGAGGGACTGAACCCCACCAGTCATGACAACAGCGACGTATCAAAATGTTCAAATGAAATTCAACACAGAAATGTCTTGCCTTTTTTCCTCTGCCATCAGGACAGAAAATGACACTGAATCTACATTCTTGCACAGATTTAACCATCTAAGGCATGTAGTCCTGAAACTGAAACAGCCTATTTCAGTTTAATTGCTGTTTTCAATCAAAGCTTTTATTGTCTCACTCCCATTTCTTCTTGTTGCATATTGAAGTTCTACTTAGAACCTTGTTTCATTCAAGCGTGCAAAATGTGAATTTTGCCATTTTTCAAGTTTGATCGGGAGGTATATTCAGGAGATCTGAACCAGGGCAGCACCAAAACAAAGTAAGCTGATGTCTGTACTCACCAGCGGCTCTATCCAGGGGCAGAGAGCTGTTGATGTGTGATACAACGCAGCGTTTCCTTTGCTCTGATCTGCAGAAGTGGTTCACTGAGGTTAATGTAAAGCAATTGGAATCTGTGCCGACAGGTTTGCATACATTCAAGGATGCACCACCTACAATTTTAGACATTTACCTACTCACTGCACCCTTTTGTCTTTACTATAACAATAATCACAAAGCAAAACAACAAGTATACGGGATTAAAGAACTCTGCATACCTTATAATCTTTGGAAATCGTGTAATGAATGTACAATTACCAGTTAAAATTGGCAAGGAAACTATTGAAAGAGTCTATGAACATACATCTTAGTGTAACACTCGATCATAAAATCAGCTGGAAACCTCACATCATAAAAATTAAAACTAAAGTTGCAAAGATTTCAGCCATAATGAATAAATTCAAATATATCATTGATAACAAAGCTCTATACTGTATACTATATACTGTTCACTTATCCTTCCCCATTTAACATATTGTGTACAGATCTGGGGAAATGCGTATAAAAGTAATCTTGACCCATTGTTTAAAGTTCAGGAAAAGGCAATAAGAATAATGCATTTAGCTGGATACAGTGAACACACAAATCCATTATTTCTTAAATCAAAAACAATGAAATGTGAGGACATTACTGAATTTAAGATGGCTCAAATCATGTTCAAAGCCTCACAAAAGTCGCTTCTTGAAAGTATACAAAATATGTTCTGCAAACGAGAAGTCAAATACAACTTGAGAGATAAAATGAGCTTCGACAAACAATACTCAAGAACAACCATGAAAAGCATGTGTCCCACGAGACGAGGTGTAGAAATATGGAAAAATCTAGATCAAAACATCAAACTTTGCAATAACCTGGTACATTTTAAAAAAGTTTACAAAGAGTTTATGTTTCTTAGATATAAGTTGTAGCACATTCTTTTGTTGTTCTTTTACTTTGCTGTTGTTGATTTTATTGTTCATTATTTGTTGTTACTTTGCACTATGTTCCTTTGTTTATGATTTGCTACCCTGCAAATGTTAAATGTAATGTTATTGTTTTTATTTTGGGGTGGGCGCTTATAAGCCTTTGGCTTCGGCTCACTCCCTTTGAGCAGGTCAACTGCTCAAACAAATAAATAAACTAAACTAAACTAACTAAATAATACATTGATTCTTCCATTATCTGACTTATTGTTGAGAGATTTGGGGAAACAGAGTACTCTCCCACCTTTATTTCTCTTACAAGGCGCTAAGAATAGTGCACGAGGTCAATTATAGAGAGCATACAAACCCTTTATTTTATAAACGCCATACTAGAAAAAAAATTCATTTGCATAATCATTTGGAACATACTTTAATTCCTGTTTCTTCTTTCACATTCATAAGCTCTTAGTAAAATCTAGTTAGGCTCCCCTGATCAAAAATGATAATTGCTGTTTTTGATTGCTCTAAATATTTATTAAAGCCCCAAAACAAAGTAAGATGATATCCGTACTCACCAGCGGCTCTATCCCGGGACAGACAGCTGACCGTGTGTGATAGGGCACAGCGTTTCCTTGATTCTGAGCAGCAGAAGTGGTTTACAGTTTGATGTTATGCGTGTGGAAACGTGTACTGACAGGTACAGGACGCGCACCAACTATAATTGTACACGTTTATTTACCTGCTCACTGTGACTGCACACCATTTCATTTACTATAATAATATTCACAAAGCACTGCACTATTTGGTCAAAAGCGCACTTCGGGAGTTAGTATTTACTAGGGCTGTGCAATTATTTGGAATTCAATTACAATTTCGATTATTACACTAGACGATTACCAAAATGGCATAATCGAGAAAATGATTATTAAGGATGCCCTCCCGCTTGACCATACAAAACGCAGAAAGTCCGTCTTGCGCGATTAGTGTGAGTGCGGCTCATCGGCTGAACTACCAGCGTAGTTTTTGTCGGAGAAATAATAATATGATTATATTTTTTATATGTAGCTCTTGAGATACGTTTTGTTCCCTTTGCATTTCACGTGCTAATGGCACATGTTTTGGTCCAACATAAACAAACAGTGCTATGTGATGATGTCATCAGGACACTCAGCTTGGTTTGCTTGGGCAGGTGTGAGGGCTGGCCAGCAGGGGGCAGGTGAGTCAGGGATGTCTCTAATAGAGGATTACACTGCAATCCAAATTATAATGCAAATTATATATTTTTTTAAGATTTTCTAAATTATCAACTCAAATGGCAGTCAGCATAATTTTCGAACCTTTAACTGTTAGAGAATCATTTCAATGTGACTGAAAAAACCTCCCAGTGATAACAGTATTTTATTCAAAAATACAATAAAAAAGGTTAATAAATAAAAAAGGTTGTAATTAACTGAAAATGGTCATTTGTTGAATTTTCAGCATTCAGAAATCAAAAGCTATTTCATCCAAAAACATCTGAACAGGTCAAGTAATATTTTTTAACATTGGACACTTATTTGATAGCGACTTCAAAATTCCTGCATCCATCAAACTTGTGAGTTTTTGGAGAGTTTCTGCTTGGATTTCTTTGCAGGATGTCAGAATAGCCTCCCAGAGCTGTTGTTTGGATGTGAACTGCCTCCCACCCTTATAGATGTTTTGCTTGAGGCTCCAAAGGTTCTCCATAGGGTTGAGGTCAGGGGAGGATCATGAGTTTCTCTCCTTTTATGCCCATAGCAGCCAGTGATGCAGAGGTATTCTTTACAGTATGACATGGTGCGTTGTTGTGCATGAAGATGATTTTGTTAGGGAAAGCACGGCTCTTCTTTTTGTACGATGTAAGAAAGTGGTCAGTCAGAAACTCCACATATTTTTCAGAGGTCATTTTCACACCTTCAGGGAGCCTAAAGGGGCCGACCAGCTCTCTCCCCATGATTCCAGCCCAAAACATGACTCCGCCCCCTCCTTGCTGACGTCGCAGCCTTGTTGGGACATGGAGGCCATTCACCAACCATCCACTACTCCATCCATCTGACCATCCAGGGTTACACGGCACTCATCAGTGAACAAGACTGTTTGAAAATGAGTCTTCATGTATTTCTGGGCCACTGCAGCCGTTTCTGCTCGCCAGCATTCAATGAACAGTTTAGGGGAGGCCGAATAGAAGGTTTATGCACAACTGCAAGCCTCTGGAGGGTCCTACATCTTGATGTTCAGGAGACTCCAGAGGCACCAGCAGCTTCAAATACCTGTTTGCTGCTTTGTAGCAGCTGTTCTCGTAATCTGATGTATTTGTCTGACAGAAACCGTCCTCATTTTACCTTTATCTGCACAAACCCGTGTGTGCTCTGAATCAGCCACAAATGTCTTAACAGTACGATGATTACGCTTGATCTTTCATGAAATACTGAAGGTTTTCAAACCTAGTCCAAGGCATTCACCTATTTCACGCTTTTCATCAGCAGAGAGGCACATGACCGAATGTTTGGTAAATGACCCCTGTAGCAGGGACGGATGGTAACAATGGATGGGTGGGCTAAGCCCCTCCTGTTATTTTTTTAAAAAGAAGAAATTGTAATTTTTTGTAGTTTATTGAAAATCATAACTAATTGCCTAATGTCATTAATGTGTATAATCATCGTAGTTTTATGCGTCTGATCACGATTTTGCCACAAAGAACAGACAAGGAACTATTTTTAATTAGCCCTGCACTCAAACACACGCAAACATGACAGTGACCAGTAGGCAGCGGTTGCTCATGGTCTCAGCACATACATGCACATTGGGGATGGTTTGTGATCAGTCCCGAAGCACACAAGGCACGCTGAAGTCCCGCAGAGGCCCTCATTGATTCACTCGGACACGGCCTTCTCAAAACAGTGGAAGAAACTAGCAAAGACCAGTGGATTATTCGGATATTCGTCTTATTTTTTGGACTACTCTTTGCAACGGGACTTTTCGCTGGCAACACAAGATGAAGTGGGGAAGCTGCTGTGATTCTGTTGAGTTTAACTTACTGTTTACTCCACGTGTCTGCCTGTGTACAGCACTGTTCACTTTTTAGCACGACATACTGTAGACTCAATTATCTTGCCTACTCATATTTTGTGCCTGGGGTAAATGCATCTCGTTAGTTAGTAGTCTACTGTTTAAATGATGTTACGTAGCTGTTTAGTCAAACACTCACCTCTTTGACCCTGAATTGTGTCTTCTAGTATAGCCTACGACACTTGTTAAAGGAACAAGCCACCGTTTTTCCATACTGAGATAAGTTCTTACCTGAGCTTAGACGAGTTAATGCGTACTAGAGGTTAGCTTTCATTCGGGCCGGGCCGGGCCGAGTTTTCACGCATGACAGTCGGGTTTGGGTCGGGTTTCGAGTTTTTTTTTATTTTATATATATATATATATATATATATATATTTTTCCATCCATCCATCCATTTTCTTCCGCTTTATCCGTTATATATTTTTCATTTATTTATTTATTATTAATGTCTATATAATCTCTAATAAAAATCTATATTGTAGGCTTAGTCTATTGGATACAAAATGTGGTTATACTCAGGGAGGTGATGCAGGTGCGGGGGGGCGGGCGCACGTGCTGGCTGTGTTGTCACGTCTAAGCAGCATGGTCAGGCTTTGATACCGGCGCCACAGTGAACATCGCTATTCACTCTATCTGTCAGGACAGCGTTTCATTTACAGTGTATAAATAAGCAGTTTGGTTCCTGTTACTGCGTAAAAAGTAGCTTTTGTAAATGCAGCGCGTTGTTTATGAACGAGACGGAGGAGGAGGAGGAGAGAGACGGAAAAGAGGAGACAGAGACAGAGACATTGAGCTGCGGCTCGGGCACTGAACCTTCCCCCACGCTGCGCACATCTCTGGCCTGCCCAGGACCCAGGTATGTGCGCTACTGCTGCGTGCATGTGTGCCGTGCGCGTAGCCGCGTACCTCTCACACATGGTGCTGCTGCTGAAAGCACTGCGCAGATGCTCCTATCCGAGCCTTAAAAATAAATAATTTACGTCGGGTTTGTTTTGGGCTCGGGCCGACAATTCAAGTTAATTGCTCGGGCTCGGTCGGGCTTTAGGCCCGCGGGCTTGGGTCGGGTCGGGCTTGATTTTTTGGGCCCGAACGAACCTTGCCTGGCCTGCCAAACGACATGCCTTTCATAGATTTTTCAAAGACATATAGTCTGGGAGCGAGCGTGATCTCAACAATTTCCCGGTGGGCGTGATTGACAGACGGCATCAACCAATTAGAGCAACGCTAGATACGTCGCAGTAACAAGCGGCAGAAAGCCTTTCCAAAAACGTGCTTTTTTACGAGGAACGCTTCGAACGCTGTTTCTTGCTCCGGTTTTAGGGATTTCATATTTTCCAAATGATTTAAAACAGACGAAAGAGCAGAAGAAAACAGTGTATCGGCCACCATCTTTAATGTTTTGGAAGAGTGCGTGATGGTGACAGGTGACGGCTTCCGTCTCTTGGTGCGTGATTGGACCGATGTGGGTCAAATCGTGAAATGATTGGCTGCGAGCAGCCGCCCAGACGGTTCTTCTTTTGAACAGAAAGGAGGAGTGTCTGGCAGGCCAGGCAAGAACGAACCTCTAATGCGTACCTGTCTGGGGTCTCATTTATGAAACTGTCCGTGAGAATCTGCCTATAAGAGTCCGTACGAGCAAAACCCAAACTTCACGTACGGAGAAAAAATTGGGACTTATGAAACCCTCCGTACGCGCAGCACCACGTAAACTCCCCTTCACAAATTCCACCTGGAGCAGAAATGTGCGCACATGACCCCTCCTCACGTCACGCCCCCTGCACGCCTCCATGTCACCATATAAGGATATGCAAAGTAACTTATGAATGAGATTTACCTAAACATGAGGCGATAATGAGAGGGTTTTACTGAGACCCCGGGAGCAGAGAGGGAGGGGCCTCACGCCACGGCAGTGACAGCAGAGGCCGAGGTGGATCTTTACTGACATGTTACCGCTGTTTCTCTGATCACAAGTGACCTACTGGCAGAGTGCAGTGTCTCATCAATAAAACTTTTGGAAATACACTTTTAGAACGTAAAAGAAGAGCCTTTTAGACGCTGATGGTGATATTTCCCAGTGCTGTTCACGGAGCTCACATTTCCTGAAACTACAGAATAAGCTCGGTGGGCTTTGAATCACTCAGATAGTCTATTGTTTTTTGAGCTACTGTACGTGCAGTGGGGATGAGGCACCGGTTCGCTTTGGGCATGAATGAGGAGCAGAGTCCGGGTGGTGTGAGAAAGAGAGAGGTTATGTAATTACGCAGCGTCTCTGAATGGACTTGTGCCTTGGACCAGCCCTCAGCGCGGTCTCTGCAGGAGTTGGTCAGACTTTGGTTAAAAGCACAGAGCGGCTCGGATCCTTTCTGCTTCTCGCTCCCAGCCGGCGGCAGTGCGCTCCGGTGTCCGTGCATGAGCGTACATGAGCGTGCACGTCTTTGAGTGTCACACATTACTACAATATTTTTATTAAGTATTTAAACGAAAGATTGAAACACTACACAAAGCCAACGGTTGATTTCCTATATTTTATTTTTAATGATCTTAATCATTCCTGTAGAAAATAAAGAAATGAGCAGTTTAAAATGTGTACCAGGCTTCATTTCCTCAATCCGACCTCCCCTTGCTGCTTTCCCTCGCCTCTCCTCGTGTGTTTGCAGCGTTTCTGAAAAGTGCGGACTGCGTACACCAGGTACAGACCTAGTGTGGCGGTGCGTAATGTTTCACGTTCAGTTCGATTTCTATAAATACCACCTTTGGCGCAGAACAGTTCTTACGGAAGGTTTTGGCCTAATTTTGTCCGTACGTGGGCTTTATAAATGAGACCCCTGGTCTTTGTGCGTGCGCTCAATCACGCAAAAAGACCAAAGATGTTGTTAGCATTTAGCCTCTCGTCCTCTCTTCTATGGGGCCCAACTGCGTGTAACTACTCATGTAACTGTATTTAAATAGGGAAAACATGGAAGAGCTTGGTCTCTTCTAACTTCCGATTTACGATCTACAGATGAGACGAGGAGGTGAATTTATTCTTAGGACTAAAGCAGAAAAACTGTCAGTGACCGGACTTTTACTGTCGGTGGATAACATAAACAACACTGGCGCTGTGATTTCATTATTTTAGGTAATGTGAATTTCTCCATTGTGAGATCAATAAAGGATTATCTTATATTAAAAGTTAAGGAAACGCCGTAACAACGGAGCCACACAAACACCGTTTTCAGATCTTTCCACACCGGGATCGGGCTTGGAAAATGTTTGTTTAAAGACCCCTAAAAGAGTTTTTAGGGGTTTTAGGAGTTTGACTTCGTTTGGACAGGGCCTTAGACTTTACTTGGAGCTACACACAGCTACGTTTCCTAAGTTTAACAAGTTTCTCAGTTGTTATCGTGTGTGGAGCAGTCCTTGCGGTTGTGTCCATGTTGCCTCACAATATAGTAAAATGTAACAACGACATTGTGCAATTCTAATAACATTCTTACAGAGTAAGCTATATTTTGAATTGCGTTTCCTTCAAAAACATATGTAGCCCGCTGGCCCTCAATTATTTATCGCACAATAAACATCAGATGCTAGAACTACATTTAGAGTTTGGCATTATATATACAGTACTGCATGTCTGCACGTCTCCAAATCTCAATGCTGCATTTGATGTAATGCCAGTACGCACAGAAATATACATAGTCAAGACCCGTGCATGTAAAGTTGTGAAAACCGTCATTGTTTACAGTAGGCTATAGCTTTATAACGCGATGCGAACAGTTCAAAGTTAGCCGGCGTAATAACGCTTAGAATTTGCAAAAAGCCTAACCATGACGGACGCACTAAATTCAACAAATTGTCGCCATGAATACTTCAAAGTGTCATGCATTTACCTGTCCATTAGAAACTCTGCCAAGTCTTCATGCCTTCTGCAGCTCACGAAGCTCCGTCCATCTGTTGAACGACTCTCCGATATAAATTCCAATCTATCTTGCATTTGTTTTTCTGCTAGTTTAGAACATGGACTTTTGAACTGTTTAAATGTGTTATGAGAAGTAGCAGGCAGTCGTAGCTTCTGTCGTGAGCTGTTTGTTGTGCCATAGCGGCGCTCAGGCCGTGATGGCGGATCCAGGTAGGAGAAACAGAAACACTCTCTGCGGCTGCGCGTGCGCAGTTGTCGGAGCGAGCCTACAGCGTGCATGAAGTGTCAATCATCGTCTTGCTCGCATTTTATTGGTTTAGGCCATCGGCGAGGGACTCTTGAGTAGTTGCTGAGATCACGGAAGGAGGGACTTAACAAAAATATAATAATATATATTTTTACTTACTTTATATCAAAATGTAAGGCCAGGAGGTCAATTTTGCACATTTCTTAAAATTTGTAATACATTTAGACATCCATACTATCACTTTAAATAATTAAATAATAAACCCCTTTTTTTTTACTTTGATAAACAGTAGTGCTGTCTTGAGGTAGACATTAGAAGACAGACAAATGTGTGAAACACCAGCCTGTCAAGATGCTCTGTGGGCGGTCACGATATTACCACTGCAGCTGAAAACCCTTTCGGAGGGTGAATTGGTTGCTGGTACCAAGAGATACTTTTTTGCCAGGTGGCTCAAACCTGGAAAGACAATTTCATGTTCCTCCCACTTGCCAGTGTCTTCTTAGCTTTTGGTGCTACTTCTCCATCTGCAGGCTCAGGCACAGTGGGCACTTGTAGTAGTGTCTCCACCTCCAAGTCATTTTGTTGTTTCTGCATCTACTTTATCATTTGGGATGTAGGTGGCCCTGAACCGTGGATCCACAAATGAAGCCATTCCAGTGGCTGGGTCAGAATACTTGCTGTTGAGGGACGCAACAATGCTGGTCTTTATTGATTTGCAAAGCTCACTGTCACCCTCTTCACATGCCAGGAGACTTTGGTTAAAAAGGTGCAGCACAGCTTTCACATTATGATAGAGTGACGTATTCCTCACCTGAGAAAGCATCGGTGAAGCCCTGAAGAGGTTTCAGGACCTTTTGGACTGCTTCTAGGACCTCTAAGTCCTGCCAGGTGCCTGTCTCCTTTTCTTCCAGCTGTATGAAAAAATAGCTTACAATTGTCTTGCACAGAGAAATGGCCCGGGCGACGCGCTTGTCATTCAAGCCGTGTCCTGTCAAAATCATCAAAAACTATTAATCAAATGGGCTTATGTGAGAAATTTGACTCTGGTTTCACTGTAACACACTCATACAACTAAGTGCTTTCCAAAATCAAGCTTTAGAAATATTATTTTCTCATTTCATACTTGTTTTTTTAATCAACACCAGTCCTAATCATAAATATATCAAATATTAGCCTATAATCAGTTATTTTCTGAATTTTAATCCTGTAAGTGATTTTATGTATTATTATTTTTGTATAATTTATAAATGATGACTATACTGTAAATGTATTTACCCATGTTTTTGAGTTTTTGTTCTTAATATTAATGCATATATTTTTTTAATTTATGCATAAAATATATATTAATGTATGCATTTTTATGCATACATTAAATATTAATTACGCTTAATATTTATATATTAATGAAACTTCAATATGTTTTAAATGTCCTTGCAGAGCATCCCACTTGGTCATATATAATGTAAAACAGTGATTCTCAACTGGTGGGTCAGGACTCAAAAGAGGGTCGCGAGCCTAAAGGGAACTTTATTCTCAATGTTTTCCAACTGAAACTACACGGAAACACACTGAAGTCTGTTAAAATGAATACTATTGGGTTGTTTTGACCATAATTTCAGCCAAATCTACGGCATGTTCAATCAAAACGTGTGGTAAATACAATATTGTATACGATATATGACAAATGACAGTTTTGTTTGGGTCGCAGCTTGTCATTAAGGTAATGGCGGGTCTCGAAGCCAGACAACTTTCGAACCACTGATGTAAAACATTGGCATTTGCAAAATAATGGTTCTTTACTTTAGGCTACAATGGTGAGGTTCCGCCCTTGGTGTTTTGGCAATGATGAAAATCGGCCCTCCATGATTCAAACTTGCCTATACCCTTGCAGTTTCTCTTTCAATCCAGAGAAACTCATCATTATAGCTAAATATATGTTACCTTGCTGATATCAACAGGCTAACCATTTAAAGTCATATTACCTCACCTTTACCAGCTGTAACATTCTTATCCAATAAGCTAATAAATACAGTATGGTTCTGAAATCTACCTGTAGTCCTATTGTATTATTAATTTAATAATAAACAAGACGCAGCTTAAACACAAAGTGCAGACAGACACACAAAGGAAAATGAGTATAAACTAACACATTTTAACATGTTTTTGTTTAAGGGAAAATATACCCCACTGCACTCACCAATAGCCAAGTGTAGTCTGTGACTGAAGCACTGCATCCTCAGCCACGTGTTCAGCTCAGCCACTTTGACGATGTTGTTATTGCAACCAGATGCTTTCTTGACGTTTCCAGCTTGCAATTGTGTCCTGTAATGCTTCAGGTATGTGTTCACCTGTGTGATCCTCGGGAAAATGACTTGTTTGGAGACACGCTGTTTTCATCTCCCAGTCTTGCATGAAGTGAACAGTCGCGCTCATGTAAGGCTCGCACGTCCTGCTTGACCACATATCATGGGTGATGTTAGTGAGCTGGTCTGCAAGGCTCTGTCTGACTTCACTATACATGTGCACTGTGCAGCGATGCTTCACGTGCAAAATAGTTGCGACTGGGAAGCTCATATCTCGGGTCCATCGTTTTCATTGGCTTTTTGAATCTGACCTGTTTCATTGTTGCAACAGGGGCCATGCCTTTGGCAATGTGAAAGGACACCACTTTGTTAGTTTCTTCTCATACGGCACACAACGGGGAAATGAAGCTTGCAGTGAGCTTTGTTTTGGGGCTGGAGGTTTGTCGGGTTGGGGACGGCTTCTGCAGCGCACAGTTTCACACGCTCTTCATATTGCAGTTTGTGCCATGTTTTTAAGTGGTGAAAAAGATTCGTAGGGCTTCCACCACTGGCTGCAATGTGCTTATGGCACTCCCTACATAGTTGGTTTTGATACTCATCTGATAATTTGTATCCGAACCATTTCCAAATGATTGAGCCATTGTTTTTCCGTTTACCAACCAAGGGGCTCTCCTCTGCACGCTCCACAGACATTGTTGCTTTCTCCATGTTTGTTGAAGAGTGCCGGAGTATCTGTTCCTGCCCCTCCCCTTCTGTGCATGAAAGAGGAGAGGCGGGGCCTTTGTCATCTTATTAACATGAACTTCAGGTGAAGTAGCTAAAATATTTACGGCTTGTCATAACTGGCTACTGTACTGTACTGTACTGTACCAGAGCCTAAACGTTCTATGGCAATACTGTACACAGTACAAGAGGCTAAGTTTGCTAGTTTAGGATGGCTAACATCACAACAAATTACAAAAACCCTGAATACTTCCGATCGTGCAGGATACGTAAAGGAATAGGCAACCGTTTTTACATACTGAGATATGTTCTTACCTTAGCTTAGACGAGTTCATTTGTACCTGTCTGGTCTTCACGTGTGCCCCCCTCACGTAAACACAGCACAGACGGCGTTAGCATTTAGCCTCTCTCTTCTCCTCTATAGCTCCAAATGAGGTGAAGATAGAAGTTACCAAACTCTTCCATGTTTTCCCTATTTAAATATGGTTACGTGAAGTGTTACACTATAAACTATAATTACACAAAATTAAACAATGTTGATTTCTAAGCGGCTAAAAAGGGGAACTCTATTGTAAGGCGTAATAATATTACGCCTTACAATAGAGTTCCCCTTGACAAATGGAAGACACTGCACGTCAGTGTTACAAACATTAACTTTAATTTAAGAGCAGTGGGTCTAACAGTGAAAGCAGATGAGCCATACCTGGCTGCCTCCCCTGATGGTGTTTTTTCCTGTGACTGCTGCGGAGCAGGTGTACTGGAGATTAAATGTCCGTACAAGTACAAGGAGGGATTAGAAGGGTCAGAGTGTGATGCATAGTTCTGCCTTGATGAAAACTATGGCTTGCGCCCTAGCCACCCTTACTATGCCCAGATTCAACTACAGATGTATGTTAGCCAAATGGACATCTGTGATTTCATGGTGTGGACCAAGACAACAAGCATAACTAGCCGGATAAGAAGAGATGAGCCCTTCCTAAAAGAAAACCTTCCCAAGGCTGTGGTATTCTTCATGGAGCATCTCCTGCCAGAGCTCATCTGCCACTACCAAGACCCCCAACTGGCTGAAGAGATCAGATGTCTGCACTGCAAAAGACCTAGTTTTGGCAAAATGATCAAGTGCACTGACTGCTACCAACAGTTTCACTATGCATGTGTGAACATTACCAGATACTCCAAAACTTGGAAATGTGGCTGCAAAGACATGTAAATAATGCCTGGGGATAATAATAACCATCCATCCAGCTATCCATTTTTTTCCAATTTTTCATTGCCGGGTCGTGGGGCAGCTGTTGGAGCTGCCCAAAACACATTGCACCAGCCCCTATGGCTCCTCCTGCAGCTACTGGGTCCCCAGAAGGACGGCCTCATGGTTCTAACCGGGCCTGTTGGTCTCTCATAAGGGGCTTCTGAACCGCTCTTTGTCTGACCCGTCACCTAGGACCTGTTTGCCATGGGAGACCCTACCAGGGACACGAAGCCCCCGACAACAGAGCTCCAGGATCATTCGGGCGCTCAAACCGTTATTCGTTAATTCATATTACTGACATGTACATGTATTTTTTGATTACATTGTGTCCTATTCATCCATTCCAACAGTGTGTTCTTTACATTCACAACCTTCAAGTTCAAACTCATTTGCTCTGGCAAGATGACATCTCAGTTTGATATTATGCAATGTGTGGAAAATTACAAGGTCCAAGGTTCAACTTAATTATTGTCCCGAAGGAAATTATAATGCTGTAGGTGTCCACACATGATAAAGTAAACAACAATTGTATTTGGAACAAGGATCATACAGTCACAGCCAACATCAGTCCGGCTGTGAACAGCTGAGAGCCAATCAGCATAAAATCAAACAATGCCTAAGGTGCTGCAGCTTCCTTTGCTGAGCGACATAAGATCATTTATCTTAACAACAGCCTCTGGAATAAAAGAAGCCCTGTCCCGATGGGTTCCCGTCTGGGGCATTCTCAGCCTACGTCCGGAGGGAGTAAATTAAACTCCTTAAAGAGCGGATGGTCTGGACACTCCATTATCTGTCGGGCTTTACGTACAACCCTTCAGCTGGAAAGGTCATGCAGCTGAGACTTCTGTGCACCAATGTTTTTACCTGCTTCTCTGAACAACTTCATCCAACGATTTTTGTTGGTGTAACCGGTATGTAACCCTGGGATGACGTAGTAACAGGATAACTTATGGTTATAAGAAGTAGTTGGGCCAAATGACTAGGTTCGTACTGGAGGGTGAGTAATATTATGTAAAGAGGTAGTGCATAAGAATGAGTCGAGCCACTGGTGAAAGTTTAGATTGAAATATATTAAAATCTTTACAATAAACAAATTAAATTCACATTCAATCATAATATTTACAAAAATAAAAGTACCCTTTACATTGTCCCTATCTGAGCTCAGATGTATGATTAGTCCAGCTGGCTTAATAGTCAGAGTTTTAGTCAGTTAATCAAAAGTGGTCGTTGGTGATGGTTGTGCGGTACCGTCCTACCAAACAGTTGCAACAGTTCGTGGTGGGAGAACGTCCAGTTCCCCAGCCAAGATTCGATTCGGTTCAAGTGGACAGGCTCGCCATCTCCCTCGTCAGGAAGAATTCTAGATCCCAAGGTCCAGCATAAACAAAACAACCTAGCCTGTACAAAGAACAGGACTAATAACCATTCAGTTCACATTCTGTTCGATACATGGCCACATCACAATTAATGCTAGTGTATTAGAAAAACAACACTATAACATTAATAAAATAACATTTTTAGCGTGGCTTATAATAATTGAATATATGTAAATCCCATAAAAGTACACTTGTAGTTAAAAAGTTCACATAATAACATAAACAGCAACAAGAATCATGCATTACCTACAAACTATGGTAAATCACCTTTTACAAAGTGCAGCTTCAAAGGAACAGGCCACCGTTTTTAAATACTGAGATTATGTTCTTACCTTAGCTTCGACGAGTTCATGCGTACCTGTCTGGTCTTTACGCATGCCCTCAGTCACATAAACAGTCAGAGCACAGATGGGGTTAGCATATAGCCTCTCCTCCTCTCTATGTAATGGGGTTCCATTTGTGTCAAAAATATGCAGTTTAAACATGTAGTTGCTATGCGTTGTTGGTCTATGTCTACGGTATAGATGTTGTTGGTCTATGTATATGTAGATGTAGTATATGTGTTTGTTGCATATGTAGATGTTGTATGTAGTCATGGGCGTCGGACTGGGGGGTAAAGGGTACTGAGTACCCAGGGCCCAGAGCAGGGTAGGGGCCCTCAAAAGTGCTGCAAAAAGCGTTCTGTATTGTACTTTCTAAATGTCCTCAAAATTGATATAAAAACTGAACACAACAGGGCTGAAATACAATGGTGGCTGGACAGAATTTTGCACAAACAATAATGATGGATGAATCTCAGGGCCCTGACACCCCTTTAAAAATGTGCCAAATGGTTCAGCCCACACACCGGTGTTCAGGACCGCGCGCTTCAACTCAACAGTGACTCTGATGAGGTGAGCTCTGCAATGCAATGACACAGAGCAAGGAAAGAGAAATATTATTTGTCTTGCCTCGCTCCTATGTGCTTTTATTTAACACTAGCCTATTCTAGCGGACCTTAGATGCAACTTTCTTGTCATAAATGACATTTAAACATGAAGTGAGGCGAGTCCCTGCCTCTGTGGAAGGTGCAGAGTCAGAGAAAGAACCAGAGACAGAGCTCCTTCTCTCCTCGTTTTAACCCCTAAAGTTTCTCTTTCCTCATATTTATTGGATTGAGTGCAATCAGGCCAATACAGTGACAAAGGCCACAGGTCGCTCACGCTATTTTCGCAGAATTAATTATTCTAATTAGCCACGCGCATTTGGAGACTGGCGTTATAAATGCGCAGCTTTGGAGACGAGTCAACGTGATTCCAGTGAAAAGGTGGAGGGCTGGTGCCATTTAGCCTATTCCAGTGTAACTTTTTAGAAATCTAAGTTACCTATGTAACTATAGTTCTACGAAAGGTGTGCGCCGCCCTTAGGCTGCGCTATTGCATATCTCTCGGAAGCACCAGCTTCCCGCCCTGAGAGGATCAAAGAACTGACCGCTCCAATCATCCTTGGGGGTCCGTCACCCCAGTGCCCTATAAAAGGGGGACTCTCCCTTCAATCGTCTCCTTTGAACTCAGCCATCGAAGAGAGGTCGTGCCTGCTGGGCCCGTAGCTAAGGGCGGCGCACACCTTTCGTAGATTTCTACTTCAATGGTGTGCTTGCCCTTAGGCTGCGCTATTGCATAAAGCAACGCGCAGCCGTGGCCGACCAATGTACTCCCAGCAGGCATGGACTCGCATGATTGGAGCGGGCCCGGGGCAACTCCATGCGTCCCAGGGAGCGGCTAAACGCTCCCTAGGTAGCAGGGCCCACGGGCAGGGTGAGGGGCAACCAATAGCCGTTAACAACGCCAGCGGTTCTCATCCAGAAAAAAGCAATTGGGGACGTCTGCACTAGCCACCTCTCCCAAGAGCGCTAGTGCAGACTTCATCCCTGATAACGAGGGTGTCCAAAGCCGCCTCTCCCAAGAGCGCCGGCCACCCGAAGAAATAAGAGTGTACAGCCAGTTCGGCCAGGCCGCCTCTCCCAAGAGCGCCTGAAGCACCGAACCAAACCAAACCAGGTCACCCCTTCCCGGACCCACCCTGGGCTCGGGGGGGGGGGGGGGGGGCAAATCTACGTGGGCAACTGAACCCGTAGCAACGTCCTGCAGATAAGACTGCACAAACGTTGAAGAGGACGACCAAGAGGCTGCCATGCAGACCTCCTCAATCGAAGCGCCACGGAGCAGTGCTGTAGAAGCCGCCACTCCACGTGTGGAGTGAGCCCTGACCACTGCTGGCGGAGGGAGTCCTTGTGCCTCATATGCAGTGCGGATGGCAAGGCATATCCAGTGGGCCAATCGTTGAAAGGACAATGGGGCACCCTAGTTCCTTACCCCAAAGCCCACGAGCAACTGATCGGAGCGTCTGAAGCTGGCAGTCGTGACGTACCGCCCTGATCGAGCAAGGGCGGTGTCGTCGTTCATCCCCCGCCGATGCATGCGGAGGGGGAAGAAGGGTCTAAGTCTGATCACCCTCGACCTGAAGGTGGACGCAATGACCTTCGGCTGAAAAGCCGGGTTGGGCCAGAGTTCCATCAGCCCATCACCCTCAGGCAGGGACATGCAGGAGGGGTGCACAGAGAGTGCACAGAGATCACCCATCCTCTTAGCCAACGTAAGGGCTAAAAGGATCGCAGTCTTGTAGGACAGACAATCCGCCCCTGCCTGGCGAATGGGTTCAAATGCGGGCCCCGAAAGGCCCTCCAGTACAATCTGAAGGTCCCAGTTCGGGACCGGGCGGCGCACGGGCGGTCTAAGCCTACGAACGCCCTGGAGGAAGCGCTTCACCAAAGGATGACTACGAGCATTGTGGACTCCGAACCCCACTTGCCCGGTAACGATGGCCGCCGCAAAAACCCCTAGGGTCGTGGCGGCCCTCCCTTTCTCCAGTAATCCCTGGAGAAAATTGAGTATGTCCTGTACAGAACAGGATGTAGGGTCTAGGTTCCTCTCTGAACACCAGTCAGAGAAAAAGGCGCCAACGGACCTTGTACGCTCTGGGTGTAGACGAGGCCCGAGCACCCTGAATTGTGGCAACAACTGAAGGGGGGGAGGCCAAGGTTTAGCAACTTCCCCCTTTCAGCCTCCAGACCATCAGCCTGCGTCCCAGTATCGGGCGCGACAGGAGGGCTCCCCCTGCCTGAGTCAGGGCGTCCGGTCTGTCCGGGAGGGGCCACGGATCCCCTTGTGCCATAGACACCACGTCGGGGTACCACCTGGCACTCGGACTGTCTGGGGCTATGTGCCCTCTGACTTCGCTCTGTGGAGCAGAGGCGCAATGAGGCGCAGGGGAGGAAACGCGTAAAGCAGGCCGGACGGCCATGGTCGATGAGCCATGGCATCCACGCCGAGAGGAGGCCCGTCTGTTGACCTGAGCGCGAACCAAAGTGGGCACTGTGCGTTCTCTGCATTGGCGAAAAGGTCGGCCCCCGGTCCGCCGAACCGGAGCCACACCTCCGCCGCGACCTCGGACGACCATTCGTCCCGTAGGGCGCCCCCTCTGGACATCCCGTCCGCGCCGACGTTGCGGGCTCCGGGAAAATGTCGCGCTTTCAGAGAGGCCAGGTGAGTGCTTGCCCAGTTGAGCACCTCCGCTGCCAGCCTGTGCAGGGCGGGGGACCTGGTCCCCCCCTGCCTGTTCAGGTAGGCCACCACTGTGGTGTCGTCCGACTGAACCAAGACGTGGTGACCCCGCAGATGAGTGGCGAAGTGTAGGAGGACTCTCTGCACCGCTACCATCTCTAGGAGGTTGATGTGTCTCGGAGACGGGGCCAAACACCGCTCACCGTGAGATGGCCCAGTACCCCGCCCCAGCCGGTCAGGGAGGCGTCCATGAACACTCCTGTGTAATGGAGCACGTAGCCCATTTGGACCCCCTGACGGAGGCGCCCCAGGTCCAACCAGAATTCTACGTCGGACCTTGCGGCGGGGGACAACCGCGCCAACATCACGTCCGTCCCTCTGCGGGACTCAAGGCGTGAAAACCAGCGTTGGAGACCTCTCATGTGCAGCAGCCCCAGTCGAACCACTGGGTGGGCTGACGCCATCATGCCGAGCAGGGAGCGGATTTGCCGCGGTGCAATCCGTGGGCCATCCAACACCCGCTGTCCCAGATCCAGAATCACTGACTGCCTTTCCAGGGAGAGGGAGGCCCTCAAGTCCCTGGAGTCCAAGCGCAGACCCAGATAAACCAAATCTTGGTTCGGAGACGGTCGGCCTTTCTCCTGATTGACGACCAGCCCCAGCCGAGAAATGTGCCTCAACACAGCGGCCGTATGGGCTTCGGCCTCCTGTGGGGAGGAGGCCAGAATAAGCCAATCGTCGATATAAGTCAGGATTCTGAGATCTCGACGGCGAAGCGGTTCCAGCGCTGCCTCCACACACTTGGAGAAGGTGCGTGGGGCCAGGGAGTAGCCAAATGGGAGGCGGCAATGCTCGTAGCATTTGTCCCCGACTGCGAACCGGAGAAACTTCCTGCGCGCTGAGGCAATGGGGATGTGGAAGTATGCGTCCACGAGATCCACTGAAGTCATCCAATCTCCGGGTCTGACGCATTGCGGCAGCTGCTGCACTGTGAGCATGCGGAAAGGCCTCTTCACAATGCAGTGATTGAGAACCCGCAGGTCCAGAATGGGCCGCACATCGCTGCTCTTTTTGGGAACAAGGAAATACGGGGAGTAGAACACCGTCCTCGCTCTGATTGGGTCCACCTCTGCTATGGCACCGTGCTGTAGCAGAGAAACCACTTCTCTTGTGAGCGCCGCGCTCTCGGCTGAGTTGCGTAACCTCGTCTCGAGGATACCGCGAAAGCCTAGGAGGTCTCCGGGAGAATTGTAGGGCGTATCCCCTTCCGAGCATCCTGTCCAACCAGGGAGCTCCGAGAAGCCCTGCGTTTTTCCAGATTTGGTAAAACTCTGTCAGGGGTCGTACCACGACACTGAATAAGAGCGGGGAAATGAGCCCGCCCACCGGCTCCGCTCTCGGCAGTGCGCCGCGGCGTGGGGGGCCCTGCTCGAAAGGGCTGACGCTCCCGGGAGAGAGCAGACTCATCGGCCGAGAGAGGAGCGCGCTCAGATCTACGCCGCTTAGCGGGGATTCCCAGCGGGGGCGATTGAGAGCGTGGGGGGAGTGTAAGGGAAGAGGTTTTACCTACTGACTTACACCGTTGCCCCAAGGCTTTTAGACAAGCTGCAACAGCATGGGGCAATGGAGTGCTTGACAAAATGTCATAACGCCGTTTCTCTCTCCCACACCTCAGTGGCAGAGAGTTAGAGCGCGGACAAGGGCACTGAGCAGCGGCAGCCGAGCCAATCACAGGCCTGCTCCTACTCGAGCCTCCTTTCTCCCCCACGTCCGCTGTCTAGAGACAGTCGACCAATCACCGTCGAGGAACAGCACATTAGGTCTGGACCTCGCCGTCAGATCAGCAGTAAGCTCACATTGACTCATGTAAGACAGTGCGCTCGCTGTAGAAACAGCAGAAGTGTCACGGGGAGTGGCCCGTGCACGCGCTCGAGTGAAAGAGCCAAAGCATGTTCCGCACACGGCCTTGCCAGGCAGCAGAGTGGAGCGGCAACGAGAGTTCAGCGGAGCCTCCTGAGCCCCGCTGACTTTAACCACTTTCCCACTCCGAGTGGCAACAGGCAGACTCGTAACGCTTTCAGCATGAAAGGAATACGAAGCAGGCTCTTTAGTGGATTCTATAGCTCGAGTACAAGAGTCAGACCGTGTTTCACACACGTCCTTGACAAGCAGCAGAGCTGAGCAAGTGCCTGACAAAACGTCATAACGCCCTCTCTCTCCCACTTCTCAAGCGGCAGAGAGTAGGAGCGCGGAGAAGGGCCAAACACAGGCCTGCTCCCGTTCACTGACTTACAGACAGTCGACCAATCACCGTTGAGGAACAGCACATAGGCCTGGACCTCGTCATAGAGCCGCTGTAGCCCACATAGACTCATGTGAGACAATGCGCTCGTGATAGAGGCCGCGGTGATGACCCGGGGGATCGAGTACAAGAGTCAGAACGTGTTTCGTACACGTCCTTGACAAGCAGCGGAGCGGTAAGAAAACAGATCCGCCGCTGAGGCTGATCACCGTTTTGGTCGCCAGCAGCCCAATCTCTTCTCAGAACGGGCAAAGGCGGCAGGCTCCTCTCCTGCATCGGGGACGCAGGAGGCGGGCTCCGCTCCCGCACCCGCGGGGCTGGAGCCGGGGAATATCACTCGAATCATCCGAGTTCTGCTCGGATAGCTCCGGGGAGGCAGGAGCCATAAAGGCTCGCTCCGCACGAGGGGGCGCGAGGCAAGCGGCACAGTCTTCAGCGGAGTGGCGCCGGCCCATGCATAGGAAGCAGCAACGTGCTGATCCCGTGCGAGGACCATAGACATATTATTAATAGACCGTCATTCCTCACTCCTCCCCGTTTACCACAATGACCACGTTCGAGGGGGAAATCATGGCGGATTTACAGGCTCCTCCTCCCCAGCTCTGACGAAGCATGTTCCTAATAAGGGCATAAGGGGGGGAGCTTCACTGTAGACTCGGCCCTTGTGTGACGTGTAGCTCGCGCAGCTCCAATGCCAACAGTCAGACCCCCGTTAAGTAGGAGATTTTTAAAAATTCATGCTACCATAACCAGCCCGGTGCCCCAGATTGTTTTTAACCCAGCGTAATCACAGGAGGAATATCTAGCTCTAGCCACTTCTAAAACATTAGGCACCGGGCATTAAAGCTGTTTTTAACGTGTCTAAAGTCCAATGCATTCCAATGGGGGAATAGCGGCCATATGGAGGTACTACAGCAATAGCGGAGCAATGGCGGCCTCCAGTGTCGTAGTCACAAAGCAGAGCAGTCAGCGGCCATTGGCGAGGAGTGGCGCCGCGTAGGGGCCGCACACCTGTAGCTTGACGCCGGAGGGCGACGGGGGATCAAGCGTTGGAGTGCGGTGAGTCATTCTTCTATTCTTCTGGTCTTCTATTCTTCTCGTTCAGGAGATCCAGAACTCAGGTAAGCTGAGAGAAAAAGGAGACGATTGAAGGGAGAGTCCCCCTTTTATAGGGCACAGGGGTGACGGACCCCCAAGGTTGATTGGAGCGGTCAGTTCTTTGATCCTCTCAGGGCGGGAAGCTGGCGCTTCCGAGAGATATGCAATAGCGCAGCCTAAGGGCAAGCACACCATTGAAGTAGAACAATAATTTACTGACAATACGGTAGGCTTCAAATATGTAAGAGACTAAATCAGGCTGAAGCCCTTGCCTTTATTGTTCATGCCTGTGGGCCACAGAGACAACATATAGTATCATTATTTTTTGTAAAATAACATTTTAATGGATATTTTAAAGTCACAATTTGTTATTCCCAGCACAGATATCCTACTGTATTGGTGCAGCCCTCCTGTTTAATGTGGTATGCCAATAATAATTATGTTCTATCTAAAACTAGCCATTGCAATTGGCCCAATGAAAGTAGATTACTACACCACCAATATCTATATCACTACAGGATTAAAGGTTATTCAATTTCTGTAACTGAAGCCAAATCAGATGAAATTTCAAGTCAAACATTGAGTACACAACAAACAAACAAACAAACAAACAAACAAACAAACAATGAGCAGAGGCCGTTTTCACACATGTTGGAGCGTTTTGTAGGTCGCCTCAAGACCGCCTTAGCTCCAACTGTATTTACTCCAAAGTTAGTTAAGTCCGTGTTCACACACGCTCGCACAAAACATCGCAACATCAGCCACATAACAACGATCAGCTGTTCAACGAACTTATTCCCATGACAACGGGCATCGACCTATCAATGTGCCGACACTGACACGCGCGCACGTACAGGCACACTTCCCCGATGTTACTGTGGTCACTCCTCTCCCTCGTGGTTAAATACACTGAGGCTTATAGATGCGCAGCGCGGAGAAATGTACTTAATCAGCACATGGAGAGGAAAGTTTCACTGCAGCAGGAAGGGAAAGGCAGGAAAGAGAGGCGTACCTTGATGATTTAAAGTTAATCCATTTTGCCTCGTCAGAGTAATCCAAACGTCCTCATGCAGCGCGTAGTCATTCTTTCTTCGTGCAAAAACGAGGCATCAAAGCGAGAACAGTTCACCAGAGGTCGGCCGCCTTCACACCACAACCGCTTCGAGGCGGAGAGCGACATGCGCCGAGACCACCTGTTTCAGCCGCAGTCGCAGCGGCTGTTTACACCGTCGTAAAGTGCTGCGGTTAGATTCACACTGACCCTAAAGTGGCGCTCTCGGGCCGAAAGTCCCTATAAGTCGACCTAACTAGAGCCTGTGTGAAAACACCCTAAGTGTGTATATTGTATATTTTTACACCGATCAATTTTTTCCACCTGGTTAGGCTGTATATAATAAAGTTATGATTATGGTCCACCAAGATAGTTTGTACCCAGGGCCCAGAATTTGGTGCTACGCCCTGTTGTTGCATATGTAGTTATTGCATATGTGTTTGCTGCATATGTGTTTGTAGTCTGCACATGACTTCACTGCCTGGAAGTGTTCAATGCTGTTGCTCCTTGTTGTTAGTTCATGTCGTTGGTATATGCTGTTGCCCCCTGTGGTTAATTCATGTAATTGTCTGCACATGTATTGACTGTCATTGGTCACTGCCGTTGCTCTCTGCTGTTGGTTCATGTCATTGCTCCTTGTCGTTGATACGTAGCTGTTGTTATTGCCTGCACCCATTGCCATTTATATGGCAATGGCAATGGCAACAGATATGGTTCCCATATCTGTATGGGAACCAAAACTGCTAAAATAATACATTTCATATATATATATATATATATATATATATATATATGGGCTGGGCCTCAGACGCTGTCTCGACTTCGCCATCTCTCCCGCTCACACGGCCGGCTTCGTTTCCCGCTGCTCCCGCTGTGAAACTTCCAGAGTTCTGGCAGAGTGATCCAGCCTTGTGGTTCCTGCACATTGAGGCACTTTTCCATCTCCGGGGTGTGGATGCGGATGACTCAAGATACCATTTGGTGGTTTCTGCCCTGGATCAGCAGACTACACGCAGGGCTATTTTGTTGCTTCGTAGCCCTCCTCCGCATGGGAAATGCCCTCAAGCAGCTGCTATTGCGGAGGTTCAGTCTGTCCTCGGCGGAGAGGGCAGATAAGATTCTCACCCTGCCTGGATTGGGGGACAGTACGGCTGTGGATCTAATGGACAATATGCTTTCGCTCCTTGGTTTGGATGACGGCGGTTTCCTTTTCCCACACATTTTCCTGCGGCAGCTCCCGCCGCAGGTACGAGCAGTTTTGGCTAACTCTCCTCGTCTCGCCACTGGTGATTACCGAGGCCTCGCGGAGGAAGCGGACCGGGTCCTGCTGGCTACCAGAGGTTTTGCCGTGCAGAGCACGATGGCGGTGCCCCAGTAGACGTCGACGGAGGATCCAGCGGTGGTAGCTGCAGTCGGCGCGAGGACGCGTCGTCGTGGGAGCTCCGTGTGTTTTTACCACCAAAGGTTTGGCGGCAAAGCGAAGCGCTGTTCGAGATGTCGGGAAACGCAGTGGGTGGCGCTCAGTACCAGCTGTGGGCGCTGGCGAACGAGGTGAGCTACTCTTCATTAAAAACTCCCTGTCAGGACGTCGGTTTTTGGTGGACTCCGGTTCTCAGATGAGTTTGGTCCATCCCACAGGTTCAGATGTGTCGGGCCGTGGCGGTGGCCCATTGCTGAGGGCTGCAAATGGTTCTCCCATTGGTACTTTTGGCACAAAATGGACGATTGTGTGTTTCCACGGGCGTGAGTACGAGTGGGACTTTGTAGTTGCCTCTGTGACTGTTCCAATCATTGGTGCTGATTTTTTTGGGTGCTCATGGCTTGTTAGTTGATAGTGCTAAGGGCTTATTGATGCTGTAACTTTCGCCACTATTCCTTGTGAGGCTGGGGGAGCTGGGCCGGCACCGAATGCAACTTTTTTGGTGTCTGGCGATGTTTTCAGTGTTTGCTGGCTGAATTTCCGTCCTTGACCACACCTGCTTTTTCCTCCGCAGTGGCTGAACACGGAGTGGAACATTTTATCCCCACCAGTGGCCCGCCGGTTTTTGCGCGCGCGCGGTGTCTTGACACGACAAAATTAGCTATCGCTAAGGAGGAATTCGCCACCATGGAGAGGTTGGGGATAGTGAGACGCTCTAACAGCCCGTGGGCTTCGCCCCTTCACATGGTGCCTAAGGCGGACGGCTCCTGGTGTCCGTACGGTGACTTTTGCCATTTAAACAACGTTACGACACCAGACCGTTATCCTATTCTACACATTCAAGATATTTCTGCGTGGTTGTCTGGCGCCTCGGTTTTTTCTAAGGTGGACCTGGTGCGCAGGTATCATCAGGGTCCGGTACAGGCGGATGATGTGCCTAAGACCGCGGTGATAACTCCATTCGGGCTTTTTGAGTTCCTCCGCATGCCATTTGGCCTCAAGGGGGCGGCGCAGACTTTTCAGAGGTTGATGGACTCAGTGTTGCGCGGTCTCGATTTTGTGTTTGTCTATCTGGACGACATTTTGGTGGCCAGCTCGTCTGCTGAAGAGCACCACACACACCTCAGGGAAGTTTTCCGCGTTTAGACTCCCATGGCCTGATTGTCAACCCAGCCAAATGTCAGTTTGGATTGCCGGTGATCGATTTGTTTAGGCCATCGCATTTCTGCACGTGGCGCAGTTCCCTTGCCTGCTAAGGTCCAGGCGGTGGCAGATTTTCCCCGTCCAGTTGTGGTCAAGGTCTTACAGGAGTTTTTGGGCATGGTGAATTTTTACAATAGGTTTATTCCTCGCGCTGCCCACCTCCTAAAGCCGCTTTACGATGCTTTGCGTTCACGGAAGGCCACTGACACCGTCGTCTGGACACCGAACCGGATTGCTGCTTTTGATAGAGCTAAGTCTGCGTTAGCTGGTGCAGCTCTCCTCGCTCACCCTGACCCTGATGCTCCCATCACCCTGACAACCGACGCTTCCGACTTAGCTGCTTGGGCTGTTGTGGAGCAGCGGGTGGGTGACGCGTGGCAGCCTCTTGCATTTTTTAGCCGCAAGTTGCGGGACTGCAAGCGTAGGTACAGCGTTTTTGACCGGGAGTTGTTGGCACTGTTTTTACTCAGCATTTTCGTTTTTTGCTGGAAGGCCGTTCGTTTGGTAACAAGCTGGTCAGCACAGACTTCAGAAATCTAGTGGGTAATTCATCAAGGCAGCATGTACATGAACTCAGACCGGAGATAACCTCTTCGATTGTTTTGTCAGTAACAGGAGTGAAATGTGTCAGCTCAAGGTGTCTAGCTGGTGGCAGGGTTGCTATTTGTGTTGTGGAAATTATGGCATTTTTAATGCCTTGGACTTTGTCATAAAAAATATTGCAAACTCATTGCACTTAGATGTAGAGATTAGTTCTAAGGGCAGTGAAACTGGAGGGTTAGTTAATTTGTTTACTGTGGAAAACCGAACACGAGGATTGTTTCTGCAGTTTGCGATGATTTTAGAGAAGTATTTCTCCCTTTCTCCACGCAAAATCTGGTTGAACTCACAAAGCACTTCTTTGTATATCTCAAAATGAACCTGGAGCTTTGACTTGCGCCATTTCCTTTCGGCTTTTCGGCACTCCCTTTTCTGTGCCCTGACCGAATCTTCACTTCTCCAAGGTGCCTTTTGTCTATTGTTAACCATTTTAACCTTGACAGGAGCAATAGTATCCAAAACATTTAAGACGCTTGATGTATAAGAGTCCAACAGATTATCAACATTTGAACATGGAGGATTTTCAAATCTGATCATTTCCATAAACTGTGTCCCTGTTGTATCATTTATGTGTCTTCTCTGAATAACTCCAGGCCCAACCACTGGTTTGGGTGTAACAGACAAGTCAAAAAAGACACAAAAATGATCAGATAAAGCAGCATCAACAACATTCACATTTGATATATTAACACCTTTTGTAATAACTAGATCTAGAGTGTGACCTTTGTTGTGAGTCGCCTCACTCACGTGCTGAGTTAAACCAAACATTTCAAGAACAGCATTAAGTTCTTTTGCATGCCTGTCATTGGTCACATCCACATGCACATTAAAATCACCTGAAATGACTAAACAATCAAAATCAGTGCATATAAATGAAAGTAATTCAGTGAAGTCTTCGATAAAACAATTCTGTGGTGGTTTGTAAATAGTCATATAAAGAATGGAAGATTGTTTTATCTCCATTTTGAAAGACACATACTCAAATGATACAAAAACCCCAAATGACAATTTGTGGATGACTATATTGTCCCTGAATATTGCACAGACACCCCCGCCCCTCTGATTTTGGCGTGTTTCAGACACAAAATTGAAATTTGATGGACTACACTCAATCAAAACTGCGTTACCAGTGTTTTTGTCAAGCCATGTTTCAGTTAAAAACATAAAATCTAGATTATAAGAAGAAATAAAACTATTTATTAAAAAGGACTTGTTTTTTAACGATCTGGCATTGAGTACAGCATGTTTGAGATTTATCTGTGTTTGAGTGGATGGAATCTTTTTGCAAGGGATATGGATTAGAGTTCTTTGATTGGACGGTCTGACTGTCCCTCTCTTATCTATTCTATGTTGTTTGACTGTACTAATTGTTTCAGAAGAACACACTCCCTCTGTGGACCTCTGGTTGGTTTTGAGTTTGCTATGCATGGTAGCAACGCAGAGGCCCTTAATGTCCTAGACAGCAGCAGTGAAGCTGCTGGAAATCGGAGGTGGGGGAGGGGCATGATACTTCTTCGGGGATGAAAGCCTTGGTCTTGACATGACTGGAGTGCGGGGAGTCATTTGAATCCCTTGTTTTATCAAGGCTTCAAAATGGCTGGGAAATCCCATAGGTGACTTTGGTGATGGGAATGATTCAGAAAAATCTCTGGAGGGTGTAGATGTACCAGTCGGGCTCAAGGCCTGTGGTGGAGTTGATGAAAGTGGTCCTTCGGCTGAATCATTTACTATAGATGCAGGTGGTGCTGAAGCGGAGCTTTTCCCCGGAGATGCAGATGCAGGTGGCGCCGCTGCTATGGTTGAGATGTTTTCCGGTGCAGCTAATTCCTTAACTGTGGCTGGATCCTTAACTGTGGCTGAGTCCATTACTGTAGGTGCAGATGATGCAGCTGCGACTGAATCTTTTATTGGGGATGCAGGCGAAACCTTTGCTGGTGAGCCAGGAGCTCTTCTCATGCTCCTCTCTGCTCTCTCTTGTTGCTCAGGCCTCCACTGATTTTGCAGAGCATGGAGGAGATTTTCCGTCAGTCGTCTCACTCCACCTCTGCTCAAATGTGGTCCATTTCCTTTAAACAGATCGTCGCGTTTCCAGAAAAGATAAAAGTTCTCTATGAAATACAGTCCTCTCGACTGTATTTCATAGAGAAATACAGTGGTCGGGGCAATAGTAACATTTAGGCTCAGTCATTGAACTTTTGGATAAATTGTACAATAAATGGTACTTCTGTAAGATGTTCTGTCATTGACTTGTACTTGAGTAATAAATAAGAAAAGCAGGCGTTCTGCTAAATATTATGGTACACGAGGGGTATTAGGGGTAATATTTTGTAACTCTGAGGATTCACATTTTTACTGTTAATAGCCAGGATTTTGAACAATGGTTGGCTATGCTTTGTGCCAATAGTTTCTCACTGGAGTGCGCAGTAACTGCAAAAGACACAGCCAGGATAAGATACAAATCCTATCGCACGCCTGACCTTATGGCTTTGTTACTTTTATAAATTACTGTTGTGAAGTTACATGGCAAACCTCCGGAGATGCGTCTTTAACCTACTCTAGCCACGGAGACGATAGAGCTGCATGTTTTATTTTACTACCGTAACGTTGTTCAACACACAACGCGATCGTGATAAAACAAACACTCATTTTTTGTTTGAGTTTAGTTCGCTGGGAGTTCACGTCTAATCCGTGCGTATTTGGAGTGGCCTGAAGCGCTGCTCTGGTTGTGGGAAACAAACGCACGTGGGGAGCGGCTCGGACAGACAGGTAGAAGCCTATGTTTCAAATCAGGCTCATAAACACTGCGCATCGCGCGCGGTGCCTGCTATAGTCCCGTGGTTACGTTATAGCCAAAGAACATGCAAGTATAAAGCACCGGAGTCCTCATGAGCTAATGTAGCCAATTTAAACACTTACATGCAAGAGCGTAGAAACAAGATCCTTGATTCTTTACTCGCCTGAGGAAAAGTCCATCTCCAAATTCACGTTGTCTCCACGGTTATCTGCGGTAGTAGCTAAACTTTCACTACTCCGCTTTGCATCCTCTGGTTTTGTGTTCGTCTATTTATGAAACCAGCTCCAATGATTTCCTCCATACGCGCATTATTGTCATCATTTTAGCTCATATTAGCTATTCAGGGAGCCCAGCTCCTCCAGAGACCACCATAGACCGTTAAAAAGAGCCCACAGGCGGGGGACCTGTCGCCGCTACAGGCCTAACAACTGCCTGAATAAAAATGTGCGCCGTGATTCCTGATTTACTTTTGATTTACCCATTATTTTTTCTACTATATTTTACGATTCTGAAATAAGTTTCTCAAATTCCAAAACTTTTCCATGACCTAACAAATTCCAAAACGTTTCCAGGGCCTGGAAATTTGATTTTAAAATTCCATGACTTTTCCAGGATTTCCGTGACTGTACGAACCCTGTAAAAACTAAGACACATTTTGGGAATTTGTAAGGTTTATTGTCATTATACAACTGTACAATGACGTTTGACCAATCCATCAATGCTGCTGGGGCAACCCGTCAAGAGGAGAGACCAGCTACATGCAGTGCATGGGGACCCATCTCCAGATGTCTGGCCAGGCAAATGGTCAGAATAACCTGGCAGGAGGATTCACCTGTTGTGCATATTTTAATAATTTTTTCTTTCATAAAGATGATTGAGAACTTTGTCTACTACTGTCCACTGGTTCACTCCTGTTCACCTCTCCTGTTGTACTTGCGTTCTCCTTTCACTCACTATAAAACATGTAAAACACCTTCCACTATACCTCACCCCTAAGCTGACCACCTGTACCTTTTTCGGGTGCACTGCATAGCCATTATGCCATTGTCCCCGTCCCACTTTTTCAATATAGCTTTACCTAGAGAATGACCAATGATCCCCCGATTTCGGAGTCATTAGTCATTGGCGGCACGGTAGCACAGCGGTTAGTGCTCTCGCTTCACAGCTAGAAGGTCCCGAGTTTGATTCCCACCTGGACGGGGCCTTTCTGTGTAGAGTTTGCATGTTCTCCCTGTGTCTGCGTAGGTTTCCTCCGGGTACTCCGGTTTCCCCTACCACTAAAAACATGTACAATAGGGCAGGATGAATGATGTGTGTGAATGAATGATGGTGGTCAGAGGACCATTGGCGCAGATGTGTGCAGTCGCGACAGCACCTCTGTCAGTCTTGTTCTCCCAGAATTATGCTCTATAATTAACTTGCCATGCCTGTGGAAAACACTACTTTTTAAATAATTTGTCAACTGAAGTTTCTTTCTGTGTACTATCATTCACCTTTATGGTAGATATTCCGGGTTCTAATCTTTTTCCTGGTCTATACTGTTTCTTTCCTGAGGATACAAAAAACAGACAATACTAGTTCCATTTTAAATTCATTCGTATTATTTTGAGCAACCCCCCACAACAGTAACCTTTTCTGTGTAAACTTACCTTTATGGTAAATATTCCTGGTTCCAGATTAATTCCTGATTTATGTTGAATTCCTGAGGATAAATGCACACAAGCATTAAAACATTGAAACGTCTGAAAATGTTATTGAAAAAAAATCAAACAAGTCCAGTTTCACGCACAATACAGGGGTGTAAAATGATAAAACCGTAATTTGGCAGCCACTCCATTGGCTCATAGGCTTTACATTCCCTTTATGGACCCGGCCCCACAATTTGTGAACCGCTCTTAACACTTTCAATGTGGTCCTGTTAAGTGCGCTTTATGTCTCATCATTTAATATAAACTCCTTATGGGCCTTTGGAATACAGCAGACAATATTCATGATAACATAGGTGACTGGTGGGCAAACAGCTGATTTTTCCGAGCTTGAAGAGCTGTTTATTTAAATCACAGATCTTTTACAGCTTTTCACAGAAGCAATGCTCTGTTTGTGAACGATGTTTTGACCCACCATAGAACTATTATTATCTCTTTAATACATTTGTGTTGCCCACCAGTGCCTCGGACGTGACGACACGGCGATCCCCCTAATAGTGAACATCTAATCAAATCTATTCACTTTGTGTGGGCAGTTCAGTTCTTCAATATTATGTTGCTAATCTTTTTTTCTTTTTTTCTTTGTTATTTAATTGGTAAATTCATAGTGGAAAATGATGCTAAAAATATTCAATTGCATTTGTGTTAATTTGGTAAATTAATCATATGAATAAGATTATTTTAAGAGCTAATTTGTAGTTCAAAAACTCCGCATTGTGTCTTTATGCAAATGAGTGTGCAGCGAGGAGCAGACAGGAGTTTGGAGTGACACACGTTATACAGGGGAAACTAGCTTCGTAACCTCACAATATGGCTGCTTTGGGCACTGTGCGGACCCCGCCGGTTACCGGTCTATGCCTGGGTCATAAACAGCAGAGTTCACCGCCACAGTGGGCAGATCAGAGTTAGCGATAGCTACACCGTGGACTCGCCCGAGTTTAGACCGGCCGCTGGTAAACTCTAACGACGCTGATCCGCTGTCTTAAATCGAAAGGAGTGATGTTCGTGTCTGAAAGTTGCATTTACCATCGTGTACTCCTCATGCCAAAAGCAGCAGCAGCAGCATGGTAACATGCGTGGTGTGGAAATTCACTGCCAGTCGGAGACTGACAGAGATAGGCCACTGTGTACGAGAATCAACAAAAATGGAGAGAACCCCTATGCTGAACCCCATTTTCAGTAGATTGAATTAGCGTGCATTTGAGTAATGTAACATAAAACCATTTTCGCTTGAAGTTGAAATACAAAGATTTAACTCACCATTTTGCGTGGATATTTGAGGAAAAGTACTCTCTCAAGCCCAGGCAAAACCCTCAAAAAAGACTTTTTCTTGAAATCTTCTGACAAACAAGTCCAGACGTCTCCTTGGTTCCAGTGCCGGGTAAAAAAAATGGGAGGGGCTATAAAAATTAAAAAATGTGAAAGTGCTTTAAACTTACCACAATTAGTAATAATATAATTTACTTTTATTATTTGAGTGTTTCTTTTGTAACTCATTCTCTTATAAAAATTGCACTCAAACCAAATTTTAGAATAAACTTAAAATTGAAAGGACCATGTTAAATGTATTTATTCAAGTGCATCACATGCAAAACAATATAGGTTAAGTGCATTAAGCTTCTACCAATGAGTTCTGTCTGCCACAGTTATATGATTTTAGTTTTACAAAGAAAATGAATTACCATAAGTGATTATAGCTAAACCATTTGAATGCAATTAACTTTTGGGTTTACAGTGTAACAATCGCCTACAGCTCATTGTTGATGAAAAGTCTGCATTAAACCACAAATGTGTAAAGCCTTACTCATTGTGTGATCATCATAAATGCTGCTTCAAGTAGTTGCCGGTTTTATTGACGTTGTTAGTGCATAATATGCTGCTTGTTTTCTATGAATCGTTCCGAGCTAGCTGTTAGCCTCGCGGCTAGCTTGTTAGCTCCAGGAGAAAACCACTCGGCTATGACCCATTGTAGATGAAATTTGTGCAATAAACTTATCAACAAGCCCGGCTCAGTGTGTGATCATCCCAAAGGCTGCTTCATGTAGTTGCCTGCTTTATTGACGTTGTTAATGCATAATAGGCTACTTGTTTTCAATAAATCGTCCCAAGCTAGCTTTTAGCAGCTAACTGCTAAGAGCTTGTTAGCTCCGGGAGAAAACCACTCGGCTACGACCCACTGTAGATTAAATGTGAGCAATAAACTTCAAAAGCAACAATCCCGTCATCAAGTTTTCACGTGATGACCGAAGCTTTAGCTTGTAATATTAGCTTTCTCCGGAGGGAATACTATCAGGGCATCATCAAGGCCCAAACACATTCCCAGCGCAGATTCCATCATGGAAATAAGTTTTCTTGTCACCGGTTTTAATCCTGGGTGTTGAGGTAACAGAAACAGTGATGTGTGTCTTTGTAAAAGTCTCAGAGCTGCTGTAGCTCCGGTTTACAACACATGAAGCTAATCCTCCATGATGACTGACTGTTTACATCTGCGCTCGACATGCGGGGAGGGGGCTCTGCTGAGCTGAGGAGCAGTGGTTGGTTATCCGGCTGGTGACGAAAGGTCCAGAGGCGTCTCCAGGAGGTGGGGGCGTTCCTAGGAGGACTGAGGCATAGCTACACCTAAAATGGCTGCCGTCTAAGTTTTTAAAGATAACTCAAACATATGTGAATGAGCCAAGGCAACACTCCAGGCATGTGTTTAATGAGGGAATAACATAATAACATGATGTAAAGCTTCATGGGCGGCATCTTACGTTGCATGTCAGCGTGCTAAAGTGTACAGCCATACCAAAGCCCCTCTTGAACCTTTTCCGATTCCAGCCAGGCATTTCGACCATGTGCACATCGATCTGGTTGGTCCTCTGCTGCCGCTCGGTTTGGCGTGCCGTCGGATATTACTTCTGACAGAGGCCGCCAGTTTATTTCAGAGCTTTGGTCTGGTATGGCGCGTTCCCTTGCGGTGCAGGTGCATCATACTACAGCGTACCACCCTCAAGCAAACGGGTTGTGTGAGCGTTTCCATCGTTCGCTAAAGGCAGCATTGCGCGCCACGCTTACGGATGGCGGTTGGGTGGATCGTTTGCCATGGGTTTTGCCCGGATTGTGTTCGGCTCCTAAGGAGGACCTCAGTGCTTCTTCTGCTGAGTTGGTTTTTGCTCAGCCGCTCCATGTCCAGGGTGAGTTTTTGCTGGAGACAGCCGCGCCGAGTCTCCGTGCAGCCATTGGTCCATTTCGTCCGGTGACATTTTTGCTCTGACCCCTATGCACCATTGTTTGCGGTCATTCGTGCCCAGCAGGCTCCAGTCTGCCCGTTTTGTTTTTGTGCGCTGTGACACCCACTGCTCGCCCCTCCAGCCTCCATATGATGGTCCCTTCCGTGTACTTGAACGGGGTGACAAGGGATTCGTTTTGGACATGGGCGGGCGCAGGGAGTTGGTGACTCTGGATCGCCTTAAGCCTGCGTATGTTTTGTCAGACGAAGCTGTGTTGCCAGCCCAGGTTCCTCGGCGTGGCCGTCCTCCTTCCAGGCCCCCTGCTCCGCCACCTCGCACTGACTGTGCCTGGTATGGACGCTGTTGGGCCTGACCAAGATTCACATGATCACCTTGTTTTACAGGCCTCGCCTGCTGCTTCTACTGTTGGTCGGCGCAGCCGTTATGGCAAGCTGATTAGGCCCCCATTGAGAGACTGACTTTTATGCCGGTTTCCCTTCTGGGTGTTCGAGGGGGGCTGTGTGGTGTACATGTTGGGGAGTGGTCTCTCACCCAGCGGGTTTTGTGGTTTGGGGGCGTGTCTGGGCCCTGGCTGTTGTGCTCGTCCTGTGCTCCGGTCATTGTTCGGTTGGATCGAAAGAAATAAAGTTGACTCACTTGCAGCTCGCTTGTGTCCTTGTCTTTCTCGGCACACCACAACTTATTCCGTCATCTTTAGAGCAGGTTTTTGACGTATATGTGTCAGATTTTCATAAAACAAGCAGCGTTTTGCAGCTTGTGATCCAGAGAACGCTTTTATGGAGCTCGATGTCTCCTATTTTTCACCCTTTGTGAGTGTGTTCACGTTACCTCTGCTGCCTGCCTCTCTCCTGATCCCAGCGTGCAGAAGGGAGAGAGAAAGTGATGACACGCTAGTTGGTACTGTTCATTTCAAGCAGATCTTTGGACGGAATAAAAGCTGTGGTCAATTCAAACGGATGATATTTGTATTGCGTAATGGTTGCGGGGGCGGGGCAGGTTATTAAAATAGAAACTGACTCTGGCAAAACCAAGACAAGCCAATCATAGCACGGGAGGCGGGAGCAGTGTTCGAATTACGGGGGAGCTAAGGGGAGCTCGGCTCCCCTGAAAAGGACCTGGGCTCCCCTGAAAGCCTACTTTGAGACTTTTAGGGGGAGCTCTAAAACACTGTCCATTTTTGTGTCGCATATAGATTTTGATTTTCTGTACATTAAGGTTCCTGAAATAAATGATGATATAAAAAATGTGTCAATGCTGTGTGTTTATTCGCTCATTACATTACTATTTCCGAACATCTTTTTTTTTTTCTATTTCCGAACATCTGTCTCCGCTAATAAATGCAATGCTGTGTCTCCTGCTGTGACCATCCATGCGTGACGGCGCTGCACTGAAATTACTACGTTTACGTCAACACTTGAACTTCTCACACGCACCAAAAGCGTTAAAGTTAGTCAGGGAGGATCGGAAAATAGGGCTCCCCCGAAAGCCACTTTGTAATTCGAACCCTGGGCGGGAGTTAACAGTGCGTCATCTTCCGCCCTAGGATTTCCCATCAAACACCAGTGCTCCTCCGGGCCGTAACCAAAGCAGTGAAGATGGCGGCCGCGACGCAACAATGTTTTACCAGTGCCCTTTCTTCTGTTTTAAATGAGCTGGACTTGTCCTTAAAGCCACAGCAAGAAGCTGCTCTGAGGACTTTCACCGGAACATTTACTCGACTGCACATGTGGACTACAAACAATCATGGCGGAGGACGTAAACGCAGGTCGTTTTGTGTTTAATTGGTTCACTCTTGTTCAAACTGTGATCGTTAGCCCCGCCTCCAGTCTCGATTTGGTGTAGTCTATTTATGTATTTATAAATACATCAATAAAGTCAGTCTGGCTTTATGCCAGGCTAACGCTGCGGCATTATAAGGCACGGCTGAGCATTTACATTTTTGAAAGGTTTTAGGCTATATCCACACAACGACAAAATGTTTATAATTTCAGAAACTTTGTAAACACGGAGCCAGCTCAGTAATGTGTGCATCCACTTGAATTGACTCAGGTCTGGGGAAAACACTGCAATGCATCTGCCAGGCCTGTGTGAGGCACTGTGGCACTATTAAAGTAAATAGAACAAGACTTTAGATGGCACATGCACTATCTTCTAAACTTCCATCCATCCATCCATTTTCTTCCACTTGTCCGTTGCCGCGTCGTGGGGGCAGCTGTTGGAGCTGCCCAAATCACATTGCACCAGCCCCTATGGCTCCTCCTGCAGGTGGTGGGTCCACAGAAGGACGGCCTCATGGTTCTAACCGGGCCTGTTGGTCTCTCATAAGGTGCTTCTGAACCGCTCTTTGTCTGACCCGTCACCTAGGACCTGTTTACCATGGGAGACCCTACCAGGGGCACGAAGCCCCCGACAACAGAGCTCCCAGGATCATCCAGGCGCTCAAACCCCTCCACCACGTTATGGTGGCGGTTCCAGGAGGGGTCTTCTAAACTTTCTGAATGAAAACCCAGAACTTTTTTTATGACACTTCTCATTGGATTTACAATCTACAGATGAGACCAGGAGGTGACTTTTTTTCTTCAGACGTAATGGGACTAAAGCAGAAAAACTGTCAGTGACCGGACTTTTACTGTCAGTCCAAAAACACGGCCTGGATCGAGGCCAACTCTGCAGTGTTTTTTCTCAGACCCCTAAAACGCTGGTTTGATCAAATATTTTTTTGCGTTTAGTCCCGAGTTTGACTTTGCGTGGGCAGGGCCTTAGACTTCACTTTACCTGTTAGCATGTTGCTCCAAACACTGGAGCTACACACAGCTACATTTCCGAAACTTAACAAGTTTCTCAGTCATACATTTCAAGTAGTACATTTTTCTTTATACAATGAGTGTTCAAAATGACTAAGCAAGCATATTTGATTTTTGAGTATATTAGAATCTAAATGTTTACTTTGTGTTACAGAACATACCACACATTAATGACCACCATTGTGAATTTGAACCTTTTAATAAAGAAGACAATCCACACCACCACAAAGTCAGCTCTCCCCAAATCACAAAGAGAGGAACCTCTCTTTGCATTTCTCAAACTGCTTTCTGGTACAAGTAGACAGTGCCAGGCAAAGCGTCACCAAGTTGGTAGTAATTTGCATAATAGTGCTCCTCCTGTAGCACCTCCAGTTTCTTCCACAGCCCCTCCTCCTCCATGCGGTCCATCTCACGCTGCAGTTCTTCGGAGAAGGAAGCGTTGTCGGGCGTCGGGTAGTTCAATCGAGTCATCACCACCAGCCCGCCTAAACACAAATAAATCAAATGAGTACAAAGAGACAAATAAACAGAGTTGGGAAGAGTTAGTTATCCGTTACTTCTCCGCAAAAGTAACTGTGTTGGTAAGTGAGTTACAGTTGGATAAAAGTAACTTGTTACTGGGCAAAGTAATTACATACAGTGGGAAGATAAAGTAAGTACACCGTTTGAATTTCTCACATTTCTACCTAAATTGGTAATAAAATGTGGTTGGATCTTCATCAAATCTTAATGAAAATCAAACAATGAGTAAACAAATACCACCGAAACATTTATATTTGATCATATTTTTATTGGCCATAACATGTAAACATTCACAGGAGAGCGTGAAATAAGTAAGTACACCGCCTGAATCTCACTGAACTGCAGCAGTTTAGTAAAGAGGAATGGTCCAAGATTAATCCTGATCGTTGTGAGCGTCTGATCTGCAACTACAGAAAAGCAGTTATTGCTGCAAAAGGAGGATCAGCTAGATATTTAATACAGGGGTTCACTTACTTATTCCATGCTGTTGTGAATGTCTCAGGTCTTTCTGAAAAATCTCTTGATAATCTTGTGAATTCATTTTTCTATTGATGATAGCACGGTGTCCAGGCCCTGACACAGCAAAGCATCCCCACACCATGATTCTCCTGCTCCATACTTCACAGTGAGGATAGGGTTTTGATGCTGGTGTGCTCTTCCATTTTCCCTCCACACATGACGTTGTGTGTTCCACCCAAACAATTAAACTTTGGGTTAATCAGTCCACAGTATATTTCCCAGTAGTGCTGTGGAGCATCCAACTGCTCTTTCGCAAACTAAAGCTGAATAGTTCATCCACTGACACAACAGCAAACAGAGGCAACAGCTACAAAAACAAACTGCAGTAAAACAACTGATCCAATGTCTTTAAGCAGCAGACCACGCATTTACTAAATGCACAATGATAACAGGTCATATCCAGGCTAATGTCAGCGACTGTCGCCATGTGTAAACTACGATAAATAAACATCTCTGCACTGACTTACCCACATCACTGCAGACAGCTGGAACTCCACAAACACATAGCAGCTCCCGCACTTCACTTCTGTCGGCTTTAAATTCCATCCAAACGAGTCGTCAAATAATGAAATATATCCGTGAAATCTGATCGTGTCACGCTGTTCCAGCTTTAGTGAAGACAACGATAGACCGCGTCCTGTTTAAACCAATGAACAAGTCGGACACACTTTTCGCCCGCCAAGCACCTCCTCTGATTGGAGAATACGACAGAGTGGAAGCGCTTCACTGGGTCAGAGACATAAATGATCTTTCAGGACAATCAACAAATGAAAATAATAATAAAATATGCCCTGATGGAAAAAAAAAAAGTGAAAATAGGCAAATAAGTCCGAGGCACACTGACTGAATAAAAGTCCTTTATTCAAATGCGGGACGCCAACGTGTCTCGACCAGAGCGGTCTTCGTCAGAGTTTTGGCCTCTTTGGATGCCAGAGTTTCATTGATAAAAGTTTTGCACAAAGAATTCCAAGAACTCCGCCATAGTCTGGAATACAGCCAACAACAGATCGATTCAATCCCAAAAGAAAATGTAACACTTCACAGCTCAGTAACTACACTCACTAACCAATTTGCTAAGGTATTCACGCATGTTGATAAGATAAGATAATCCTTTATTGATCTCACAACAGAAAAATTCCCTTGTTACATTCGGCATTCAATAAGATCACTCAGGGTGTGCAAAATAGACAGGAAATGTGCAAACAGTTAAACAATCACTGCTGAAAATAAAACCATGAAAGAAACTATACTGGATTTACAAGCACGCAGCATGAGAGACTACTGAATTTTCTCCGGCATTCCTGAACCAACTACAGATGACGTCGAAAAACTAGTCAAGGATTTCATGGTAAATCAGCTCAAACGCCCACCAGACATAACAACATCACCTTCCATCGTGAACATCGCTTAGGACAAAAACTTCCCTACTCAACTCGAACCCGGCCCATCACTGTGAAATTTTAAGGGATCTGCATCATGCTATTTTAGCCATTTTAGCCATTCCAAGTAAAATATAGGCATTTATATGATATATTGTACCACTACCACTATGGAGCACTAATTTTTGTGATCAATATAAGTATTTTCTGGAGGTACCTTTCCAACCCGGAAGACATAATGCCTGGATTCAGTTAACTCCGCCCCCTCTCTCCGCTCATACAACTTTAGCAGTAGTACAAATGTGAAGTTACTTCATGATGCAGTTATGCAGTTTCATAAATGGCTAACACACACGCTAACACGCGTTTTGATTGACTCTCCACTCTGGTCCATCGGGAGTTTTTATTGTGGGACTCGTGTTGGTTATAAAAGTTAATCAACTTTGATTCTGGCCAAGGTTCACCAAACACCCATTAGTGACAGTCACAGACAAATACTATTTTGGTTGATAGTCGCTTAATCCTGGAGAGAAATTCCAACTTCTGGCGAGTGGCCTCTTCTTTAAGGTTGAATAAAGTCCTGCACCTCTCGCAGCCAAACGCGCTTTTCTCCATGACATTATCATTAGGTAAGAAAAAAGAACAGGTGTCCAGACTCAGATCCCAGGAAATACATCAGACATCTCAGTCCAGAAAAGTTCTAGGAACTGCAAATATACTGCGCAGAACCCTCAAGCTCCCAGGCCTCCGGTAGAGGACCCGAGCTTGTATACATGCGTTTCCCGTGACGTCACGCATTGTTGTGGCCGCCATTTTGAATACCGAAACACTGAACACCACAGTTATGCTATCCGCCTGTTGCGCTATGAGATGTACGAATGCCCTGTCTCAAAAAAAGGGACTTGCTTTCTACAAGTTTCATAAAGAACCAGTTCGTCGACAGAAATGGATAACTGCTATCAGGAGAGACCACTGGACTCCAACAGCCGACTCCAAGCTGTGCTGTGAACATTTTGTTTCAGGTAAGTGAAGCAACGCGGCCGCCGTTGAAACAGTTGCAACAATATAACACAAGTAAGGCTAGGCTACAAACTAACACTAGGCTATCCTTTTACCTACATGAATATACTCTGGCCTAGGCTGTAAGCTCCAGTCGAAAAGCTTTGGGTAATGCCAAACTGGAAAAATGTGGTAAATATGACCTCCTAATTCAACAAATGACCATTTTCACTTAAGTACAAGCTTTAAAATGTATTGAAACTATGAGTTGCATAATAATTTGGAACAGTAGATTTTTACTATATACTGTATATATATATATATATATATATATATATATATATATATATATATATATATATATATAAATACTGTTATCACTGGGAGGTTTTTTCAACCAGTCAAATGATCCTCAGGTAAAGGCTTGAAAATTATGCTGACTGTCATTTGACTTGATAATTTAGAAAATCAGAGAAAATTGTCATTTACATAATAATTAGGAACGCGATGTATATATGTATACATTATAAGATGAATGGCTAGGTGCCAAACCCCCTCCAGTGATGATCCACACCCATGTCTAATACCTGGTTTGGCAACCTGGCACAGCTCTCGAATCACTTCAACTGGAACATATTTGCGATGCAAACATCCAGTCATCGTCACCACATCAAACTCTCCTGGAAACACAACAGGAAAAGCAAGCATACACTTCACTAATCTCATCAGGGGGAAACTCACTTAAGCCAATGATATACAACAAAGTGCAGATGGTGAAAGGGTGAAGTGACCGTTCCAAAATAAGTGATGAGCTCAGATTTGGTGAAAATGATTTTTGGTAAACCTTTACGTTATTTGTGCAGTGCAGCTGCAAATTGTACTATTTATGAATTTTCTATTTTAAACACATTTCTGGTGTGCACCTATAGCCTATAGAGCTGTAGTTTTCACACCAAGTACTACCGGGTCTACATCAAGACTAAACACTACTAAAATAGACCTAAATTGTACTAATGTTAAATGTACAACTGAAAAGGTTTTTCTGTTTGATCCAATTGTCCGATTGATAATTTTGTCCTCTACAGGCTACATTTACTTTCATTTCGACTTTTTGTTTTGCTGGTTATCACTTTGTCAAAATCCTGTATCTGTGTTTTCTCTGCTGTGGGCCCTTTTTTCCCCACTCTGGAGAAGAGGTCTGTCCTGCACAGCTTCAGTAAATGAACAGTAAGCTTGAGCTATGAGCTCTTCATGTTCTTTGTCTGGTGATGCTGATTGTCAGTCAGATGTGATCACTGGTACAAGCAGAACACAAGCTATGACTGATGAATGCTCCTCCATACCTGAGTTCACTGGCAGAGGTTCAGTCCCCAGCAGGACCTGGTGCAGATCCTGGTACAGCCCAGTGAGACGGGCCTTCTCCAGCATGGGCTGGCTCGCATCCACCCCCACGAAGTGACGGAAACCTAAGGAGGACAGCTAAACCCACAACCACACAGATTTTAGTAACCAGTTTTTAGGACAAGCATGGTTGCATTCCCACAACCTTCGCTTTGTACCACACAAGAAGACCAGCGCTGCACCTCCCCCACAACACGCCTCATTCTCACCTGCCTCTCACCATGTAAACACAAACACGTGTAGAGATTGCAAATGTTTGAAGCAGCAGACGCCGCAACAGTTAGCGGCTAACACAGAGTCTAGCATTATGACAGAAGTTTACAAAAAGATCATGAACTGACAAACATCTGACAAACCTGCTCTGATGCAGCTGAAATCCTCATGAAATGTCTGTTGTTTAATAATACAATATCTCCAGGAGCCAGCAGGTCTCGTGATTATAGCAGGCACCAGGAGGCTGTGAGGTGTTCATGTGTTGCGGGGTAAAAAAGCTCTGCACTATAACTTAGTTCTGAATGGAAGTAGTATGTTGGGCGGTAGTACAGTGGTTAGCGCTTGTGCTTCACAGCTAGAAGGTCCGGGTTTGATTCCCACCAAGGCTGGGGCCTTTCTGTGTGGAGTTTGCATGTTCTCCCCATGTCTGCGTAGGTTTCCTCCGGGTACTCCGGTTTCCCCTACCACTAAAAACATGTACAATAGGCCAGGATGAATGAGAGTGTGTTTGAGAGTGCGCATGGGGGACGACGGATGGAAATTAGCCCAAGGCTACAATCCGGTGTGGCTTGTTCATTAACTTGCACTGTCCCTACCAAATAAACCAATAAACTAAACTAAACTAAAGTAATGCAAAAAATAAAAAAGTGACTTTCATTTAAGTTGCAGTTTAGCAAATAAATGTAAGTCTCAAAATGTTTTCTTTGCTACATACTGTATCTTATTTATGCTGATAAATGTGTGTTTCACACAAGATTAATGAGATTTCCATATCTCATCGAATGCGTGGGTGAGGGGGAAAGCCAGGTGAGGGGAGAAGGGGGGTAGCAGAGCAGGGTTCAGTACTGACACCTTCTGACAAAAAAATTCAAAAATACATAGTTGAGGGCAGCTTTAAAACTTCACTCTAATGTTAATGGGATCCAATTCACATTAAAACCCAATAAGGCTACTCAGCCTGCTGTAGTATAGTAGGGCTAGCAAAAGTCGACCTGGGCAAAAAATCGATTCCATCGATTTATCAAATTTGTGGCTAAAAACGATTCTTATTTGTAAATTCAAGTTTTTATTCCCACCACAGTTTTTTCGGACTTTTCTGCGATTTGTCCTCGTGGGTTACCGTAGCGTGATGTGAGCCAGCCAGAACTACTTCCAAAGAAAGGCACAGTTCATTCAATCATTTGGAACTGGTTTGGTTTTGATGCATCAGAATAAAAACAGACGGAGTCTCGCTGCAAAATATGTTTGAAGGCTGTTGCTACAGGAAGCAGTAGTACAACAAATCTATTCCAGCACCTGAGGAATAAACATTCTGAACAATGGAGAAGTGCAACCGTCTCCGAAATGAAGACGACAGCTCTATCACGCCTGCTAAAAAGCAAACTACACTTCTTGAGAGCTTTACAAACCGTGTGCCTTATGATAAGAAGGGAGTGTGATATAAAGCAATTACAGAGATTAAAGGATCTGTATCATGCTATTTTAGCCATTCCAAAGTAAAGTATAGGCATTTAAATGATATATATACCTCTATCACTATGGAGTACTCATTTTTGAGAGAAATATAAGTATTTTTGGGGGGTATTTTCCAAACCCGGAAGACAAGACGCTTCGATTCAGTTAACTCCGCCCTTCTCTCCGCTCATTCCACATTTGCAGTATTATAAATATAAATATCGCTGCAAAAAGTGAAGTTACTTCACATAATGCAGTTATAAGGAGTTGACATGTGCAACAGTTTCATAAATAGCTAACACACATGCTAACACACATGCTAACACACATTTTGATTAACTCACCGCTCAGTCTGGCCTCCCCATGGGACATGCGTTGGTTATAAAAGTTATAAAAGTTTTAAAAGTTAATCCACTTTGATTCTGGCCAAGGTTCACCAAGCATCCATCAGGTTGGTTGATATAGTAGCTGAATCCCAGAAAGAAATCCAACTTCTGGCGAGTGCACTCTTCTTTAGGAAGGTTGAATAGTCCTGTTCCTCTCGTAGCCAAACGCGCATCCATGACATTATCGTTGGGTAAGAAAAAAGAACAGGCGTGTCCAGAGTAGGTTAGAAAGAGCTCAGTCTTCAAAAACAAGACTTATGCTCAGATCCATGGATCCTCCGGCCGTGGGTGCGTTTGTTTAGCATCGCGGGACAGCACAGACGCTCGGAGAGTTCCTTTTTTTATTTTTATTTTTTTATTTCTCTCTTACAACAAAAATAATTAAAAAGCTGTTTTATAAATTAAAATCAGGCCGTAAGGCATTACATTACAGACGTAGAGCACTTCCGTTCCGCTGTGACGACACAACTGAACAGCTCAGTGGTTTACCAGGAGAGGGCGGAGCAGCTGCTCAGAGAGCAGGATTCAGGAGGATTACTTAGAACTGCGTGAATGAAGCCAAAAACCGCTCTGGGGGTGTTTTTGAGAAGGAAAAAGCATAACAACATGGTTAAAAGCTCCAAAAAGTCGATTTTGCATGATATAGCTCCTTTAAGAATCTAATGGTATGAATGAAGTCAGTCACTCTTATTTGTGAGGAAAAGGCTCAGGATTTGCGTCTTGGATGAACTCCGAGAAGTTGTAGAACTGCCTAGCTCACTAACTAACTTTCCTGAGCCTGGCGTAACAACAACACGGTGAAGAAAACCGGGATGCAAACGCGGCTAAAGGCTAATAATATCCTTCTCATCTGTAGCGCTCTTTAGATCTCACGTAAGTCTCAAGCTCGTCTCCTTCTCTCCCCGCCTCTTTCTCTTTCCCTCCTTCGCATGTCTGTACGTCTGTGCTCGGGAGACATAGGGAAATAGTGGATCCTTTGAAACTACAGTATGAAAACTACAATACATTTTACCCATGTTGCTTGCAAGAACATGTCCCACAGGCCTTAATATGTCTGATGAAGGGCATGAGGCCCGAAACGTCACATATTATGGTGTAAGAAACAATTTCAAAAATGTGTGCCGACCCTTACTTTCAATCTCCCCACATGCCTTAATACCCACAGGTCTATCCCCAGTCTCCTGACAATAAAAACTATTTTAAACAGCACAGAGGCAGTTGAACTTACAAGGGCATTTTACTGTAATGGAGATGAAGGTGCAGATGTTATTGTAGTAATATTATCTTATCTTCCATGTTCTTCCAGATGGAGGAAGAGATTTAGGTGAATTTAGATGAATAAAGAGAATAAAATAGCTTTAAATGGATTTGCCCCATTGGCTACCGTGATATAATTTTTTTTTCATATTGCCCAAATGAGTTCATTTACTTTTCATTTTGGGATTTAGTTTTATGCATTTTAACTCTTGAGGACAATCACAGCAAGAAAGTTGCCCTTTTAACAATATATCTGATCTGGTCTGCAGTCATGCTTTGAAGAAGAAAAAAAAGGGAAAAGTGAATCAAGTTTTTTTTTTTTGCAAAATCGACCGGTCCTAAGTAGGGCTACTGCAAGTTTATCGATAATCTGTCCTTTATACAACAGCAGGACTTAGCCAGTGCCACAGAGAATACGTGCAGTCTCTAGCTACAGCTTTAGTCTGTGTAACACACTGTAGCTTTCTCCAGGGTCCAGACTGAGACCAAAGTGTTGGAGGTGAATATCCGTCTCTGCACCACGTCTAAAGCACTTGCCTCCCGTGCGGCCCCTTCAATGCTCCTCTCTCTTCTCCTCATTGCCTTCATTAACTGTACTGTCCGCACTTTCATCCATTATTTTCTGCGTTCATACCGCATATCAAAATGACTGTAGTTGTGAGTGAAACTCTTTGGCCGGAGAAAAACAGAGGGGAAGGTCTGAGTGCTGCTGCGCTGCATGTGACATGGTTGTGTGGAATGGAGCGGTGCAGCTTGGCGCATGTTGGTGTACGTGACAGACGCAGACCCGGTCCGAGAACGAGACATTAACGAGACATTAATTTAACACAATTCTTTGAGGAAACCTGATCTCACCTGTTTGGCAACAAGCCCAGTGCCACAGGCCAGGTCCAGGACTCGCGCCTGGTCTGGACTGAGTGTGAAGTGCTTCATCAGGATTTCTGCTGTGCACACAGGGCCCTTGTATCCCAGATTACTGGAATCCTGCAGGATTCATAGGGTGAGGTTAGATCTGAGTGAATCTTAAACTTGGCTAAAACCTTCTGAACTGACCGTATTGTAACTGTCTGCCCACTGGTCGTAGGACTGAGGCTCCTTGTAACATTTGATAGCAGCCTGGGAGTCTTGGAGAGTCCTCTGAATGTGTGACATCATAAAGTCTTGACTGTATGTAGATCTTCAGCTACTGGAATAGCACAGAAGAAATGGAAATTTCCACACTCTTTCTAAGTCACTTGTCAAATGGCAATTCGATATGGGCAAAAACCTGCACAGGACTTTAGCCTGTTCCAACATTAGCTGGATATTATTGGGTGGCACGGTGATGCTGTGGTTAGCGCTCATGCTTCACAGCTAGAAGGTCACAATCTCCGGCCAGAGCAGGCCTTTCTGTGTGGAGTTTGCATAGATTTCCACTGGGTACTCCAAAATATGCCCAAGGAGCAGTCTGACACTCTGTGTGAAACATGGGTTCCGCTGCACTTAAATGGACCAAAGTACTACTGAAACAGTTCACACATGGACTGAACGATTCAACACTTTACATCAGAGGTCACTAAACGGCGGACCTCGGTCCGGATCCGGACCCATGCGCCAGCCTCTCCGGACCCGAACCTTGGATGCGAACTTTGGACCCGACCGTGAATCCCCTCAGACGAGCAGCTGCGTGTGCGCTCCCTCTCTCTCTCTCTCTCTCTCTCTCTCTCTCTCTCTCTCTCTCTCTCCCTCTGACTGCAGAGTGGTAACTACAGCCCAGATGAATAGAAAGAGAAAGTCCTACATCTTAGCTCTATGACACTTGTTATTTTTTTAGAAACGGTTTCGGAATGACTGAAATACGGCTCGCTAAAAAAAAAGAGCGGAGGACGCCCGAATTAAATATGCACGCGCGGTCGTAATGCGCAATAGCGCGGCTGTTTCCGCACAGCAGTGAGCAGGTCTGACTTGGACTAAACAAGGCTCAGTGTGTTGAACTGAGCAAAGAGCAGAAACACATCACTGTAATATATATTATGTGCACATTGTGTATAATAGAGGCTACAGTTGCCTATGCACTCTGCTATTTAGGAGCCAATACCTATCTTTAAAGGAAAAAAAAACTATAACAGGATTCAATGAATTGCATTATTTCTAATCACAGTAATAGATTTAATAAAGGCTTAAAAATCCCCATATAACGTGGAATTAACCCCGTATGTTCCGGACCTTTGTTTGACCATTTTTTTCAATTCGGACCTTGGTGAAATTTAATTTGTGACCCCTGCTTTACATGTACCATTACATGTACACCACTACTATTCATCATATTGACTGTAGTTCAGCCATAACCTTGGTTCATAATAAATAAATAAATAAATAAACTAAAAGCAACGCACTCGTTAAAGCTGGGGTACCTGACTTTTTGCTCTTGCAGAGTCATTTTATTTTTTCCACCTCAGAGTATGTTGTAAACAGCAAAAAACAGATGTTGTTACTTTGACTTCACCAAAATGTTTATTGAGCAATTGAAGATAGAAGTAGAATCTAATCCTTTCCTGGCTGGTCCCCCTGCTTCACTTTGCCACCGCTCAAAGCCTCTTGAAAATTACAACTTACGACCTCAGAGCGTTCCAGGTGAATAAAGTCGTATGTTACAAAACGGTTAATGCTACAACAGTTAGCTCATACGATGATAACGTTATATGAACGTTTGTCCAAACCAGATATAATTAAAAACATGTTATGTTGAAAGCTGTGGCCAAAGGTAACGTTTACATCACCGATGCAGTGGTTTTGTTACAGTTTTAACATTAGCGGCGCTCCTCCACTGGGGGCCGCCATTACTGTCTTCATCTTGTATACGAACTCGTAGCAGTGTTGAGGTTTCAAAGTTGTAATTACCACTTCAAGCGGTGTTCCAAAGCATTTTTCCAAGTGGGAGGTGGGAAATTCACCAGTTACCAGTTGCCTGGAACGCACCATGTAGTAGCTGTTAATAGAGGGGAGGGGCTGAGCCAAGCTAAACTCCTCCCTGTGGTCTATACAGTGGGAGGAAAAAGTGAATACACTGTTTGGATTTTCTCACATTTCTGCCTAAATTGATCATAAAATGTGGTCTGATCTTTATTAAAATCACAAGAATGAATAAACAGTTTCTGCTTAAACTAATACCACCCAAACATTTTAATTTGATCATATTTTATTGGCCATAACATGTAAACATTCACAGGAGAGCGTGGAATAAGTAAGTACACCCCCTGAATCTCACTGAACTGCAGCAGTTTTGTAAAGAGATTATTTAATATAATACAGGGAGTCACTTAGCCTACTTATTCCACGGTGTTGTGAACGTCTCTTTCTACAAAATATCTTGATAAACTTGTGAATCATTTTTTTTCCATTGATGATGTCCAGGCCCTGAGGCAACAAAACAGACCATGATTCTCCCTGCACCATACTTCAAAAATATGGAACAGCATTTGCTATGGTGTATGTTGTACTGTGCAGGGAGAGTCATGGTGTGCTTGTTGCCTCAGAGCCTAGACGTGCCATCATCAATGGAAAAATTAATTCAGTAATAAAACCAGATGAACCAGATTTCTATGGCGACTTTCTATCAGGAGTTTTAATATACCTATGGACAATCTTATTGGTCAAGAGGTACAGGCCAAAGGTAAATTGGAGTAAATGCGGTTGTTTATATTTTTTTACTACTTCTGTGTGGCCCAGTAGCAAATGCATCACGGCCCAGTCCATGGACTGGTGGTTGGGAACCATTATTCTAAAGTGAAACAAAAAGCAAGTGCAGTTCATATTTGCGTTTCTAAAAAACGGCAAAGGCCGCAGCACAAACTTAGCGCATGGGGCCTAATGATTTTAAGGCCTGTTTAGTACAGATTTCTGGGGTCCAATACCGATATGAAGGGGGTTGGCATGGCCGATAGCCGATATATAGGCCGATATTTTAAGTCATTTAATTTTATGTTAATCATTTATTATTATAGTAAAGGTTTCAATCATATAAATATAGTTAGCAGAGGTCGATATTTTTGGTTGTGTCGACTAGGGTGTCACGATTTAAATTTTTTGAGTCCCGATTATTGTGAAAGAAAATATTGCGATTTTACAATTATTCACGATTATCGACTGAATGAGGTTTGTTTAGGTTTTGTCTTTAAAAAGCTTTTAATACTTAAACTTGTAAACATTCACCGTTTCTAAAAATGAAAAATGCTTTAAGATTGTTTAGCATTAAAATAAATAGGCCTACATTGAATAATAAAAGAAACAATGTCAACTTTACTTCTTTATAATGACCCTAATTATCATAATGATTTTACTATATATTATTAGGCCGCACGCTAGGCTAGGTTTTATGTTCTCAAAGGTTCTGCTGCTGCTTAAAGGTCCTATATCATGCAAAATCGACTTTTTTGAGTTTTTAGCCATGTTGTTATGCTATTTCCTTATCAAAAACACCCCCAGAGCGGTTTTTGGCTTCATTCACGCAGTTCTCAGTAATCCTCCTGAATCCTGCTCTCTGAGCAGCTGCTCCGCCCTCTCCTGGTAAACCACTGAGCTGTTCAGTTGTGTCGTCACAGCGGAACGGAAGTGCTCTACGTCTGTAATGTAATGCCTTACGGCCTGATTTTTATTTATAAAACAGCTTTTTTTTTTTTTAAACAGCAACTCTCCGACGCATCTGTGCTGTCCCACGACGCTAATCAAGCGCACCCACGGCCCCGGAGCAGCCATGGATCCGAGCAGAAGTGTTGTTTTTGAAGACTGAGCTCTTTCTAACCTACTCTGGACACGCCTGTTCTTTTTTCTTACCCAACGATAATGCCACGGATGCACGTTTGGCTACGAGAGGAACAGGACTATTCAACCTTCCTAAAGAAGAGTGCACTCGCCAGAAGTTGGAATTTCTTTCTGGGATTCAGCGACTATATCAACCAACCTGATGGATGCTTGGTGAACCTTGGCCAGAATCAAAGTGGATTAACTTTTAAAACTTTTATAACTTTTATAACCAACGCATGTCCCATGGGGAGGCCAGACTGAGCGGTGAGTTAATCAAAATGCGTGTTAGCGTGTGTGTTAGCGTGTGTGTTAGCGTGTGTGTTAGCCATTTATGAAACTGTGTTGCACATGTCAACTCCTTATAACTGCATTATGTGAAGTAACTTCACTTTTTGCAGTGATATTTATATTTATAATACTGCAAATGTGGAATGAGCGGAGAGAGGGGCGGAGTTAACTGAATCGAAGCGTCTTGTCTTCCGGTAGGGAAAATACCCCCCAAAAATACTTATATTTCTCTCAAAAATGAGTACTCCATAGTGATAGAGGTACAATATATCATATATATGCCTATACTTTACTTTGGAATGGCTAAAATAGCATGATACAGATCCTTTAATTATTTGTCAGATGTTTTGATGAACAGAGAATGAAACGTGTTTACAAAATGACTAAGGAGACTCTTTTGAACAGCTGATTTCCACATGTGCGCGGTTTCACTTTCCTTTCTGTTACGCTGAAGCAGAGCGGAGCGCGTTAGCTTTTTGTTTACATCCTGAGCCAGTTGTGGCGGCTATTTCTGAACATTACAATGTTTTTGGGAAGAATGCAGTTCGTTACCTTGACCTGGACATTTGCAGCGAAGGATTATCTCCAAGACGTAGCCTATATCAGCGCCTTTTGACGACAGGATTTGCATAACGCAGTGTTTCCCACACATAGACTATTCTGTGGCGCACCACCACAGAATCAACACCGCCCGCCACATATTGCGTTTCGTATATATATATATTTTTTTCTCGTTTCGTTTAAAAAAAAAAAGCTATTTAAAACATGCATCGGTCAATTTGACTGTGGGGAGGGGGGTTTAAAATGCGGCGGCCCTAGTGTTAAGCTCAGTGGTGCAAAAAGGGCATACGCAATATATGCCTTGCATATAGGGGCGCTGAAAGGACGGGGCGCCAATTAGTGATGTGTCGGTCGCGAGTATTCTTTTAATTCCTCTTTGGGGGAGGGGCGTCACTTTAGTTGTGCTTATTTTGCGAACAAAAGTCACTGCTGGAGTGGGGCGGAGAGAAGAGTGTAGGATTGGCAGAGGGACAGTTTGTGAACGAACGACCGCGGGACGTGAGCACGGCCTGCGGGGAAACGGTTTCAGAGCGCGGCTCTGGGGAAACGGCCCGAACGCTCCCAGCGCCAGCACTGTCCTGGGCCATAGCAGAGAAAAAGGCGCGCGGGGTCCGTGAGTGACGAGGCGGCTACAGGAGCCCCGTCACTCACATCCTCCACCTGTTCACTCAGCTCCACTCCGCTCTACAGCGACATCACCGCACACTGCCTCCTCCCTCAGTCCGCCCCGGTCATCTCCACCCCCCACGAGGAGCTCAAAGTGAGCATAAGGCAACACGTTTGAGAAATAAAAGTCTTAATGAAATAATAAACACGGTTACAGAGGAGATCGGTGTATGGATAACACCCATACACCTCCGGTCCGACCACCACACATTGCCTTCAAACCTGTGGGAAACACTGTAACGGATGTTCCATCGACAACAACATCGCCTTTGCTTGGTCATCTTTTGGATCCTAAAGAGGTCCCACTCTGCTGACTTCAATCGTTTTTGTGTGGATACAACACTGGAGGAGAGCGTCCTTCTGCCTTGCTCAACTACCGGTGAGTTTACGCTCTATTTATGGCGTGCAGCGGCTCGTACGTCAGCGTGAAAAATTTCCACGGCTTCTGAAATTCTTACAGATAACCTACCGCGTCCTTTTATAATCGTGGTAATCGTAAAACCGGTTAATCTTGATATCCCTAGTGTCGAATATCCACTTTCTGTTCAAGAGCTACAACTGAGACAACACACTACAGAAGGAAGGGAAAGACCTGCTGAACCTGTCTCGCCTTAAAGGGGGATGTGTCGTAAAACGTTAATACTGTAAGAAGCTGCGATGAACCAACACAGCAGTCACCCACCTTCGCCCTGTTCCAGCCCTGTACAGGATAACAGCCACTGATGGGCTGCTGTGAACCCGTCGAGGCATCTAAGGCTCAATCGCATTCCTCTTTTCTACCCCTTCCCTTTACATTCAAGTACTAATAAATCTGAATTGAGTTGATCATTTTCTAAATAATTGGCGACACCCTCGAGATACTTTGAGTAGAAATAAAAGACACCAGGGTTACGCAAGACTAGAAAGGCTGGGAACCAATATGTAAAAAGCAAGCCTCTGCTTGTCTCTATGGCATGTCTCTACTGAACCAGTTCACAGGGCCGGCCCTGGGCATAGGTGACCCAGGTGGCTGCCTAGAGCGCCATCTGCTGGAGGGGGCGCCAAATTGTGCTTTGATTTTTGAACCCCATGAGGTCCATGCTCCCGCTGTCTACCACATTGCTGAATTTTACACATAATTTTGGTTCAGAAAGTGAAAGAAATTTCAATCTTTCAGTCGACCCCTCCCCCTCTTCACCATACAGTATGTAAATTTACTATAACTGTTGTGTGCGTTTCATGATGCACATGTTCATATTTTTCTTTAAAGAATAGATAATCATAATATGATATAACAATGATAATCAAAAATAATGAAATAAAAGTAGCCCTTTCCATATCCAAAGTGGAGGCCAAAAGGATTGGGATAGACATGTTTTTGTTATAATGCTTTTTGGGTCAATCTTGCCTCGGGCACCGAATGGGCTAGGGCCGGCCTTGCCAGTTCATCAGTAACTTGTAACAGACTGACGCTGTGATCAGCCACGTTTTATAACACTTAAACAACAGGACTGTGGAGCGCTCAGTGTCAGCCCAAATCCTACAGGTTCTCATCAGTCTCTGTTTTATCCTGCGCTCACATTCTCCTTCCTCCTGTCTGTGTGTTTGTGCTTCCACCGCCGGTCGCTGTGGCTGCAGTCCCTTAGCACACTGCGAGAGATAGAGCCGACCCACAGACAGCGGCAAACTCCGCTCGGACCATAGACTGTTAAAAAGAATAGACAACTCCTCCTCACTCCTCCCCGTTTACCACAATGACCACGTTCGAGGGATTTACAGACTCCTCCTCCCCAGCTCTGACGAAGCATGTTCCTAATGAGGGCAAAAGGGCGGGATCTTTACTGTAGACTCGGCCCTTTCGTGACGTGTAGCTCGCGCAGCTCCAATGCCAACAGTCCGACCTCCGTTAAGTAGGAGATTTAAAAAAAATTAGTTCGAAAACCAGCCTGGTTTCTATTTTTTTGACTAACCCAGCGTTATCTCAGGAGGAATATGTAGCCATAATAAGTGTTGAAAAAATTGAAACCAGGCATTAAAGTTGTTTTAAACGTGTCTAAAGTCCAATGCTTTTCAATGGGGGCCTAGCGGCCAAATGGAGGTACTACAGCAATGGAGGAGCAATGGCGGCCTCCAGTGTATGCGGTCACAAAGCAGAGCAGCCAGCGGCCATTGGCTCGGACCCGGGGCTCAGAGCACAGAGACATGGGCCACAGCAGCGAGGGACTGAACCCCACCAGTCATGACAACAGCGACGTATCAAAATGTTCAAATGAAATTCAACACAGAAATGTCTTGTCTTTTTTTTCCCTCTGCCATCAGGACAGAAAATGACACTGAATCTACATTCTTGTACAGATTTAACCATCTAAGGCATGTAGTCCTGAAACTGAAACAGCCTATTTCAGTTTAATTGCTGTTTTCAATCAAAGCTTTTATTGTCTCACTCCCATTTCTTCTTGTTGCATATTGAAGTTCTACTTAGAACCTTGTTTCATTCAAGCGTGCAAAATGTGAATTTTGCCATTTTTCAAGTTTGATCGGGAGGTATATTCAGGAGATCTGAACCAGGGCAGCACCAAAACAAAGTAAGCTAATGTCTGTACTCACCAGCGGCTCTATCCAGGGGCAGAGAGCTGTTGATGTGTGATACAGCGCAGCGTTTCCTTTGCTCTGATCTGCAGAAGTGGTTCACTGAGGTTAATGTACAGTAAAGCAATTGGAATCTGTGCCGACAGGTTTGCATACATTCAAGGATGCACCACCTACAATTTTAGACATTTACCTACTCACTGCACCCTTTTGTCTTTACTATAACAATAATCACAAAGCAAAACAACAAGTATACGGGATTAAAGAACTCTGCATACCTTATAATCTTTGGAAATCGTGTAATGAATGTACAATTACCAGTTAAAATTGGCAAGGAAACTATTGAAAGAGTCTATGAACATACATCTTAGTGTAACACTCGATCATAAAATCAGCTGGAAACCTCACATCATAAAAATTAAAACTAAAGTTGCAAAGATTTCAGCCATAATGAATAAATTCAAATATATCATTGATAACAAAGCTCTATACTGTATACTATATACTGTTCACTTATCCTTCCCCATTTAACATATTGTGTACAGATCTGGGGAAATGCGTATAAAAGTAATCTTGACCCATTGTTTAAAGTTCAGAAAAAGGCAATAAGAATAATGCATTTAGCTGGATACAGTGAACACACAAATCCTTTATTTTTTAAATCAAAAACAATGAAATTTGAGGACATTACTGAATTTAAGATGGCTCAAATCATGTTCAATGCCTCACAAAAGTCGCTTCCTGAAAGTATACAAAATATGTTCTGCAAACGAGAAGTCAAATACAACTTGAGAGATAAAATGAGCTTCGACAAACAATACTCAAGAACAACCATGAAAAGCATGTGTCCCACGAGACGAGGTGTAGAAATATGGAAAAATCTAGATCAAAACATCAAACTTTGCAATAACCTGGTACATTTTAAAAAAGTTTACAAAGAGTTTATGTTTCTTAGATATAAGTTGTAGCACATTCTTTTGTTGTTCTTTTACTTTGCTGTTGTTGATTTTATTGTTCATTATTTGTTGTTACTTTGCACTATGTTCCTTTGTTTATGATTTGCTACCCTGCAAATGTTAAATGTAATGTTATTGTTTTTATTTTTGGGGTGGGCGCTTATAAGCCTTTGGCTTCGGCTCACTCCCTTTGAGCAGGTCAACTGCTCAAACAAATAAATAAACTAAACTAAACTAACTAAATAATACATTGATTCTTCCATTATCTGACTTATTGTTGAGAGATTTGGGGAAACAGAGTACTCTCCCACCTTTATTTCTCTTACAAGGCGCTAAGAATAGTGCACGAGGTCAATTATAGAGAGCATACAAACCCTTTATTTTATAAACGCCATACTAGAAAAAAATTCATTTGCATAATCATTTGGAACATACTTTAATTCCTGTTTCTTCTTTTCACATTCATAAGCTCTTAGTAAAATCTAGTTAGGCTCCCCTGATCAAAAATGATAATTGCTGTTTTTGATTGCTCTAAATATTTATTAAAGCCCCAAAACAAAGTAAGATGATATCCGTACTCACCAGCGGCTCTATCCCGGGACAGACAGCTGACCGTGTGTGATAGGGCACAGCGTTTCCTTGATTCTGAGCAGCAGAAGTGGTTTACAGTTTGATGTTATGCGTGTGGAAACGTGTACTGACAGGTACAGGACGCGCACCAACTATAATTGTACACGTTTATTTACCTGCTCACTGTGACTGCACACCATTTCATTTACTATAATAATATTCACAAAGCACTGCACTATTTGGTCAAAAGCGCACTTCGGGAGTTAGTATTTACTAGGGCTGTGCAATTATTTGGAATTCAATTACAATTTCGATTATTACACTAGACGATTACCAAAATGGCATAATCGAGAAAATGATTATTAAGGATGCCCTCCCGCTTGACCATACAAAACGCAGAAAGTCCGTCTTGCGCGATTAGTGTGAGTGCGGCTCATCGGCTGAACTACCAGCGTAGTATTTGTCGCAGAAATAATATGATTATATTTTTTATATGTAGCTCTTGAGATACGTTTTGTTCCCTTTGCATTTCACATTATAATGCAAATTATATATTTTTTAAAGATTTTCTACATTATCAACTCAAATGGCAGTCAGCATAATTTTCGAACCTTTAACTGTTAGAGAATCATTTCAATGATTCTAAGCACAAATAAATTAAATGAGTACAAAGAGACAAACAATGGTGGGAAGATTAGCTCGGTGCCAAACCCCCTCCAGTGATGATCCACACCCACATCTAATACCTGGTTTGGCAACCTGGCACAGCTCTCGAATCACTTCAACTGGAACATATTTTCGATACAGACATCCAGCTATCGTCACATCAAACTCTCCTGGAAACTGAAGGGATTTATTAATTTATTTTGTGATTTATAATTATTATTTTATTATTAAATATGTTTAAAATGTTTGGGCTTATGTTACAGTTGAGGTGGCAGACATGGGAGCGTTTTAACCCTGCACGCACACTGATACATCACATTCTTGCTCTAACATCTAGCATAAGTGATGAGCTCAGATTTGGTGATAATTAGTTTTGGTAAACTTTTACGTTATTTGTGCAAAACTTAACTTTGTCAAAATCCTGTATCTGTGTTTTCTCTGCTGTGGGCCCTTTTTTCCCCACTCTGGAGAAGAGGTCTGTCCTGCACAGCTTCAGTAAATGAAGAGTAAGCTTGAGCTATGAGCTCTTCATGTTCTTTGTCTGGTGATGCTGATTGTCAGTCAGATGTGATCACTGGTACAAGCAGAACACAAGCTATGACTGATGAATGCTCCTCCATACCTGAGTTCACTGGCAGAGGTTCAGTCCCCAGCAGGACCTGGTGCAGATCCTGGTACAGCCCAGTGAGACGGGCCTTCTCCAGCATGGGCTGGCTCGCATCCACCCCCACAAAGTGACGGAAACCTAAGGAGGACAGCTAAACCCACAACCACACAGATTTGAGATACTTTTCTGTATGACCTGTGTTACACATCTGGCAAAACAATCTGGTTCTGCATTGTTTGAATGTAATTTCAAAGTTGGACATACATCCAGGACGGTGTATGTAGGGCGGTGCCTACAGTATCTATAGTTTTTTTAATTGTGTTTTGATTTGGTGCTGGCATATCAGGGAACCGCCTTCCGCCTCAAGCCAAGAGCAGACAGACCTGCATCTACGTGATTTCATGTTTCATCCTGATAGCAGAGGCTCCATTAAATGGCTGTTATTTGTCATCATGGCCCAAAGCTTGATCCCTGGCATTGATTTTGATGCCTTCTTTTGTGTAATAGCTTGTTGTACCTCATTTCCTTCAAAGGACCGCTCACTACTACAGTAGAGTGCAGCTTGAATGGGAAGAGTAGTAGTAGAGAGTAGCGTGCTTTGTGAAAATGCCACAGATATAGTATACAAGAGATCGATGATTATCTATTCAGCCCCATTCATTGTAATGGTTCCTAGTGGTGTGTGAAGTTAACATGGCTGTTCCTGTTCCTTAAAAGTCAGGAAGCCCTGCACTTGCATGGTGGGCGGACCAGCTACGAGCCCCCACAGAGCTCTAGAGCCTGTCAGTCAGGCTCTGGAGCACTGAAAATGCTTCCACTTTTTAGTGCTGATGTACAAAAAACAGTGTGGTTAAAATATGACACCTTATCACATGGGTCATAGCGATTTTTAGAAAAAATAAAACTGTTTGGAGCCAGGCTTTTAAGCAGTGCTAGGGAAGGTCAAGGTGCTCATAAGAATGCTGTTTATCAAGTGTCTTTTGGAGTCGCTCCTGGCCACCAGGGGATGGTATTACTGCAATGTCAGCTCCTTGCCATGAGGACCATAGAGAAGTGTGTTCCTCGCCCATTGGAAAATACCTCCAAATCAAGTTTGTATTGCCCAACATCACAACACGAGTTGCCTCACAGGGCATTAAACATCACAACAATGAACCAATAATCAATGTCCAAGCAAATATAGTGTCCAGACCAGAGGTTCTGCAAGACTTTGACCGGCTGGGTTGTAAAATGTCGGCCATTAACAAAACTTACCAAAAAACATTATGAATATTGTTTTATATTATCAATAACAACTTAGCCTATAAGTATAGGGCTAGATATTAAAGCACTTGTGTAGCGCTCAAATACCTTGCGACTGGGTCTTAAAACGCTTGGCCATTTCTAATGAAAGAACTCAGAAACACTAATCCAAGCCCAAACATAAAGTTGTGGCGCGGAGGCGATGATGGAGAGCGGCAGGAGTCACACGGACATAGCCCACTCATCTGCATAATAAACCAGACAGGAGGTAAACCCTATCACTGTCCTTATCCAGCTCTGACCGCGGTATCAGCTGCACAGGGGTTGGGCTGTAGGATGCCCTTCCACGCCTGTAGCATGGCTTCAGGTGCAAAATAAGTGATTCATTCTCTCACCGCTGAAATATTATTGAAGGACATAGTGAAGCAATAAATTCATTAAAAGTCAGTCTAGAGCAATTCACCACTGACCCAGCTCTGCCTCACTCTGAGTGGCTCCGTTCACTAAACTTTGTGCATACTGGCCGTGGGAAGCACCTCTTAACGATCTCTCTTTTTCGATATTTAGGTCCCTCTCAAAAACATTTTGTTATGCCAACTACTGACTGTGGTCTATCATATTTGATGAACATTTGATTTTCAAACTGGCCAAACATAAACCCTGGTCCAGACATATAGTATCTCCAAACTAAAGCGGAAGAAAAGAGAGTCCTTAGCAAGAACCACAAGAAAGACCAATCCACTCATGAACAGACAGGCTTTACATTGGCTGTTTCCCAAAGCCTAGATACCTCGCCTTGCCTTGATCTGATGTGGGCGTGGTCAGGCATCTACATCATCACTTGCCGCCCAAGTGCTGTTGAAGTCGTCTGGAAGCATGGCTGATTTCGAAACCCTTAAATGATAGCCTCTAAGTACTAACACTAGCATCTAATCCTTAACCTTTCATGGGGTCAACAGTTAGATCTCTATGCAGTTAGTGAACTAGAGCTTCAGCAGCATTTGCCCAATTCCACCGTCCTTACCCAGGGGACGGGGAAGTGACATCACCAACAGCTCCTGTTCTTCTTCTTCTTTAAAGGGGGGGTATTATGTAAAATCGACTTTTTCAAGCTTTATATCATGTTATTATGTCATTCCCTCATTAAACACATGCCTGGAGTGTTGCCTTGGCTCATTCACATATTTTTGAGTAATCAGTAAAAACTTAGACGGCAGCCATTTTAGGTGTAGCTATGCCTCAGTCCTCCTAGGAACGCCCCCACCTCCTGGAGACGCCTCTGGACCTTTTGTCACCAGCCAAGCCACCAACCACTGCTCCTCAGCTCAGCAGAGGCCCCTCCCCGCACAGTAGTGTTGTTTAAATGCCACAGCAGTGTGCTGAAGGGGGCGTGTCGGAAAGCTTCTTAAAGAGACAGAGGCCTATTTCAAGACGTTCAGTACAGCCATTTTGAGAGAGCAATTTTATTCAAGGCAGTTATTTTAATTTACTGCATATACAGACCAACAGAAGGTTATGTCATCATTGTAGTATGCTATAGACTGGTGCTATGTGATTGAAAAAAGCATAATACCCCCTCTTTAAGGTTATTGGCAGGCAAACAAAAGTGCATCCCGCCACCTACTGTATTACATACAGTATGCAATAACATAGTGTCCAAATAAAGACATTTAAGGAGAAAAAAAAAAGAAAAATCCATCACATTTTCCTTTAGCCTTATTTTATCTCAACAGCTGTTTCATAAAGCTACAATATGCAAATTAGCCATGTGGCTTAAGTTTCTACTAAATGAAAGCAAAAGCACAAACTGCCTTCATTTAAGCGATTTACTGAGGAGGCTCTTTAAAACCATGTGACTGTGCTGGGGTGACGACAACATGTATTTCGTCACTTTTATAAAGTTTGGCTTGTGCAGAATCTTTTTTTTTTAATTATTATTATTTGTATTATTAAATGTGCACCTGTCAATCAACAGTGGTTGCCCATGAAGAATCACTAGCGGGTGAGCATGTGGCGCGGTGGCTTATGGGATGGCACATGGCTCCTAATCGCCAGTGAGGTAGCATCAGCTAAAGCGGCTATGATCGTTAGCATTGAGGCTCCTTTCCCTAACTCCTTCCTAACCGACAGCCCAATTCGGACGTTTCTTATCATCCGGTTTGGCGTTAGACCTCTTACCAATTTAACGGTTTCGGAGTCAGCCCATGTGTCCTCCCTTTGGTTAGCATGTGGCTAATTTGCCAAGGATACATCAGTGTAGCCATCCCTGCCTTGCTCCAGCCAAAATCACCCATAATGCACCACAGCTGTTGGCTGGGAATTTTTTTAATTTTTTTTAAGGTGGTGCTGGCTTGTGTGACTTGTTAAAGCACTTAAATTTCACTTTTTAAGACAAAAAAGCCAGAGTTCATTTCAGTTGCACAAAGCAAGTTTTTGTCAAGATTTGGTCAATAATAGAAAAACTAAATCTATGTTTTAGTTTTGTATGCTTAAAGGACTTCATTTGTTTCGTGGGCATTGAATTTAATAAATATCAGTCACTTTTAATTGTTTATTTCTAAAGTTTTAGTCCCCCTTTGGAATTTTATTTTGTATTTTCAGATAGGTTTCATCATCTCTGAATGCTTTTTATTTATTCATTTGTAGTTGGTAAAAAATATAATTACTTCCACTCCACCAGCCTTCACAATCCCCCCTCCTCAGCAGACCGTCCCCTGGATGAAACACAACTTCCTTTTTAATTGTGTGATGTCACTTCCTTTAGCTCTGAAGTGTGTTCCATTAGCAGCTCTTTTTGGACCAAGGCAGAACACTTGCTTTCGACTGGAAGGAAGTATTTGTATTTGTATTTATTTTGATCTCCATTAGCTGTAGTAAGTACAGCTATTCTTCCTGGAGTCAATCCAGCATGCTGCTCACAAAACAATATTTACACCAGTTTTCAACACCGAGTGATAATATTACCCCCCCCCACACACACACACACACACACACACACACACACACACACACACACACACTCAAATGTACTAAGGACATAGTGTATGCTATCAGTGAATACATAAGAGATGATGTAATGCATTAGTAGCGTAATGGTCAAGTTCCTTAATTAGACCACCATGGGTCACACAACAGGTTTTATCAAATTAATACATGAGATGCCTTTTCAAAAGGGCTTTAAATTGGTACTTACTGTTTGCATAAATAATGTCACTTGGCAAAATATTCCAACCAGACATGGCTCTATACATTACAGTACTTTTTCCATTGTTGGTTATCACTTTGGGAAGTTTAAATCTGCCCTCCGTGGCATGTCTGGTTTCATAATTATGATCATCCGAACTAAAATTTAACTCTTTGTACAGTACATTTGGAAGGTTAGTTGTAATTATATTTCTTATTAAATTCATTAAAGAAGCAGTAAATCTCTCTTTTACCTTGAGCCAGGACAGTGTATTATGCATCCAGTTTACATTAGTTCTGAGTGAGCACCGAAGTGCACAACGAGCTGCTCTGTTTTGGACGGTTTGTAAAGCTTTTATATTTGTTACGGCAGCACAAGACCAAATCTCTGAGCAGTAGTCTAACTGCGATAATACAAGTGTTTTTATAACATCTGTAATCATACTGAAAGATAACATATGACGACATCTTTTCACCATTGAGAGGCACTTTCCCATTCTACTGGCCACCATACTAATATGCTTAGACCAAGATAGTTCATTGTCAATTTCAATACCAAGCAGTCTGGTCTGTCGCACCTGCTCAACAGTTACATCTTTGACAACAAGACTCAAGTTGGGTTCATCCCGCAGCATGTGTTTTGTTCCAAAAACAATACTCTTTGTTTTGCCAATGTTTAGAACTAGCTTGTTATTTGTAACCCACTCAAATACTGAAGTTAATTCTTTCTTTAAAACAATTTGAAGTTCTTCAACCGTACTTTGTGATGAATAAATGGTTGAGTCATCGGCATACATTGCTATTTTTGACTTTTGTAACACTAGTGGCAAGTCATTTGTATATATAGAAAACAGGAGTGGTCCTAGGCAGCTTCCTTGAGGTATACCACAGCTAATTGTTTTTACATCTGAGAAGCTTCCATTAAAAAAGACAGTTTGTTTCCTGTTTTCTAAATAATTCTTAAGCCACAGTGATGCTGCTGGACTGAACCCATAGCATTGCATTTTACTCAACAGAAGGTTGTGATCTATAAGATCAAAAGCTGAGCTGAAATCCAACAATACAGCTCCTGCTAACCTTTTGTTGTCTAATGCTATCAACCAATCATTTGTCATCTGAGCCATAGCAGTCGCAGTCGAGTGACCTGCTCTGTACGCATGTTGGAAATCTGTATTCAGATTATTATTAAAAAAATATTTCTGGATTTGTTCAAATACAATCCTCTCCATAATTTTACTCAGAGCAGGTAACAGACTGATTGGCCTGCTGTTAGGGCCACAAAAAGGAACAGTAGCATTTTTTGGTAAAGGCACAATTTTTGCTATTTTCCAAGCCTGTGGATAGACCCCCTCCGTAAGACTTAAATTTAGAATATGAGCAATAGGAACAGCAACTAACTTTGCAGACAGTTTCAATAATTTAGAATCAATATTATCGACACCAGACGGTTTTTCTTTACATTCTAATAGTAATTTTTCTACTTGGCCAACAGTAACATCAATAAACTCAAACTTGCAGTTCTTTCCAGCCATAATATTGTTCCTTATTAAATATTCTGCTTTTGAGTTATCATTTTGTCCCATCTCACTTCTCAGTTGATCAATTTTATTACAGAAATAATTGCTTAAGTGATTGGCTATGTCCAGTGGCTTTGTAATAAAAGAACCCCCTGATTCAAGAAATGATGGAGTCATTTTAGAATTTCTTCCCATAATATTATTTAGAATACTCCATAATTTTTTGCCATTATGTTTCTCATTTATGATCAGATTTTTATAATACAATTTCCTTTTCTTTTTGTTTAATTTAGTTGCATAATTTCTCAGTTTTCGGTATACCTGCCAATCTGATTCATAAGTAGAGATAGTTGCCACTTTTTTAGCCTCATCTCTTTGTACCATGCAGTCTTTAAGTTCAGCATCAATCCAACCTACTCTTACTTTTTTTACTGTTCTCTTTTTTAGAGGAGCATGTTTATCACTCACTTGTGTAAACATCTTATTAAAAACTTCTACTGCCTCAGCTAGATTATTAGTCATCAATACATCATCCCAACAAATGTTACGGACATCCTCAATAAAACTACCTTCAGTAAAGTGTTTGTATGACCTTTTCACAATTATTTTATGTCCTCCTTTTGGAACTCTGGTTTTCCTCACCATTGCTATTAGGTTATGATCACTACAGCCTACTGGGACAGATATAGCTGTGGTGCAGAGGTCACCAGAGTTAGTGAAGATATGGTCAATCAAGGTAGCTGTTTTTGTTCCATCAGTTCTACAGCATATCCGAGTTGGTTTGGTCACAAGCTGTGTTAGACCGCATGCCTCAGTAATGGATTGAAGTTTGCTTCTCAAAGGACACTGCAGTGAATTCCAGTCTATATTAAGGTCTCCCACAATATACACTTCATTTTGACAATCACATACATTGTCTATCATGGTACATAAATCATCCAAATAAGCTGAATCTGCATTGGGTGGACGGTAACAACAACAAACCAGTAATGGCTTTAAATATGGAAGATGAACTTGGAGCCATAATGCTTCAATATTGGGTAGCGTTAGATCAATTCTTATTTTTACTGGTATTTGCTCCTGTATATAGATGGCCACTCCGCCACCCCTTGCATTTCTGTCTTTCCTATATATGCTGTATCCTTGTATATATAATGAGGAATCTTCAAATGTAGAATCCAGATGAGTCTCAGTAAGTCCTAGTATATGTAAATTACCTTTTGATAGAATATTTGAAATATCAATTACTTTATTTCTCAGACTACGGATGTTTAAATGTGCCAATTTTAGTCCCTTCTTAGGTAAATTTGTAAAAGTCACCATACTCAATTATTGTTAATAATCAAATTTATTGTTTGAACCACTATAGTGCTGTAATCTCTACCTATACATTCATGGTGACTAGGTCCCAACTCAAAAGACACAAAGTATTGAAAACTCATACACACACACTCACACTTCCCGTTCACACCCCCAGAGTCTGTAATCATTGTGAAACTAGTGCAATAACGTTCTCCTTATAGTCCTGCTGAAACAGAAAATATTCCTTAGTCCATCATTATAACAGAAATCCATATGTTCCCTCTATATCATTTCATAATACAAACATCCATCATTCACTGTCCTCTGTCCTCCTGTAATGTTCTGTTCATGCGGTCACGTGACACACTCACCCAATCAGCAGCGTTCCCAACTTCGTCACGTGACTGGCAGTGTGGAACCAAAACATTCGCTCTCTTATAATCACCAGCGTCTTACTTCGGAGGATTATTATCAGTTATTGGGACATGATGAATGAAAATGGGAACGATAGGGTAGCTGACAATGTGACTGCTTATGTTACATTGTTCTCATTATCGATCTGAACAACTTGAGCCCGCGTCGTGTTTCCAAAGGACTCTTCATTCTCCCGACTCTCGAGGAACTCTTCCAACGTCACAGGATCCTGAAATAGCGTGTGCTCATGGCCTTTGGACACTTTTATAGTGGCCGGATAAAGCAAGAAGGCCTGGTAACCCTCTTGCCGAGCCTTTTCCATGACAGGATAGCAGGATTTGCGACGTGCCCGGGTTACAATGCTGTAGTCAGCCGTGAAGCGGACATCCTTTCCTTCCATAACCAGCGGTGAGTCCCTCGCAGCTTTCAAAATCCTTGCTCTGTCGGTGTATCTTAGGCACATGAAAATCATGACCCTCGGTTTTGTCGCCTTGCTCCGGAGAACTCCAATACGGTGCGCTCTCATGATCTCCGGTGGCGTATCTTTCAGCGTGGGGAACCACAGTGGGAGCTGGGCAGTGATATATTGTAAAGCATTAGAGTTCTCTTTTCGCTCACATAGCCCATGCACAACGATGTTATTTCGTCTGCTCCGATCCTCTAGTTCAGCCAGCTTTGTCTCCATTGTTGTCACAGTTTTGGACAAGGCTTTAGACGTCTGCTCCACTCTTGCCGTGCGCGCCAACAGGTTTGCGTTAGCTTCCCTGAGCGCCTTCGTTTCTTCTTTGAGCGATGAGAAATCAACATGAAGTGAGTCCAAGCGTTGCTCCAAACGAGCAAATGCTTCTTCTGATTTGGCCTCGGCTTTCGCAAAGTGTTTCTCAAGTGCCGTTTCAATAAGCAGACCCAAGTTTTCTACCGATGCCATAGTTTCAGCCTTGGTCTCCAGTGGTGGATTTCCTCTAGTTACACGCGGCATATATATAATGTCCAGTGAGCCACCCAATGCAGTCAAATGAATGAATTATTACCACAGATTGAAGTCAGCTAATCCAGTATGAGAAAAATAGATGGACTACTTGTATGTTAGATTTATGCAGGAGGAGAGATCAACGCAGCTACCTCCGAGCTGCCAGTGAATTTGAAGGTACTGCCTTTAACACCAAGGCAAGGCAAGCTACCTAATGCTGCGTCCACACCGAACGCCTCTTGGGCGTCAAAAACGCGCCTCAAGTCCGTAGTTGGACGCTTGTGCTTACTGAAGTCAGACGCTTGTCACAAATGTCACAGAGCGTCAAGACGCCCTGGCCGCGCGTCAACTCAGAGTCTGTTCGTAGCCATCTTGGAAACAGCTCGTGCCTGAAAACTACAGTTGTTCGGAGGCTAACTACTGTAGTCTCCCTCTTTGCTCCTGCCATGTCCTATGGATCTTTAACTATTCCCCATGGTCTACGCAGGATCTCCCCAGTATTTAAGCTCATATCCAGCCCATACGGTTGAAGGGACATTGGTGGCAAGTGGCTATAAGCTAGGTTAGCCCGGTTAGCTTTTTGCGATCGCGTACAGCTCATTGTTGATAAAAAAAAAAGTGTGCAATAAACCACAAATGCGTCAAGCCCATCTCAGTGTGACCATCATAAAGGCTGTTCTGTGTAGTTAAGGGCTTTATTGACGTGATTAGTGCATAATACTTGTTTTCAAGGGGGTCAATGCGAGCTATCTGTTTGGGCTAGCATAGAAATAATTATAAAACGGCCCGTTGTAGATAAAATGTGAGCAATAAACTTAAAAATCAACAAGCCTGGCTCAATGTGTGATCATTGTTACACGGTTGCTTTATGCAACTGTGAAGCACTTTGAATTGCCTTGTGTATGAATTGTGCTCTACAAATAAACTTACCTTGCCTTGCCTTGCCTAGATGGGGCTTAATAGACTTTATTCGTGCATATTTCTCGTTTTCACATCGATTGGAGATTTAGCTTGTACTGTAGCATTAGCCTTGGGAATCCTGTGTGCATCATCAAGACCCAAACACATTCCCAGCGCAGATCCAGCCACTCAAATACGTGTTCTTGTCGCCGCTTTTAATCCTGGGTGTTTAGGTAAATGAAACACTGATGTGTGTCTTTGTAAAAGTCCCAGAGCTGCTGTAGCCAACAGCCAACAGGATAATCCTCCATGACTTGTTTACATCTGCGGGCCGGCAGAGGATCAGCCCCGGACCGACAGTGGCTCAGCTATAGCGTACGTCACTGTTGGAGAAAGCTCCTGATTGGTCGACGCTCGCGAATTTCTCCAAAAAGTTCAACATTTCCCAACTCTAGCGTCGGCCGCGCTGGACGCCCCGGAGGAGCGTCACGCGCCTCGGACGCGCTGCGGCCGTGCTGGAGGCGCGACAATCTTCAAAACGCGCCGCATAGGAGGCGCGTCACACGCCGCGGGGCCGCTTGACGCGCGTCCTCAATGTATTTTAAATGTAAACCTGACGCTTTGGAGGCGTCGGAGGCGCTTGGTGTGGACGCAGCATAAGGTTTGGGAAACAGTAATAGACCCAGGGTTGTGGGAGTCCTACTGCAGATAGGGCTGATTGGCTGAAGACTGTGGTCCTAATGTCTGGTTGGTCAGTTACTATCGGAGAAGTCACTCCCCAGGCGGGAGTGGGACAGGGGGCCACCATGACAAGACATACACAGTGGAAATGTGTCACTCTTTAAAGGAAGAGGCCACCGTTTTTACATACTGAGATATGTTCTTACCTGAACTTAGACGAGTTGATACATCTGTCTGGTCTTTGTGCGTGCCCTCAGTCGCTCAAAACGACCAAAGATGTTGTTAGCATTTGGCCTCTCCCAATGTATTCCTATAGCTCCAAACAGTGTGAAGTTGGAAGCTACCACACTCTTCCACGATTACGCACAAAGACCAGACAGGTACGTATCAACTGGTCTAAGCTCAGGTAAGAACATATCTCAGTATGGAAAAACGGTGGCCTACGTGGCCAGATAGTATTGAAAGGCTGGCATCAATACAGGGCTAAATTTGTGTCTCTGGCCCGAGACACTAAATCCAGGAGACGAGACATTAGAATGGGCTCACAAGAATAATACAAGGTGTGATTTTGTCAGGATTTGCAACGATAAACAAAAATATTATCTTTGAAAACCAATCTATTATGTAAAGGTTGGTGGGTTTAAGTGCTTTTAAGCTGTCTACAGTACGTTATGTGGATGCTTAAATCCACAATTTTACCAAAAAATTGGTATTTAGATCTTTTGATCGTAGATGGGATCTTGACCCATCCCCACAGGCTTGGTGTCTGTAATTGACCATGGTGTTTGTGTGTTTGCTTTTTGGCAAAGTATTTTGAACCTTTGAGGTAAACAAGTTGGTGTGATTTGTCCTTCAGGGCGACAGTACCCCTGATGGGTCAAAATTCAAAAGCCGAGCACAAATTTCCCAACAGCAACAATTAGGTTCATCCTCATTAAGGTTGAAAAAATGTGTATTTCTATTGTAACTTACCAAGCACCAGATCAATTTCTGATGGAAAAACTTCAAGTCGAGTTGAACCTGACCCACTGAAGTGCGGCAGAAACAGTTTTCCTGTAGCGGAGGGCTGTTTGCGTGCCCTTTAGCGCAGCGGCTAACACGGGGCGTATACAAATGAGCGCGTACTTCTCCCCGAGTACAGTCTGAAAGGTTAACGGCGCGCGGCCCGCTGATGAGAGTTCTAATGAGGGGGGAGTGAGCGTGAGCAGTGCAGCGGGTCAGAGAGGGGACACCTGTGGAGGGACGTAATGAGACTCGCGCCACTACTCAGCAGGATATGCCTCTTAAGTGCTTCAAGTGGCAGGGGTATAAGAAACTTTGGGATAGATGGGGACGACTTTCCTAACTGAGGCTCTGGGCAGGCTCGTCTCAACAGCAAGACGGTTTCCAGGTTCGAATCCCTGGCCAGAGGGGTCTTTCTGAGTAGTCTGCTTATAGTAGTGATTGGTGAACCCAATCTGCCCAACCCAAAAAAATGTGTCTCCATTTGCCGACCCGACCCCTCACACATTAAAAAGCCACTGCATGAACCACTGTGCAGCTGCTATCACTCAAAGTGTGGAGAAATTGTGGTTGTTTCATTCCTGAGCCGCGAAGGACACCTTTGAAATCGCTCATAGACTTATTAGGAAACGAGAAGAAGAAACTTTCATGAGGCTATACATTTACCCATGGGCGTCGGAATCATTCATTGTGAGGGGGGACGGTCGACCCGTCATTCCGACACCGCTCCATTGCGACGTCCCGCCAATGCAGCACTTTTTGATACCCCCATTCCGAGCATAGCCTGTAAACTCCACTATCCTTAAGGTTAGGGCTAAGATAAGGTTAGGTTTAGTTCTAGTGGGGGAAATGCCCCATCACTCCGACAATAGACCTCAATGTCGGAGTAGGGGGGTGTCGGAATGGCGGAGTGTAACACCTCCACTTTCACAACGTGAATTTTTTATTGACTTCACTTTACTTAGGCAGGGCATGCAAGTTTATTTGTAGAGCACAATTCATACACAAGGAAATTCAACGTGCTTCACAGTTGCAGAAAATTACAAAAAAAACTGATCAAATCAATCAATAAAACATCAACATAAAGTTAATCAATTACAGTAAAAGGCAAGAGTGCAGATAAATACTTTCAGTTTTCATATGCACGGGTAAAAAGAGCTGTTTTCAGCCTGGATTTGAACATTGTCAGAGTTGAGGCCTGTCTCACATCCTCATGAAGACTGTTCCAGATTTTAGCTGAAACTGAAACGCAGCCTCACCGTGTTTATTATTGACTCTGGGAACCACCAGGAGACCCCTCCCTGAAGTTCTCAGGGCCCGAGATGGTTCATACGGCTCTAACATGTCAGAGATGTACTTTGGTGCTAAACCATGAAATGACTTGTACACAAGCAGAGCTGTTTTAAATTCTATTCTCTGAGTGACAGGAAGCCAGTGCAGAGACCGGAGCACTGGACTAATGTGGTCGTATTTCCTGGTTCTTGTCAGGACTCGAGCAGCAGCGTTCTGGATGTACTGCAGCTCTAACAGTGAGCAGGCCGTTACAGTAGTCTAACCTGCTGGAGACAAATGCATGGATGAGTCTAAGTTTTTTTTTGGGCCAAAAACAATGATCTTAGTTTTGTCTGAGTTTAGTTGGAGAAAGTTGTTTTGCATCCACAAACTGATCTGTTCGATGCAGTGACAGAGTGTATCTACAGGCCCATGTTCACCTGCCGTCAGTGACACGTAGATCTGAGTGTCATCTGCGTAGTTGTGGTACGACACATTGATTAACTGTGGGCATTTCATTCATTCAAACTCCAAATTGTTCTCGGGTTCTCGGGTTCTGTGGGTGGTGTACGTGATGAGAGGTCAGTGTCCGAGTGGTCTCTGAGGAGGGAGCGGGCAGTGGAGCCATGGTGCTGGTGTGTAAAGATGGCATTGTGTCTGAAGGGCTTGTGACACGAGCTTTGGAGCTAAACCCAGTTGGTCAGACTTGTGTCCAGAGATGCACATTCAAGCACATGTTGGTAGCCTACAGTGGGATTATTCCTGTTGCCCATGTAAAAGGCTTCAGCGAGCGCCAGTGCGTATATGTGCACAGGTATGAGCATTCATGAGTGTGCATGTTTTATGCGCACCTATGAAGGCAACTAAAGTACACAAACAAGTTGTTTTGCATAAATATTGTGAAGTTGCTTGTGCTGATTTCATTCTAATCTTTGTCATTTCTGAAGAAAATAAAGTTCAAATGAACTATTTCAAAAGTGGCCAAACATGACTTCCTCAAACTGTCCTCCCCTCGCTCTTTCCTTTCCTCTTCCCGTCTCTCAGCAGTGTTTCTGAAAAGTGTGTACGTCGTATGGCAGCTATATAGTTTGCATGGAGGAGCGCAATGTTTTACGCTCAGTTTGTTTTCTATAAATACCACCTTTGGCACAGAGGAGCAGCTACACAAAGTTTTGGCTTCATTTTGTGTGTAGCATGTTTCATAAATGAGCCCCCTGATCTGGAGTTGCAGCAGTTGGTCAGGCCTAGGTATATGGAATTTTCTAACCACCCCCAGGGATAATATCCTTCTTACCATTTTCACCCCTGATCTGTTTTCATGCCTGACATCAACTAAACAACTGCAGACTTTGGTATTTGTTATGCAATTTCTCCCTCTGCCTTTTCTGTGGAAATGTTAGGTCACTCCAGATTTTACTCCATTCTGTTTCTCTTCGATTGGTTAAACCCCGGGAGGCGTCTGTGTGTAAACAGCGCGGGCAGTGTTTGGGCAGAGTTTTCTTTTAAATTCCAGTCCAAAGCCTGGAGAGCAGCCAGGCTCAGCTGCAAAGTGAATATCACCAGAAAAAAAAGAAGAAAAACTTCTCCAGTTTAACGCCAAGGTGGAGCAGTTCAGATTGCAGATGTTTGAAGCTGGTTTATGGCTGAATAGACACATGTCGGGTCTTTGTCTTTCAGGTGGCTCTCCTGTGGCGTTCTATGCTGCTTCCTTCACAGACTCTGAGGAGTCTGTGACCAAGGGCCATTCAACATCGCAACAACCATCAAATAGACCGTACATTTCGGCCAATTAAGCACACCTTACTAAAAGCCGCGGCAGCTAAATTTGCAGCCTTGTACACATACAGGCCGCACTCGAATATGAGCCGCAGGTTTTCATAGTGCCGTGCATCCTCTCAGACCGGCCCATAGCGCAGATGAGGAGGAAGAGACACCTCATCCCGGAGAAAGGTATAGTTGCGGGCAGAGGGAGGGCGGCAGGGACGGCAGTGATAAACGCGTAAAAAAGGCAGAAATGGCCAGTGTAGCCGACCTCAATGTGGAAGTGTAGAGGCCAACGCACACCAGAACACAGAGCGCCGCATCACGGCACTTCAGAGGCTTTTCACAAACCGTGCGGGGCTTTACACACGTGATTTATACATTTATCATAAATAAAAGAAGACACGTATGTCCGTGTTGTAAGAGATAGAGCAAACCTGGCTCTTTTTTGTAGGTTAATAGCGAGTTGGCGACAGACACGAGTTTAACATGCTTCCCCTGATGCCTGAGCCCTGACGATGGTTTCTCTGTCTCCGCGGATTCTCTCGTCCAAACAAACAAAGTTCACGGCGGTCTGTCTGTCTGTCTGTCATGGCCAGACCCGCCTCTGTGCCTCTGCAGGAGGCCTGTGTTTTCTACCGCGTGCTGCGCGTCAAGGCGTTTCGGTGTGTGTTGGGGCCAATGGCCGCTGGCTGCTCTGCTTTGTGATGACGACACTGGAGGCCGCCATTGCTGTAGTACCGCCATATAGCCGCTAGGCCCCCATTGGAATGCATTGGACTTTAGACACGTTAAAAACGACTTTAATGCTGGTTATCGTAGGATACATTTTAGAAATCTCATACTTAATGAGGGTCGGACTGTTAGCGTTGGAGCTGCGCGAGCTACACGTCACGCAAGGGCCGAGTTTACAGTGAAGATCCCGCCCTTATGCCCTTATTAGGAACATGCTTCGTCAGAGCTGGGGAGGAGGAGTCTGTAAATCCGCCATGATTTCCCCCTCGAACGTGGTCATTATGGTAAACGGAGAGGAGTGAGTATTAACGGTCTATTAATAATATGTCTATGGTTGGGGCGAGCAAAGCCCATCGACATTTAGGCTAAAGTGAGCCTTCATCATTTTAAAAGTTAATCATCTACCGTTACTCAGGAAAGAGCAGATTAGAAGTCCCGTCTCACGTTTGCGTTTACTGCTAGAGACGCCTGTAGTGCCTGTTGGCGGCTCTATATTGGCCGCACCGTCATATCGGTCGCAGGGTTCAAAGCGCGGGAAAAAAGTAGCGGTGTATAGGCCGGAAATTACGGTAAGCAAGTTATTACCAACGTCGGCAACGGATACAACGCTGCCACAGGTACGGCTGCTCCTCGTTCAGGTTAATATCACATCTTCCGGTGTACATCTGAGCTCTGGAGGAAAACACGCTCCTGCAGGTTTAACCATAATTACAGAAATGACATTAAAAAGCATTACATTCCACTTGATACTACCTGTATAAATCCGGTCTTATTCATCAGCAAAAAGTCGGTTGTGCTGAAAAGTAAAACCAAAAACCTCTTTTCACCCCCGCCTTAACCAAGTACATTTTCTCCAGTTTGACATGGAGCTTACAGTTTATAGGCCAGGGAAACGCCTCATTTGAAAGACCTATAGAGCTAACCGTAACTTTTGTTTTGTCACATTTTTTTAAGCGTTGTTGACATGTCTTTGACTCTTTTTATGGCGTGTGTTCATAGTTGTGGTGCGCTTTTTTTTTAAACGTTTTTTTTCCATCCATTTTTTTTTCACCTACTTGTCACCCGTTTGTGGAATTTTTGTTGCGTTTTTGTAACTCTTGCTACTTTCTTGTTGCGTTTTCATCCTCGTTTTGACGCTCTTTTGAGGCTTTTTTCCAAGAAGCTTTTGTAAAGCCAAACTGGAGAAAATGTGTTCGGTTCAGGTGGGGGTTAAGAGGTTTTTTAAGGGTCAAAAATGATGTGTAAAAATGTTATGGCCTGGGTTTGACATGCAGGTTTTTACATTTGCAACAGTCAGAAGACATCTGTATAGAAATGTTTATTTATTCTGTTTGTGGGCTGACACGCCAAAACCAAAGGGGCGGGGGTGTCTGTGCCGTATTCAGGGACAATATAGTCATCCACAAATTGTCATTTGGGGTTTTTCTATCATTTGAGTACGTGTCTTTCAAAATGGAGATAAAACAATCTTCCATACTTTATATGACTATTTACAAACCACCACAGAATTGTTTTATCGAAGATTTTACTGAATTACTTTCATTTATATGCACTGAGTTTGATTGTTTAGTCATTTCAGGTGATTTTAATGTGCATGTGGATGTGACCAATGACAGGCATGCAAAAGAACTTAGTGCTGTCCTTGAAATGTTTGGTTTAACTCTGCACGCGAGTGAGGCAACCCACAACAAAGGTCACACTCTAGATCTAATTATTACAAAAGGTATTAATATATCAAATGTGAATGTTGTTGATGTTGCTTTATCTGATCATTTTTGTGTCTTCTTTGACCTGTCTGTTGCACCCAAACCAGTGGTTGGGCCTGGAGTTATTCAAAGAAGACACATAAATAATACAACAAGGACACAGTTTATGGAAATGATCAGATTTGAAAATCCTCCATGTTCTAATGCTGATAATCTGTTGGACTCTTATACATCAAGCGTCTTAAATGTTTTGGATACTATTGCTCCTGTTAAGGTTAAAATGGTTAACAATAGACAAAAGGCACCTTGGAGAAGTGAAGATTCGGTCAGGGCACAGAAAAGGGAGTGCCGAAAAGCCGAACGGAAATGGCGCAAGTCAAAGCTCCAGGTTCATTTTGAGATATACAAAGAAGTGCTTTGTGAGTTCAACCAGATCTTGTGTGGAGAAAGGGAGAAGTACTTCTCTAAAATAATCGTAAACTGCAGAAACAATTCTCATGTTCTGTTTTCCACAGTAAACAGATTAACTAACCCCCCAGTTTCACTGCCCTTAGAACTAATCTCTACATCTAAGTGCAATGAGTTTGCAATATTTTTTTTATGACAAAGTCCAAGGCATTAAAAATGCCATAATTTCCACAACACAAATGGCAACCCTGTCACCAGCTAGACACCTTGAGCTGACACATTTCACACCTGTTACTGACAAAACAATCGAATAGGTCATCTGCCTTGATGAATTACCCAATAGATTTCTGAAGTCTGTGCTGACCAGCTTGTTACCACAACTTGTTCAGTTAGTTAACATCTCATTTGAGACTGGAACATTTCCAAAGGCCTTGAAAACCGCGGTCATTAAGCCTCTTCTAAAGAAGAGCAGCCTTGATCCCAAGGTACTGAACAACTACCGGCCCATATCAAACCTACCATTCTTAGGAAAAGTCCTAGAGAAAGTAATATATCAACAGCTCACTTACTTTCTAACAATGTGTTTGATACTTTCCAGTCAGGATTTAGGCCCCACCACAGCACTGAGACACCTCTGATCAAGGTGACAAATGATATCCGTATGAACACCAACGCAGGTAAGGTCTCAGTTTTAGTTCTGCTGGACCTGAGCGCTGCCTTTGACACAGTGAACCACGGGATCTTACTTCACAGGTTAGAAAACTGGGTGGGAATCTCTGGTACTGCTCTAAACTGGTTCAAGTCCTATCTCGAGGATAGGATGTACTTTGTCGAAATTGGCAACTGTGTCTCAGACAAAATTTCCATGACCTGTGGAGTCCCCCAGGGGTCAATCTTGGGACCCCTCTTATTCAACCTGTACATGCTTCCATTGGGTCAGCTAATAAACAGTAACAATGTGTCGTACCACAACTACGCAGATGACACTCAGATCTATGTGTCACTGACGGCAGGTGAACATGGGCCTGTAGATACACTCTGTCACTGCATCGAACAGATCAGTTTGTGGATGCAAAACAACTTTCTCCAACTAAACTCAGACACAACTGAGATTATTGTTTTTGGCGCACAGACACAAAGACAAAGTGTTATCAGTCACCTTGAGTCTCTCTCTGAAACCAAAAAATCAGGTTAGAAATCTAGGAGTAATCATGGACTCAGACCTGAACTTAAACAGCCACATCAAAGCAATAACATCATCAGCTTTTTACCATCTGAAAAAAACATTGCTAAGATCAGAGGAATAGTGTCAAAACCAGACTTCGAGAGACTCATCCATGCATTTGTCTCCAGCAGGTTAGACTACTGTAACGGCCTGCTCACTGTTAGACAGCTGCAGTACATCCAGAACACTGCTGCTCGAGTCCTGACAAGAACCAGGACAGACGACCACATTAGTCCAGTGCTCCGGTCTCTGCACTGGCTTCCTGTCACTCAGAGAATAGAATTTAAAACAGCGCTGCTTGTGTACAAGTCTTTTCATGGTTTAGCACCAAAATACATCTTTGACATGTTAGAGCCGTATGAACCATCTCGGGCCCTGAGAACTTCAGGGAGGGGTCTCCTGGTGGTTCCCAGAGTCAATAATAAACACGGTGAGGCTGCGTTTCAGTTTCATGCAGCTAAAATCTGGAACAGTCTTCATGAGGATGTGAGACAGGCCTCAACTCTGACAATGTTCAAATCCAGGCTGAAAACAGCTCTTTTTACCCGTGCATATGAAAACTGAAAGTATTTATCTGCACTCTTGCCTTTTACTGTAATTGATTAACTTTATGTTGATGTTTTATTGATTGATTTTATCTGTTTTCTTGTAATTTTATGCAACTGTAAAACACTTTGAATTGCCTTGTGTATGAATTGTGCTCTACAAATAAACTTGCCTTGCCTTGCCTGATACAGAGCCTGGTCTTTAGCCCGAGTCGGCTGCTCTCTCCACGTGGACAACTTGAGAAGTAGCGAGTGGCAGGGCCCGATCGATATTTGGCTATTTTACAATATCGGCCAATATCCCCCGAACCTAAAGTGATAGACTTCCCGTTTTTTGCACTGGAAAGGGCTCAGTCAAGCATTGTGGTGAAAATCGGTCCCAAGTTTGTACACCTTTTTTGATATAATATATCAATATATATATATATTTTTTTAAATATTTGCTGTAGACTTTTGCATATAATTTTGGAACCATAAGAGAAATGCCCTTTTTTGCTTTTGAATCTGCTGATTTTTGTCTTTCAAGCAGTGGCGGGCCGTGGGGTTTCAGTCAGGGCCTTCAATAGCAACCTTGGTTCACGCAGTCAAATGCATATAAACTGATCGACAATAGGCGTACGGGTAAAACTGCCTTTTTGCGTGGCACTTGTTCGCTAAAGGATTTGTCAACAACACAAACCAAAGCAGCGGTGCCTCCGACTCCAAACAAAAGCAAACACCTTTGGGAACACTCGTACTACCATACGGAAACACACAACACATTACGGCGGAGACGAGCGCGTTATAATGTGGAAACAGGCGACTGTTTTTAGGGGATGTTTTGTTGACAAAGCGAGTAAAATAAAAAAGATACTAAACTTAAAGTTTGGTGCTATTTGAGATCCCTTTTTTATAGCGCTCGTAGTCTCGTACCTGTTCCCTGCCCGAGTCCCAGCACAGCTGGCGCGGGGAAACTTCTCCTGTCCGGGGAGGCGAGTGTCTACGTCCCGCTGTCGTTCCCGCTGCTTTGCTCTCGAAGCTCTTTATAATGAAGGGGCGCAAAATATCCGTGATCAGTAAATCCACTTCATTTTGCCTCGTTCAGACGTTTCCAAGAGGAATATCTGTTTATCCGGTTCTCTTCTGATTTCTTGGAACGTCTTGCCCATGCGCGGTTACATTAGCGGTTTTCCCAGGCGAACAAAACGTAGGGGAAGCTACTGAGCTACTGAAGGCCCTGGGGGCCGTACTGTCAATGTACATCGAATTCTGAATGGCTGATAATTCTGTCAGTCACGCTGGCTGTCAATCATGTGTGCGGCCTGACAACACAGGGCCTGAGGAGGAGCAGCTCGCCAGACGTGTTTAAGGCACTTTTTGAGTAGGAAATTACAGTTACACATCAACAAAACCAATATAAGCGACTCAACTGTACATTATATAAATAAATTAGAAATTAAATTTACTATTAAGACATTTTACACTTTTTTTTCTTCATTTGATCAGGGCCAGCAGAGAAGGCCCTGCTGTCCCTGACGGCACACCACTGCTTTCAAGCGCCCTCTAAAATACCTACTAAACATGAATGTCCTAAATAAATCACCCCTATGCCTCGCATATAGCACCCCCTGCTGTCACAGTTCAACACTGAAACATTAGAATCATCATACACAGAATTATATTATTCTTTTAAAATTTGGCCAAAAAATATCAACTGTGCATAACTGCATCGGCCAATCAAGAAAAAAACATATCGGTCAACCTCCATTAGATATATTTCTATACATTTCTATGATTGGGGCTTCTCCTTTACATCCAAAGAAACATTTATTTCGTGGAGACATTTTAATGATCGAGAAATGAAAATTAAATGGTAAATGGTCTCAACTTATACAGCACTTTTCTACCTTCATTTGGCACAAAGCGTTTTACAGCAAAGAACCAGGGACCGCAGACACTGGAGGCAGGGTGGGTGAAGTGTCTTGCCCAAGGACATAACGGCTGTGTGCATGTTCAGGAGCTGGAATTCGTATCCTGGACCTTCCGATCATGAGACTACCCACTCTACCACTGGTAAATGTTTGCACAACTGCAGCAGAAAAAGCTTTGTTTTCTTGAGTGAGCAGCGTGAGAGCAGGTCTGTGCTCTTCCTGGGTACCTTCCTGAGAAAGGTGCAAACGGGTATTTCCAGAGCATAGAACACACCAAGGCAGGGCAGAGCAGGATTCCTCAGAAAAGCCTGAATTGATCATAAACGCACTCCATAAGTCCTAACCATACCGGAAAATCACCATAACTGGCCAAACTAAAAGTCCAGTTTACATAATAAGTCAGCTTTACATAGTTTTTCTTTGAACATAACATTGAATTAAAATACTTTTCTTTTTCATCTGTCTGTCGCAGGAGTGTTCACGGCGCCGGTCAAAGGCCTGTACGTCTTCCACTTCAGTTTCAATCCCACGCCGTTGCATCGCTGAGGAAAAACAGCGTCAAATTGGCCTACGCTTTCGACAAATCCCCCTTGGACACAACCGACTCGTCCACCCGCGTCGCCGTGGTAACCCTGGAGGCGGGCGACTCCGTGTACATGGAGCTTGAGGATCAAAGTTACTTTTATGATTACCACGGAGACCACAACAGCTTCAGCGGCTTCCTGCTCTCCCGCATGTGAGCGTCCTCGCTGTAGCCCTGTGCTAACGTGCCGCAGTGTGTGTAGACTCTTTGGGATGTGCTGGAGAAGGCTTTGTGCAGTGGTCACACTCTCCCATCTTCAATATGAGATCTTGGTGAAAAATAAATGCAACATTTAATCTTTTGACATTGCAGATGTTGTGGAATTTCTAATTAACTTTAGACTATTGTCAAGCAAAACAGCCTGAAGTTACTTAGAAATTCCACAACAATAATTGGCGTTGTCGGCAGGGTCGCGTGTTGATCGAGACCAGTGGAAATCCATCCCGGGAGACAACCAGGTACACAGTTTAGATGAGAGCTGTCCTTGAGCGGCATCTGGCAGAGTAGCTCAAAGATTGACTGTAATCAAAGCTAAAGGCGCCCCAAAATATCATTACTTATTTTTTGTGGTGACAGGCAGCGTATAATACACATGTTAAGTAAGGATTAAACAACTCGGAGCTGTGCATTAGACGGTGCGTTACTCCTTGTTACTACTTGTTTTCATTTCCTAAACTCGCTAAATATGCCAAACTACAGGGACTATTTTATGTGGGCTTTTAAGCGGCCACTGTCTGAAGGCTCGTCTCAGAGAGAGCATTCTCTCGCTGCTGCGAGAATCTCCGTCAGGCTCAACGAAACAACATAAGCACACACTGCATCACCAGACTCACAGCACAACAGGACTAACTTTGCTCTTTTCCGTGGAAGTAAACACCGATATGCGGCACTCCTGGGCAGGAGTTATTTCACTTTTACGCTGTTTAACCTAAAGCTAGTAAGCTAGCTAGCAACATGTAGCTCAACAAGCTCAACTGAAACAGCTGCAGTGGAGTCGCTTACACCTTGGCCTCACGAACTGAAACTTTTATATGTGACTTTACTAATCCAGCCAAATATGCTTAAGAGCAGGGATAATTTTATATACGTCTGAAAATAATGAATAGTGCCGTAACCGTTTACAGTAGAAATGGAAAGCTCATATTTTATTAACAGAAGCCTAACCTAGCTGCTTGCTCTCCTCTATTCCCCATTCATCAAAAGTTTTGTTTTTGCCCAAACGTTGAAATTAACCACAAAATCCATCTCATTCATGTCAGTCACTAATTAAGCGTTTGTCTGATTCAGCTGTGTTATGCGTTGCTATGGCGATGCCCGCAGCGGAGTGATATCCCAGTGATTTAACTACCGGACTACGTGTGCGGTTATACGAAAATAATGCACGCCTGTTAGCACCCACCAGCCAATCAGAATCAAGTATTCACCCAGACCATGGTATAATCCTGTATAATCAGTCTGTCTCCTTCTGTAGAACAAAACATGCTGTTCCACCTGCTGATGTCATGAGGTGGTGGATTCACTAAATTGAGTCTTTTGCCAATGTGGAATCAATAAAGTTCTATTTCATCCTCAGCTTCGGTTTTCAGCTTTATTTATCTAATATAACGACTCTTTCACAACCTGAGGGCTACTTCAGAAAACTATCGCAGAAATACACCACCTCCATCTGTGTTCGGGACGCGAGGACAAGAGTGAGACGAACAAATAGGCAAACTTTATAAGGAAGCGCTCAGAGCTCGCCGTGCGCTGGTGTTTTACCCTCACAGAGGACAGAGACACTCTGAGAAGACCCGCTCTCACCCAGACATTAACTCATTGACTGCCAGCCATTTTCATATCAGAGAGCTCCCCACTGCCAGAGGTTTTTCAGGATTTTGACTGTTAAAAATTGAAAATTGAGTTCTTGGTCTATGTCAACACCAAACCCACCAAAAGAAAGATTAGACTCTCTTCTTTCCTCATGTTGGGACCAGACAGCAGCGGTTGTAGCCGAAAGTGTGGTCTGGTCCATGAATATTAAAGACCGGTCCGGACCATTACGGACCATGACCTCTAGGGGCGCTGTGCACTGGTCCGAGTGGTCCCTGGTGGTCCCTGAGATGGTCTTTCGGTCCCTCAAATGGTCTTTGGGCTGAATTAATGGTCCCTGTGGATTATGTGTGGCAGGAGTGGAGTCCTGAGTGGTCTCTATCAATATGTTTCGTTCATTTTGAGGAAAACCAATGATTCGCGTTGGGAAAATTTTTTTTATGCTTTTCGACATCATTTGTTTTAAACATTGCTCTATATTAATTCCAACCAACTGAAATACGCGAAATAGCGACATTAGTGATTTCTTTTTATTGTACTCATTGGGACTGTAGACAACATGTATTGACATTCAGTCATGCGTTGGAGAAGTTGTGTGGCCTAATGGGTTCCATGCGGCGCTGGGATATCAAAGGGTCGTGGTTCAAATCTAACATCAGGCTAAATTTTTGGTTTCAAAAGTAGCATTTTACGGTTTATGATAATGATTCTTTGTATCATTAATAGCTGTGCAATTTTTAAAATCTCAAAATAAACTGAATTGCAAAAATGCATTTATTTATTGGATCAATAGGCCTATTTATGTTTTTCTCAGTGGGTGCCCTAGCCTGGGAATACGCTTGCTGCTGTGTGCGCTCGAATCATTTCAAACATCACAGCAGTGTGGCAGGAACCAGTCATAAACCACGGGGACCACTGATTCAGACCAAAGACCATCTCAGGGACCGGTCCCTGACTGGTCCAGATCACTCGGACCAGTACTCCTTGATGCTTGTATGAGGCAGGAACCAGTCATAAGCCACAGCTACCATTGATTCAGACCATAGACCACGTCAAGGACCACGGTCTCTGCTGTTACAGACCACTGATGAACCAGTAACTGAAGTGAATTGACAACTACGGGTCTGTTAGTAGGGACTCATAAAATGGGAGAAAATACTACTATTCAATGCATGAACTTTATTTGGGATTAAGCTGATGACCAAACTGCAAAAAAGCATCCAAAGATCACATTAATTGTTACAATAAACAAATCAATTCATAGAGATATACAGGAAATCAATTCATCGATCATCTGCACTATGTAGTTACAGAAATATAAAACAAGATAAAAAGGGGAGTTAACATATTTTAATAAATTAATCATTGATCACCATATACCCTACTGCAAAGGATTCTGTCAACAAATAAGTGCCAACTGCTCTGCTCGTGGGGCTCCACACGTTGACTGGGGAACCCACTGGGAAAAACATAAATGCTGATCCAGTAAATAAATGCATTTTTGTAATTCAATTTATATGAAGATTTTAAAAACTGCACGGCTATTAATGATACAAAGAATCATTATCATGAACCATAAAATGCTACCGTGTTTTTGAAACCAAAAGATTGTCTTGATGCCAGATGTACCATGAACCTTTGGTATCCGCACGGAACCCATTAGGCCACACAACTTCTCCAACGTATGGCTGAATGTCAATACATGTTGTCTACAGTCCCAATGAGTACAATAAAAATAAATCACTAATGTCGCTATTTCGCGTATTTCAATTGGTTGGAATTAATATAGAGCAATGTTTAAAACATAAATGATGTCGAAAAGCATCCGGAAAAATAATATGACTTTGAAATAAAAATCTTCCCAACGCAAGTTGTTGGTTTTCCTCAAAATGAATGAAAAATATTGATAGAGACCACTCAGGACTCCACTCCTGCCACACATAATCCACAGGGACCATTAATTCAGCCCAAAGACCATTTGAGGGATCGAAAGACCATCTCAGGGACCACCAGGGACCACTCGGACCAGTGCACAGCGGACCAGTGCACAGCGCCTCTAGAGGTCATGGTCCGTAATGGTCCGGACCGGTCTTTAATATTTATGGACCAGACCACACTTTCGGCTACAACCCCTCTCGGACCAGAGCCGCTTTATCCAACGGGCTAGGAAGGGATGGAGACCAGGGGCCAACCATAGCCAAGGGCCTATCAAAATTAAGGAAGAAAAAAAAGAAAAGGTGATTTGTTGATTTTCATGTCAATCACTTCACTTTGCGGCATGACTAACGTATGCGATGATTGCACTGCGCTCCTTTGTGTGTACCTGGAGTAGGCCCGTCCTACCTGGCCCAGAGGGCCTATCAAATATCGAGTTTCATATTATATTGTAATTTGTTTGTTTTACCTGTCAATCACATACTGCGGTATCAACTGACCAATTGGCTATAATTTGTCATAGCTTCACATTGCTACTATGACAAATTCTAGCCAATCCAAGCGCAGAGAAATTTCAGATGTAACCTATGTAGGCATTATGGTGCGTACAGACCAAACGCTGACACGCCACCAACTTCCATGTTAACCCTATGTAGACGCTTCGACGCGCGTCGAAATGTAAGCAAAGATGTCCGCGCGTATGAAGCGTTCCAAATGCGAGCAGATGAGGATTAACGCGCGTCAAAACCAGTGAGAACAGCGCGGTACAGAGCAGCGATGCCCCGCCCACTGCTTCATGCACTCAAGTAATCACAATCTACACGTGCGTTCATTTACGCCTTGTTAACCAATCAGGGACTGGGCTCAAATAGTGAGCACAAGCGTCACCTGTTACCTGCAGCAGTGGCGCAAAAAGGGCAAACGCAATATATGCCTTTCATAGGGGCGCCAATAGTGATGTGTTCTTTTTAACAGTCTGTGTGTGTCGGTCGTGAACGATCCGGCTCTTTTGAACGAGTCTTTACAGTGAACGATATGAACAGGTTCGCGGTGGTGAAGTGTTTTTTTTTTATTCCTCTTTGGGGGAGGGGCGTCACTTTAGTTGTGCTGCTTATTTTGCGAAACAAAAGTCACTGCTGGAGTGGGGCAGAGAGGAGTGCAGAGGGACTGTCATCTCCACCGCTGCTGCTGCAGTCCTAAAAAAAAGTCCTAATGAAATAATAAACACGGTTACAGAGGAGATCGCGTTGAAGCTTGCGTTGTTTTCTCCCCTCTTGCGCGAGGGAGAGAGAGGGAGAGGAGGAAAAGTTACATGAATGAAGCAACAGAAGCTTTTAATCGGGCCGTGTGATTGTTTTTTTTTGTGATAACAAACTCCATTGAGGGAAATATCGATGTTATATAGTGTGAAATAGTGACATTTTCATTAAAATAAAGTCAATTCAGAGGTTATTTATTTTCTTTAAAAACAACCATCAAAGAGCCATGTGTGTGTTTGTGTGTGGGAGGGGGGGTAGTTGCGGTAGTTGCGCCCCTGACCTGCAGCATGGAGGAGAAGTTGATCATGGCGGTTTGCGCTCGGCCTGAGTTGTATGACACGCCTCCTAATTATGACGCTTGCAAAACTTCACGCGCCAGCAAACGGGCGTTTCTCGCGAGTGTGAAGCGGCAATGTTTGGCGTCCAACTAGAGGCTGACGGAGCGTGGACGCACGTTTGGTCTGAATGCACCTTTAGGGTTGCCAACCGTCCCTTAAAATACTTAATCCTCCTGTATTTTAAAAAATAAAGGTGCATCCTGTATTGAATCAATAAGGGACAGCTTTTGTCCCGTATTTCGAGGATCCTCCCTGTCTCCTAATATAACAGATCCATGCCCGTAATAAGATCAGCAGCAACTCAGTCCGCTCCCATGTGCGCGGGTTTAATGCGCCTTAATATAACAGCATTTATCATGAAATCATCAACTTTACAAACTAATCCATGAACGAAGTCTACTGTTCCCAAGCTTTAGCCCGCTTTTTATTTCATATCAATCGGCCTCATAGTTTTGGTTTTAGAGATCAATTTAGGAAGCATAATGAAGGAAACAGGCAATAATACAGTGCAGCGTGCGGTTACAGCACGATGTCGGCCACACAATCTTTCCTCTGATCTGATCCTCTGAATCTGCCCAGTTTAAAAGCAACAAAAGTCATGAATCCTGGTTTAAAGTTGAGTCTTTAGACTCGTCTGGAGCCTGTGTCTCCTCCTCACTGCTTAGCGCGATGAGCAGCTACAGATGGAGGAACAGGGGCGCAGCTGACTAGGCAGAGGGACTGGGGCCCAACAGCAGAGGGGCCCCAGGGAAATACTTACACAGGATTTTGACAGTACATAAAAAATAAATAAATAAATAAAATAAATAATAAAAGTACTCTAATTGCAACTATAAAAATCAGTGTTGCTTTTCTTTTCTTCTTCTTCTTCTTATTAGTTTATTTAAACAGGGACAATGCACATTAATTAACATCACTGTAAATGTGCCAGTTTTAGCTCCAAAGCTAATTTTCAACTGTAGTCCTTGGGCAAGATGTAGATTGCCAACAATATAATAACAACAACAATCATTATTAACCTAAAAATGATAAAACAATTCATTAGTATGAGCTCACACACAACCTATGTTAAAATTCGGCACAAACACTACACCATAGACAATTACACACAACAGAATTACAACGGCAGCAGGCATTAGCACAAAAGCAGCAAAAATAAAATACATTAACATTGATGTGCACAAGTTTGATTCTCAAGTAACCAAGATTTTAACTTATTTTTAAAGGACCTTAATGTATCGACATTGCGTATGTGAGAGGGGACAGTGTTCCAGAACTGGACTGCTCTCACTGAAAAGGCCGACTGACTGGAGGTACTTTTCCTAAGGGGACTAACAGGTTATTTGAGGTGGCATTTTAGGAAAATAATCCGAATGCAGTTCTGATTTTCATCACCGTATAAGGCTAATTTAAACAGCATATTTTTGCCTAAAATACACCAAATTACACAAAATTGTATCTGATTATTCCAAAATTTCCTGGGTAGGCCTGGCTGTTGCTCTAACTTTCTTGGAGTATCTCAAACAAGAGCACACAGAAAGAAAATGCTTTAAAACTTTTTTTTTTTTTTTTATAAATAAATAAAAGTAATATAAAACACCTTCGGTTACATGTAATCTACACACAGCCTTTCATATATCAGCCTAATGTAGCATTCTGAGTCTTCTAGATAAGAGTTCCACCACCTCCCAAAGTCCACTTTAACCACAGCTAATAAGCATGCAATACCTAACCTTATAGAAAGAAAGTGCTTAACCGGTAAAATATATAATATATAACATTAATAAATAAATAAATAAAAGATCCAACATTTTTGTAAAAGTTGTAACCTGAGTTACTCTTTTTGGGAAGACCAGAGAGCAGGGCATTACAGTAGTCGATACGACTGGTGATAAAAGCATGCATTAGCGTCTCCGTGTTGGCCCGAGAGAGAATGGGGCGGACTCTGGCTATGTTTTTAGATGGTAAAAACCTATCTTTGTGATATTCTTAATGTGTGGAATTAAAGTCAGCTCTGAGTCAAAAATCACACCCAGGTTCTTCACCTGTGAGGAAGGATTAAAAGACAGTGACTGTAGTTTGGGTAAAGGTTTCTCTCTCTGGGCCTCAGGACCAATGACTAAAACTTCAGTTTTGTCCTGGTTAAGCTGGAGAAAGTTTTCTGCCATCCAGGATTTGATATCTAAAATGCAGTTAAAAAGTGCGTCTATTGGCCTGGTGTCATCAGGACACATGGAGATGTACAACTGTGTATCATCAGCATAACTATGAAAGTTGACTCCATGTCTCCTGATGACATCACCAAGAGGGAGCATATACAGGTTAAAAAGCACTGGCCCTAAAATCAAACCCTGGGGCACACCACATGTCATTTTATGGACCTTAGAGGAGCAGGTATCCACACTTACCATGAATGTCCTGTCTGTGAGGTAGGATGTAAACCATTTGTGGACAGCACCAGAGAGGCCGATGTGTTCTAAACGAGTTAAAAGAATAGTGTGGTCGACTGTATCAAAGGCAGCGCTCAGATCCAGTAGAACCAACCCTGTGACCTTCTGTGAGTCATAATTTAATCTAAATTTTATCTAAACCACAGCACCATCTCTGTGTTGTGGTTTACCCTAAAGCCAGACTGGAATTTCTCAAGGACGTTATCTGCAGTAATAAAATCATTAAGTTGGATAAATACAAGTTTTTCTAAGATTTTGCTTAAAAATGGATACCGGTGTAAAATTGTTAAAATCATTACAGTCCAAATTGCTCTTCTTCTGCAGAGGCCTAACCACCGCCCCCTTAAAGGCAGCAGGTAAGGGTCCAATGTTAAAATGTAACTTGACCTGTTAAGATGTTTTTGATTGAAATAGCTTTTGATTTCAGTAAATATGACCTCCTAATGCTACAAATTCAACAAATGACCATTTTCAGTTAATTACAAGTTTTAAAATGTATTGAAACGCTGTTGTTCATAATAACTTGGAACAGTAAATTTTAAGTTGTATATTACATATATATATTTTTTTAAATACTGTTATCACTGGGAGGTTTTTTCATCCATCCATCCATCTTCTTCCACTTGTCCGTTCCCGGGTCGTGGGGCAGCTGTTGGAGCTGCCCAAATCACATTGCACCAGCCCCTATGGCTCCTCCTGCAGGTGGTGGGTCCACAGAAGGACGGCCTCATGGTTCTAACCGGGCCTGTTGGTCTCTCATAAGGGGCTTCTGAACCGCTCTTTGTCTGACCCGTCACCTAGGACCTGTTTACCATGGGGGACCCTACCAGGGGCACGAAGCCCCCGACAACAGAGCTCCAGGATCATTTGGGCGCTCAAACCCCTCCACCACGTTAAGGTGGCGGTTTCAAGAGGGGAGGTTTTTTCAATCACATTCAAATTATACTTTAACAGTTAAATTTAGAAAATCTTATACTTTAAATCATCCTATAATAATTTGGAACACAGTGTACTCCTGAAACACTGTCCTCTTCAAACTCTGATGGTGAGACATAGAATTGGTAACCTTTTTTACTCTGTTCATCATCATCTTATTTAAGTGCATTAGTAAAATATCTGATTCCAATGCTACAGTTTTTATCTTTCCATCAGGAAACAATCTTCAGATCATCAAATGAAAAACAGCAGACTTTGGTATTTGTTACGCAATTTACTGCAAGAGAAACAAGACGTTTCCAGAAAAGACAGTTGGAGCTCTGTCTTTTCTGGGAAAGGCCTGTTTCTCTTTGATTGGTTAAGCCCTGGGAGGCGTCTGTGTATAAAAGGTGTGGGCAGCGTTTGGGCAGAGTTTTCTTTTAAATTCCTAAAACAGGATGCAGACTGCGGTGCTGGTGCTGCTGTTCGGGGGGTTTCTGAGTGGGCTCCACGCAGAAGGGGATCAGGACACTCCGGACCTGCTCTCGATGGTGACGAAACTCCAGAGCCAAGTCCAGTCCCTCCAGAGCCAAGTCCAAAGCCTGGAGAGCAGCCAGGCTCAGCTGCAAAGTGAGTATCACAAGAAAAAAAAAATCCTCTTGTTTAACGCCGAGGTGGAGCAGTTCAGATTGCAGATGTTTGAAGCTGGTTTATGGTTAAAGACACACACATTGGATCTTTATTTGTCTTTCAGGAGGCTCTCCTGTGGCGTTCTATGCTGCTTTCTTCACAAAGTCTGAGGAGGGAAACCACGGGCCATTCAACATCGCAACGACCATCAAATACAAGCAGGTTATTACCAACGTTGGCAATGGATACAACGCTGCCACAGGTACGGCTGCACCTCGTTCAGATTAATATTTCACATCTGCCGGTCCTCATCTGAGCTCTGGAGGAAAATAAAGCTTCGCTCTCTTATAACTGCTGTTGAGGAGGGGGGAAAAACCATGGTCCAAAACACGCTCCAACCTGCAGGTTTAACCATAATTTACAAAAATGACATTAAAAAGCTGAATGTAAAGCTTTTAAGCTTTTGCCACTTGATGCTACCTGTATAAACATGGGCTTATTCATCAGCAAAAAGGTTGTGCTGAAAGTAAAGCCAAAGTTATTGCTGTCAATCAATTCATTTTTCATCCTCTTACCCCCCGCCTTAACCACGAACATTTTGTCCAGATCGGCTGGAGCTTACGGCTTATCCGTTAAATTCTGTTATATTTATACAAACATTTCTAGAGGTGCTTTGTGGGTGTGGTCCGTGTTGAAACGGCCGTTCTGGTGGGTTATAGGTTCTCTTTGCCGGTGGGGCAAATCACAAATCAAAAATCAAAGTATGATGTTGCTTAATGTAGGATTGATAATGTAATTATAAAGGTAAAGTTAAATTACAAAAGGGTACGTTGTGTGTGCATGCTGTGTCCCTGGGCTCTTGTGTCGTGTACTTTGTGTCATGCTCCCTGTACTAGTGTGATTTGATTAATTGTTTTTATTTCAATGATGTCGGGGGTGGGTGCTTATAAGCTTTTGCTTCAGCCCACTCCTTTTGAGCAGAATTTTAACTGCTCAAATAAACTAATAAACTAAACTAAACTAAACTATAAGCCAGGGTAACGCCTCATTTGAAAGCTAAGACCTTTTTTGCCGCCACGTTTTTGTCACATTTTTTGAAACGCTGTCGTATTTTTCTCTCGTATTTTTTGGTGTGTTTTCGTAGTTTTTGTGTTGCATTTTCACTGTCCTTTTTCTATGCGTTTTTTTTTCTTCTTTTTTTTCAAAGTTATTTTTATTGAACTTTTTCACAAAGTACATGTAAAGAGCTGTCAAAACACAGTACAATGTTAAGTTTTTTCCCCTCGCCCCCGAACAACAACAAAAATAAAAAAATAAAAAATGGTTAATATGGTATATTTATACACTGGAAAAGATGAGATGATAATGAAATAAGAACTCTCAAGAAAAATGACAAAAAGATGTATCCACCCAAAACAGAAAATAATATATAAAAAATTAAATAAAAACAAAACAAGGTTTCCAATTTTATGACTTAAATAAATGCAGGTACAAAAATACTGCATTCAATAAAACAATATGAATGGCAATGAGAAAAAGAAAAAGAGGAAAAAGCAACAACATAAGTTTAGCCAGCTTAGGAATGAATATTACGAGAAGGTAAAGTCTGAATACAATCAAAGAAGGGCTGCCATATCTTTAAAAATTTGCTCGTAGACCCACGTAAGGTAAACTTAATTTTCTCAAGTCTACTGAAATGAAGAACATCTCTGATCCAAGCCTCATACAACGGAGGGGATGGAGATTTCCAATACAATAATATTCTGTGTCTCGCCAATAATGTGAGAAATGCTACAAAGTCTCTTTTAAGCTTGGACAATGACACAGTGTCAGGAGTCGTTCCAAATAAGGCAAGCAATGGATCCGGATGAAAAGTCAACTGAAATGTATTTGATAGGGTTGTGAAAACATGAGACCAATACTGTTGAAGGAATGGGCATGTCCAAAACATGTGTATTAGATTGGCAGGAGTCTGATGACAACGGTCACAATCAGGAGTCACATTAGGATAGATTTGAGAAAGTCTGAGTTTAGTCCAATGAGTACAGTGCAAAATCTTGCATTGTATTAACCCATGCCTAGCACACAATGAAGAACAATGAACCCGACACAGGATTTTATCCCAAGAATCATCATCAATGGTAAAACCCAAGTCCTGCTTCCATGATGCCTTAACCGCTGATAAAGAGGAGTCACAGAAAGAATATATTCTTTCATATAAAAAAAGAGATCTGACCTTTCGATAAAGGAGGTGACTGTAAAACTATATCAATACCATGGTTAGGTGGCCTGGATGGAAATTGAATTCTTGAATATAACTAATATAACGAACCTGTAAGTAACGAAAAAAGTTACTTTTCGGGAGGTCAAATCAGGTCAGAGGTCACTGAAAGACTTTATACCAAGAGTTGCCCAGAGACTGAAAGCACTGTGGACAATAGAGGGAGATCTCTCTTCCACCTCCTCCGTGCTTCCACTTTTGCCCTCATACCGCTCCAAGAGCAGGTGTGCTGAATGCGCATCACCGGGGTTTGGCACAGTCACGTAAAGGGCCTGTCACAATTGGCGCACGGGCACTATGCGATCGTTTGCAGCCTCAAAATATGAAGGTCGTGCGAACACTCTCTTTTGGCGCACGGGCATCAGCACGAGCGACCGCTATTGACCGCATGAAAAGGTGTGAATCGCAGTTGGATCATCGGTCGCAGCTGACTGTCATGCATGCACAAAATTCAGTTGCGGTCGATTGCGACTGAATATAGCCGCAGCAGGCCGCTACGGTCGCGAGAATGGTGAAAGATAAATCGTCTCAGTCACGCAGATGGTGAGAGACTGGTGAGCGCCACTATCAGTCTCGTAGAGGCTAGACGCTGTTTCCTCTTCCCCCGTTTGGTCTAGAGCGCGGATCGGGCCGTTTTTTTTCTGTCCGAGCCCGGCCCTTGGAGGGGACGGGGGATGGGGGTGATCGTAAACCCGCTGTTACCTCATAGCGCAGGTGAATTTAATACTTGTCAGAACTTCTCTCAGTCCGTGCGCTTAGAGCCAACGCTACGGCTACTACACACTCCAAAACCCACACATATTGAAATAATATCCAGGAGAGGGAGAGAGGAAAGTGTCAGAGAAATGTAGGCTCGTAAAACTATACTGTCACCAAAGTACAAAGAATCAGGAAACCATTTTCATTCATATCTTAGAAGCAACAGCACGAGCTGTAGGTCTGTAGACACCATAATGATATAGATTAAATATTGTGCGGGTAGCAGCTACCCGCCGACCCGTCCGTGTGTTATCACTACCCACCCGCAAACGACAGAGTCAGAAGTCAGACAGAAGCTGGTCACTTCCCCGGAGCAGGGCCTGAGCTCAGGGTCTTGCTGAGCTGGTGCGTAAAAGCACTGGGCCCAGTTTATTTTATTTTTTCCCACAAAAACAAACGCTAAGTCAACTAAACAGGCCCATTTTAATTTTACACCAGTTTGATTTGTTTTAACGCGCTGATGTGTCCGAGTCCGACCCGAGCCCGAAAATAAATTCTAAATATTTGTCCGAGCCGGTTGTAGCACTCTAGTCCGCACCACTGCCCGCACTCAACGTCTGTTGCCCGTGAAACACTCGCTCACCAGCCGCTCACAAGCCTCTCACCATTCGTTTTCTTCCTTGCACCACTCGCATTTGGACACTATCAAAATCAACCGCATCCAGTCGCAGCCCGTGCTCTATTGTGACTGTGACTGCGATTTCTTAAAGGTCTACTTTGCGATCTTTGCGACTGATGGCGATTTCAATTTTGGCGCAGAACAAATGGAGGACAAAGTCGCTGCGGTCAATGCGCCAATTGTGACAGGCCCTTAACAGAGGTAAAGGAGGAAACAGGGATGTGCTATAAAAATCAGATCAAATCAAACCCATGCAAACAGACTAAACTCCTGCTGATGCCGGGTCACGTGACCCGATGCACGCGGCCATGGAGAAACTATATTTGCACAGTTTGAAGGTATAAAATGCTGCTTATCTGTCCATACATCTGATATTACAGCGTTTATAGAAATCTCCTCCTTGAATAGAATGGCCAGTTTCATCGATGCCGTCAGTGTTGCAGCCGGACAATAATATGGCCCGTACAGAGAACTTCCTTTGTTGCAGACGAATAAAAGATAATTGACATACTGACGCTCTGAGCTTCACTTTTTTGTATTTTACTTTTTTTATTGTTTTACTATTTTAGTGCCAGATTGAAAACTCAAAATTTAAGCCATTTAGAGTGATTTTGTTTCATTACATAAAACGAAAAAAGCTCATAGCAGACATTTTGGATTTCAATTTGAAAAATGAATCATACACGGACCGAATATAAACAACTTAATACAATTAAGTCAGTAATACTGAAACAAAGGAATAACAATAACAAATATCAAGGCTGCTGATTGTAGTTATGGAACCGGAGAGGCAGCACCTCCCAAGTCCCTGGTGACAAAGTCAGTAGCAATAGCTGGGTCAGTAAAACTTGCGAACAGTTAGATCAGGAAGTGTGATCCTTAGCTCAGAAGGGTAGAACAGGCCAAACTTGATCCCAGGGCAGGAGTGGAGGAGGGCATTAACATGGTGAACTGTGAGCGTTTTTTGGCTAACGCTGGCGCAAAATCAGGGAAGATTTACAGCTTCTTGCCTTGATAAAGGAGAGGGCGGCTTTCCCGGCACAACGCAATATTTCCTCCTTACACAGTGATTTTAGCTGCTAACAGTGCTAGTTAGCCAGGAAATACCGTGGCTTCGGTAGCAGCCCACCACGCCAGAGCAAGGCCTGTAACCGATGCAGCTTGTCCAAAGGCCCATAATTATCAGCAGGTTGACTTAAAAACAACTTGTCGACTTACACAAAAAAGTTAAAAGTGCTTAAAATAAATGTTTTGTCACTATTTGGCCTCGCTTCGGGAAACACGTCTTCACCCCATGGTGTCCAACAGTGCCCCCCCTTTCTGTGCGTTGTTGACGCTTTTCTGTCATGTTTTCATCACTTTTTTGTCGCTCTTTTGAGACTTTTTTCCAAGAAGCTTTTAGATTTGGGTAAAACCAAAAAGTCTCCACATGGTCGGCTTGAGAAGTAGCGGGTGGCAGGGCCCGACCGATATATCGATAGGCAGGTATATCAGCCCGATATTTGGCTATTTTACAATATTGGCTATTGGCCAATATCTCTGGAATCTAAAGTGATAGACTTCCCGTTTTTGCACTGGAAAGTACTCAGTCAAACATTGCGCTGAAAAACCGTCCCAAGTTTGTAAACTTTACCAGATTTTTGCATATCATTTTGGAATCATAAGAGATAGAGACTTGACCTTTTTTGTGTTGGAATCTGCGTTTTTTTGGTCTTTCAAGCTCCTTCTAAAATACCTACTAAACATGAATGTTCTAATGTCCTGGGCGGCACGGTAGTACAGCGGTTAGAGCTCGTGCTTCACAGCTAGAAGGTCCGGCGTAGGTTTCCTCTGGGTACTCTGGTTTCCCCTACCACTAAAAACATGTACAATAGGCCAGGATGAATGTGAGTGTGTTTGCGAGTGCGCATGGGGGACAACGGATGCAAATTAGCCCAAGGCTACAATCCGGTGTGGCTTGTTTACATGCATGAGACCCATGTATGTTCATTAACATGCACTGTCCTGACCAAATAAACCAATAAAAAAAAAAATAAAAAAAAATACATGTCCCGCATACAGCGCCCCCTGCTGTCAGAGTTCAACACTGACATGTTTAGAAGCATCATATATAGAATTATAGACGACTTTTATACTTCAATACTTTTTTCTCTCTTTTCATCTGTCGCAGGAGCATTCACGGCGACGGTCAAAGGCCTGTACGTCTTCCACTTCACCATGTTCGGCAGTTTCAATCCTACGCCCAACGCCGTTGCATCGCTGAGGAAAAACGGCGTCAAACTGGCCTACGCTTTCGACAAATCCTCCTCGGACAACCACGACTCGTCCACCCGCGTCGCTGTGGTAACCCTGGAGGTGGGCGACTCTGTGTACGTGGAGCTTCAGGCGCAGAGTTACTTTTATGATAACCGAGGAGACCACAACAGCTTCAGCGGCTTCCTGCTCTCCCACATGTGAGCGTCCTCGCTGTAGCCCTGTGCTAACGCGCCGCAGTGTGTGTAGACTCTTTGGGATGTGCTGGAGAAGGCTTTGTGCAGTGGTCACACTCTCCCATCTTCAATATGAGATCTTGCTGAAAAATAAATGCAACATTTAATGTTTTGACATCGCAGATGTTGTGGAATTTCTAATTAACTTTAGACTATTGTCAAGCAAAACAGCCTGAAGTTACTTAGAAATTCCACAACAATAATTGGCGTTGTCGGCAGGGTCGCGTGTTGATCGAGACCAGTGGAAATCCATCCCGGGAGACAACCAGGTACACAGTTTAGATGAGAGCTGTCCTTGAGCGGCATCTGGCAGAGTAGCTCAAAGATTGACTGTAATCAAAGCTAAAGGCGCCCCAAAATATCATTACAGTGACTTTTTTGTGGTGACAGGCAGCGTATAATACACATGTTAATCCTGTATAATCAATCTGTCTCCTTCTGTAGAACAAAACATGCTGTTCTACCTGCTGATGTCATGAGGTGGTGGATTCACTAAATTGAGTCTTTCGCCAATGTGGAATCAATAAAGTTCTATTTCATCCTCAGCTTCTGTTTTCAGCTTTATTTATCTAATATAACGACTCTTTCACAACCTGAGGGCTACTTCAGAAAACTATCGCAGAAATACACCACCTCCATCTGTGTTCGGGACGCGAGGACAAGAGTGAGACGAACAAATAGGCAAACTTTATAAGGAAGCGCTCAGAGCTCGCCGTGCGCTGGTGTTTTACCGTCACAGAGGACAGAGACACTCTGAGAAGACCCGCTCTCACCCAGACATTAACTCATTGACTGCCAGCCATTTTCATATCAGAGAGCTCCCCACTGCCAGAGGTTTTTCAGGATTTTGACTTAAAAATGTAAAATTGAGTTCTTGGTCTATGTCAACACCAAACCCACCAAAAGAAAGATTAGACTCTCTTCTTTCCTCATGTTGGGACCAGAGCCGCCTTATTCAACAGGCTACGAAGGGATGGAGCCCAGGGGCCAACCATAGTCAAGGGCCTATCAAAATTAAGGGGGAAAAAAAGGTGATTCGTTGATTTTCATGTCAATCATTTCACTTTGCGGCATGACTAACGTATGCGAAGATTGCACTGCGCTATCAGATATAAGCGAGTTCCATATTATACTGCAATTTGTTTGTTTTACCTGCCAATCACTGAGTGCACTGTGAGAGGAGAGAGAAGGCTCTGTGGCTAACTGCTACCACAGCTAACAGGTGTGTGAGGAGTGCACTGTGAGAGGAGAGAGAAGGCTCTGTGGCTAACTGCTACCACTGCTAACAGGTGTGTGAGGAGTGCACTGTGAGAGGAGAGAGGAGGCTCTGTGGCTAACTGCTACCACTGCTAACAGGTGTGTGAGGAGTGCACTGTGAGAGGAGAGAGGAGGCTCTGTGGCTAACTGCCCGTGGGAGAGGAGTGCTGCTGCTGTCTGCTACATCATGACCACTCGCAGTAAAGGTGGAAATAAAGTCGTCAACACTGAGGAGCTGGAGTATGTAACAATGGAGACTGTGAAAGAGATGCTGGATAACCAAAAGGAGCAGTATGAGACCCTGCTTGGGAGGCAAGAGAAAGTATTCAGCAATTTCTGTCAAATGATCTTGGACTCTACTATTAAAAGGGTGGATTCTCTTGTGGGTGAGATACAAGAACTCAAGGTGAGTTTAAACTACTCACAGAAAGATATTGATGACTTGAAAAAGCAAGCTCTAATGCAGAAAGCTGATTTTAATGGTATTAACAAACTCATCCAAGATTTAAAACCTGAACTGTCTTTGAAGAGCTGTGATGAGCAATTAGACTACATTGAGAATCAGTCCAGGAGAAATAATATTGTAATCACTGGACTTGGTCCTGATAGAGCTGAAGAAACCTGGGAACAAACTGAAGATAAAGTGAAGGAGTTAATTACAAAAAATCTGAAAGTAGAAGCACCAGTGGAGATTGAGCGCGCTCACAGAAATGGGAAATTCAGAGCTGAAAATGACAGACCAAGATCCATAGTAGTAAAACTACTGCGTTTTAAAGACAAACAATTAATCATGGCTCGAGCTAGATCACTGCTGAAGAACTCCTCAATATATATCAATGAGGACTTCTCTGAGAGAGTGAGGAAGAGAAGAGCAGAGCTGCTACCTGCTCTTAAAGAAGCAAGAGCGAGAGGAGACTATGCTGTTATCAGCTATGATCGTTTGGTCGTTAAGCCTAAAATGAGGGACTAAGAGAAATATTGGGAGGAATGGATTATAATGTTGACATTTCTATGGCGTCACACAGACACTCAAATGGATGGGACTCAATTTACCTAATAAAGGATTGAGAATTGCTCATATAAATATTAGGAGTTTAAGAAACAAAGTTCATGAATTATCAAATGTTATGCGCAATGAAAGAATAAATATCATGGCTGTATCTGAGACACATTTAAATCAAACTGTTGATGATGATTGTGTGGCTATTGCAGATTATAATATTTTTAGATGTGATCGGAATCTCTTTGGAGGTGGAGTGGCTATTTACATACAAAGCCAAATTCCTGTCAAAGTTAGGACAGACTTGATGGTTCCTTCTATTGAATGTTTATGTTTGGAAGTGCATATCCCTTATAGTCGACCTATTCTAATTGGCTGCATCTATAGACCTCCAAGCTCAAATGCACTGTATGTTGATGAATTGTGCTCAATTTTTACAAAAATGTCTGACTTAGGCAATGAAATGTATGTCTTGGGTGATGTAAATATTGACTGGCTCTCCAATTCATGTCATCTAAGGAGAAAGTTAAAAAATACAACACGTATCTGTAATTTAAAACAGCTAGTTAAACAGCCTACAAGGATTTTTTGTAATGAGCTGGGACAAACATCTTCAACATGCATTGACCATATCTTCACAAACAATAGTTCGGGCTGTTCGAAGGCAGACTCCATTCCTGTTGGCTTTACAGATCACAATATCATTGCTCTTGTAAGAAAGTCTAAGGTACCTAGAAGTAGACCAAGAGTATTACAGAAGAGAACTTACAAGAATTTTTGTGAAGAAGATTTTGTCACACATTTAAAGGAAATGGATTGGAACCAAGTGCTGAACACAAAAGATGTGAATGTGGCTGTAAAATTATTCAATGACTTATTTCTTTCAGTGGCAGATAAACATGCGCCGCTTAGAAAATTTACAGTTAGAGCAAATAAGGCCCCGTGGATTGACAAGGAGCTTAAGCAGTCTATGGCGCACAGAGACAACTTGAAAAATGAAGCGTGTGTTCTAAAGACATCTGAGAAGTGGAAAACCTATTGTATTGAGAGGAATAAAGTGACTAAACAAAACAGAAAAAAGAAACAAATATATTATAGAAATAAGATAGAGAATAACAAACATGATGGCAAACAACTTTGGAATACCTTGAACGAGTTAATGTGTAGGAGCAAAACCAATTTACCATCATTTATAGAAGTAGACGGTGGATTTCTGACAAAAGGAAAGGATATTGCAAATCATTTTAGTACATATTATGGTGATAAAATTGACAATCTGAGACAAGACACTACAAATTCAGGGTATTTTTGTACTTCATCCAAAATAATCAAAGATTTAATTATTAAAACAAAAATTGTAATTTCACATTTAATATGTTAAGTTCAGCAGAAGTTGAAAAGTCTCTTTTCACGCGAGATGTCAACAAACCATCAGGAATTGATGAGGTGGATGGTCGATTGCTTAAACTTGCTGCAAACACAATAGCTTTTCCAGTCTGTCACATTTTCAACCTAAGCTTAGAGCAGGGAATTTTTCCTCAAATGTGGAAATCGGCCAAAATACTTCCACTCTCAAAAAGTAGAAATGTCAGTCTAACTGCTGTTAACAGTAGACCAATTAGCATTCTTCCGATACTCAGTAAATTGTTGGAAAGAGTTGTTTTTAAACAGATTTTAAATTATTTAAATATAAATGAGATACATTTTGGATCTCAGCATGCATACAGGGAAAATCACTCGACATGTACAGCACTTACAGAAATGACAGATAATTGGTTGTCTTATATTGATAAGAAGTTGATGGTGGGTGCAGTATTCCTAGATTTCAGTGCAGCTTTTGATTTGGTGGATCATAAACTGCTACAAAAAATTATCTGCATATAGATTTGATGCTACACCACTGAAATGGATGAATAGTTACTTAACTTGTAGATCACAATCAGTATTTTTTAATGGAAGCTTTTCTGCGCCTAAACATCTGCAGTGTGGTGTACCTCAAGGCAGTTGTTTGGGACCACTGCTTTTTTCAATTTTCATTAATGATATGCAGTACGGCCTTAAAAGGTGCAGCGCAACTCTCTATGCAGATGACGCCACTGTTTACTGTGCAGCATCAAGTATGTCTGAGCTGAGAAATACACTACAGGATGATCTGCAGTTGTTATTTGACTGGATTCACGAAAACAGACTGGTTTTGAATGTGTCTAAAACAAAGAGTATGTTGTTTAGATCTCGACACCAAGATAGTGACGATCCACTTAACATTGTATTAAAAGACATGCAAATAGAGCAGGTTCATGAGGTAAAACTCCTTGGAGTCACTTTCGATGAACGTTTATCTTGGGATAAGCACATTGACACTGTTGTGAAAAAAATGGGTAGAAATATGGCATGTATTAGAAGGTGCTGCTCATTCATGACACCGGCTTCTAGAGTTTTGGTGGTTCAGTCATTGGCCTTGTCTCACCTGGACTACTGCTCTGTGGTGTGGTCAGGTGCAGCTAAGAAACACATGACGAAACTGCAGACAGCACAGAACAAGGCTGCCAGGCTGGCTCTGGGCTGCCCACTCGTGTGGGGACAGAGCTAGGCTGAGCATCATGCCCGTCTCTCATGGCTCAGAGTAGAAGATAGACTCAAATGTCATTTAATGACTTTCTTCAGAAATATATGCTATAGTCAAAAACCTACTCATTTGTATAACCTTTTACATTATGCGAGAGATCTGCACAACTATCCAACTAGGCAAGCGGCTCAGGGTCATTTGACCCGCCCCAAACCCAGAACAGAAGCAGTGCGTAGGTCGGTCATATTTAGAGCTGTGACTTTATGGAACAAACTGCCACCAGCTGTTAAACAGGCTGAAACAAAGCTCTCTTTTAAAAGACTATTGAAAAGACATTTTCTGATGGAAGCCTAAGTCTGTTTGTGTGTGTATGTCTATATCTATATATACAGTATATTTAAATTCTTTATATGTACAGTATGTGTCCATATGTGTATAACTGAGGAGAGGTTTGTATGTGAAGTGTTTTTTTCAATTTACCTGCATGATGTGAATATTGTAATTGCTTGAACCGGACCCCAGGAAGAGTAGCTGTCCATTTGGAGACAGCTAATGGGGATCCAAATAAATAAATAAATAAATAAATCACATATCAACTGACCAATTGGCTATAATTTGTCATAGCTTCACATTGCTAGGCAATCCAAGCACAGAGAAAGTTCAGACGTAAATGGTCACATTTTTATATAGCGCCTTTCTACCTGCTTTAGGCACTCAAAGCGCTTTACATCAAGGAGCCAGTCACCCATTCACACGCTCATTCATACACCAGTGTACGCAGACACTGGAGGCGAGGTGGGTGAAGTGTCTTGCCCAAGGACACAACGACAGTGGGCACCTGCGGGATTCAAACCGCCGACCCTCTGTTCACAAGACGACCCGCTCTACTCTCTGCACCACCGTCGCCCCGACGTAACTTATGTAGGCATCAATTCAATATTTCTTGATGACGACTCGTTGTGAGAGACAGAAATGTCGGGGAAGAAAAAGTTAGAAAGCTGTGCACAAAAGAGAGAGTGTCGTCATAAAGAGCTGATGAGCTACAGTATTTGCCGAAGCTAACAGGCTTTTTTAAATCAGCGAGCTCAACCAGAGGTGGAACGGCGCCGTGGATGCAGGCAGCTCCACAAGCCGCAGCGAACAAGCACCCGCAGCCGTTGCAGCCAGTGCCTCTGACACTGGAGGCGCAGGCAGCACAGCCGAGAGCGAGAGCGGGGAGGAGATTGTGGGCTCTCAATCCGGTGAGGAGGAGCTGCTGGAGGAGGTGTCACTGCCTTCCCAGTATAGCCAACCTCAGCCTTCAACCACCAGCTATGCAGCTGCAATTTCACCGCTACGCCCAGGCGGGGGGGGGCTCCGCTGAAGCAGACACTCCTCCTGCTGCAGGAGGAGGGGAAGAGAACTCGAATTGTGGACCCTTTTAACACAGACCCTGCTCATTGTGGCAGTAAAGGTACGTGCATATTGGGCCAAAAAGGGACCAGAACACTGCCAAAATAAGGATACTGCTGGGGAGCGCTCCTTTTCAAAACTTTCCTTGGTAATCTCACCTGAGGTCACGTATGCACCAAGAGACTTCTTTCACTCCCTTGAAAATGACATCCTTCGTGGCCGGGTTTTCTGCTTGGTGTTTGCAAGAGACAGTCTGTTTTAGTTGAGTTGTAGTTTTTTTTGCATTCAAGATTGAGATTTTGATACATATTGAAAGATGTCATTTAACATTTATTTTGATACATGTAGGAGTAGCAGGTAGGGATGTCAAGATTAACAGGTAATTACCACGATTCTAAAAGAACGCGGTAGGTTATCCGTAAGAATTTCAGAAGCCACGGTTTACCGCGGAAATTTTTCACGCAGACGCACAAGCCGCTGCATGCCATAAACAGCGTAAACTCACCCCGGCAGGAGGACGCTCTCCTCCAGTGTTGTATCCACCCAGGATCCAAAAGGGTTACACCCCGCCATTCCGACACACCGCTACTCCGACGTTGAGGTCTAATTGTCGGAGTGGGGTTGTTTCCATTTATTATTAAAGTCCCGGCACTCCGACATTTTTTCCCCCCTTTGTCGGAGTGGTGACACTTTTATCTTTTGTGCAACGTCCCGCCATTCCGACACACAAGATAATTATCAAAAATACGTAGGCCTACTAGAATTAACTATATTTACGCTCACATCCACTCACACAAGACAAAAGATTTCGAAAATGAAGTGTTACGATCACAAGAGCCTATAGGACCAGATAATGCAGTGTTATTTTCTTTATGTCTCTACACGGTTCCCTCTCGCGGCTCCCGTGTTTTCTGGGCACAAAACAAAACCCTGAGAATAGCTGATGACGCTGGAGGAGTCCGTACTCCATCACGCGGTGTGCGGAGAGCCAAGTGCAGCGGCTCGTGCCATAGCCGCTCCTAGCTCTCAGCAAGTTTTTTTTTTTTTCTGACGGCTGCACTCCAGCCATATGCACGTTAAATTGGGAAACTTTTTACGAATGGGGCAACACATGCATCACTCCTCTCTCAGTGCCGCCGCCTGTCATGCGCTCATTACGCACTGTGCGTCGGCTGTCTGATGCTCCAAGAGGCACCACTGAGGCCACTGTGATTGAATGATGTTGAACAGTATTTGTGCCGCTGTTTTATTAATGCAGTTGACATAAAAACGATCCATATTAAATGAGAACGATTAGGAAGAGCAGCAAAGGAAACATGCCAACATGTCCAGTAATCAGGGCTTATGGCACAATTACGCGGCACTGTCCGTGGGGCGCGTCATATGCGTGTCCATTATGCGTAAAAGCACAGTGACCCACACATACACCCCCATGCGCGCTGCTTCTTGGAGAAGGACTTGTTTTTGGACAATGTTTTGAACGAAGGGGAGCTCGTGGCTTGGTCAGCGCTGTGAGCGGCACATCCACTTTTCAGTCTCTTTAAAGCCTTGAGACAGTGCGCGGCGTCTTTCCCACGGACTTCAGCGCTTTGTTGTGAAATACAGACTAGCCCACACCTGTCACTGCCTTTGCCCAAAACTATCTCATGAGCCGCTGTAGAGGGACTGGGAAATGTGCCTAGATGGGCCGACAGCGGGGACGCTCATAGCGGAGATGAACAGGGAAGGAGACGCTGAGCTGACTCCTCTAGCGCCATGAGGATCGTTAATAAGCCTCCATCATTATCAGCTATTCTCACGAAACACGGACAAAAGCCGAGGGCAAACAGATACGCTCAAAACGATTGTCGGAATAGCGGTACCAAAAAGTGTCGGATTGGCGGGATGTCGCAATAGAGGGGTGTCGGAATGACGGTGTGTCGGATTGGCGGGGTGTCAGAATGACGGGTCGACCCCATCCAAAAGATGACCTAGCCAAGGCGTTGTTGTTGTCGATGGACATCCGTTATGCAAACCCTGTCAGGAAGTTGCAGCAAAAGGCGCTGATATCGGCTACGTCAAATATAAAGAAGAAGATCTTTATTTATATAGCGCCTTTCACAGACATGGTCACAAAGCGCTTTACATGAGAGCATTTTACATTCACTCCATACTTGGTGGTGGTAAACTACGTTAGTAGCTTCAGTTTCCCCTGGGGGAGACTGACAGAAGCGCTGTCGCAACTGCACACATCTGTGCCAATGGTCCCTCTGACCACCTCCATGCATTCACACACATCATTCATCCTGGCCTATTGTACATGTTTTTAAACAACATCTTGGAGATAATCCGTCGCTGTGAATGTCCAGGTAAAGGGAAAGAACTGCATAATTCCCAAAAAAGTTGTTCGGAAATAGCCGCCACAACTGGCTCAGGATGTAAACACAAAGCTAACGCGCTCCGCTCTGCTTCAGCGTAACAGAAAGGAAAGTGAAACCGCGCACATGTGGAAATCAGCTGTTCAAAAGAGTCTCCTTAGTCATTTTGAACACGTTTCATTCTCTGTTCATCAAAACATCTGACAAATAATTAAGCAGCAGCAGAACTTTGAAAACATAAAACCTAGCCTAGACTGTGGCCTGATAATGTATAGTAAAATAATTGTGATAATTATGGTCATTATAAAGAAGGAAAGTGGACATTGTTTTGTATTATTCAATGTAGGCCTATTTATTTTAATGCAAAACCATCTTAAAGCATTTTTCATTTTTAGAAACGGCGAATGTTTACGATGATCACACAATGAGCCTAGCTTGACACATGTGGTTTATTGCAGACTTTTCATCAACAATGAGCTGTAGTCGATTATAATATGCTAACGGGGATAACCTCGAATAACCATTGTCCACCTGCACAGATAATGTCCCTCTATTGAAGCTTATATACGTAGGCTTAAATACTGGGGAGATCCTGGTGTAGTCCATGGGGGTATAGTTAAAGATCCATAGGGCATGGCAGTATTTCCTGGAGGTATTTTTCTAGCCTGGCCTTTGCCATCCGTAAACTCCGGTCAATTATCTTTTTCCTACATGTACATCTGGGTCTGATCTCAGTGGCTGCGTTTCATCGGTTGAATTTCAACCTACCATTCAGCGAGCGGGGGAGGTGGGTGCTGTCCACTTTGGTTCTGGCCAAGGTTCACCAAGCATCCATCAGTGACGGTCACGACAAACACTATTTTGGCTGATAGTCGCTGAATCTTGGAGAGAAATTCCAACTTCTGGCGAGTGGCCTCTTCTTTAGGAATGTTGAATAAAGTCCTGCACCTCTCGCAGCCAAACGCGCTTTTCTCCGTGACATTATCGTGAGGTAAGAAAAAAGAACAGCTGTCCAGAGTGGTTTAGAAAGAGCTCCTTCTTCACAGCTTTCGGTGCAAACACGACATCTGTTCAGACGCTCAGGGGGTGCGTTTGTTTTCTCTGCAGGAGCAGCGTGGACGCGCCAAGCACTTCCTAATTTTTTGCATTTTCAGGAGGATTCAGGAGGATTGCTTAGAACTGCGTGAATGAAGCCAAAAACCACTCTGGGGATGTGTTTGATAAGGAAATAGCATAACAACATGGTTAAAAGCTCCAAAAAGTCCATTTTGCACGATATAGGAGCTTTAAAGTTGTATAATGGAGCAAAGAAATTTATTTTTCCTTTCAAAATATATATATTTTTTCCAATGTACTTGTTTTGTAGACAAGCATTGGCCCCCCTGTAGTGCCTCTGAGGCCCCCCTTGGTGTCCCGGACCCCACTTTGGGAACTGATGTGTGTAAAGAATACCTCTGCATCATTGGCTGCTATGGGCATAAAAGGAGAGAAACTCATGATGTGGACCCCATCCTACCCTGACCTCAACTCTACTGAGAACCTTTGGAGCCTCAAACAAAACATCTATGAGGTTGTGAGGCAGTTTTCATCCAAACAGCAGCTCTGGGAGGCTATTCTGACATCTTGCAAAGAAATCCAAGCAGAAACTCTCCAAAAACTCACAAGTTTAATGGATTTAAGAATTTTGAAGCTGCTATCAAATAAGGGTCCTATGTTCAAATGTAACTTGACCTGTTTTTGATTGAAATAGCTTTTGATTTCAGTAAATATGACCTCTGAATGCTGCAAATTCAACAAATGACCATATTCAGTTAATTACAAGTTTTAAAATGTATTGAAACGCTGTTGTTCATAATAACTGGGAACAGTAAATTTTAAGTGGTATATTATATTTATTTTTTGAAAAAAATACTGTTATCACTGGGAGGTTTTTCATCCATCCATCCATCCATCTTCTTCCACTTGTCCGTTCCCGGGTTGTGGGGGCAGCTGTTGGAGTTGCCCAAAACACATTGCACCAGCCGCTATGGCTCCTCCTGCAGGTGGTGGGTCCACAGAAGGACGGCCTCATGGTTCTAACCGGGCCTGTTGGTCTCTCATAAGGGGCTTCTGAACCGCTCTTTGTCTGACCCGTCACCTAGGACCTGTTTGCCATGGGAGACCCTACCAGGTGCACGAAGCCCCCGACAACAGAGCTCCCAGGATTATTCAGGTGCTCAAACCCCTCCACCACGTTAAGGTGGCGGTTTCAAGAAGGGAGGTTTTTTCAATCACATTCAAATTATACTTTAACAGTTAAAGACTTGAAAATTATGCTGACAGTCATTTGGTATGACTATTTAGAAAATCTTATACTTTAAATCATCCAATAATAATTTGGAACACAGTGTACTCCTGAAACACACTGTCCTCTTCAAACTCTGATGGTGAGACATAGAATTGGTAACCTTTTTTTACTCTGTTCATCATCATCTTATTTAAGTGCATTAGTAAAATATCTGATTCTAATGCTACAGTTTGTATCTTTCCATCAGGAAACAATCTTCAGATCATCAAATGAAAAACAGCAGACTTTGGTATTTGTTACGCAATTTACTGCAAGAGAAACAAGACGTTTCCAGAAAAGACAGTTGGAGCTCTGTCTTTTCTGGGAAAGGCCTGTTTCTCTTTGATTGGTTAAGCCCTGGGAGGCGTCTGTGTATAAAAGGTGTGGGCAGCGTTTGGGCAGAGTTTTCTTTTAAATTCCTAAAGCAGGATGCAGACTGCGGTGCTGGTGCTGCTGTTGGGGGGTTTCTGAGTGGGCTCCACGCAGAAGGGGATCAGGACACTCCGGACCTGCTCTCGATGGTGACGAAACTCCAGAGCCAAGTCCAAAGCCTGGCGGACAACCAGGCTCAGCTGCAAAGTGAGTATCACAAGAAAAAAAAATCCTCTTGTTTAAAGCCGAGGTGGAGCAGTTCAGATTGCAGATGTTTGAAGCTGGTTTATGGTTAAAGACACACACATTGAATCTTTATTTGTCTTTCAGGAGGCTCTCCTGTGGCGTTCTATGCTGCTTTCTTCACAGACTCTGAGGAGGGAAACCACGGGCCATTCAACATCGCAACGACCATCAAATACAAGCAGGTTATTACCAACGTCGGCAATGGATACAACGCTGCCACAGGTACAGCTGCACCTCGTTCAGATTAATATTTCACATCTGCCGTCCAATGAGTACAGTGCAAAATCTTGCATTGTATTAACCCATGCCTAGCACACAATGAAGAACAATGAACCCGACACAGGATTTTATCCCAAGAATCATCATCAATGGTAAAACCCAAGTCCTGCTTCCATGATGCTTTAACCGCTGATAAGAGTCACAGAAAGAATATATTCTTTCATATAAAAAAAGAGATCTGACCTTTCGATAAAGGAGGTGACTGTAAAACTATATCAAAACCATGGTTAGGTGGCCTGGATGGAAATTGAGAAGGTTTTTCTTTAATATAACTAATATAACAAACCTGTAAGTAACAAAAAAAGTTACTTTTCGGGAGGTCAAATCAGGTCAGAGGTCACTGAAAGACTTTATACCAAGAGTTGCCCAGAGACTGAAAGCACTGTGGACAATAGAGGGAGGTCTCTCTTCCACCTCCTCCGCGCTTCCACTTTTTGCCCTCATACCGCTCCAAGAGCAGGTGTGCTGAATGCGCATCACCGGGGTTTGGCACAGTCATGTAACAGAGGTAAAGGAGGAAACAGGGATGTGCTATAAAAATCAGATCAAATCAAACCCATGCAAACAGACTAAACTCCTGCTGATGCCGGGTCACGTGACCCGATGCACGCGGCCATGGAGAAACTATATTTGCACAGTTTGAAGGTATAAAATGCTGCTTATCTGTCCATACATCTGATATTACAGCGTTTATAGAAATCTCCTCCTTGAATAGAATGGCCAGTTTCATCGATGCCGTCAGTGTTGCAGTCGGACAATAATTTGGCCTGTACAGAGAACTTCCATTGTTGCAGACGAATAAAAGATAATTGACATACTGACGCTCTGAGCTTTACTTTTTTGTATTTTACTTTTTTTTTATTGTTTTACTATTTTAGTGCCAGATTGAAAACTCAAAATTTAAGCCATTTAGAGTGATTTTGTTTCATTACATAAAACAAAAAAAGCTCATAGCAGACGTTTTGGATTTCAATTTGAAAAATGAATCATACACGGACCGAATATAAACAACTTAATACAATTAAGTCAGTAATACTGAAACAAAGGAATAACAATAACAAATATCAAGGCTGCTGATTGTAGTTATGGAACCGGAGAGGCAGCACCTCCCAAGTCCCTGGTGACAAAGTCAGTAGCAATAGCTGGGTCAGTAAAACTTGCGAACAGTTCCATCAGGAAGTGTGATCCTTAGCTCAGAAGGGTAGAACAGGCCAAACTTGATCCCAGGGCAGGAGTGGAGGAGGGCATTAACATGGTGAACTGTGAGCGTGTTTTGGCTACCGCTGGTGCAAAATCAGGGAAGATTTACAGCTTCTTGCCTTGATAAAGGAGACGGGCGGCTTTCCCAGCACAACGCAATATTTCCTCCTTACACGGTTATTTTAGCTGCTAACAGTGCTAGTTAGCCAGGAAATACCGTGGCTTCGGTAGCAGCCCACCACGATGATCGTCAGTGCAAGGCCTGTAACCGATGCAGCTTGTCCAAAGGCCCATAATTATCAGCAGGTTGACTTAAAAACAACTTGTCGACTTACACAAAAAAGTTAAAAGTGCTTAAAATAAATGTTTTGTCACTATTTGGCCTCGCTTCGGGAAACACGTCTTCACCCCATGGTGTCCAACAGTGCCCCCCCTTTCTGTGCGTTTTATTTTTTATTTGTATTTGTATACTTTATTGTCCCCGTAGGGAAATTTGTCCTCTGCATTTAACCCATCCTTCGATGCCGCTGAGGCAACCCGTAAGGAGCAGTGTCGACAGCAGTGCCACGCCCGGGGATGTTGTTGACGCTTTTCTGTCACTTTTTCATCACATTTTTGTCGCTCTTTTGAGACTTTTTTCCAAGAAGCTTTTAGATTTGGGTAAAACCAAAAAGTCTCCACATGGTCGGCTTGAGAAGTAGCGGGTGGCAGGGCCCGACCGATATATCGATAGGCAGGTATATCAGCCCGATATTTGGCTATTTTACAATATTGGCTATTGGCCAATATCTCTGGAATCTAAAGTGATAGACTTCCCGTTTTTGCACTGGAAAGTACTCAGTCAAACATTGCGCTGAAAAACCGTCCCAAGTTTGTAAACTTTACCAGATTTTTGCATATCATTTTGGAATCATAAGAGATAGAGACTTGACCTTTTTGTTTTGGAATCTGCGTTTTTTTAGTCTTTCAAGCTCCTTCTAAAATACCTACTAAACATGAATGTTCTAATGTCCTGGGCGACACGGTAGTACAGCGGTTAGAGCTCGTGCTTCACAGCTAGAAGGTCCGGCGTAGGTTTCCTCTGGGTACTCTGGTTTCCCCTACCACTAAAAACATTTACAATAGGGCCAGGATGAATGAGAGTGTGTTTGAGAGTGCGCATGGGGGACAACGGATGCAAATTAGCCCAAGGCTACAATCCGGTGTGGCTTGTTTACATGCATGAGACCCATGTATGTTCATTAACATGCACTGTCCCGACCAAATAAACCAATAAATAAAAAATACATGTCCCGCATACAGCGCCCCTGCTGTCAGAGTTCAACACTGACAAGTTTAGAAGCATCATATATAGAATTATAGACGACTTTTATACTTCAATACTTTTTTTCTCTCTTTTCATCTGTCGCAGGAGCATTCACGGCGACGGTCAAAGGCCTGTACGTCTTCCACTTCACCATGTTCGGCAGTTTCAATCCTACACCCAACGCCGTTGCATCGCTGAGGAAAAACGGCGTCAAACTGGCCTACGCTTTAGACCAATCCTCCTCGGACAGCCACGACTCGTCCACCCGCGTCGCCGTGGTAACCCTGGAGGCGGGCGACTCAGTATACGTGGAGCTTCAGGCGCAGAGTTACTTTTATGATTACCACGGAGACCACAACAGCTTCAGCGGCTTCCTGCTCTTCCGCATGTGAGCGTCCTCGCTGTAGCCCTGTGCTAACGCGCCGCAGTGTGTGCAGAGTCTTTGGGATGTGCTGGAGAAGGCTTTGTGCAGTGGTCACACTCTCCCATCTTCAATATGAGATCTTGGTGAAAAATGAGTGCAACATTTAATCTTTTGACGTTGCAGATGTTGTGGAATTTCTAATTAACTTTAGACTATTGTCAAGCAAAACAGCCTGAAGTTACTTAGAAATTCCACAACAATAATTGGCGTTGTCGGCAGGGTCGCGTGTTGATCGAGACCAGTGGAAATCCATCCCGGGAGACAACCAGGTACACAGTTTAGATGAGAGCTGTCCTTGAGCGGCATCTGGCAGAGTAGCTCAAAGATTGACTGTAATCAAAGCTAAAGGCGCCCCAAAATATCATTACAGTCACTTATTTTTTGTGATCACAGGCAGCGTATAATACACATGTTAATCCTGTATAATCAGTCTGTCTCCTTCTGTAGAGCAAACCATGCTGTTCCACCTGCTGATGTCATGAGGTGGTGGATTCACTAAATTGAGTCTTTCGCCAATGTGGAATCAATAAAGTTCTATTTCATCCTCAGCTTCTGTTTTCAGCTTTATTTATCTAATATAACGACTCTTTCACAACCTGAGGGCTACTTCAGAAAACTATCGCAGAAATACACCACCTCCATCTGTGTTCGGGACGCGAGGACAAGAGTGAGACGAACAAATAGGCAAACTTTATAAGGAATCGCTCAGAGCTCGCCGTGCGCTGGTGTTTTACCCTCACAGAGGACAGAGACACTCTGAGAAGGCAAGGCAACTTTATTTATACCGCGCATTTCTTACACAAGGCAACTCAATGCGCCAGAGCGAAGACATTAAAGCACTCCTCATGTTGGAATGTTTTTGAATCTGATTTTGTCCTTAACGTAAAGAATAAAGTAACCATATGTCAAATACCATATGCTAAATACAAACATCTAGATCCATAAACATTTGTTAAAAATGAAATGAGTAATAATATCAATAAAACTAACATTTTACTCCAGATTTTAAGTCGACTGACTTATTTACTTTTGTTTACTGTAAAGGACTGTTTTGTTTGTCTTATCACTATTTTGCACCATTCATTCTACAGTTGGTGTAAATGATTGTTTGGGAGCAATGTCAATCTACCATCTTCCTTCTGTGACAAAAGAATAGATCAGCTTTTCTCAATATTATGTAAGAAAATTGTAAAAAGGTCAAACGTTTATATGTCAATACAGTTTACAGTACATTAGTTTCATACTAATATACATGCTTACAAGAGCAAAGTCTATGAAATGTAGCCACATATCACAATAATTCTGTGCTACTGTTTAATAAAAAAAATAAAAATGCAAAACTGTATTTTCTTACTACAGTCGATATAAGCTCAGTCAGTATTTAGAGAGAAAAAAGTCATGAAATGAGCTGACTACTTTAGAATCATTTTGGGTTCAAGGTCCGATAAGAATAATAAAATTCTAGTAGTAGTTCAGGATTTTTCAGCCTCATTTCCTAGTTATCAAGAGCGTTATCGATTTCTGGAGATTTTTTTTTTTAATTCATGCAGTTTTTATATTTGAAGAGTTTAGTGGCGCTAGGCTTGTCTTAGGCTAGCACATTTCTATGGTAACAGCTAGCCTGCATTAAAAACAGTCTGACCCACTCCACAGTGCACCTGAGGCAAATCACTTATAACGCCAGACTGCTTTTTGATCCACAGGCAGCGTCACACAAAGCGCAAATACAGGACACGATCAAACAGATGAATTATAATAAATGTCAGAGCACAAAAAGCTGTCTGTTGTGGACAATGACGGTGTCTATGGAGGGCAGGTGTTTTCGGCAGGAGAGATCAGGGAGGTAAGTTTCACGTCTAACAATGCCCTGCCACGCTGCATATGAATGACCACGGATTATAGCATTTACAAATGTCAAAGCTTAACTCATGAGATTAGTGCTTAAACTACTGTGTATTTTTTCATCAAAAACACACTTGTTTTTGTGTCATTTGTGCGTGCAAGTCCCTTTACCTGACTTTATTTATTTTTGTAGGGTAACAGTATGTTGTAAAAGTAGTAATTTGTAATAAGAAAAAATAAGGCTGATGTGTAAAGTTTACGTTGTGTTATGATTTGTTGAAATTCTGTATGGTCATGGTCAGGGGACTACAGGTGAAAAATAGCCTTCTGGCTAATTCTGGCTTTTTTAAATCATAATTGATCATGTGTCTATGTATTCCTCTTTGCTAACTGTGATGTCCTACAGATATTTAGCAATATACCCATGGTTTACGCCAGCGTCTCCCCAGTGTTTAAGCTCAAATCCCGTCAATAGGCCTGAACAGTTAGATCAGCTTGAAGGGATATTTCAGTATGTTTGACACAGGGCCTCATTTCCTAGTTATCAAGAGTTTATGATTTATGGAGATTATTATTTATTTTTTATTCATGCAGTCCTTATATTTGAAGAGTTTAGTGGTGCTAGGCCAGTGCTAGGCTAGTGCATGTCTATGGTAACTAGTAGCCTGCATTAAAAACCTCTTCAGAATCAAACGTTACCATACCTGGTTTGTAGAAAGCTCCTTTGTGAATTCCACGTGAAGTAATGCCGGCCGCAGGTAAACAAACTACTGTAGATCTGGTAACCGAGCAGATCACTCCGCCACTGTGTAGCTTACAACCAGGAAGCTGATGCTACTCAATATTAAGTTATTTTAAATGCAAAATGGTTATATTAAAAAAAAAGTATTCAGTCAGACATTTATATCGGTAGTCTGGTGTTATAAGTGATTTGCCTCAGGTGCACTGTGCTTGGGTCAGACTAGTAGTTACCATAGACATGCGCTAGCCTAGCACTAGCCTAGCACCACTAAACTCTTCAAATATAAGGACTGCATGAATAAAAAGTCAAAAATCCTGAAATATCCCGTAAAGGTAAGGTTATGGTTTAATGTTTTAAATACTTCACGTTATGAAATGTTGCTTAAAAGAACTGTTTTACTAATGTGTGATTTTCTCCACTTTTTGTATAAATAAATAATAAACCTACAATAAAATAAAAAAATGGAAATAGAGACTTAAACCGGGTGTACACTGCACAATTATGGCAATTATGGCGACTAACGATCACTCGTCCCGGGGAAAATCTTAGGTCGTAGCTGAAAGTCGCAGGTCTTAGGTCGTACAGTGAGACGGGGACAAAGATTTAAAATAGAACCGTCGTACAACCACACAACACAGTGTCTGATATTTTGGAAACGCTTGTCGCATTGTGGGCCACCCTCTCGCTGCAGAGAGGATCTCCGTCAGTGTCCCGTCACCGCCGCCAGAGTCACAAGAGACAGAGGCCAGGCAGGAGCGGGTCCGACTCCGCATTATACAGGACGTTCCCTGCACTTTTCCACGCAAATAAACCCCGCTAGCATGCGGCACTTGCCTAGCCAAACGCACGCCGTCTGGAGCCTGAAACGGCTACAACAAAGCTTTGATCATAGTTATGAATCTCTCTTTGAACCATCGCACAGTGGAGACGAGTGCAGCTCACGATTTTACCATCCCACGTAGTATAAAAATCTTACAAGACAAAACAAATCACACAGTGTACAGCAGGCCTTTGTTTCGGTATACAGTACGTGTAATATTTGTGTGGGACAGCCAAGATTATTGAAAATGAGCAGAAATCCTGGCAGTCTGTATCTACACTAGAACAAAGTGTAAATCGTGATGAAATGTGCTTGAGATTATTACCAAATACCTGCAAAAAGATAATACCTGCTCTTTAAGCAGAACGTTACAGTGAGTTAGACATTCACCGGTAAAACTGTCCCTCAGCTCATTTGTTTTGACTAATGTAAATCTATGGCCGTTGCTGCCCTGCTCTCAACAAACATGGCGGATTTTGCTCATTCGCTCCATTTATGGCCCTCGATCCCGATCTCCATTTTGACCTGCTCTCCCCCTCAGTAGATACATTTGGGCTCTTTTCAATTTTATGACGCCACGTGAACCACAACAGCCAGCCAGTCTTCCTGACGCAAACCCCTATCTCCTCTGTATCCATCTACGCCCGGTCTCCGGCGGGTCACAGCGAGTGGAGAGGTCACCCAGGAGCCAGCGCGCAGTTCCCAGCTCAATGGGATAGCGTCCTGGATATGAATGCTATGGGGTTTGTGTATACGCCGTAAACGTGATTCACCTGCCAGCGCGCCGTAACACACCGGGGCCTGATTCACTTAGGGAGAGGGCTGGCAGACAGAGGAGCGGCCCTGGTCCCTGACAGGAGAGGGGGGGATTATTTACCGTCGTGCCATTACTCCGCTGCACACTCGCGCTGAACTCTGGATAAGGCGGACGAACGGGCGAGGCTGCAAACAAAGGGTGAATGGAGAAGATGGGTCGAGTATCGAATAAAGTCGGGGCATTGTTATTTTGAAATGATTGAAGTACTTGTTTTCTAGCTTTTCAAAAGGGTTTGTCATTTGTTTTTTTAGTCCAGAACTCTTCCGCTTTTTAAAACAAGCCCTCTACTGGCCTCCAAATGGTTTTTGCCATTGATCAAAACGTTTAAGTCATGAAAATATATCAACTATTATATTATTGGCATGTGATAATTAGAGAGTGAGGTATTTGGGGATTTTACAATATCGCCTATCTAGCGCCGATAGCTGTCCTCAGGGGAACAGAGAAACATCACGATGAAAACTGGTCAGCAACAAGTTGTTAAACACAAGTTTCACGAGAACCTCAGTTTAGTGCCTTTAGTTTAGTGCCAATTTAATGCCTTTTAATTTAATGATGGCCTTGATTTTGACACAATTTAAGGACTTAAAGGAACAGGCCACCGTTCTTCCATACTGAGATATGTTCTTACCTGAGCTTAGACGGGTTGATACGTACCGGTCTGGTCTTTGTGCCCAGAGCCGGTGCTGGCCGTTCTGGGGCCCTAAGCAAAAATCCACAGAGGGGCCCTACAGCTCGCATCCCATTCGATGAAGAGCGAACCCGTTTACGGTCAAAAACAGTTCCACTGCGCAGTAGTACAGGGTAGATGTGGAACATAATGACCTCAATTCAGGCCCTGCCCTTCTGTGTGAGAACCACTAACCACTTAGCCACTGTCAGACTGGGTTTAGGACTACTATTAGTCTATTTTCCCCACTTTTTAAAATGGTAAATGGCAAATGGTCACATTCTCTCACCTCTGGTTCCTGACCCACAGTTTGGGAACCGCTGATTTAAAACTAACTGAAACCTGCACCTGACAGTTAGTTCTGTCTCACCGCTGAGAATTAGCCCGTGAGTAGCCAATTAGTTTTAGACTGTGCACATTCAGAGAACCAGAGTTACTGTAGTAACTGTGTTCATGAGAACCGTGTGGATTCAACTCCTCTTTGAGACAAAAAGGCCACGTGTTACGGCTTTACTCTTGTCTATTCGCCAAACTACTGTCCTGATACTCCGCTAGAGACAATAAGAAGAGAGTTTAAATGAGTGTGTGGCGATGCAGAGAAAACAGAGCAGCGCCCGGGACACAAGAGACATGCAGCCGTGGCCCGCGCAGGAGGGAGGCGAGCACCGGGAGACAGACAGACAAGCGGGGACGTAAAGGGGAGAAGCACTCGCGCTTTGGAAGTGACAGGGAGAAGGCGGTAGGTCTCTCCTGCTCATCCACTTCAGCAGACTGCCACATGTAACACTAAACACAGCAAAGTAGGAGGAGAGTGAGTGAGTGAGCGCTGTCAGAGAGCCTGTCCCCGTAACAACGCATTGATTAATCAGTGAAACAACACCGTAGTTTCACTGAGATGCGGGCCCTTGCGGCTGCGGGGGCCCTACGCACCTTGCGTAGTTTGCGTATAGGAAAAAACGGCTCTGTTTGTGCCCGTGGAAGAGCTTGGTCGCTTCCAACTTCACCCCGTTTAGAGCTATAGGAATATGCTGGGAGAGGCCAAATGCTAACACCATCTTTGGTCTTTTTGCGTGACTGAGCACACGCACAAAGACCAGACAGGTACGTATCAACTCGTCTAAGCTCAGGTAAGAACATATCTCAGTATGGAAAAACGGTGGCCTGTTCCTTTAATGCCCACGAAACGATTGCACTTTTGGCCGTTTAAGATACAATAAGATAGAACTTTATTGATCTCACAATGGAGAAATTGTTACAACAGAAGGAACAACTGAGGGTGCTAGATCGGCGCTAGATCGGCGATATTGTAAAATCCCCAAATACCTCACTCTCTAATTATCACATGCGAATAATATAATAGTTGATATACTGTATTTTCATGACTTAAACGTTTTGATCAATGGCAAAAACCAACTGAGCAACTGAGTTGTCACAGAGACTAGTGCTTTATATACCGTATCTTCACAATATAATTGTACAGGTACTTATATTTAAAAGTCTAAATCAAAATATAATCTTAAAATATGATCAATCTCTTGGAAATTGGAACATTTGACCTTGATTAGACTTTCTAATAGAATCTATACAGCCAATGGAATAAGTCTTTTTGCACTCAAGAATAAAAACAATTTAATTGAAAATAATATTAAGAATAAAGTCTTATTCCACTGGCATTTTTTAAAAATTAAATTAAATCAGGGTTACATAATTTAAATTCTAGTTTGATGCACAGTATTTATGTATTTTTTTGTTTGGGTTTTAACCTCTTAACCCCCACCTGAACCAAGCACATTTTCTCCACTTTGGCTTTACCCAAATCTGAAAGCTTCTTGAAAAAATGGGAAACATGTGACAAAGACCAGACAAAAAGCTATGAAAAAAAAAGAATCAAAAATGAAAACGCAAGGAGAAAGATCCTGTTACAACCGGGCTCAGGCAGTGCAACATAAAGGAGGACAAACCAGCTAAAAAGTTAACAAAGGTTATTTTAACATAAATCTAGGGGTTTAAACAAACAAGGAAGGGTTTAGGTAGATGGCTGGTGCAGCTTCTGTCTGGCTGCCAGCCAGGAGAAGAGAGAGAGAGGGCGTGGCCAAGGCGTGGCTTTAAAGGGTCCAGGTTCGGGCAGGCTGCAAGACCTGGAACTGGAACAGAGTTTTTTAATACACATAACACTTTCCCCCACAAGCAGGTTGATCCCCATCAACCTGCAACGTCCTACAGGGAACTCACGACCTTGAGAGGGCGTCAGCCAGGACATTGTCGCGTCCACGGATATGACGAATGTCCAGCGTAAACCCCTGTAGGAAGAGGCTCCATCGCATGAGCCGCTGGTTGGCGTTCTTCATCCGACCCAGAGCCACCAGTGGGTTATGGTCAGTATAGACCACGACAGGCCAGCTGGAGGAAACATAAACCTCAAAATGTCGAGGGCAAGGATCAGGGCAAGGGCCTCCTTTTCGATGGTGGAATAGCGCGCTGGTGGACGTGGAACTTCCGGGAGAAGTAGGAAACTGGATGCTCAACTCCGGATCTGTCCTGCAAGAGAACTGCCCCTGCACCAGCCTCACTAGCATCCACTGAATCTTAAAGGGCTGGCTGAAATCAGGGGCGATTAGAACCGGGGCACTGGACAACAGAGCCTTCAGACTCTCAAACGCAACCTGACATACCTGCGACCAAACAAAAGGGACTTTGGGACTAAGCAGGTTGGTTAGGGGAGAAGCAACCACGGCAAAATTCTTGCAGAAACTCCTATAATATCCTGCCATGCCCAAAAAACGCTTAAGGTCACGCCTTGTTGTGGGAATGGTATAATTCACAATGGCCTCAATCTTGGCGCCAACTGGGCACACGGTTCCACAACCCACAACCTTACCCAAATATGTAACTGTAGCTTGCCCAAACTCACACTTGGCGAGATTTACGGTCAGATTAGCGGCTTCAAGCCGAGTAAAAACATCACTGAGTTTAGACACATGGTCAGTCCAGGAGGAACTACAGATGACTATATCATCTAAGTAAGCTTCACAACCACAACACCCCTCAAACTGCATTAACAAGGCGCTGAAACGTGGCTGGAGCATTCCTCATACCAAATGCCATTACATTGTACTGACAAAAATCATCAGGGGTGACAAAAGCTGAGATCTCACAAGCCCTAGGGGTCAAGGGGACCTGCCAATACCCTTTCAGGAGGTCTAGTTTAGAAACAAAGGCGGCAGAGCCCACCCTGTCAATGCAGTCATCTAAGCGAGGCAAAGGGAAACAGTCAGGCTTAGTGACAGAGTTGACCTTCCTAAAATCTGTGCAAAACGAGGTGACTTGTCAGACTTCTCAACCAGCAGACATGGCGAGCTCCACGAACTGCAACTAGGCTGAGCAATACCATGCTGCAACATATAGTGTACCTCTTTCTGCATTACCTGGCGCTTCTCAGGGTTCACTCTATAGGGGTGTTGCTTTATAGGGACAGCGTCACCAACATTAATATCATGGTGCAACACACTAGTACAGGTGGGAACATCTGAGAAGAGCCCAGGATGCCTGCGAATGACAGCCACAATGTCAGTACGTTATCATTGTTTAAATAGGAAAGATGACTATCCAGATTCGACAGTAACACAGAGTTCGACAACCTTCTTTCAGGAACAGTATTTTTTACAACCGTACAACCACTGTCCTCCTGCTCTGAAGCTGTGGTAGCCAGCACAGCAACAGGCTTATGAAGTGAATTGTCATCATCCCTGTTGAAATAAGGCTTAAGAAGGTTAATATGGCACAGACGTGTTTTCCTCTTCCTGTCTGGGGTTTTGACCAAATAATCTGTGTCACTGATTTTGCGCTCAATCTCAAAAGGCCCACTATACTGAGCATGCAACGTAGACCCAGGGAGCGGCAACAAGACCAGTACCCTGTCCCCTGGAGAAAACACTCTGTACCTAGCTTTCCTGTCAAATCTAGTTTTCATCTTTCCCTGAGCCTTTTCCAAGTTCAACTTGGCTAGCTCACATGCCCTCTGAAGCTTGGACCTGAAACTACACACAACTGCAGAAGGTTAGACTGGGCAGACGACTCCTCCAACCATCTCTCCTTCAGAAGTTTCAGTGGCCCACGCACAGTATGACCAAACACTAAGTCAGCGGGACTGAACCCCAATGACTCTTGAGTTACTTCTCGGGCTGCAAAAAGGAGCAGTGGAACTCCATCATCCCACTCCTTCTCAAACTCCTTACAGTAGACCCTCAGCATGTTTTTCAGAGTCTGGTGGAACCTCTCCAGGGCCCCTTGGGACTCTGGGTGGTAGGCAGAGGACGTACAATGTTGGATAGACAACTGCTGGAGCACCTGAGCAAAAATTTTGGACATAAAGTTTGATCCCTGGTCAGTTGAACAACTTTTGGGAGGCCAAACAGCGTGAAAAACTTAAGAGCCTTAGAAACTGTCGTGGCCGTAATCCTTCTAAGAGGCACAGCCTCTGGGAAGCGGGTGGCCGTACACATAATTGTCAAAAGATACTGATTACCAGACTTTGTCCGAGGAAGGGGACCCACACAGTCTACCAGGATGTGTTCAAAAGGCTCTCCAATAACAGGAATAGGATGTAAAGGGGCCTTGGGAATCGTTTGATTAGGTTTACCCACTATCTGACACACATGACAGGTTCTACAATGTTGGACAACATCTGACTTAAGCCAGGCCAATAAAAGGGTCTTCTCACCCTATCCAAAGTTTTTCTTACACCCATATGTCCGGCTAAACTATGGTCATGAGCAAGCCGGAGGATTTCAGAACGATAGACCTCAGGGACCACTATTTGATATACACAGCTCCAGTCATCCTCACAGGATAACTCGGGGGGAGTCCACTTCCTCATGAGAACCCCATTGCTTACAAAATAGGCACATGGGATTCGTTTAACTTCACTTTCAGAAACTGCATCGTCAATAAGAGCAACCAAACCGGGATCACCGGTTTGGGCCGATTTCAGCTCATCATGCGAGGGAAAATGGGCACTAAAACCGAAGGTGTCACATTAGCTAGAAATGTATCAGATAGATCAATATCTGCATCATTACCCTTCGCAGAGAGCTGCTTAGACATGGCTCGAGTGACAGCACATGCAGGAAAAGCTTGAGGATACTGCTGCTCCAATTCATCAGGTTGCTCACACAAAATCGGAGTACAGACAACTACAGGGGTAGCCAAAACCTTATCACCGGCCAAATCATTCCCGAGGATCATAGACACACCATCAATGGGGATAGTGGGACACACGGCTACAGGGACATTTCCAGACACCAAAGCAGTGTGCAGGTTAACAGTATGGAGAGGTAGCGTCAAATAACCCCCAAAACCTTGCACAACAGCACTACATTTCATTTCCGATTGCTCTGAGAAAGGGAGGACATCCTGCAGAATGACAGACTGAAAAGCCCCACTATCTCTCCAGATTTTGATTGGACACTTAGTGTTGGGGTCTGAGACTAGGGACACGAAACCATCCATTGAAAACACAGAAGTGCAGGCCACTTCACTCCTTGATTCGGGCACAGTCTCCTGACTCAGGTGCGGACCTTTATCAACTTTAAGAAAAGCTAAAGGCTTGGGTTTTTTCTTACTCAAAATAAAACAGTCAGCAATAACATGGCCAGGTTTCTTGCAGTAAAAACAAACTTTTTCACTGGGACCATGGCTAGGTAACGACTGCTTTTTAAATGTAAGGCCACGAGGTAACTGATTCGGCTTAGAAGGAGGTTTTAGTTTACACTCTTCCTGTTCTCTGATAAAGGTAGACTTATGTGTCAACACAAACTCATCTGCCAGCACTGCAGCCTTGGCAAGAGTGGTGACTTTTTGCTCAGCAATATAGGTGCAAACAACTCCAGGCATGCAGTTTTTAAACTCCTCCAAAAGAATTAGCTGTTTCAGCTCATCAATCGACTTCACTTCCTGAGACAAGCACCACCGATTGAAGAGGGTTTCTTTCTCTCTGGCAAACTCAACATATGACTGGTTCTCAAGCTTACTAAGGCCTCTGAAGCGTTGCCGATAGGCCTCAGGAACCAGCTCATATGACCTGAGGATAGCACTTTTAACAGTGTCATAATCCTCACTGTCAATAACAGCTAAAGAGGAATAGACATCCTGCGCTCTTCCAACCAAAACACTTTGAAGGAGTAGTGTCCAAGAACTTTTTGGCCATTTAGACATGATTGCAACTCGCTCAAAATGTGGAAAATATTTCTCAACATCCTTTTCAACAAAGGGAGGAACCAATTTAATATTTTAGCAACATCAAACTCAATCTGTTCAGACCGGACATTTAAAGAAGCCTTTTTAAAGTCAAATTCCTTTAGAAAGCGTTCATGCTCCCACTGTAGTTCTCTCTCTCTTAACTGTAGCTCCCTTTCTCGAATATTGAGCTCTTTGAGTCTTACCTCCACAGCAGCACCAGAAGCGGCTAGAGAGGAAATGGCCGATTCTGGAACATCCACGGTCACACCGTCTAAAGCTGAAGCAGCCGGCAGGCCTATAGACGTCTTAAGCAGGCCCTTTTCAACAAATGCTGCTTTAAGTTTTTCTCGAACATTCTCCTTCAGACGTTTATTCCAGCTGGATGTGTCAATGCCGTACTGTGTAGCCAAACTCAACAGCTGCTCTCTGGTAAACATCTCTAGCAGCTCCTCTGATGGTGCCTGAATAAACTCCTCTATAGTAGCCATAGTAACTGCCCTTACCTACTGCTACTACAAAGTGAAAGAAGCCAGAAGAGGCAACCAAAATTACAAACAAAACAATACAAAGTGTCCCTTTACACAAAAGCAGCAACTCCTAAATGCTCTCTCTCACACAAGTAGGCTAATACCACAACTAAAGCCACAATAGTAGCAACTAAAGTAGTCAACTCAGCTAAACTGCTAGACTACAAACTTAGCCCCAACACAATGTCAAGCAAAAACACCCAAACTTGACAATACAAAGCTGCTAACAGTTAGGATCTAGGACACAGTACTACCATAAAAATACTCACCTAACTGAACACAAAGTCTCCCCCACTGAACAAAACCTGAGTGAACAACATACAATAATGGTCCCCCCGGTTCCTGCCTAACCAGGACTAAAACCTACATATCTTCTGAGGAGTGCCGGGCAAGAGGTGGCTTTAAAAGCAAAACATCAGCGGCAGCAAAGCCCTGATTTGCTTACCCCTGACAGGGACAGATTCCCCACCCAGGATTTTCCTCGAAAATAAAAAAGGCAAAACAACAAATGAGTGACCGATGGACAGATGACCAAGTCAAACTGGCTGGTTCACTCCCTGGTCTAGCCAGAGGGACCAAACTAAACACTCAGTAACCAAAAAGGGAGACTAGACTGACAAAGACAAACAGCACCTCACCCAAACCATTCCCAAACCAACAAACAGAACATGGGAGAACAAACTACTAACCCAAATCCAACCAGATAGGACGAGCCCCCAATATGTTACAACCGGGCTCAGGCAGTGCAACATAAAGGAGGACAAACCAGCTAAAAAGTTAACAAAGGTTTATTTTAACATAAATCTAGGGGTTTAAACAAACAAGGAAGGGTTTAGGTAGATGGCTGGTGCAGCTTCTGTCTGGCTGCCAGCCAGGAGAAGAGAGAGAGAGGGCGTGGCCAAGGCGTGGCTTTAAAGGGTCCAGGTTCGGGCAGGCTGCAAGACCTGGAACTGGAACAGAGTTTTTTAATACACATAACAGATCCATTGATATCAGTTTTGTAGGTCCTTCAAAGGCTTTCAAAATGTGGTGTTACACTGGCCTGTAGGCTGTGAACTGTTCAATCAAGAAGCTTTTAGCTTTAGCTTTAGCTTAGCTTATTATGTACTTTAAGCTTTTTGAGTAATCTTTGAATCTTCTGCCAGCAGCCATTTTCCTGCTGTTTTGCTGGAGGGGACAAGGGGACGGGGCTCCGCCTGGCGACGAGGCCCCTCCCTCAGTTCAGCCCACAGCACCCGCCCCTGCAGACTTAGCTTTTAATTTATCTATTTTAAATACTTGTGTAAGAAACCCCTGGCTTATGTTGTCTGTACTCATTTATATACGCATAAAAAAGAAGAAGAAAATAAAACAATTTAAAAACAATAAACCATAAAGAACGTACTAAAGGGGGAGTGCTCATGGAACGTCAGGAACAGTGTTGCCATGAGGGAAAATTATTTTAAGTTGTTATTGATATTTGCTGCATTTTCCCAAAAATGTGGGTAACAGTTGTTTGTGTATGCTACAGAATGGTACTATGTGCCTGAAAAAAAAAAACATAATACCCCACCTTTAATGGTTAGATATTGGGCCGTGAAGAGCCTATCTGTAGAACCTTTATATTTTTTTTATGTGCTGCACTTTTTATGTTAGAAAATACATTTGATTATCATATGATTGATCAGAGTAGAATGGATTGCGAGGATCAGTTCTACAGTACATGTAGCACAAATAGATTTAAAACTTGGGACCCAAACGGCGAAAACACAGACAGTCTCTGCCATTACGGTTTAGCTTTAGGTGAAGAAATCCTCCACTCACTTCCCCCGTCCACCTCTGCCCCGTACGTGACTTTTCATCAAACATAAATAATAGATTTTCTGAGAACCCTGTTAAGTGACTAATTGAGGTTGTGGACAGTCCTGACCCATGTGGAGTCCCTCAGGTTCCCATGTGTGACAGCGTGTGAGGGGCCTGAGGTGATTTCACACAGTCCAAGATAATGGAGCTAATGAGTCTTATGTAATCATGCCAATGCTAACCTTTTACATCATTGGGAACACGGCGAGTGGAATGTTTGCCACTCCCTCCCCGCATTTTTATGGGGAGATGAACAAGCGTCAAGTTGATTTACGCTCTACACCGTCGTAGATTGCATTGTATTTGATAGATGATAAATGAGCAGGGTCTGGAGTGGTGACGGGTCAGTTGCCAACGGGTCGGTACACAGACCTCTTGACCCCTGCCTGAACCGAGCACATTTTCTCCAGTTTGACATTGCCCAAATCTAAAAGTCTAAAAGGGCGTCAAACTAGCGACAAAAACGAGACGCAAATGAGAAGCAAAACAGTCGACAAAAAAGCAACAGAAACGTGACAAAAACACAGCAAAACGGGCGCCAAAAAGTGATGAAACAAAAAAGCAACTAAAACGCAACAAAATCTACAAAAAGGTGTCCAAAAAAAAATCTACGAAAAAGTAACAAAACTTCTTCAAATGAGGCATTACACAGGCCCATAGGCTGTAAGGGCCAGTCAAGAAGCTTTAAGATTTGGGTAAAGCTGAACTGGAGAAAATGGGCTTGGTTAAGAGGTTAAAGGGGGGTATTATGTCAAATCGACTTTTTCAAGCTTTATATCATGTTATTATGTCATTCCCTCATTAAACACATGCCTGGAGTGTTGCCTTGGCTCATTCACATATTTTTGAGTAATCAGTAAAAACTTAGACGGCAGCCATTTTAGGTGTAGCTATGCCTCAGTCCTCCTAGGAACGCCCCCACCTCCTGGAGACGCCTCTGGACCTTTCGTCACCAGCCAAGCCACCAACCACTGCTCCTCAGCTCAGCAGAGCCCCCTCCCCGCACAGTAGTGTTGTTTAGATGCCACAGCAGTGTGCTGAAGGGGCGTGTCGGAAAGCTTCTTAAAGAGACAGAGGCCTATTTCAAGACGTTCAGTACAGCCATTTTGAGAGAGCAATTTTATTCAAGGCAGTTATTTTAATTTACTGCATATACAGACCAACAGAAGGTTACGTCATCATTGTAGTATGCTATAGACTGGTGCTATGTGATTGAAAGTGAAGTGAACCTGCGAGACGTTTTTTTTTTTTTTTTAGTATTGAGCGCCGTATGTCTGTGCGCTGTACAGTTGCCTTAGAGCAGGCGTCCCTAACCTTTTTTTACCCGGTGAGCTACTTCTACAAAACAAAACCATCAGAGAGCTACTCATGCTTTGAAGACACTTGTGTACCTATGTGATTTAGGAGTTCACCCAGTAGAGATAGACAAGATATTTCATAAAAATGAAATTGACCGTCTGCGTCAATTGACATTGACTTGAATTTTGTCCTTACACTTTGTACTACTGACCTAACTGGCTTGTCGATTCTGCTCAAAATGCTCAGAACCAAAAGAAAATACATCTAGAAATGGAGAACCCTGCCTTAGAGAGAGGGAGGAGTGCAAAAGTTCAGCCTTTGCACGAGAGAAAGCATTTACATTTACCACAAAATCAAGAACTCTACGAAAAGAAGCTAATGCACAAATTCTCTAGCTTTTAGACACTTTTCATTTGACAACAATTAACCTCATATTTTCAGTTTAATGGTCAGATAGAATTACTGCATTTGCATTTGTAGATGCAAAGTACAAAATACTATCATATTTGCGGTGATACGTTGCAATGTTGGCTTTTTTTCCCACATAGTATTTCCTCTGTATCAACCCGTTACAAAAGCAGAAAGACAGGAGTTCTGGCAAAAGTTTTGTCTGGAGTCTCTGTCTATTCCACTCTGTTTTTCGTAAGCCTTTCTTGTCTTAATAACTTCATTACGTGTGATTTGTAATGAGCTAAAGTACATGTTCGCTCGTAGCGCTACTTACAAGATGCGTAAGTATCAGGCAAATCTTTTCGTATTTTTGTTTGTTTCCTTTGAATACGGAAACCAGGGTAATATGCAATGTGGTTTGATTTAACATTGATGGTACATTAGCACAATCAATGCTGTATAGAATGAAGAGATACTACTGCTATTTAGCTAACTAAAGTGCAATGCGTCACAATATCTGCCTTTTTCACACAGTATTTCCTCAGTTTCAGCCCCTTATAAAAGCAACATGGATATAATAATTAGAGATATACGATTACCTATTCAGCCCCATTCAGTCCTGTGTGAAACTTACATGGCCACTCAGACTCCTCCTACGCAGCCTGTTCCTTAAAAGGGCAAAGAGGCGGGACGCTGGAGCCTCCACAGAGCTCCAGTCTCTGGAGCCAGTCAATGCACTGAAAAGGCTTCCACTTTTTCGGGCTGATAAACAAAAACCAGCGTGGTTAAAAATATTTCACCTACCCCAGCGTTGTCACATGGGTCATAGCGATTTTAGAAAAAGAAAAACTCTTTGGAGCCAGGCTTTTAAGCCGTTCTTGGGAGGTCGGAAGTCTCATTAGAATCAATGCTCCCAAGTGTCTCTTGGAGTCGCCCCTGGCCACAAGGGGGTGGTATTGCAGCAATGTCAGCTGCCCGCCATGAGGACCCTAGAGAAGCACGTTACTCGCCAGTTGAAAAGCAACAACAGCAAAAGTATAGGAGTTCTGGAGTCCCACAGCAGAGGGGCTATGGGAAACTGGGAAACACTAGCTTATGATTATTATGTAGATTAAAAAAAGGTTTGAGGCAACAGGGGTGCAGGGAGTGTATCATGATCGGAAGGTCGGGGATTCGAATCCCGGCTCCCGCAGGTGCACACCGTCGTTGTGTCCTTGGGCAAGACACTTCATCCACCTTGCCTCCAATGTCCGCATTGGTGTGTGAATGAGAAAATGAATGAGTGACTGGTTCCTTGCAGTAAAGTGCTTCCAGTGCCTATAGTGCAAATGAACATTTGACATTTCAAGGTCAAGGTCAAATTTATTTATAAAGCACATTTACAAACAGCAGACACTGCCCCAAAGTGCTGTACAGGTTCATAAAAATAAAAACAATCAACATTTAATACAAAATAGAAGAGTAAAATAAGCATAAGAAGAGTATTCAGCTCAGCTTGTGCCGAAGGCCAGCGCAAGACTGGCCCTTACATTTGACACAAATCAATCTACTAAACCTCAGATTTTAGCGGCGAACATTTTCCCTCGTTCTCCACTTAAATGAACGGACTTCGTGCTCTACCAGAAGTGTCAGTACAAAGGGAAGTGCCGATCCAAAGCAGAATGAGACAAAGTCTGTATTTTAGAATTCAGGCGCGAGTATCCAAAATGTTCAGAGTAATTTGGTGCTGAACAGGGTTTTCTGATGCTTAACACTGTTGAAGGCTTGAAGCAGAGTAAAAAACAAAAATGTGTCTGATGCAAAAATCTTCCATTTTATCACAACCACAGACAGTAATTGAAGACTCTGAATATCACTTGTCCAAGTGGAGTGCTTTCACTTGTCATTACTCAAGAAATTATGTTGACTGAGTCTTCTTTAATCTTACAGTATTTGGGCTGTGTTCCAAAGAAGCCATATTTTTTACCTACTACATTGCTGTTTACTGTTTGTGCCACCACAAGAAAACCAAATTTCCCTCTGGGACACTCACGTTGAACATTTTATACAGTGATTATGTCATTCACACTGTTAGACTGTGTCAACCTGGCTTCGTTTTGCCACAGAAAAGCTTTTTTTTTTCCATCTGCATAGGCATCTCTGTACACAGCCAAATGTGCCAACAATGGTATTGCACTACAAATTTACCACACTCAATCCAAGAGGGAATTTCCAAAACCATAGACTGTGGACAAGTCCCACTGTTCACCTATTTCTATGTTCTAAATAAGCTGTGGAACAACTGTGTCACTATGAATAAACATATTAACATTTGAATGCTTCACTGAAGCATTCAGTGCTTACTGCAGTATTTTACATTATAAAATCCTTACTAATACATAGCTAATTCATTGTAGTATTGCAAGAACATCCCCATGTCTATATCTTCCTAGTTGTTTTCATGATTGAACAAGCGCACCAGTGCCCTTTCATATATTCATAAAGCCGCATGTTGACAGACCCATGTGAGGACACCCCCGAGGTGCTGTATGCTAGCCGGGTTGTGTGCGGCTGTGAGGCAGGCCTATCCGCGCGTTAGCCTGGGGAAGTGTCCGGATTGTCACACTTGTTTATTTATTCTCTCGTCATGAGCAGAGTGGCTTTGGCAGACACGCTTTTGCCCCCCGGCGCTGGCTTTTCCATGTGGCGCCTCCGTTTCAGAGCTTTACCATCAGTGTCAGGTCCGTTAGAACAGCGAAGTCAGCACAACTCCAGTCGAGTCAGAGATGCTCCGAGATGACTGACGAAGCTGCAGGGTTATGTTTTTGGCCACTTATTTCACACTTTTATCCCCCTTGTCCTCACTCACTTTAAGAAGAATGTACAGATTGAACAAAAGCAGTCCTAGTACCGACCCCTGGGGAACCCCCGCAGGGCATTGCAGGCCTTCATACCGCAGTGGAGCAGGTGAGGCCCCCCTGGTTACAGGAGTGGGGCAGGTGAGGTGGTTGCGACGATCACAGCGGGTAACAGAGTGGCAGCAGTGAGAGGGAGGCCAGCTGGAGCCACGTGCTGTGTTCACAGACACCGGTTTGACAGAGCATCCATCATCACGGCTAACTGAGAGAGCCAGGGTCAAAGCATTTAGAGCCAAAGCAATCATTGCTCTGAATGAAGAGACTGACGGAGGTGCAGCATCAGCGCACAGGAGCAGAGATGAGCTTTCCAGGAGACTGATGGTGGAGTACGTCTAGTTCCGCAACAGTATGCTAGCTCGTACTTTATCTTTTGTAACCCAGTAGAGGCAACAACTTTAAAATATTTTCTATAGTGGTTCTCCTGAACCGGTTTTGTTGTTTTCAGAGTTGGTGCTCGCCTTTCTGGGGCCCTAAGCAAAAGTCCATTAAAGCGCCCTACATTACGCATCCCAAGGCTTATGGACAAAGAACAAACCCATGTACGCCGTTGATTAACAAGCGGAAAAAACACTGTCATTTGATTGAGATATGAGATATGAGATATTGTTTATTTTAACTTAACAGACTTCAAAATAACATTTCCCGTTAACATAAAATCCTTGTGTTAAAGGGTAAAAAAACCCACTAGATTTTGTTAAGCCTGAATAGAGCTAATACATTACACCAGTGTCTGAAGGTAGGAATTATTAATATAGACTACTAGCTACTGTATGGTGTCTACCCCGTATTCCGACAACCCTCCATTTAGACAGCCCTCCAAACCAAAACCCTGTCATTCCGACAACCTTCCATTACGACGTCCCACCAATCTGACACTTTTTGATACCCCCATTCCAACTATAGTTTTGAGCGTCGCCTGTTCAATTTGTAAACTCCACTATCCTTAAAGGAGCTATACCTGATTTTACTTCTAGAAGTGGAATGAATTTTATTTTGTCCTCCTTTTGTATAATTTTTATGAACTTTCAGGCTATTTTTCTTGCATTTTTGTGAAAGTGACCCTGAAAAGGGACCCTGCAAGTTTTGAAATGTGCCAATAGACTTGTCCCTGTAAAGAATTTGGATGCTACAAATATATTTGGAAAGTTACGAATGAGTTTGGACCACAAGTAACATTTTAATTTAGTGGCTTCCAATTCGGCCTTTAAGGTTAGGGCTAAGGTAAGGTTAGTTCTAGTAGGCCAACATATTTTTAATCATTGTGTGTCAGAATGGCAGGATGTTACACAGGTAAAGTGTCACCACTCCGACAAAGGGGGGTAAAAATGACAATGGCAATCCGACAGTGGCAACGTGTAACCCTACTGCATGTGTGAAAGTAAATAGCTTACACACTGAATGTGAGCGTAAAAAGGTTTTCTTTTATAAACTGTTTTCATCTAGTAATCCAACCCTAGGCTAAGAGCAGGAAGAGAGAGCAGCTCCCCGTGACTCCAAACGGGATCAGAGCAGGAAATTAACGAACAACTGAATGGTCCGCAGAGTTTGAATCTCCCAAACTCCTCAGCTGTCCCTGTGTCACTGCTCCTAGGGAGCAATGAAAAACCTTGCTGAAAAATAAAATAATTGCCTTTCAAAATCTTAGTTTAGGGCTACTGAAGTTCTGGCAACTTTGAAGTAGAACTAGCAAAGTCATTTAATTGATTGTGCTAAGATTAAGTCCTTAAATGTTATTACAATGCATCAAATTTATTCCAATAGGTATTAAAGCTTAATGTCTTTGGAAATAGTGACATTGCTCTGCACTTTTTATGCAATAAGTTTGTCAAATATGCAACAAAAATATAGTCCAAAACACTTTTCCAATTTTCAGTTGTGTTCAATTTTGCTCAATGTCTTCCTGGTAAACAAACACTGTTGGAGGTCCTGATGACTTATCTTAAAAAAAAAAAAAATCTGGTTAAGTCCCCCCAAAGTATTAACTGTCAGATGTGTGCAAAATAACTCTGCCATCTAACACTAATGGAGACAGGTTGTGTCACTTTTGTAGCCAACAAATAGAGGTATGTTGTGTAAAAGTGCGAGAGCCATTGTTCAAAGGGCTAACGAAGTTACAGGGGCTCAAGCATAAAGACATTAGCAACATTACTTAATGCCTCTTAACAGGGTCCTTAACAGAGCGCATCGGTTCATGACCGTCGTGACGTTTGTGGAGGATGTTTTTGGCCAAAGAATCTTGCACGAATGTCACGATTCACCCTTAATTCATGGAGGTCGCAACAGAGGAGCGTGTCCTTTCGCGATGATTAGTGGTGATTCGCAATTCAGTGTGAGAGCATTCATGGTGTAGGAATCACTGTTTTCTCTCACGCTTGCGCTCAATTTTTATTTATTTATTATTGAATTAAGGCAGCTTTGTTTTTTGCTCATAAAACGAAACTGCAAGTCCACATGGCTAATTTGCATGAACTTCCGAAAATATACTGCAAATGAGAAAGGGAGCGATTTTATTGAGATTCATTTATACTTCCCAACTGTTCCCAATGGCCTGCAGCAGAGCGGGACAGTATTGGTGGCCGTGTGTAATACTTTATGCCAGTAATCATAACACATCATGGTAACAGTTTGCAACGGGGCGTGAAGCCTCGTGACTTGCGTAAACCTACCGTTACATCTATGAAAACGGCGTTACAAACCACAACATTTGACTCGCCGCCATCGGTTTCCACACACAGCCCATTTTGGAAGAATATTCTGGACACGTTTTGTTCATTTTTGCCCTTTTTCTGTTACAATTACGCTGCATCGAAACTTTTAACACACACACACACACACACAGCTGCCTGAACAATGCCTCATCTCCCCGCCGCGCTAACCGAGGCTAACGCGTCTGTTAGCCTGGCTGACTCAGAGCCCGCGCCGTCTCATGCATATCCCCCCAAGCGGCACGGCTACGGGGAGGTCAGGGGACAGCCGGGGCACCTCATTAAGCCCCCATCATTTATTTAACGTCCCCGTTCCCGCCACGAGCAGGGGAGGGGGAGCGGGTCAAGGCGCGACGGCGGTTTGACCCAGCCGGGGCGCCGGGATAGCGGAGAGGAATCGCGCCGAACCCCACTCATGTTAATTTCCAGTGTGGAGAGCGGAGCGCGGGGAGGCAGCGGAGAGGCAGGCGCATGCTAATGAAGAGGCGAGTGTGGTTAATATGCGACGTCTGACACCTCTTCTCCCCAATGACAAGGGGAGGATGGAGAAAGTCCTGTCGCGAAAGGCTGGAAATAGTTGTAGTGTTCGTACTAGTCTGTCTACAGTAGGGGAGACCGGGGCTGGTTGTCTCAAGGGCTGCTTTATTTCGCTTCACTAGTCATGAAGCCTTACAGGGTGAGGGGGAATTATGCAAAATCGACTAAGAACATGTTATTCCATGTTGTTCTCTCATTAAAAACAGACCTGGAGCTGCGTCAAACTCATTTTAGGTCGTGGGCTGAAATTCAGCTCCCACGGCGAGTCACGGGCCGCATATGCAGTAATGTAAACAGGAAATTACTATTGACAAAACTTTATTCAATAAATGAGTAATAATAATAAGCTGTGATTTTAAAGGAACAGTACCTGTCTGGTCTTTGTGCGTGCGCTCAGTCAGGCAAAAAGAGCAAAGATGTTGTTAGCATATAGCCTCTCCTCCATGGGGCCAAACGGGGTGAAGTTTGAAGCGACCAAGCGCTTTAAATACGGTTACACAATCCAAGTCTAGTTACACAAAATTAAACATGTCGATTTTCTAAGTGGCTAATAAGAGGTACTATATTGTAAGGCGTAATAACATAGGAGCACTTAAGGTGTTATTTTGTATAACTATACTTGGATCGTGTAACTACTCATGTAACCGTATTTAAATATGGAAAACGTGGAAGATCGAAATTCTACATTATACAAATACTAAATTTACCCTATTCAAAAAGGTATTTGTTATGATTTTACAGCTAAAATGGCATAGTAAGCAACATCAAGGGCCACACAATGGCCCTCATTTATCAAACTTGCGTACGGTGAAATCAGAGCGTATGTGGGGTTTACGAAAAATCACCGCCTGTTTTGGCATTTATCAATCTGAGCGCACCGTACACCTGGCGTACGGTGCGCTCAAATCCTACACCAAGTCAGGAGGTGGTGTACATGATACACCAATTTTAACTAAACACTAAACAGCGCTGGAAAACAGTTTTAACAGCATGAACTGCATTGCCACATCGCATATTATCCTCATTAGTGATTTAAACATGAAACAAGGCTACAGCGTTAATGTTTATGCGCAGACTTGATTCAATGTTGCGCTGCATCGACACGGGTCCGAGCACAGAGGCTCAGCCCGGACCAGAGACACTACAACATGGACTGCAGCCACAGAGACGCTTACGGTGTTTTTTATATTTATGTTTCGTTTTGTTTTTAACAAAATACCGCTGCTGCGCAAACTTTGTGTGGATTCCCCGCCTCACACCCGCGGCCGCTGCCGTGTACCGTGACACCGGGACTCACCTGGGTCTGCGCGAGGCCATGCTCCGTGTTCTGGTTGGTTTGAGCGTTGAGTCTGTGGACCGTATTCCGTGCTCGCGAGTAGCCCGGGCGTCAAACAAATCCTCCGACAGCTCCACAGCTTTCGTCGGTCCGGACGGGTTCGTAAGGTCCGGATATGAGCGGCGTGCACAGGGTCTGGTGACCGCGCGCTCTCCTCTCATCAGGGGAATGATCGAAGCACGTCTCGTAGGGCTGTCTTTGGTCCGGACGGGTTCGTTAGGCTGTCAGCCCTCCGCGCACCTGTTTCGTTTGCTACAAGTCATATGGAGGACAAAGCTACCATGTGGAAGAAGGTGCTTTGGTCAGATGAGACAAAAACTTTTTGGCCCAAATGCAAAAAGTTATGTATGGCACAAACCTAACACTGCTCATCGTCCTGAGTGCACCATCCCCAGTGTCAAATATGGTGGGGGAGCATCATGGTATGGGGCTGCTTTTCCTCAGCGGGGACTGGGAAGATTGTAAGAATAGTTGGGAAGATGGATGGATACAGAAACATTTTGGAGGAAAACCTGCTGGAGTCAGCAAGAGAATTGAGGCTGGGGCGGAGATTCACCTTCCAGCAGGACAATGACCCTAAACACAAAGCTAAATCTACAATGGAATGGTTTAAAAACAAGAGAATGGCCCAGTCAAAGTCCTGACCTAAATCCTATTGAAAATCTGTGGAAAGACCTGAAAACTGCTGTTCACAAACGCTCTCCTTCTAATTTGACAGAGCTTGAGGTGTTTTGTAAAGAGGAATGGGCTAAAATGTCAGTCTCTAGATGTACAAACCTTGTAGTCATACCCCAAAAGACTTGCTGCTGTTATTGCAGAAAAAGGGGGTTCCACAAAGTTTTGCATAAGTATTCATGCTGTATGAATACTTATGCATTCCCCACTTTTCAGTTTTCCATTTTTTGAAAAATAACAGAATCATGTATCATTTTGCTTTCACGTCACAGTTGTCCGTTACTTGTGTGTGAACTTTCAGTAAAAAATTAAAAATCTTTACGTTTATGGTTGTAAACATGACAAAATGTGCAAAAGTTCAAGGTGAAGTAGTACTTCGCAAGGCTCAAAAATGATCGGATCACGATATTAAGTGATGCAATATCTGTATCACAAGCCACAATATATCGCAACATCACTAAAGTCTTCATCTGACTGAGAACAAATCTGAAAACACACACCCATTATATATATATATATATATATATATATATATACACACATCCTGGAAAAAAAAAAAACTCTTCCTCACCCTCCGTGGGCGGTCTCTTTTTTTCCTCCAAGCTCGGGTCCTCTACCAGAGGCCTGGGAGCTTGAGGGTTCTGCGCAGTATCTTTGCTGTTCCTAGAACTGCACTTTTCTGGATCGAGATGTCTGATGCATTTCCTGGGATCTGCTGGAGCCACTCCTCCAGTTTGGGGGTCACTGCCCGAGTGCCCCAACGACCACGGGCACCACTGATGCCTTCACTCTCCAAGCCTTCTCTAGCTCTTCTCTGAGCCCCTGGTATTTCTCTAGTTTCTCGTGTTCCTTTTTCCTGATGTTGAAGTCGCTTGGTATTGCTATGTCAACCACCACGGCTTTCCTCTGCTCTTTGTCCACCACTACAATGTCCGGTTGGTTCGCCATTACCATTCTGTCCATCTGTATCTGGAAGTCCCACAGGATCTTGGCTCGGTCATTCTCTACCACCTTTGGAGGCGTTTCCCACTTTGATCTTGGTGTTTCCAGCCCATACTCTGCACAGATGTTCCTGTACACTATGCCAGCCACTTGGTTATGGCGCTCCATGTAAGCTTTCCCTGCCAGCATCTTACACCCTGCAGTTATGTGCTGGATTGTCTCATTGGCCTCTTTGCACAGTCTACACCTGGGGTCTTGTCTGGTGTGATAGATCTGGGCCTCTATTGCTCTGGTGCTCAAGGCCTGCTCCTGTGCAGCCATGATGAGCCGCTGTGCTGTCCTTCAGGCCAGCTCTGTCCAGCCATTGGTAGGATTTCTTGATATCAGCCACTTCAGTTATGTTTCGGTGGTACATGCCGTGTAGGGGCTTGTCCTCCCATGACTGGGCCTCCAGAACCTCATCTTCTGTTCCCCATTGTCTGAGACATTCACTGAGCACGTCATCTGTTGGAGCCTTGTCCTACATACTGTGTGTGTGTGTATATATATATATATATATATCATATATATATATATATATATATATATATATATATAGTTTTAGTTCAATATGGCCTAATTTAGTTGAAGTTTAGTCTTGTTTTGACACAATTTGTTGAAAAGAGTTTGTGTTTAATTAGAATGGAACATATGTTGAAATGGTTTAGTGAAATACCGCAATAATTTCCTTATCGCAGAGCCCTATCACATACCACAAGTTACTTCAATATCATTCAGCCCTAACATCTAGTAATGATGTAAATACTGGGTTAATGTAGTACATTTTTGCAAATAAATGTATTTTTACCTTTCAAAATCTAATTGTTTTCAATGTACTTGTTTTGTAGACAAGCTTGTCACTTTGCAAACCACTGTAGTAAAGTGCAAGGACAAAAAGTCATTTTCTTTGCAATATCATCTTGGCTGCCAATTCTCTTGCATTTAACTCTTTTCTTTGACGCATAAGTTGATCTGCGACGTTTGTGTTGCATAAAAGTAGCTCGCCGGATAAAAAAGGTTGGAGACTCCTGATCTAATTAAAACAACCCCGAGCATTCTGGACTGTATCCTCCTGTCACCACCTTGGTACAGCTCAACGGCATCAATTTCTCCTTAACTTTTTAGCTTCTGGCCTTGTGACTTGCAGACGTCTGTGAAGATTAACTTTGCTTTCTCTACCCGTCTTAAATCTTCATCTTTTTGTTAGGTAATACTTGTAGCCATACTGCTCATCCCCTTACACCACCCCCCGCCCGGTCTCCTGTCCTCACCGCACCGGACCCTCTCTTCGGTCGGAGGCGAGATTAAAGCGTGGACCTGAATGCTAACCGCGCTCGTCGTTAGCTGCTCCGGCGTCTGATTAAAAACACCTTTCATTTGACTAATGTTTCATCTTATCTGGCGCGCACCGCTCCAAAATCAATCACTCTCATCTTTAATATAGGGACGCTTCTGCAATCAGACGCCATTACTGGAGGTCAGAGGACGGCGCTTATTAATACCTTGATGTAATGTCATCTTTAAAACACGGGTCTAGTGTTGGCTTCACTAAAGTGCTCCATGTTGCGCAGTGTATGACGTGTTTTTGTTTCCGCATGTCTGGGCTAGGCCACCAATCTCACCAAAATGTAAAATCACCTCACAATGGTCCAATCCATTTCTTGTACAATGTTCTTTCACTCTTCAAAATACTGTTAAGATGTGTGATGTGCATACTGGTATACATATACACTATATCGGTAAAATAATTTGGTCAGCAATAGTGCGCGATTTCGGCAGCTTATTCAAGAGATGGCTCAAGAACAGTGCGTAGAGAGAGTTTCATAGAATGGATTTCCGTGGCTGAGCAGCTGCAAGCCATATACTGTATCACCAAGAGCAACACAGAGTGGCGTAAAACATGACACCAGTGGACAAGAGCAGTGGAGATGAAAGGAACTTTTGAACTTCCATGTTTCCAACTTTGTGGGAGCAGGTCTCGGTCCAAGAAAGATGTTGATAAGAGAGTTTGTTGTGGATTAACCTGACTGGCCTCCCAAAGTCCTGACTTTTGGGATGAGAGTCTAAAATCAGTATGTGACCTCACAAATGTTCTGGAAATATTGTCAAAAATTCTCATAAAAACACTCCTAAACCTTCCCATAAGTGTTGAAGCCGTTATATCTGCAAAGGGTCTACAGACGTCATGAGGAACCAAATGGATTAAGAATGCGATTATGTACATCAAGGCAGGTGAGAGAATACTTTGGGCAATACAGTCTCTATGTGGTGACTGAAGAGTTTATGCACTTGTACATAAGTGTATATGAATATCTTTATAACTAATTTGCTTCACAGCAGTCCTGGATTCAATTCTCGGGCCCAATGTGCGGAATGGTCACATTTATATAGCGCCTTTCTATCTGCTTTAGGCTGTCAAAGCGCTTTACATCAAGACACACACACACACACACACACACACACACACACACACACACAGTGTCTTGCCCAAGGACATGACGACAGTGTGCACCTGCAGGATTCGAACCGCCGACCCTCCGGTCACAAGGCGACCCGCTCTACTCTCTGCACCACCGTCACAATCGGACAGAGTAGAGTTTGCATGATTTCTTTGTGTCCTGGTGCTCCACTTTCCCCATCACTGAAAACATGTATAGCCCCAAAAGGTTCCCGTTTGGGACTATTACTCCCCTGAAATCTTTCTGGATAAGGGTTGAATAAATAATGCAAACTTGTCGTGTCTTGGTGAACTTTAATTGAGTACTGACAATTACCATTTTAATTTTAAGGTTATTATTTTTCAACACCGCCTCCAAAAACTATGTTCAAGTTAAAAATATACTTCATATATAGATTATATCACATTAGTATTCCATTCCACGTTAGTACCCCCAGCTTCATGCTCGTGTATCCTGATAGGCCGAGCCCATGCGGAAAAAACTGCGAAGGGCGCGTTCAACACTGAGTCCTGTTGAAGTGAACCCTGGACCACTTAAGCCTCACCACCAGATCATGCTTCACCCCAACATTTATAAACTAAACAAAAGGACAGATAGGTGCAAAATGATCTTCAATTAGTCCTCAATTTGTTCCTTAAGCATCTCGGAAAGTGCACCAAGGTTCAATTCAAATGGGAAAAGTCTGAAAGCACCTTAAACATACCATAAAAATCTGGATTAAACCTACGACATAAGACCATGCCTTTGTCCTTCAAGTCCGTAGCACGTTATAGAACTTCTGCGCCCATTCCAGGCGGTGAACGCGCACGTCTTTAGCCGCACTCCCGTGGGCGGGGCTCCAGCAGTACTCTGAGGAAAGCAGTCGGGTGGGTCTGTGCAGGTAGAAGTACTTGTTGAGGTGGCTCTCGTCGTGCCACACCGCCTCCACGTTGTTCCTCTTGTCCTCCATGATGCCGGCGTAGCAGAAGTCCACCAGCTCCTTCACCTTCTGCCAGCTGCCTCCGAAGACGGCGGCGTGGTAGTACCAGTCGCCCCGGGGCAGGTAGGCTCTGGACATGGGGTTGCGGTCGTACGTGAAGATGCCGGTTTTGTAGTACTCAGAGTGGATCTGCGCCACGGACTCGCCCAGAGCCTCGGAGCCCCAGCGGCCCGTGAAGACCTGCCAGTGGTGAAGAGGTACTCGGTCAGTCAAGTGATAAACTAGAACTCGAGCAACACATCTCGGACCACGTGCTTGGACCACAGTTTCCACCATTTTTGGGTGGTCAATCACTGTTGGATTATTTAAGGTTTACTTTGTCATTTGCATTGGACCCATCTTTCAAAGCTACTGGGTCAACGTTTAAGTAGCGGTGACCAGGGACCAGTCCCCAGATCTTGAACAAGGCTCATGGTCAGAATCACGTACGTCCATTATTGTGCAAGTTTTGGCTTGATGGGGGAAACCCACCCAGAAGAGTTGTGAACATGTGGTTTGCAGACTCCACACAGAACGGTCCACATGATCAAACTTGGGACTTTCCTGCTGTGATCCATGAGCACTAACCACTCGTTTCCTGTTGATCTTAGTGACTTTGAAGTTCACAATTCAAGCTCAGTAATGACAAACACTACGGTTTACCGTTTTTTGTTCAAAAAGGTTTTCGATGAGAGGGACCTGTTTCATGTTTCAATATTCGAACTTTTATCAGATGAACAATACGAATTCTATAAAGATGTCATCCTCTCACAGATACTGTAAATGTTAGTGTCTACCCTTCAGAATAATGACCCAACACTCCCCTTGGACTGTTTCTATAGAATATTAAAGCACTACAAGTATGTACTCATTGAGGAGAGTGTGCATACTTGGTATCTTGGCAACATGTCTTATGTGACCCAACCTCTCCCCTAATAACACATTCATTGATCAAACATGAGCTGATCATAAAAACTCAGTGTGTGGTCTCTTATTAAAATGTTTAAAGTGCATATGACGCATAAGACACTAAAACGTAGTTAACACAATTATATTTAAGATTTGGCAAAAAAAACAAAAAAATACCCAGCTTTCTTTAGTTTGACCATTTGTGAGGTTTATAGTTTCACTTCCTAATTGGACACTGACAGGATGTGACAGACAAAGTTGCCGTGCCAACCATGTTATATCAATGGGCCAAACTACTATTGAACTTTACCTCATCTATGTCACTTCCTGTCATTCCCAACATTTCTTCATTAATTTGCTGCTTCACTAAAATAAAGTTGTTACTTACAAGAAATTGTATCCATCTAAAACCTGTCATATGCACTTTGAATCCTGAATATAAAAAAAGCTGTATAATATATATAATATATATATATAATATATATATATATATATATATATATTATATATATATATATTATATTTTTTATATATATTATATATATATATATATATAAAATATATATAATATATATATATACACACACACACACACACACACACACACACGTCAAAAGTAAGTTGCACAGCACCTGGTCCACATCAAAGCAGAAGACGTGGGAGTGGCTCCACCTCAGCTCGTTCTGGATGATGTCAGAGATGGTCTTCATCCTCATCATAGAGATGTCCTGCCAGCGCTTGTGCACCGGTAGCACCCTGAGGTCTCGGAGGGCACCGAGCTGCAGAGCCGGCACCTCCTCTGACTGGTCGGTGAACACCAAATACGTCACCGGTAACCCCGGCATGAAGTGTTTCTCAGCAGAAACGAGGAAGTTACGGAGGTACACGTCCAAATACCTGAAATAAAGTAATACAGTTAAATCAATCAAATCAAATACTTTTTAAGTGTTGTAGTTAAAAGAAACATTACATTTTTTCCCATGATTGAGAAGACACTAAATTCCATTCTGGTAAAGGTGCTTTATTTGCTATTATTCATATGCATAACTGTACAATAGAATTTGTCCTCTGCAATTGACCCATCCCTGGACACGGACCCATAGGGAGCAGTGGACTGGTGGTCAGAAACACCTGGCTGTAGGATTCTTCTATTGTACATGTTTTTAGTGGTAGGGGAAACCGGAGTACCAGGAGGAAACCTACACAGACACGGGGAGAACATGCAAACTCCACACAGCAGCCCCGTCCAGGTGGGAATCGAACCCGGACCTTCTAGCTGTGAAGCACGAGTGCTAACCGCTGCGCTTCTCAAAACGTCTTCGAAAAGGAGCATTATGGAACTTTTTAAGCAGACAAAAAAACAAACAAAAACACCTTGATATTTGTGTGTATTTGACCTTTTTGTGAGGGTTGTCAGCATGGTGCCTTTACTTTTGATCACGCTGACCTCTATGACGTCCCAGGATCAATGGAATGTATGCGTAACCATGGACATGGTTCCATCAGCAGTGAAAACCTACCAGAAACTCTAAAAACAATTGATCTAGGAGCATCATAAAGGCCACTGTGATGGAAAGTTAAGGCGCCATGCTGATGAACAATCCAACAAAAACCTCTTAAAGTTAGGCCCATGGATCATACTTTGGGCAATCCTGCTGCTACATGACTTTTTTCATCCATCCATCCATCCATCCACCTACCTATTCATCCACCTATTCATCCATCCATCTTAAATTTGGAAGCATATTCCAGTTGCCACGCAAAACAATTCTGAGGCAACAGGGGACCGTTTGTGTGCTGGAGACAAACTTAATTTTGATGCTGTTGTGTGAATTTATTACAGAGCGTGTTTGACCTCAATGTACTGAAGATTTCAAGTGCATCAGAGCAGGTCGGTCAGATGGTTCATCAGGTTACAATCTTTTGTAAACTCTTTTCGTAATACTAATCTCTGTTGCTGCTTCAAACATTTGCGCTCATTTTGCGACCCCTGCACGTGTCCGTGTCCGGGTCGGCAAATGGATTAGCTTAGGGCGGCTCTGATGAACAGCATTGACAAAATGGTTATTGATCGCTGCGATACTTACTTCCCGACGGCGAAGACTGTGAGAGCCACTGACGACTGGGCCAGTTTGTGAGCCTCGTCGAACAGAGTGGGGTCAAAGGTCCCCTCCCAGATAATCGGCGCCCCCCAGTAGGTGGTGGTCGGGACATCTTTACGAGCTCTGGGGAGAAACAACAACAAAAAACAAGGCAAATGTGAGTGTGAACCACAGGGGCACAGATCTCACACAGTGGTTAATGTTGAGGTTTTTTTTGCTAGTTTTCTCCCAGAACATCTTAGTTATAAAGTAATAAAAAGCTGAGACCCACGCTTTACGGTGCTCATTTTATTAAGTTCTGTTCACTAGCGAGACAGAGATTTCCTGTAAATAACACATTGCCGCACACTGGTTGGTTTCCCATGCTTATTCATTCATGGGTATTGACATATTTTATATCCACGAGTACTGCGAAAGGCGATCGAGATGATGGTAATCCAAATATGGTCATTTCCTTTCTGGGAGGAGGCAGCGGCTAAACAATAATGGAGGCGCATGCCCAGACGACGTTACAACACTTTAGACTTTTTTTTTTTTCTAAATTAGGTTTTGCGCTCTTGCAGCAACAACTCAACTTTAGGGGTCTCCAACCCTTTTTATCCAGTGAGCTACTTTTATGCAACGAATGTGTGACATCAAGCGCATGTAGAAATTTATAAAGTCTTTGGCGAGCATCCAAGAAAGGACTGGAGAGCTACTAGGTGGAGATCCCTGCGATAATAGAAAGCTGCAGGCCCGGAGCCGAGGCAGATCCACGACGGTGAGGAGGATTCACCGTGATAGTGCATCCTCTGCTGGTAGAAGCGGATCCACAATGGACTTAGTTTGTAATTTTTCATGTTTTACAATTATTAGTTTAGGGTTTTTAGGTTTAGGGTTGGGTTATCCCCTCCTGGAACCGCCACCTTAAAGAGCAACTAAACGGGCGTGCCAAAGCCTTTCCCCACCCACAAACAAAAGTCAAAAAGTGCTGTGAAAGAGGCGGTCTCTGAAGTTTGGGGGTGACATGCGGGGGGTGAGTGTGTGGGCCTTTGCATTGGCACAATCACAGCAGACAGATTACGTGGGAGGGACTTGGTTATAAACCACAGGTACAGGGGCAGGACAATTGGCAGCACCTGATGACAATGTGTGGAGCTGGTGCGGCTTATGACGTTCTGTGGAGGCCGTGGACACGTCTCCAGCCAATCAGGAAATTCTAATTTAGTAGCAGAATTTACCCTGAAGGGGGCGCAACCCATTGGTTTTCAGGCCAAAGTTAGGATTTGACACATGGTTGCGCTATAATGTCAGAATAATGTCAGGGACCAGTAGACAACACTATGAGACACCCATTGAGACAGTTTATCAGTAAAAAAAAACTTGATTTGGTGTTTAGTTACTCTTTAACGTGGTGGAGGGGTTTGAGCGCCTGAATGATCCTGGAGCTCTGTTGTCGGGGGCTTGGTGCAATGTGCCCCTATGGCTCCTCCCTGCAGGAGGAGCCATAGGGGCTGGTGCAATGTGATTTGGGCCGCTCAAACGGCGCCCCCACGACCCGGCAACGGAAAAGTGAAAGAAAAGGGATGGATGGATTGGATTACTGCTGTTCGAAGTTATGTTATCTTTATGACAGAAGCATCTAGTTATACTTTCCAAATTTGTTCACAAGTCATTTCATTTGTCTTTATGAAAAATGTAAATAACTCAGTCACTAACTGCTGACGTGTGCAAGAGCTCACTAACATGGTGGATTTGTTTCATGGTGGATATGCAGCTTTCCCCTACTCAATCCCTGTTCTACAGACTCCAAACTTTCCAGTCTTGGGCTTTTTAGAACATTATTCCTATAGCTGCCAGCAGCAGGAGCCCGAGTCAAGATTTTCACCTGCTGCATTTCATTGTTACTATTTATATTTTCAAATTATAAAAAAGGTAAAATATCAAAGCTGGGGCACTCAACAAAAAGGTTTTTAAGTCTATTTTTAAGCATGATGTGTCCACTTTAATTACGTCTAATTCCAGCCTTATACAGATATTATTTTACAGATATGTTTTACTTACTATAGCCTATTCAAAAACTAAACAACTACTCCTTGTAACAACAATTTCAACAACATAAAACAGTTTAAACCTGGGTCTTTCCATTATTTAAATTGTGTCGCTTAAAATTCTGCAATGTTGGCCATTTTTATACACATACATGAAAACAAGTGGAAAATACATTTTTTTGGTCAATCATTAATTGAATTCTATACATTCATATTTCTGTCCCAATCACTTGCAGTGTATTGTATGGATTCTCAAGCATCTTCGACTGGACTGGGTTGGTTAGTAGAGCGTAAAGTGTCTTCTCACTCTTGTAAATCAGGTTGACAGTAGGGCTACAAAAGCAAGGAGCAGCTTCTAAAGAAAGTCCTCAACTAAATAAACCTGGTCCAGTCGACGATACTTGAAAGCCTCTGCTACGACAGATACTTCCTGGACGATTTAGGCTTGTGGACCTCAGCATTAATATTTATGAGGTTTTTTTTCAGGATTTCGTATTGGAGCGCCCTCTGCAGGCAGTGACGGGAAAGGAGAAAACAAGCTTTCACTTTGATTTAACGGCATGGTTAGAAAGCGTGGGCTCACAGGGGGTTGAGGGTGAAGTCGAGGCTGCTGACGTTCAGGGCCTCGTCTCGCCTGCTCGCGGTGGAGCCGGTGATCTGAATGAACTCCACGATCCCGCCGAAACTCTGGAGAAAGCTGCGGGAGATCGGCAAAAGCAGACAGCATTTCATCATACAAGCAGGATGTTAATCAGTATCGGATTGCAAATGTGGAATTCTGCTTTGTACACATAGCCATTGCCACTTAAAAAGAAAATAAATATCCAACTACAGTGACATCCATCATCATCATCACACTATTCATGACAAGCCGAGGGACAAAAATAAAAATCTACCAGTGGAAGTATCTTTGACCCTAGTGGATCCAAAAACACTGAACCATTTCTAATGAAAGGACTTTGACATGAGAAAGACACAGTAACAGCTCCAAATCCAAACAAAGTTGTGGAGATGACGGAGAGCTCACGCGGTTCCTATTGGGCGTACCCCACTCGTCTGCACAATAAAACAGGTGCAAAACCTATTGCTGTCTTCCTCTACCTCTGTCTGCGGTGTTTGCTGCACACCAGGGCAGGGGTAGTGGGATGCCCTCCCGCACTGTAAGATGGCTTCAGGAGCAAAATAATGTGATTAATTATCTCACAGCTGAATTATTATTAAAAAAGGAACAGGCCACCGATTTTCCATACCAAGATATGTTCTTACCTTACCTTAGACGAGTTGACGTGCACCTGTGTGGTCTTTGTGCGTGCCCTCAGTCACGCAATTGACCTTTCGCAAAACCACGCCCCAAAACGGTAATTGTCCAATCAGACATCCTAGCAATTACTATGAAGCCAGGTCCGACATGCCGCATGCCCACCAAAAACCCACCAGACAAAGAAGATGAAGCAAAATGGTGAAGCAATCTGCCTATGGAGGATGTAAATCAGACACTAGGGACCACAGGAGTGAGTCTGGGGGAGTGGAGTTATTTTCCTTCCCAAAGCGAAAACACAACCTGAGCACTGCCTACAATGGAATAAACAATGTGGACGGCCTACGCCCAGCTAAATGTCTCCAAAACAAACAAGCATACGTCTGCTGTAAGGTAAGGCTAAGGTCTGGCCGCTAGGCTAACACCTTAGCATGCTAACATCTAGCTACTGACAGTCACATACAGTAACACAAACTGGCACTGGAGCTGTAACTTTAACTGCGGCGGTGAACTTTTACAACCCTACAATCTCACGTGTGTTTGTCTCTCTTTATGATAAAAGTACTGTGTATTTTCTCATGGTCTTCCACTGACCAGCCTGAGACTCACCTCACACACAAGCAGCCGACGACAATGAGGGTGAAAACACACAGTTTGAGCTGGACAAGAGACCTGGGAACAAGGTTACAGTCACATTTCATGTCACACCTTCTGCAGAGAGAACACATTCAGATCAGCAGCTGACAGTAACAATCACTTTAACAATAGCTTAAGAAACTGAACAATTATGTTGAAATGGAGACAGGTTTGATCCAAAATGGTCTCTTAACATATAAACTTTCACAATGATGTGTTTAATCATTACACCGATTCAATGTTTCTCCATAGATTTATTTGGTAAATTGAAAATTCAAGGCCATTTTCTCAAAGTGCATTTATCTCACATTGGTGTGACTCCGCCTAAGTTGCACCCACAGACTTCAACATTTCCAGCTTTGGACTGAACAATATTTTGAAGGTTTTACAAAGGGATAAAAAAAAAATGTTTTCCTCACAGAGAGTGTATTTACATGCACTCGAGTATCCAGGTTATTAATGGGGATTTTAAGTTTCCTGGTTTTGTTTGGTTCCTGTAAACACAGACTCCTGGTTTCAGTTTCCTGGATAAGCCAATATCCAGGTTATTAGAAACCAGGATATTCTCACTGGGATAATCCCACAGTTTCCCGGATACTGTACCATGTAAACACAGAATCCTGTTTTTCACCATTGCCAACGTACCGAGCATGTACCTTGAAACAGATACAGCAGGTGCAAAAACCTTCCAACAGCCATTTCATCTGGTACCTGTGCTTTGAATATGTGTACCGTCTAAACATTTACAAAACATTAAAGTAACCTTAAAAACAAAAACAAAACAAAAACTACTTTTTTTGCTCCGTGGTAAGTCAGCGCTGCTCTGAAAATCAAACCAAGTTCTATTCCCCCCCCGTCCCCTCTGAAGCTGTGAAAGAACTCTACTAGTGCTTCCTTGGATAGTTCTTGTCCCTGTGCTAAAAAGAAATGTCCAAATAGCCATGCGGTAGTATTTAGCTCCTTACCATATTTGTCATTAGCTCCGCCCCCTCTCTGGAACCTGCATATCCAGGATACTGTAGATGACCATGTAAACAGGTATGAGTGTACTCGGACATCATATCCAGAATACTGTCATAATCCCCATAATGCTTTGCGGCAGAAGCAGTTTCCGATTCTGGCACGGGAATTAAAAGAAGCATAAACAGAGCCCCCCCTCCCCCTCCTGGAACCGCCACCTTAACGTGGTGGAGGGGTTTGAGTGCCCGGCAAACAGGTCCTAGGTGACAGGTCAGACAAAGAGCGGTTCAGAAGCCCCTTATGAGAGATCAACAGGCCCGGTTAGAACCATGAGGCCGTCCTTCTGTGGACCCACCACCTGCAGGAGGAGCCATAGGGGCTGGTACAGCTCCAACAGCTGCCCCCATGACCCGGCAACGGACAAGTGGAAGAAAATGGATGGATGGATGGATGGATAAACAGAGCCAGGGATGTCCGCATTTCCACAAAAATACAGCATTGTTTGAGCATGTAAGGAAAAGAAAAGTTGTCCGTGTGGCAAATAAATGTTGTGACAATGATACTGGATGGAAAAAAAAAAAAAAAAAAAAAAAAAAAAAAAAATAGTACAATATTTATATCTATCGATGTATTAACTGATGCAAACAACAAATTGTGTGCCAACAAAGTGAACCGCCACAATGTTTGGATTTTTGGCCTAAAAGCGTAGGAGGCTGAGGAGGCTGAGGAGTCCGCATGTCTCGTGGCTTTGTTTCAAACTGGAAACTGCTGTGCAGACGAGGCGAGTAACAATGGTGAGCTGCCCAGGTTACTCGAGCACATGTAAACACAGTCATAGTTATGCTAGTAACCTACAGCAAACGTTTAAAGTTGATATCTCTACATTTTAAAAGTTTCCCTATTCACCTGCAGCGTCCTTTAAATTCTGAAATCAGGAGAAATGCACAGAAGAAAATATAAAAAACATGGAATTTCTGTCTCTCCTGACAGATCTTTTCTACCGAAAAAGTCCAATATCCTCAAACATCAAAAAAAAAGAAAAGAAACCAGGACCTTACCACATGTTGTCCCGCTGAAGTGGCCTCTCTCGTCACCAAACCCAGCCGCCTTCCACACCACCTGGGCCGCACACTTCCAAGTTACCCTCTCATTTTTGTCTTCTGCCTCAGATCAGTTTCTTGTGTTCAGATCAGTTTCTTGTGCTCTTCGTGGCTGAGCGTGTGGAGGAGGATGAGCCCAGGTGGTGGTGACGAGTGGGCGGCGCCGGTCAAGGGTCGATCTGGAGGAGCCAGCCCAAAGATCTTTACTAAAACTCTAGATAGGACATAATGGCCTTAGGAATAGGAATTCTTGTAACTGGCTCTTCTAACCCAGTGCAATGTATTCAAATGGAAACACCACTTATTTCCTCGATACTGTTTTGATCTATTTTTAGTAATTTCATGACTCTTTGATAATTGTGGCTGACCTCATGTCATATCTGACAAGGAAACATTTTTGAAGCTTTTCACATTTTATTTCCGTTTTATTGGATCATAGACTTCTCCATTTGTTCATGGATCTTCCTCTGTCAAACATTTAAAATAATCATTCTGTCTTATTTATATCAAATATAACATTTGTTTCCTATAAAACAGTATTTCTGTACTTTTTAACACCACATGACCAATATTTTCTGAACATGGGACAGTGATACAGTGAATGCTAACCACTGAACTCTGGGAATGAATGGAGAAAACAATGTTAATACGGCTAAACAACACGACTAAAAAAACAAGACATTTCAAAGAAATGACCTGATCCTGACTAAGATACGAGACTTAGAAGTAATAAACCAATCACAAACAATGAGTGTGTCTCACATTCTGTCGTTGGATCAATGAAAATCAGAAGTGGGCAGAGTAGCCAAATCCAAAAGTACTTGGAGAAAATGTTACTTGAGTACTGTGAGTAACTGAGCAAAAAAGTCAGATTTATTTTAACTGATGCTATAAATTTTGTGAAACAAAACATAAACTCATGTGGAATTTGTGATATTTCCAAAATACAGAAAACAAAATCATTCTTAAGAACAAGGAGCATGAGACGATCTACATCTTAAATATTTACTCACAGTGGAAAAAGTCATAATTATTTTTACTCAAGTAAGAGTACAGATACTTTATTGTTTGTTACTCAAGTACAGTGAAAAGTACCGTGTGAAAAAAACTACTCTATTCATTCATTTCTTTAAAATGTAAAAGTACTACCCACCTCTGATGAAAATGTTGCTCCTGGTTTTGCATTGGTGGCTACAAGGGTTAGATGGCCACAAGATGGCCGCCACGTCAACAAGCGTTATGCCTGATAGAGTTTTATCTCTTTGAGTCAGCCCTTTGTAAGGAGCAGCTTGATGAATATCAACACATCTCAAATGGAAATGGATGAACTCCACACAAAGCTTCATTCATTACTTTAACTGCCTTTTACTGATGGTGAGATGAAGCCTCATGAGGCATCGAAGCGCTCTCCCATTGACACATGTACCAACACTTCAAGACCATTCATTTGCTCTACAGCACCATCGGGTGGACAAACAGACGCATTACGTGCATTGTAAGAACTTTGATGAAGAGTTTAAACTGGAACACCCCGCTAATTATGTGTTAGTTATTTTAATTATTTATCACTCTGCATGTGTGTTTCAAACATGAACAAAATGAAACATATTCAAAGATGAATATAGCCTACTATATAAATATGTGTGTGTTGTGACCAAAAGTAACTTTTCATTTCACAGGTTTTTGTTATCCACTCAGATTATATGTTACATTTTTCCGAGTCGGAGGTCAGAAATGGACATCCCTGAAATGCACCATTACAGTCAGGTCTGAGAGATGAGCCACACAACAGCAAACACACATGTTTGATAATGATGTATTGGGTAAAATGTTACGCTGTGGCATTAAGCATAACTTACAGTGACCTGATTTGGATTCTGCAGCCCTTAAACCATCCCAACAAAAAGATTGACAGAAAGCAGAACGACACTCTTTAGTAGAAAGTTCCAACACTTTATTTCAATATTTTTCCGATTATCTTTCCGTTAGCGGCTCGTACATAAACAGAGGCGTGTTTTTATTCAAAGGGTGTGAAGGGTTCCAGCGGAGAACGTCATTAGTGCGGCATTGTCCCCGGCACGGCGCCTGTCAGTCATCTCCGCGCTCCCGCAGCCTGTGGAGACGGTATCCGATATCCTACAGCGCGGCAGGGCGAGTCAGGACGGCGTGCGAGCGGCTTAGTGTGACAAAAGAAACTGGAGCCTTAACCAAAGCTCTCAAAAACAAGATCAAAGAAGAATAAAAGAGGAACATTTCGAGGAAAGGCAGTTAGGCTGTGTATTAGTCTGACCATATTAGTCCTGTGCTCTGGTTGTTGAAGATTAAAGGCCTTATACCTTCTTTTTTTTATTATTATAGGCACATGTCACCATTTGCAGGGCCACTTTTCACAGATATGCTATAAAAACTCGCCTGCAAGTTCAAGAGTTTACAATATACTAAAGGAGGTCCCGTTCATACTGTACTGCTTTGAGATTTGTACTTAAAGGATCTGTATCATGCTATTTTAGCCATTCCAAAGTAAAGTATAGGCATATATATGATATATTGTACCTCTATCACTATGGAGTACTCATTTTTGAGAGAAATATAAGTATTTTCTGGGGGTATTTTCCCTACCCGGAAGACAAGACGCTTCGATTCAGTTAACTCCGCCCCTCTCTCCGCTCATTCCACATTTGCAGTATTATAAATATAAAGCTTAGCTTAGCTTTCAAATGAGGCATTACACTGTTGCTCTCCAGTTGAGAGGCTTTTAGACTCCAGCCGAACTGGAGAAAATGCTGTCGGTAAGAGGTTAATTTTCACTCTGAATGTTTTTTTTGTGTCTGTGAGTCACGTGATCAAAACGCCACCCGCCGCCATATTGGATCATGTCTCTGATGTAAATCATGTCAAACTGAACTTGCTTTGAACTCACAAAGCTCCTACCGGCTCAGCTATCCTGTTTTTCTCACTGATTTGCTGTCACAGAGTGGCAATAGGAATTATACAACCACGGGGCACTGCACAGAATTCTGCAACATTTTAAAGAGGGGGTATTATGCTTTTTTCAATCACATGGCACCAATCTATAGCATACTACAATGATGACGTAACCTTTTGTTGGTCTGTATATGCAGTAAATTAAAATAACTGCCTTGAATAAAATTGCTCTCTCAAAATGGCTGTACTGAACGTCTTGAAATAGGCCTCTGTCTCTTTAAGAAGCTTTCCGACACGCCCCCTTCAGCACACTGCTGTGGCATCTAAACAACACTACTGTGCGGGGAGGGGGCTCTGCTGAGCTGAGGAGCAGTGGTTGGTGGCTTGGCTGGTGACGAAAGGTCCAGAGGCGTCTCCAGGAGGTGGGGGCGTTCCTAGGAGGACTGAGGCATAGCTACACCTAAAATGGCTGCCGTCTAAGTTTTTACTGATTACTCAAAAATATGTGAATGAGCCAAGGCAACACTCCAGGCATGTGTTTAATGAGGGAAGGACATAATAACGTGATATAAAGCTTGAAAAAGTCGATTTTACATAATAATTAGCCACAGTGATTCGCTTGACAGGGCTAACGTAATGCAATGTAAAAAGTCTTCTGGCGACTGAAAGATGCCATGTAAATGTTTGAAACCTTCAGTGTGTGTGTGTGTGTGTGTGTGTGTGTGTGTGTGTGTGTGTGTGTGTGTGTGTGTGTGTGTGTGTGTGTGTGTGTGTGTGTGCGTGTGGAAGTGCTGCTTGGCCAAAAAGGACAATTTGGTTTGATTATGTGATTTCAATCTTTTAGAGCTGGATAATGATCAGCTTCTGCCGACTTTCAGTCCATGGAAAGCTGTATATTTTTCCTGAAACGTGATGACGTCATATGAAAAGGATGCCGGCAGGTTCTCAGACACACTGCAGACCCACGTCCTCGTTGTGGTTGCAGTCGTTGATGCCCATTGCGAGGTGGGGACAATTGAAGATGTCTGTCTCTGTCCCTCTGCACTGCAACTCGTCCAGCCAGATCTTGCCGGTACCTGCAAAGCCAATGGATCACACTTAAGGGAGAAACTAAATATTAAAACTACGTTTTTTCGACTGATAGGCTAAATATATGTATGACGTTTTAAGAGATTGCCTTGTGTGTCCAGTCCATTTTTTTGGCAAAACAAAACCGCACGGTGATGGGATTTTGGTCGCCTTTATGTGGATGCCAAACATGTCAGTGTTTTCTGAATAGATAGGCCTGGGAAACTGGACAGAAAGCCGCGATGTTCAAGTGATTTCCTCACACAATTCAACACTTACGCCAACACAATGACATAAAATAGGTATCACAATGGGTGAGTTTGGTCTACTTTTAAAACTCAGAAGTTAAGGGGAGAAAAAAAGCTAAGCTCTCCACATTGACCACTGTGTGAAAAATGTATGTTTTCACCTGGTGTGTCTTGTCAAAAAATCTAGTAGAGCTGGTTGTAAGAGCCAACTTGGCTCATACAAGCCTAAGCAAGTGCTTCATTTGTCATTGTACGACGAAACAGGTGTTGGGTTAGTCCTGAGCCGCTGCGACTGAGTGCGCCGCCATTGTGGGCCAAACTGACCAGCATGTTTTTGGAAGTCGGGGAAACCGGAGTAGAAAACTACTCTTAGGATTATCTAAACCTCCTCCTGTGGAAGTATAGCTCAACTTGAAAGACCAATGCTACCACAACTTTGTCTGACATCCAGAGTTTCCTGCTTTCTTTACTACTCAACAGGAGGACACGTTAGGAGGTCTAGAGCTCCAGCGGATAACCACAATGTTAAACCTTAACCATGGTAAACGACAAGCTTTTTACAAAATTAGGATTACACATGACACTACCCCCTGATGTTAGTGTAGCCCGACTCTGTGCACAATGTGTGCATTATTATATAAAGCCAAAGTGATTACCTGGCGAGGCGGGGTAGGTCTGCAGAGAGCTCCGATAGCCCAGCATTTTGCAGATGACCCTCGCGTCCACAGTGTCAAAGCTATCGTCGCAGACTGTGCCCCACTGGCCGTTGTAGAACACCTCCACTCGGCCGCGGGCCGGGCCCGGGACCAGGCGCACGGTCTCTGGACACATGTGAGAATATGAGTACAACATCGTCGTGATCACCCACGTCAGTTTTTGGTCAAACTGAGATTTGTGTTTCCTTCTACTCTCCAAACACTGCTGCATCTTTAGGTGTCTTCAGCGGTCTCCTCAGCCAGTCAGAAGGCCAGGTACAACCCCAAAATAATTAATAATAATTAGCTTTCTAATTTCCCACAAACCTAATCAACATGATTAAGAACCAATACTCACGTGAAGCACTATCTTCTTTGGCCCCTTTCTCTCCAGGTGGACCCTGCGGACCTTCACAAGCATGTAAACATGTTCAGTTCAGTAACAACAACACGTTATACAAATGTCAACGCATATTTAACAAGACCTTCAGCTCCAGGAGGACCAGGAACACCTGAAAACAAAACAGAGTAAGGGTCATTCACAAAACCAAACGGCACATGGCCAAACAAAGCTACTCATTTATAATGGACGATGCAGTCAACACTGTTACTAGGCAGGTTTGCAGATATTTACATGAGCATTGCTCATTGCTTTTCCAGTTCTTCTCGTCCAAAAGATTATGAGAGTACAACTAAGAGGGCTGCTAAAAACAACACTGATACAGACGTGTTACCTTGCTCTCCAGTCGGGCCCACGACTCCAGGGTCACCCTTCTCTCCCTGTAATCCTGGGGGTCCAGGAGCACCGGGCCCTCCTTAAAACACCGCAACAAAAAAAGTAAGAGCAACTGTGTGACAGAACATGACTCCTACACTCTGAAGAGACATGTCAACGTACCTCCCTGTCCGTCGTGTCCCGGGTCACCTTTGGGTCCTGCGGGGCCTGCAGACAAAACCCAGGGCAGAGTGAATACTGACATATTGTATTTTATTTTATTTTTGTGGCACTCAAAAAGGGCACACAGGGGGTGCTCCCACTACAGAGGGATAACACTCCAGTCCACATGTGCTTTGTGGATCTGGAGAAAGCGTTCGACCGTGTCTTTCGTGGTGCCCTGTGGGGGGTGCTGTCCTCGTGGTGCCCTGTGGGGGGTGCTGTCTCTCGTGGTGCACTGTGGGGGGGGGCACTGTCCTCATGGTGCCTGTGGGGGTGCTGTCTCTCGTGGTGCCCTGTGGGGGGGGGGCTGTCCCTCGTGGTGCCCTGTGGGGGGTGCTGTCCTCGTGGTGCCCTGTGGGGGGGGGCTGTCCCTCGTGGTGCCCTGTGGGGGGTGCTGTCTCTCGTGGTGCACTGTGGGGGGGGTGCGCTGTCCCTCGTGGTGCCCTGTGGGGGTGCTGTCCCTCGTGGTGCCCTGTGGGGGGGGGCTGTCTCTCGTGGTGCCCTGTGGGGGGTGCTGTCCTCATGGTGCCCTGTGGGGGGGGGGCGCTGTCCCTCGTGGTGCCCTGTGGGGGTGCTGTCCCTCGTGGTGCCTGGGGGGGGGCTGTCCGGGTGCCCTGTGGGGGTGCTGTCCCTCGTGGTGCCTGTGGGGGGGGGCTGTCCCTCGTGGTGCCCTGTGGGGGTGCGTCCCTCGTGGTGCCCTGTGGGGGGGGGCTGTCCCTCGTGGTGCCCTGTGGGGGGTGCTGTCTCTCGTGGTGCCCTGTGGGGGGGGGGGCTGTCTCTCGTGGTGCCCTGTGGGGGGTGCTGTCTCTCGTGGTGCCGGGGGCTGTCCTCTGTGCTGGGGGGTGCTGTCCCTCGTGGTGCCCTGTGGGGGGTGCTGTCCCTCGTGGTGCCCTGTGGGGGGTGCTGTCCCTCGTGGTGCCCTGTGGGGGGTGCTGTCTCTCGTGTGCCCTGTGGGGGGTGCTGTCTCTCGTGGTGCCCTGTGGGGGGGGGCTGTCCCTCGTGGTGCCCTGTGGGGGTGCTGTCTCTCGTGGTGCCCTGTGGGGGGGGGGCTGTCTCTCGTGGTGCCCTGTGGGGGGTGCTGTCTCTCGTGGTGCCCTGTGGGGGTGCTGTCCCTCGTGGTGCCCTGTGGGGGGGGGCTGTCTCTCGTGGTGCCCTGTGGGGGGTGCTGTCCCTCGTGGTGCCCTGTGGGGGGGGGGCGCTGTCCCTCGTGGTGCCCTGTGGGGGTGCTGTCCCTCGTGGTGCCCTGTGGGGGGGGGGCTGTCCCTCGTGGTGCCTGTGGGGGGTGCTGTCCTCGTGGTGCCCTGTGGGGGGGGGCGCTGTCCCTCGTGGTGCCCTGTGGGGGGTGCTGTCCTCGTGGTGCCCTGTGGGGGGGGGGGGGCTGTCCCTCGTGGTGCCCTGTGGGGGGTGCTGTCCCTCGTGGTGCACTGTGGGGGGGGGGGCTGTCCCTCGTGGTGCCCTGTGGGGGGTGCTGTCCCTCGTGGTGCCCTGTGGGGGGGGGGGGCTGTCCCTCGTGGTGCCCTGTGGGGGGTGCTGTTTTCTCGTGGTGCCCTGTGGGGGGTGCTGTCTCTCGTGGTGCCCTGTGGGGGTTGATGTCCCTCGTGGTGCCCTGTGGGGGGTGCTCCGGGAGTATGGGGTCCGGGCCCCTCTACTAAGGGCTGTCCGTTCCCTGTATGACCGCAGCAGGAGCTTGGTTCATTGCCGGCAGTAAGTCAGACCTGTTCCCGGTGCATGTTGGTCTCTGCAGGGCTGCCCTTTGTCACCGGTTCTGTTCATTACCTTTATGGACAGAATTTCAAGGCGCAGCCAGGGGCTGGAGGGTGTCCTGTTTGGGAACCTCAGGATTTAATCTCAGCTGTTTGCAGACGATGTTGTTCTGTGGGCTTCATCAACTCAGGACCTTCAGCTGCTGTGGGTCAGGGAGAGTTCTGGCTTCAAGTGGAGGAGCTCGGAATAGAGCCGCTGCTCCGTTATGTTGAGAGGTGGCTTGGGCATTTATTTCGGATGCTTCCTGGTCACAACCTAGGGAGGTTTTCTGGGCTTGGAGACCCCAGAGAGTGGGACTATGTCTCTGAGCTGGCCTGGTGCCGCCTCAGGATCCCCCCAGAACAACAAGAGGAGGTGTGCGTGGATCGGGACGTCTTGGCATCTCTGCTCAGACTGCTGCTTCCCAACCCGGCCCCGGATAAAGCGGAAGAAGTGGAGGAATGGATTTGTGTGACACTTTTCTCCTAAATATTTAAAGGCACTAACAATAACAACACTGTACAGTTGTGCTCAATAGTTTACATACTCTGGCTGAATTGTTGACGATTGTTCAAAGAATATGAAAGATAACACATAGTTAATGGTTGTGTGAAGCCATTTTTGGTAATAAAAACAAAAACCAAAAAAAAAGTTTGCTCTTTTTACCAGAATGACCCCCGTTATTGTATTGTATTGCCCCTTTAGCATCAATGACAGCTTGGAGTCTTTTGTGGTAGTCGTGGAGATGGTTCTGTATATAATCTAATGGCAAAGCGGCCCAGTCTTTTTAATCAAAAAAACTTTCGATCAGGGTCATTTTTGGTACTTTCTTTTTTTCATCATGATTTAAGAAGAGCAAACCCCGTTGTTTCACCATAAATGGCTTCACACAACCACTAACTATGAGTGAAAAAAAACACTTTTGTGTTATCTTTCATATTATTTGAAAAATAGTTGGAAAAAAAAATAATTGTTATAAAAATTCCTCCAGGGTATGTAAACTTTTGAGCACAACTGTATGTACTGTATTTGGCTGTAGCACATTGCTCTGCACACTTTCCACATACTCATCGCTTTGGATTGTGTAAAGTCTGTAAGATTGAGGAGAGGGTGAGAGTGAAATTTAACATAAGCATAATCATCCAATTCCTCTCCAGAAAGTCCCTCCTAGTAGTTTGCAAACTGAGGCGAGTAATATCAAACTTTCAAAAGAAAACGATCAAGCTCCCTCCACCACCCCTCCTGATTGGCCATGACGGGGAGGTTCACAGGAAGGCTCGTCTCATTGGTCAAAGGGCGGGGATTCTGATTAGTTACTGAAATCCGCAACGGAGGGACTTTAGAAAATATGTAAAATAATACAACTTATATTACATCAAATCAGACCCGGGCAGTCAAATATACACATCTATTCAATTTGAAAATCACTTAAAATTACAGACTATCACTTTAATAAGCCACTTCTCCCCCACTATAAAAATTGATTGCAAAACTATACATTGTCCCAGATGGTGGTAATAAGCGACCTGAATTCCCGCAGCTTTGCTAATAGTCGGTAAATAATTTGATCCATAAGAATGTGAAATGACACTGGAAACGATTATTGTACACAAACGTCATACTGTAATTTCGCTCAAAACCACGACTCTAGAATGCACGTATCACAACAGTTTTTGAACCAATTCCTTCAAACAATCTGAAAATGTACCTGGTGGGCCAGGCTCTCCCTTGGCTCCTGGTCCCTGATCTCCACCTGGACCAGTGGGACCTACAACACAATAATATGATCACAAAAAGACAGAAGAGAGAAGTTTCCATAATAACTCGGGTGATGAATTGTATCTGTCATTTGCACGCTCAGCAGATGTCACCGCGTGTGATCCAGCTGACTTAGCTCTGTGAACGGGAACAGAAAGTGGTTTCTAATCACCATCTGAACTTCATAACGGGGCGTTTTGGAGAAGTGAATGTGGAGAAGTGCGATGGGCTCGGTGTTCTTGGAGGACAGTTTCAAGGTGGAGCCAACGCGACAAGTGCTAAGCTAATGTCTTCCCATGCTCGAAGCTACAGCGCCCGTGGTCCTTTTCCCACTCTTTACTCTCGGGTGTACTACAGGGATTTACTATAGTTCAACCACATACTGCACCAAATACACACACATTTTACAAAGCTGCAGGAAAGGAAAGTAATGTCTATAAAATGACAACATTTCTGGTCAAAAACTGACACTCTCACTTGGGGAAATTTGACTAACTTTCTTAAAATTGTGTGAGAACTCCGTCTTAAAATAAACATCTACATCAACATTATTTTTTAAAGTAAATTAAGATGTTTTTGTTTTTATCTAATTCTGTGAGCGATTAGGTCTTTATTCTTAATTTGCCCAAGGACAGATTTCTTGAAGTTAGTTACTCAAATTGAGGCCAAATTTCGCTTATTTCTAGATTACTTTTTGCAGTGTATCAGACTTTTGCAGACCACATGACCAGCGTCTTAGAGTAAAGTAAAGACAAAGTCATAGAGCGAAACAATGAATAAGGGGTCATTACTTGATCAATTTAACATATATACTCAAATGTGTATTCAAACAACTGTTAAAACAAACTCAGTTACAGGTTGGAAATGACGCTGACCCTGTGAGATACTTTCTGTGAAAAGTCTATTAAAGCAGTAAGTAACTCTTGCCCCTAGAGGCCATAAGCGCAACTGCAGTAGTCGTAGCAAGTTACGATTTTTGAACTTATTAAATGTCTTGGAGAGTAAATACTACATTGACAGAAAAGGTGAAGGGAGAGAGGGATGTTGTACATCCAGTTAAACAATGGAAATCATTTTTTTCACTCAAACGTGGCTGTAAATACTGTTTAAAGTGGCGCTAGCCCACAGTTAGCTTTGTCCGTTAGCCTCCTAGCTTCTTCATGATTCCATTAGTGTGTATTGGTTGCTCCGGTCCGGTGGCAGTCAAGTTGCAAGCATGGTGTTCTGGCCAGAGACACCAGGGGGAGATGAAAGACCCTCCAATCATCCCATTAACACTTGTATTACCCCAGAGGGACTACGGAAAAGATTTATTAAGGTAAACACGTTAGTACTTAGTACTGCTTTAAAAAATATGATTTTTGACTTTTGATATCCCATAACTGGAGACAAGGACAAGGGGTCTCTCCAATAGAAAACCACATTTCAAAACCATATTTCATATATAGAAAATAATAATAGCGCTACGGTACATTTTTCAGAGCTCATCTTAATGAGTACTAATTTTAGGAAAAGTAAAAAAAATATGAATGGTTCCCAGGACACAAACTTCACAGTAGTTCTAGAATCGACCTGCTATGGCCAGAGTGCGACTAGAAAAGTTTCATTTCATCCCAAACGGTAACCGAAACACAGCCTACAGTCTAAATAAGCCGGGTCAGCATCATTTAGCCCTCGTGTTAGCTGTCTGTGAGTGAAATATGTCAATTTATCTCAATTTGGAGGAATGGAGGAACCTGGCTCAAAGGAGGAACCCTGCCTACTGGATTGACAACAAGGACTAGACGGTCTCGATCTTGGCCCGTCTGCTTCCATCGGCCCTGGGTCTCTATAGCCTGTCCGTCCATGGGAGTGGATCTCTCCATCTGTGGTTCTCCCCAAGGTTTCTCTTTTCTCCCACTGGGTTTTTGAGTTTTTCCTTGCCGTGCTGGAGAGTCTAAGGACAGGGGACACCCGCGCTGCTCGTCGCCACCTACTGCTGATGCTTATTTGGACATTATGTTTGCCTGGATACTTGATTCACCTGAACTTTACATTGTCTTATTTACTGCTCTGTTTTATTGCCTTAATGTTCGGTGCAGCCCTATGAGGCAACTCCTGTTGTGATATTGGGCTATACAAAACCATTGATTGATTGATTGAATTTATTTGTCTCTCCCGCTCTGCTGCCGCTGCTGGGAGTGGAGGATAATAAAATAATTATGGTTGCAGCCAAGAGCCCTGGATCATTAGCTGTGAGTAGCTTTGTATTCGAAACCTTCTGTGCATGCAGTTGTAGCACTAACCATATTAGATTGTTTGGGTTTCAGAATAGCGAATTATTACATTGGAATGTTATACTCACTACTGCCACCTCAGGTCGTACGCGTAACTGCAGTTTCTATATTAAGCTCGTGCATGACGGCACTTTTTGAGTGACATTGCAGGATTTTCGAGGCAGTTGTGGTGAACAGGTCTGGCTCATTCTACACATTAGGACATTGCTGGAACATGTAGGGGGAGGAAATACATAATTTTTTTTAAATTTTAAACTCCATATAATCCCCTTAAACAGTAAGTCAAAGTCGGAGTGGCTAGCGTTACATTAGCATAAACCAATTTACTCAATGGGACAAAGGGTATTTCACTCTGCTCCAAAGAAAAAGTTATGGTAAAAAGCTTTAGCTAAGTCACTTATAATGCATCGTTATGGCAAGTTGTTTACATTTACATACGGAATATACATATTAGCATGCATATAACAGCATCTCACCGGTCGGTCCTTGGGGTCCAGGTGGGCCTGCAACAACAAAAACAGAATCCATTATAGCTTCACCCTTCAAATGGTAATTAGCTGTTGCTCCCGAGGCTCCATCAGCTCACATGTTTACTGAGTAGCTTCTCAATAATGCGTCTGTATACAGGTTTAATAGTTATTTTATGCTTTTTATTCATGCTTATACTTTCTGATTAATCTAGAACATGATTTAACATTTGCAGTCTTTTGTATGACGATTATAATTCACAAAAATGTAACATTAATAGCATCAACATTGATTTTGATATAGGGAGCTTGTTGATTGGCTAATTTTTCATGCTTTTTAGGTCTTACCCCCGCCTCACATTGAATCCTGAACGGAAACTCATATATATTAGATAACTGTAAACTTTCTCTGCTCCGTACCCGCTTCACCGCACTCACTGCATGTCATCTCCTCACTGTGCACCTTCTTTCAGCTTCTTTCCATGAATATTGAGGCAATTTTCTTCAAATAAAAAGCATTTTACCACTAAAAAATAAGAGATTTGTTCTGTTGGGTCTTGAGAGATGGCAGTATCCCAAATCTGCATCCGGTTGTTTCACATTAGGCTTCTCCCGACATCGATTCGAACGTCATTTGAGAGATGCCTCCAGTCCCAATGAGTTTATGAATAATAAACACTACAGTCAATATACAGTATATTCCCTGTTAACTCATAAAGAGACTACAGTTGCGTAAATACATTGAAAGCGCATACTGTATACTAAGCAGAGAGCACGGACTGGACTGATGTCAGTCGGCCCAATGCGTGTGACTGAGAGGAATGACAGAGGCGCTGAGCCAAAAGAGAGGACAGATTGTAGTTTACAATATGCTCTTGAACTATTTCATTGTTGTTTATTTAGTCGTGCCAGGTCCAGTTTCGTGGCTGCACCAGTGGAACAAAGCAAGCCACTACAAGGAGGCGGAAGAGCCAACCCCTGGACTTGGTGAAAGAAGAGCAAAAAAAAAAAATCCAATCTGAGACTTAGTAGTTTTCACATTTAACGCATTATACAACTACAAATATAAAGGACAATGGCACACGTCCTCCTGACACAGTTAGCGAGCCGGGCACTACGGGACTTTTGTGAGAATACTGTATTTTGGTCAATGTATTTTTCCTCTAGGCATTCGCATTTAGCCTCAACATTGTAAATAATGAACAATGCAGATGTTTCAGCTGTTGTCAACCCATCGACCTCATTTAGATGATGTCAAAGTCTGGTTAGATGATAAAAATGTATAAAAGTGGCTTCTGATCCAAATGTTAAAACACATTTAACAGTTTTTCCTGCTTATTGTGGGTCAGAAACACATCCAATGGCCACTAGACATCATCTAATAATGTTTATTATGGAGACACTTCATAAATGACTGTATCTAAATGCCATGAAATTGACATTCTTACCTCGCCATAGCACTGGCTTCACCGTTTCAGACCAAAAGCTCTATTTACAGGTCTGTGAAGCCGTTTACTATCATAAGTGAGCATTTGTAGGAACTTGCTCCGACAACTAACACTGTTTATGAGATTGATTTATGGTGCAACCTGCCACCTGTTTGGCATGTTTGCTGCATACGACCCATAACAACCGCTCGAACAGCTTACCCGTAACTAATATGGCGGGCTTCGTTACAAATACCTGGATTCCCATTTAACTCAATGTAAGTTTACTACCGCAAAGCAGAGGATCACTTGTGCACGCGGAGTTTCACCCAGTGGATTTCTGAGAGCAGCAGCAGAAAGGAAGTTGGACTTCACGGCACGGTGGCACAGCGGTTAGCGCTCGTGCTTCACAGCTAGAAGGTCCGGGTTTGATTCCCACCAAGGCCGGAGCCTTTCTGTGTGGAGTTTGCATGTTCTCCCCGTGTCTGCGTAGGTTTCCTCCGGGTACTCCGGTTTCCCCTACCACTAAAAACATGTACAATAGGCCAGGATGAATGAGAGTGTGTTTGAGAGTGCGCGTGGGGGACGACGGATGGAAATTAGCCCAAGGCTACAATCCGGTGTGGCTTGTTCATTAACTTGCACTGTCCCGACCAAATAAACCAATAAACAAACTTCTGACAGTCAATTCTAAAATTGATCGGTCTTTTATTTTACATGAAAATGCGTCGTTTACCAGTATTTCTTTATGTACAAATTTGTTATCGTGTGAAACCCTCGTTGACCCACGCCGCACACACATCGTACACAACAATGTGAGTCACAGTTTACAAGAAAACCGTACGGAATATGTACCGAAGCCGTTCAGTAGTCGGTATGAGCCCTGTGTTAGAAACTCGGCACCAGTGAATGAAATAGTGATGTGACCAAAATGGTTTCTTTGAATGTCTCTCTATTGTCAATGGTTGGAGATGGTTCAAAATGAATCTCATTTACGAAAAGTATTATATTTGTTGTTTTTGTCCAAATTTTAAGGATATAAAACCCTCACTGAATTAGGTATGTAGTATTACTCAAAACAAAGGCGACAGACAAAGACATTTTTTCCAAATCAGATACCGGCATTCTGACATTTCTTTTTCAATTCAATGTAAGTTAAGAATAGCTGTAAAACTGAGTTCCCATAATAAGTAGCAAAATGTAATATAATGGTTCACTTTTGTGTCTATCTAAAGTTATTTATTTAGACCCTCAAGCTTTTTGGCCTATGCTAAATTCATTTTAAAGGTTTGTGGAAGATACTGGAATGCCATTTAACAAGTAGAATGGGAAATGACTGTTTCACTCACCAGTCTCCCCTCGGTCCCCCTTCATTCCGATAAGTCCAACATCACCTTTTTCACCTGCACATGCATAGCATCATCCTTTTATACCAGGCACATAAAGCTACGATAAAGCGCATGCTACACACCGTACGTTTAGCATAAGGCAGTATCAACAATATTAAAACTATCAACAATCAAAACAGATTTACGGAATGTATATGTATAATGTCATGAGACAAATAAAGACACTGACTGACCTTTAAACCCAGGCTGTCCTACATGCCCAGCAGGTCCTGGGGGTCCTGTTCACACAGATTGAACATAAACAGTTGTTGTCACCTATTATAGACATGAGACACAGCAGTACAAATTGAAATTATCAATTTTCTTCAAACCATTTTACTTTGTGCCATCATGTCCAGTCAGGCCTACAGGCTAAAATATATATAAATGTACACTATCTCTTTACCTACCAAAGTCAAGATGAATTTGGTGGAGATTAACACATGGAATAAGGTCTATTCAGTTGCTCACAAAGAGAATAGTGGAGGACTAAGCACATAGCCTTGAGGTACCCCCTTGATGAGGGTGAAATTGGAGGATTTTTTGTGGAAAAAGTCAGCATTAAAAATTAGGTTACTAACTATTATCACAGTAGTAGTAGTAGTAGTAGTAGTAGTAGTAGTAGTAGTAGTAGTAGTGATGATACACGTCTTCAGTCCTGCAGTACTAGTAGTAGTAGTAGTAGTAGTAGTAGCAGAAGCAGCCGGTGCAGTAGTTCTGGTAACAGTACCTTGTGAGGCTATTAGTGCTAATGTATGAGTCCAGTAGTTGGAGTTATAGGAGCCGTAGGGGTGGTGGCAGTAGTAGTGGAAGTTGTAGTAGTAGTAGTAGTAGTAATAGTCAGCAATAGCGTTACCTGGAATAAGACTGATAGCCTGGATGCGAGAGTCCAGTCTCAGTGTACTGGAGTTTAACAGACCCACATTTGTCTGAAGCTTCTGGATCTGACCCTCTGCTCCACACAGATTCTCCACCTGCACAACCACAGTTACACCTGTCGTAATAGCTTTGTAAAGCATATGTTAAGTCAATGACAATTTGGCAAAACTCTTGTCACGTTGTGTACCATTTTATAAAACCATGTAGACAATTATATGTCTCATTCTTTAGCATTTAGCAAATAAAAAGATTTTATAAAATTCTAATTGACCTAAAAAAGTAAAAGTTAATTTTGGTTTCATGTTAGACAGTGAGAAAAAAATGCAAAATGTGTATCTTTATGAAGTGTATGTAAACATCTGGTTCCCACTGTATGTGAATGTACAGTAACATCCTAACCTGGTGTTGTAGGGTCCACAGTTGTCCCCGGATTATTTGTGTCTCCTGGCTGTTGTTCTGGACTTGGGCCGGTATGTCTCCTGGACCTCCTGACTGTGCAGCGGACGTTGGTGCGGACTTGTGAAACACTGATGACTGCAGTGAGAAAACTGGACAAAACAAAACATGTTGGTAAAGACTGTACCATTAATCATTTAAAGCACACTTGCTTTACGTAGTTGCATTATTCATTCATTCTTCATTCACGCTTTGGTCGTGTAAAGTATGTCTGTAGCCACAGCTACCCTGGGGCACACAGACGGAAGCAGGGCTGCCATTCAGCAGCAACAGCTCCTCTGAGCAATACCAATACAGACTGTTACTGTGGCACCTCTACTACTAAAAAGGTTTGTCCATTTAACCTTTGATCAGATGGTCAGAACAACAACAGTAACAGTCAATGACCAAAACGAAAAACAGCATTAGGACAAACGGCATTTTCTTTTAAAACGATCTCAGACAGGAACAAACTTCCAAGTGCACTAAAACTATGCAAAGACTTAAAACAATTTTGCCTGGATGTGCAGCAACATTTTCTGGGAACGCAGACATGTCAGCATTAAAGGAACAGGCCACTGTTTATACGTACTGAGATATGTTCTTACCTGAGCTTAGACGAGTTGATATATACCTGTGTGGTCTTTGTGCGTGCCCTCAGTTATGCAAAACAACCAAAGATGTTGTTAGTATTTGGCCTCTCCCAATGTATTCCTATAGCTCCAAATGGGGGTGACGTTGGGAGCTACCACGCTCTTCCACAGGCACGCACAAAGACCAGACAGGTACAAATTAACTTGTCTAAGTTCAGGTAAGAGCATATCCCAGTATGGAAGAACTGTGTGCCCTCAGTCACGCAAAACGACCAAAGATGTTGTTAGCATTTGGCTTCTTCTAGTATATTCCTATAGCTTCTAAGGGGTTGAAGTTAGAAGCGACCAAGCTCTTCCATGGGCACAAAGACCAGACAGGTACGTATCAACTCGTCTAAACTTAGGTAAGAACATACAGTATCTCAGTATGGAAAAACGGTGGCCTGTTCCTTTAAAGAAAAAACAACAACTAAACTTTACATCTGAGAAGGGTAGGGGGTGTATATAGACTATAAAGTTTTCCCTTTGATGAAATGTACTTTTTTGTGACAGTGTTTTGTAATTGTATATCTGAGGGACTGCAGATGGAAATTAGCTCCAAGAGCTAAAGTCTGGTACAAAGCATCTTTTCATGCTGGTTAATGCTCCTGTACATGTCCCTGTCAAATAAATAAACTAACTAAACTTTATGGAAGTGACTCACAGGAGGTGCTGTGAGGCTACGTTCATGCTGGTTAATGCAGAGCAAGAAGTACTTCCAGCTTTTCCAAAGTTCTTTGTATTATATTTCACCTTTCTGCCCCTCTGTACTACATTTGTACTAACAACTCATAATGCAATGGGTTTAAATAGCGTTAGATGCTTTCTAAATGTTTCCAAACAAGTGATGCATTGTTTCTTGTCAAAGCAAATGTCAGGAAACAGCTGTTGCTAAACTAGTTTCTTATTCTGTTTTTTATTGTTATTTTTTGCTAATCAGAGTTGCTCAATAATCATTGCATTGTAAATGTGACATTTGTGAAAGAAAAACAGACCATGTTGACCATGTTTTGTGTCAAAATGATGCGTTTTCCTCCAGCACGAACCATGATATCAGAGGCTAAATTAGCAGTGTTAGCATTGGTGGTCCGCCCTGTTCCCCTACTCAACTCTGTCTCTATGAAATCTGGCAGAGATAAGCTTCTAATTAACTCAAGTGAACAATCAGGATGTGTGGGAGGGCCAAATAGAGCTAGAAACGCATTTTAGCAACAGCTGAGATTTTACTCAACTACCTACGACTTTAACTTTTGATGACGGAGTAATTCAGGTAGTGCAACTTCAAGCCATACTCACTGAACACATCATAGCTTAGCTGTGCACCGCGTCTCCTTCCCTTCACCTTCCAAACCAAACCTCTTTTGCCCCCTTTGGACTGTCAAAACACCCACAAATAGCTCCGGCCCATTTCGTATCAAACTGGGGCTGAAAAGTACTTTAGAATCTCCGAGTTATGCATAATCTTTGATGTCTAAACATAACTTGCACAAATGTAATACAAGTAAATAGTTTACAAGAGTTCATGGAGAGGTTGTGGCCTTAGGTGACTTGATTCGTTCCTCCCCCATAGAATGTCTTTGTCATTGTGTACAGTTTATCTTGAGGCCTTTGGCAAAAGTTCATATGTTCTCCATCTTTGTGTTCCACTGTGAGGGCATGTGGAGCTGTGATGTGAGAAGAGACCAGAGGAGAGTGGACAGCCCTGACGATGAGCCCGCCCCAGAGCTCAAGTAGAGGAATAAGACGTCTAGGGTTATTCTTGCATTTGACAACATTGTATGTTTCTCTAATCCACTGCACTCTGTAAACCTCAACGGATCAAGAGAAATGTTCATGGATTGTGGAGAAAGTCAACATTTGGCAACACTTCTTTCCGAAACAAAACCAATCGCAGTCACCTTTGTACAGGAGGAAGATGTTCAGCGGCGTCTGGAGGATGAGGTACACCACGATGACCGTCAAACACCACGGTCTCCTCTGTGGAGCGCGCTTCAGACCTGCAAACACACACAGACACCATCACAGTTATCGGGTGAGACAGGACACGCTGGAAATCATACCCCGGCTCTGAGCGCGGACATGAGCGACAGCTGTCAGTCAGACGTCAGCCCGGGGGGACGGGGTGGGCCTAAGGTCAGGACATGGACAAGACCAAAATGAACTATCTCAAACATAACCTGGACTTTACTGAAAAGGCATTACCCCATAACGACACATCAGATTCAGGTTTAATAGCTGATATTGCAAAACATCACGAGCGTTTTTCAAGCATCATGACTTCAACTTATCCAAAACTCTGCCGGGCATCTTCGTACCTATGCCAAGAAAAGAGACTACTATATTGTAGGGGTGTCACGATTTCAATTTTTTTGAGTCACGATTATTGTGAAAGAAAATATTACGATTATTCACAATTATCGACCGAATGAAAGGAAAGAACGGATATTTTTAGTTTTCGTCTTTAAAAAGCTTTTTAATACTTGTAAACTTGTAAACATTCACTGTTTCTAAAAATAAAAAATGCTTTGAGATTTTTTTGCATTAAAATAATAGGCCTACATTGAATAATAAAAGAAACCATGTCAACTTTACTTCTTTATAATGACCATAATTATCATAATTATTTTTACTATATATTATTAGGCCACAGTCTAGGCTAGGATTCATGTTCTCAAAAGTTCTGCTGCTGCTTAATTATTTGTCAGATGTTTTGATGAACAGAGAATGAAACGTGTTTACAAAATGACTAAGGAGACTCTTTTGAACAGCTGATTTCCACATGTGCGCGGTTTCACTTTCCTTTCTGTTACGCCAATAATACACCGCACGCGCCTTTCATAGCCGAGCGCCCTGAGCGGCCGAGCTCTCTCGCGCAGAGCGCGTACATGTACACGCGCGCCACGCTGTTGGCTCCACCTGTTTCTTTAGTTGAACTGAACGCATGTCTTGCGTCCATCACATCCAACTATAGTCCGCAATTGACTGCCAGTCTCTGCTCTTCGAGGATCCTTGTAATGAGGATGTTGTTTTGTGAAGCCTACAACTCTAGAAATTGCTCGATGGCCTCAACTTGATGTCATCCACCTTCACTGCTTTCCTTTTGGGAAAAGTGACGAGGCCCACAAAATAAGAGCAGCAGAGTGACATGAGATAGTCTTGATGTGGAAAAATTACATGGTAGTGTAGCTATGTATACTGCCATATGTCAGGCGATATTCCTCTCTTTATGAAATAAGCACCCAATACTACTACTACTAGTAGTAATAATAATTATCATAATAAAAATCATAATAATAATCTTAAAGTTGTATACACTCATATAAATAATCATACAATGTAGGACAATCGTTTATTTCTTTAGTAATAATGTTTTTCATACATTTTCGGACAGAAATCGGCTTCGCACCGCGAGCCGCAGACGAGAAAAATGCGCTTGGAGAGCATTTTTGACTTTAGGAGCAGAAACGACTGCGGGCTGAGGCGCTCAGCTGCGCGCTGCCTCGGCTGCAGTGTACACACACGAGAGCGCGCTCATCTGATTGACAGGGAGCCAACTGAAGCGAGCTTTGCGAATCCACGCGGAGAGGCACTTGAGGACGAATTCGGCTACAAAAACGCGTCTGGTGTATTATTGGCGTTACGCTGAAGCAGAGCGGAGCGTGTTAGCTTTTTGTTTACATCCTGAGCCAGTTGTGGCGGCTATTTCCGATCATTTGGACAACATTTTTGGGAAGTATGCAGTTCGTTACCTTGACCTGGACATTTACAGCGATGGATTATCTCCAAGATGTTGTTTATATTCGACGTAGCTGATATCATCTTTTGCTGCAACTTCCTGACGACAGGGTTTGCATAACGGATGTCCATCGACAACAATAACGCCTTGGTCATGTTTTGGATCCTAAATGCTGTGTTCAGACCAAACGCCTCCAACACCTCCAAAGCGTCAGGTTTACATTGAAAATACATGGGGGACGCGCCTCCGGGAGCGTCAAGAGGCCCCGCGGCGCGTGACGCGCCTCCTGTGCAGCGCGTGACGCGCCTCCTGTGCAGCGCGTTTTGAAGATTTTCGAGCCTTGGACGCGGCCGACGCTAGAGTTGGGATTGTTGAACTTTTTTGAGAAATTCGCGAGCGTCGACCAATCAGGAGCTTTCTCCAACAGTGACGTACGCTGTAGCTGAGCCACCGTCGGTCTGGGGCAGATCCTCTGCCGGCCCGCAGATGTAAACAAGTCATGGAGGATTATCCTGTTGTGAACCGGAGCTACAGCAGCTCTGGGACTTTTGCAAAGACACACATCAGTGTTTCATTTACCTAAACACCCAGGATTAAAAGCGGCGACAAGAAAACTTATTTGAGTGGCTGGATCTGCGCTGGGAATGTGTTTGGGACTTGATGATGCACAGAGCATTCCCAAAGCTGCTACAAGCCAATCGATGTGAAAACGAGAAATATGCACGAATAAAGTCTATTAAGCCCCATCTACATAAAGCAACCGTGAAACAATGATCACACACTGAGCCAGGCTTGTTGATTTTTAAGTTTATTGCTCACATTTTATCTACAACGGGCTGTAGTTTTCTCCCCGAGTTAGCTGCGCATAGAAATAAATTTGCCGCTTAGCAGCAAACAGATAGCTCGCATTGACCCCATGAAAATAAGTATTATGCACCAATAACGTCAATAAAGCCCTTAACTACACAGAACAGCCTTTATGATGGTCACACACTGAGCTGGGATTGACACATTTGTGCACACTTTTTTTTTTTTATCAACAATGAGCTGTGCGCGATTGCAACAAGCTAACCGGGCTAACCTAGCCTATAGCCACTTGCCACCAATGTCCCTTCAACCGTATGGGCTGCTGGATATGAGCTTAAATACTGGGGAGATCCTGCGTAGACCATGGGGTTATAGTTAAAGATCCATAGGACATGGCAGGAGCAAAGAGGGAGACTAGTTAGCCTCCAAACAAACTTCTAAAATTCTTAGGGATAACCTACTGCGTCCTTTTATAATCATAGTAATCGTAAAACCGGTTAATCTTGACATCCTTACTATATTGCACCTATTTTAGCTTCTCTACACTTGCTCACGATTCTTTTTAGAATGACGTTTGAAGTGCTTCATGACCTTGACCCCAGCCTACATCACAGCTATGCTACATCTAGCCTGTTCAGCCAGAATACACTGTTTTCCTATTCTTTACAAAGATGTGTATCTGGATTCAGGGCTGATTTCTTCTTATTCCCGATGGCCGTGACTGACAAGCGTATTAACCAATCAGACAAAAGCCGTATTTGACGGCATGTGGCGTATTTTGTAAGGAAGTTACAAAATACAAAATTAACAATTGGTTAATTCAGTTCCTGACAATGTGATCTGTGATTGGGTCGATATTAAACTTTTAAAGATTTGATATGTTAGCAAAGTTCCAGACGAGACGGTCCTACTTTTGAACAGATACAAAAAGCAAGAGTGGATGGCTGACCTGGCAACGCTACATCACCGCTACAACCCAAATATGCGCTCCTCCAAGCAGGTCTATTAGAAATTCACCAAAACAGGCGCAAGAAAAAAGGTTGGGGATGCTATACCCCAACCCTGTGGGACACACTGCCCCCTGCTGTTAGAGCAGCCACAACCCTGTTCTGTCTCATTTGGATTACTGTTCAGTCGCTTGAACACAAGGCTGCACTTGTGAATGTGCTTTCAGAACTAGTGTAGAAACAACTGTATGTAATAACTAGCTTTCTAAGAAGTAATGTTCCAACACAAACACCATATATATTTTACCAAAAGTTGTGTTTCAGTAGAAAGACACATCTCTACTCAACAGACACTCAGAAGCTCAGTGTTTCACTCTGCCAAAATGTCAAACTAGTCAGAGCCAACGCACAACTAATCATTTTGAGCAACAAAATACGGTTTATGGCTTAAAGAAGTAACTCTTTATTATATCACGGTAAATTACTACATATTCAGAAAAGTTTTATTAATATTTTAGAATTAATAATTTTGAAATATTCCTCCTGCAGCTTGTCTGAAGTGAGTAGTTTTTGTTAAACCCCTCGCACTGGAGGTTTATTTTCTGCCTGCTGCCAAAATCATTAGTGCCGCCGACGAAGTTTCTTGGATGAGAGGCACTTAAACTACATTTTGTGACTTCAAACACTGTTTCAACATCAGTGTTCATGTTAACAGCATATTTTAAAGCAGTACTAAGTAACTCATGCCCCTAGAGGCCATAAGCAGGTGTCATAACACGTTTTTTTACTCATTAATTGTCAGTGAGAGTAAATACTACGCTGACAGAAAAGACAAAGGGACAGAGGGATATTGTACATCCAATTACACAATGGAGATCATTTTTTTTCAAACTTGGCTGTAAATACAGTTTAAGTGGTGCTAGCCCGCAGTTAGCTTTGCCTGTTAGCCTGTTAGCTTCTTCTTCGTGATTCCATTAGTGTGTATAGGTTGCGTTCACGTTTTAGGATTCTATTTCAGTTGGAGGGCAGCTGCCAATACAACTCTATGGGAGCAAAACAGTTTTTGAAAGAAATTTCCAAAATTAAAATGTCCAAATGTTTTCCCTGATCATCACTTAATAGTGATTTGATTCACAAACCTGTCATATATTTTTTATGGTTGAAAGTCCTTTCTACCAGCCAAAATCACAAATATGTTTTTGAATATTATCTCCAGTTTTGGACGCCTTTATGCGGAAATAATCAGACCATAGTTCATATGAGATGAAAGAGAGGACTTCGAACTTTGTGACACTTTTTCTTTCATGTGATTTGGCTCAAGAATTACAGAGAAAAAATAAGAGTAGTAATCTGCATTTTGAGCGTTACCATGGTTACCGCAATGGAATTTTCAGTTGACCTCCACCTCAATTTAAACTATGGGCTCTTTAGAATGTTGTGATGTCACATAAACGCTGCTATTGCTGCTCCGACCCGATGCAGGGAAAGTTGCAATTGTGGTTTTCTGGCCAGAGACACCAGGGGGAGATGAAAGACCCCCAATCATCCCATTAACACTTGGATTACCCCCAGAGGGACTACGGAAAGGATTTATTAAGGTAAACGAGTTACTTAGTACTGCTTTAATTTAGTTTTAGTCTTAGTCTTTTGATGAAAATGTAATTTAATTTTAGTCAAGATTTAGTCAAAAATTCTCTTCAGTTTTAGTCTAGTATTTGTCGACTAAAATTGCATGTCAAACAAAGTCAAACTTTACATTTATAATATTTATTATAATCATAATTAATCAAACAGTTAACATTCTGCCCACTCCTTTTGAATGTTAACTGCTCAAATAAACAATCAACTAAACCAAACCAAACCAAGGTCCTTTGCTTCATGGAGCTTCTCCCACATGAATAAAGCTCAGAGCTGTTCCTTTGGCTGTGAATTTAAATAATATGAGGCTCTTTCAAACTGTCATTGGAAGTTTGGATGATTTTAGTCTCTTCTTTTCATTTTTATTTAGTCTTATTTTAGTTGATGAAAATATCTGGACATTTTAGTCATAGTTTCAGCCTCATGAAAAACTGTTGATTTAGTTTTAGTCCAGTTTCAGTCAGCAAAAATATTACTTATTCCTATTACCAAGGTCCTTTTGCCAGAGCATGCAGATAGGCCTGTCATAGCAAGCAAAATCTAAACTTAGTCAACACTGTTTAAATAATAAAATACACAAACAAACAAAACCACTTATGAAACCATTTTAAATTTCGATTGGTCCAAGTTTCTACAGGCTCTTTAAACTTATGTTTAGACACTTCAGCACTGGTGAGAGCATTTTCTCCAGTTCAACTTTACCCAAATCTAAAAGCTTCTGGACTGGAGCTTACAGCCTGTAGGCCAGTGTAACTCCTCATTTGAAAGCTATGACCTACAAAACTGATGTAAATGGATCTTTTTCCTTGCTGCAGTGTTGTCATCACCTTTGTCTTTAAAATGATTTTTCATTGCTTATTTTGGTCACTTTTTGTGTTGCTCTTTTGTCACTATATTGGCATTTTCATCTGTTTTCTTCTTGATGTGTCACTGTTGTGATGCTTTTTTCAAAAAGCTTTTAGATTTGAGTAGAGTTTTAGATTTAGATTTTAGATTTGGGTTGAGAGTCGGGATTACTCATGAATGAAACTAAATGGTAAATGGTAAATGGACTCAACTTATATAGCGCTTTTCTACCTTTATCAGGCCCAAAGCGCTTTACAGTAAGGAACCATCACCCATTCACACTCTCATTCATACACCAATGTACGCAGACACTGGAGGCAAGGAGGGTGAAGTGTCTTGCCAAGGACACAACAACAGTGTGCATTTGTGGAAGCTGGGATTCGAACCTCACAACTAAACACACCTCTGATACTACATTGCAACACCAGCAGCATTGAAAGCGTTTCAACTCAGTATAGCGCAATGCCGCCACCTTCTGGTGACTGCTGGCTCATTTTCATGAACTTTGGATAGTTTGAAGCTCCAAACACTGTGTTTCAATATTCATTTTGTTATTTAGAAGTCTCAACTTTTATCTTGCTTTTATCTAGTTTGACAAGTTTAGACTTTTGAGGCTGTTCCACTACTTTGACTACTCAATGGTTTAGGCCAGGGGTAGGCAACGTCAGGCCCGAGGGCCAAATCCGGCCCTCCAGCATGGAACCTCTGGCCCTCAGGATGTTTTGAATGATTTTGAAGATTATATTTTTACACAAATCTGAGATCAAATGCCTGTTATTGTACTAAAAATGTCCAAAATACAGTCAATTCTTTCTAAACAAAACACCCAATTAGGTCATACTGCTGTGTACGGTAAAAAAATTTAGATACCAATACGTGATCAATACTTTTTCCGATACCTATACTCAAATATTTGTCATCTGGAATCAGAAATAGAACAATAATATGTGGACGATCTGCAGATTTACAATATCATCTCCATTGTCAAGAAATGTGGGGGGGGGGAATAGGGGAATAATTTTGGGGGGAAATTAGTAATTAAAAAAAGAGAAAACAAGAAAAACATGTGTAGAAAAATTGGGAAAATGGGAAAAAGAAGAAGAAGTGGTTTCAATACTTTGTGTATTTATACCAGACTGGTATCGTTTAACTGTACGCAGCCCTAATCATGTACATACAACACTGGTATTTGAAGAAAATGTTGCTTTACTTTGGGCTACGATTGGCAGGTCCGGCCCTTGGTCTTTTTACAGTGACGAAAATTGGCCCTCCGTCGAGCAAAGTTGCCTACCCCTGGTTTAGGCTCAAGTACAAATATAGGAAATTCCTCTGAAAATAACAGAACATTTGATGAAATAGAGCAAACGAACCCTGGCCGATGAGTTTAGGTTTTGTTTTGTTTTTTAAATTTTGAATCTTAAGATGGTTTGGATTGGTGTAAACTGGTTAAAATAAAGCTCAAAGTACTTCCGAGTATCCTAAAATCAGAGCTCCAAACACCCTTCACTCAGAATGAAAAGCCCCAATGCGGGGAAGTAAACAAATGCATGAATGAATCAGTCCTACATTCAAGTCTATCGGTCTAAAGTTCTTCTTTGCCGCACTGACCGTCGTGATGGAAGCTGTGGACGTCCGAGTCGCTGAGGGACATCCCGAACAGGGGTTGTTGTGGGTCGACATGTCGTCCGCGTCCACCGAGCTGTCCATGTCCAAACTACCCTCTCCTTTATCGCCAACATGTCTTTAGTGCGAGGGGGGGGGGAGAGGCGTGTCCCGGGGTGTTACGCCACTGCCGGCCGCTCTGACACCGCTCTGAGGTCAGTGCACTGTAAAGCAAGACAAAGAAGTTCAAGCACAGATTTTACCTTTCCTTTGATATCTGATTGATTTTGACTGTCTATTTGCTTGTCCGGCTGGAGTTGTTGGGCTCTTTATAGTTTTCAAGTGAGAGCTTCCTTTAGTCCAATGTTTATATTGATTCCTCTAAATGGTTCATCACTATATTGTCCCCGTAGTAAATTTATCCCTGCGACCATCCCATCCAGTATTTATTTATCTTTTCGGTAACACTTAATATATATATATATGTATAATAACTACACCTTATGTAGCCTTAATAATGATGAGTTAACACTTCTTAATCCAAATCTGAACCGAGCACATTTTCTCCAGTTTGCCATTACCTAAAATCGAAAGCTTCTTGAAAAAAGCATCAAAATAGCGACAAATCGAGAAGAAAACCAGGATGAAAACGCGTCATAAAAACTGACCAGAAAAAGCTACGAAAAAGTGGCCAAAATGTGATGGAAAAAGAATGTTTAAGAAAAGATGACAACAGTGCATCAACGTGAGGAAAAAGATCCATTTACATGAGTTCTGTAGGTCTTAGCTTTCAAATGAGGCGTTACACTAGCCTATAGGCTGTAAGCTCCAGTCGAGAAGCTTTTAGATTTGGGTAAGGCCGTACTGGAGAAAATGCGCTGAATTAAGGCAGGGGATAAGAGGTTGATTCATCGTGGACACTTCATTAGTTAAGTGTGACTAACACTTAATAACTACTTACAGTTCATGCCTCATATGAACTCATAATGAATAGTTCTTCACATACTTCACTTATTTGTTGTTAAGTAGTTAATAAGTAGTTACAGACTTAACAAATGAATTGTTCAGCGTTAACTCATCATTTATTAAGGCTAAATAAGGTGTACAGTAGATATTATAAAGGTTTTTGTATGTGTGTTTTTTTCCCCCTTTAATTTCAGGACTATTTACTTTGTGGATTCTCACTGAAGGCGCTTCACGGTGGCACATTCAAGGTCCCGGGTTCGATTCCCACCTGGGCGGGGCCTTTATGTGTGGGGTTTACATGTTCTTCCTGTACAATAGGCCAGGATGAGAGTGTGTCTGAGAGTGTGCTACTGGCTACTGTTAGAGAATAACATTAAATCTATTTATCATACTGGGTCAAGCTGGAGAGTCGTACCTTGACTTCCCTCAGCCACTGAATGATTTGCCTGCGTATCAGTATGACGCTCTGAGAGGGTATTTATCCCTCTTCTGTGGAAGCATAAGGAGACTTGAATGGTAGGACTAGCGCAATGTCTTGAGTTCATAAGACAAAAGACATCCAGATTCCTGCCTATCTTTCATCTATCCTCTCGAACACCATTGTTAATTCTCTAACAGCTACAATCATGCATGTGTCCCATGTATGTGCAATAACATGCACTGTCCTGACCAAATAAAACCAATTTATGAATGAGCACAAATGGAATTATATTTTACATTTTGAAGAATTTCAAATATATTGCATATTGTGAGTTATTTCACTTATTTTTCTTTCCTATTTTCAGTTTAAATATAGTTTGAATATATAGAAATGAAGAAGTCTCTTTACTTTACAAAAGCTGGACGCTCCAAGGACACACATACTGGCAACTCACGGATTGTAGAAAGAAGGAAAAACTTTATTTGTATTGCGCCTTTCACAGACATAATCACAAAGCGCTTTACATGAGACCATTTTTACATTCACTTCATATTCAGCGGTGGTAAGTTTCCCCTGGGGAGACTGACAGAAACACTGTCACAACTCTACACATCTGCGCCAATGGTCCCTCTGACCGCCACCATCCATGCACACACATCATTCATCCTGGCCTATTGTACATGTTTTCAGTGGTGGGGGAAACCGGAGTACCCGGAGGAAACCTACGCAGACACGGGGAGAACATGCAAACTCCACACAGAAAGGCCCCGTCCAGGTGGGAATCGAACCTGGGATAAATAAACAGCCTACTGCGTACACTAACCTGTCTGAATATTGCACTGATTCAATGTTTCAACCCGCTGTTCAGATTTCGTCTGCAAAAAATATCGCTGTTTTTGGTCATTTTCAAGTAAATATGAAATGAGTGAAAGTAAAAGTAAATGTAAATGAGTGAGAAAAATAAAGTGAAGAGTCAAGAAAATGACTCGCAGACAAATTCTCTTGAGTAGAATGCTCATGTAATGTAGAAGTAGGTGGCTGATTTTGCAGTGTGTTGGGGAAGGAAGCGCCTGCAGCTGAGGTGGACAGAAACAGTGGATGGGGAAGTTGACTGTAAGAAGCTGTATTAAGAAACTTGTGAAATTCTAGCTCGAGATCCTAGCCTTTGTGCGCACTTTGGCAACATGTTGGTAAAAGAATGAACTTTATTGCGCCCTGAGGGGAAATTTGTCTAGGGTTACAGTGCTACATTGTTGCTTGAAAACACACAAGAAACGTAGGCTATAGTGGAGGGACTGGATTCAAACTTGTTATTAAGACTCCAATACAGCCTGTCATTATTTGTTTCTTCCAAGCTTATACCAGCACTGATAAGTCTATATTTTATTTATTTATTTGAATAATAGTTTTTCTGCGTAGGTTTCTCCTACCAGTAAAAAACATGTACAATAGGTGAATCCTCCATCTAGGTGATTCTGAACAACAGCCTGGCTACACATCATAGAGATGGGCCCCGGGCGCAGCACTGCCGCTGTCCAGTGGCGTCGAGAGATGGGTCAAATGCAGAGGACACATTTCATTGTACAGTTGATGTATAATGACAAATAAAGCACCTTTACCTTTTAAGCACCAGGTTAACTGTTATTGAGAAAAAAGAAAACAGAATAACGCCCTAAATGAGTAGGCTTATTATATATTATTTAATGTTTTCGCATCAAAATTTTGCATTTAGGCTATGTGCAGAGATGGCTAAAATTGTGAAGAGAAAGATAACTTTGAATATGCAACCCGACTACTGACTCTCAAATGCCTGACCAATCAGAGGGGTGACATGTCCCCTCCCATTTCCCCCCCAAACCGGTCCAGCCGGCAAACTGCTCCAGACCCCAGGGCTGGACCCCCTTTAGGGGAGGAGCGGTTCACTTTTGGCTGTGGAAACACCCGTGAAACGCTTCGCTCCTATGGTAATGCCCCTGTGAGTCACTTGTCTGCTCCGTCTCACCTGATCAGCAACATCTACTGAAGCGACCTGAACCCCAGACCAAGCGACCTGAACCCCAGACCAAGCGACCTGAACCCCAGACCAAGCGACCTGAACCCCAGACCAAGTGACCTGAACTCCAGACCAAGTGACCTGAACCCCAGACCAAGCGACCTGAACCCAGACCAAGTGACCTGAACCCAGACCAAGCGACCTGAACCCCAGACCAAGCGACCTGAACCCCAGACCAAGCGACCTGAACCCCAGACCAAGCGACCTGAACCCAGACCAAGCGACCTGAACCCAGACCAAGCGACCTGAACCCCAGACCAAGGACCTGAACCCCAGACCAAGCGACCTGAACCCCAGACCAAGCGACCTGAACCCCAGACCAAGTGACCTGAACCCCAGACCAAGTGACCTGAACCCCAGACCAAGCACCTGAACCCCAGACCAAGTGACCTGAACCCCAGACCAAGTGACCTGAACCCCAGACCAAGCGACCTGAACCCCAGACCAAGCGACCTGAACCCCAGACCAAGCGACCTTAACCCCAGACCAAGTGACCTGAACCCCAGACCAAGCGACCTGAACCCCAGACCAAGCGACCTGAACCCCAGACCAAGCGACCTGAACCCCAGACCAAGCGACCTGAACCCCAGACCAAGCGACCTGAACCCAGACCAAGCGACCTGAACCCCAGACCAAGCGACCTGACCCCAGACCAAGCGACCTGAACCCCAGACCAAGCGACCTGTACCCCAGACCAAGCGACCTGACCCCAGACCAAGCGACCTGAACCCCAGACCAAGCGACCTGAACCCCAGACCAAGCGACCTGCACCCCAGACCAAGCGACCTGAACCCCAGACCAAGCGACCTGAACCCCAGACCAAGCGACCTGAACCCCAGACCAAGCGACCTGAACCCCAGACCAAGTGACCTGTACCCCAGACCAAGCGACCTGAACCCCAGACCAAGCGACCTGAACCCCAGACCAAGCCACAGAGCTGCACAGTGTGCGTTTGCATGGTTGTAGCGTCTGTTTAGTCATAAAAACAAAATGCTTCAGTCCCCGCTCAAGTAACTAAGTAAGTAAATAAGTGCTTTATTTGTCATTGTACAAGCGTACAACGTAATAGTGTTCAGGTGTTAGTCCTGAGCCGCTGTGACTCAGCAGGTCTTTTTGGAGGTCGGGGAAACCGTAGCACCCGGAGAAAACCTGGCTCGCTGCCTTCAGTCCTCCTCTGATCCTCTGAAAATAATTTGGGAAGACACACACCTCTCTATAAGGTCCCACAGCTGACAGATACACGTCAGCGCAGAAACTAAGCCCTGAAGTCAAAGGAGACATGTTTGTATTGAGGCACAGATCTGGGGAAGGCACAGAATGTTGCAGCATTGAAGGTCCTGAAGAGCACAGTGACCTCCATCATTCGTCAATGGAAGAAGTTCAGAACCACCAGGACTATTCCTAGAGCTGACTGCCCATCCAAACTGAGCAATCAGGGGAGAAGGGCCTTGGTCGGGGAGGAGACCAAGAACCCGATGGTGACATTTCTCCAGTTACTCTGAGGAAATGGGAGAACCCACAGACAGACAACCATCTCTGCAGCGCTCCGCCAATCAGACCTTTATGGTAGAGAGGCCAGACAGAGGCCATTCTTCAGTAAAAGGACCATGACAGCCGGATTGGAGTTTGACAAAAGGCGCCTGAACGACTCTCAGACCATGAGAAACAAGAGTCTCTGGTCTGATGAAACCAAGAGACTAGTCAGGATGAAAACTGGCTCCAGAGCACTCAGGAGCTCAGACTGGGGCGACGATTCACCTTCCAACAGGACAACGACCAGGAGCACAAAGTTGAGATAACGAAGGACAAGTGGCTTCAGGACAAGTGGCTTCAGGACAAGTCTGAATGTCCTTGAGTGGCCCGGACAGAGCCCAGATTGAACCCGATTGAACATCTCTGGAAAGACCTGAAAATAGCTGTGCAGCCACGCTCTCCATCTCACCAAACAGAGCATGAGAGGAAGAAGAGTGAAGAATGGGGAAAAAATACTCCAAATGCAGGTGTGCCAGGCTTGTAGGCTTGAGGCTGTAATCGCTGCCAAAGGCACCTCAACAACGTACTGAATAAAGGGTGTAACATTTTGGAAAAAGTGAAGGGGTGTGAATACTTTTTGGATGCACTGTATATTATCATTTGCAGGTTGACCTTTACCCTCATTCGTATCTATTTTTATTTATTTATTTATTTATTGGTTTATTTGCTCGGGACAGTGCATGTTAATGAACATACATGGGTCTCATGCATGTAAACAAGCCACACCGGATTGTAGCCTTGGGCTAATTTCCATCCGTCGTTCCCCATGCGCACGCTCAAACACAGTCTCATTCATCCTGGCCTATTGTACATGTTTTTAGTGGTAGGGGAAACCGAAGTACCCAGAGGAAACCTACGCAGACACCTACGTATCTTGCCTGTTCGTGTTGACCGCGGTTCCGCTTTTCTTTTCTGTTTATATTTTAGCTTTTAATTTGGAGGAACTGAAAGCGCAGTCGAACATGTGAGAATTGAAACTCACTCCATCCTTTCAAATATAGATGACTCTGACAGAGAAAGAAGCCAAACTAAGCCTTGAATTTTGATATACATTTTTGGATTAGCTTCAGAATTATCACTGCCCATTTTCTTTTTACTGTGGTGGCATCCAGGAGATTATTAAAGGAGCTCAAAGTTTCCTATAAACAGGCATGGGATGACATTGCGGTTTTGACACACGATTATTCTGGACAAAATTGCAATTAACTATAACAACTTCTTATGGTGAAAGGTGTTTACTCTTTGTTTCACCAAGATTAGGCCTAAATAGATACAGTATATGGTACTGGCTTAAAGCCCAATCACCAGCGAAAACTCCTGCAAATGCCTTGGCATTTCTTTGGTACATGAGTGGAGAAATGGTTGGCCTGGTTGGCTGATGGTTCACAACTTTATGAACAAGGAAGGTTCAGAGGTTCCACTTAATCAAGCTGATAATGAAGGGAAGCAGATCATATATTCTGTCACCACCGACACCATGCGTTTCATTGAAACTCTGGATCTGCCATAAACAGTCTGAACCGTGTGTACACTGCGCGATTTTGTCCGTCTCCGATGAGCGATCACTCGTCGTAGGGAAAATCTCAGGTCGTAGCTCGAAATGGTTGGTCATACAGTGAGACAGGGACAAAGATTTAAAATAGAACCATCGTACGACCAGAGACGAGCTGCGACCGACATCAGGCAGAGTGAGCCTCCTCTCGCTGCAGCTAAGATCTCTGTCAGTGTCCCGTCAACACCGCACGCCGCCAGAGTCACAAGCAACAGAGGCCAGGCATGAGCGGGTCCGACTACGCATTTTACAGGACTTTCCCTGCACTTTTTTGTAGAAAGAAAGAAACCCCGCTGGCTCTCGCCTCAGCTAAACACACCTGACGCCTAAAACTGCTACGACAAAACTTTGGTCGTAGCTACAATTGTCTCTTTGACCCATCGCACAGTGGAGATGAGAGCAGCTCACGATGTTACCATCCCCACGTCGTGCAATGTGACGTCTAATTATCTCTTAATGTGGTAGTTCGGGGTGCGCTTCCCCTCCCTGCCTATAAAAGGCCACGACCTTCAACCGTTCCTGTCCTCACCTGACCTCCCACCCCGTGACGTCACATGTTGGCGCAGCTGTCATGGCGGCGAGACTGGGGTTCCAAGCTGTTGTTGGGCACGATAAGGCGCCCTGGAGCTTCTGAGGGCGTCAAGCGCAGAAGCTAGAGATGGCATCGTGGGTAAGCGTCGGAGCAGTCTCGTGGTTTGAGTGGGTGGCGCGGCATCGCTGTACGTCTCGGTATGTCCTTGGTGTCCATGTCTGATATTCGCTTATTTATGTTCTGTATGTAAACTGAATGTATCAGTGTTGTCCAGGCTTCTGCTGGCCGGAGTCTCCCCCTTTTTCTGTGTGCACTTGGGATCCGGGCGGTAACCACTGGACTCACTAATGGGACTGCATTATGTTATTTCTGTTATACCCAGTTGTGAATGGGGACTTTTAAAAACGTTCAAAGACATTGCTGTTTAAGACATTCCTTTTAAACAATGTTTTATATTGCTAAATTAAATTAACATAAGAAAATCGACTTCTGTCCTGTAATCATGTGTTTGTGTCACTTCAGTCAACGAACCTGCGTAGCCTTTTGGTGTATAGAACAAAATCTTTCTGGTTTAACCAGTGGCGTTGTCACGGATCGAACATAAGTGTATTAAAATATCACCATCGCTCTCACTTGGTCACATTAAGAAAAAAACTCGCACAGTTTACACCAGACATTAAGAATTCCTCCAGCAGATTGAGCTGATGATTAGGGTGGCAAAATTCTGGGAATTTTCAATGTTGGAAATTTGCCAAGGGAATTAATGTAAATTTATGGTAATTAACGGGATTATATGGGAATAATAAACAGGGAATTAACACACCTGAAGGTTGCTTTTTTATGGACAAATATAAACTGAAGCATAAAAACTTGATTTGATAGTTATACGTGGAAATATCTATCACAGCAGAGATGAAAGTCTCAAATAAATCATCGTCTCCGTGTCTGACACCAGGGTCTGAAGAGGACAGTGTTTTAGGTTGTGGCTGATACAAAGAAGGAAATGGAACAGACTCATTCCATGTTTGATTCCATCTAACACATATTCACCAAGTGTCTGCAGTATTACAATATCAGATTGTTTTCCATCCATCCATCCATCCATCCATCCATCCATCCATCCATCCATCCATTTTCTTCCACTTGTCCGTTGCCGGGTCATGAAATCACATTGCACCAGCCCCTATGGCTCCTCCTGCAGGTGGTGGGTCCACAGAAGGACGGCCTCATGGTTCTAACCGGGCCTGTTGGTCTCTCGCTCTTTGTCTGACCCGTCACCTAGGACCTGTTTGCCATGGGAGACCCTACCAGGGGCACGAAGCCCCCGACAACAGAGCTCCAGGATCATTCGGGCTCAAACCCCTCCACCACGTTAAGGTGGCGGTTCCAGGAGGGCTCAGATTGTTTTAAAAGTCTATAATTAAGGTCTGTTCTGTTGAAGGCAGCTCAGACACAGGCCCCGCCCACTCTTCCTGTTAGTCACTGTTTGTCATGATCTGAGTTAGTTAACCAACCAAGTTACTCTATTTTTGCAAATTTCAGTTCGGTTTTGCAGAACAAAGCCACAAACTATTCCAATGTGTCTCGCTATGTTATAGAATAGAGAGAAACTTCAAATGCCTTTTTTTTCTGAATGGCCCGATATGGAACCAAAGTCAGAGTTGTAATCTGGAGGGGAAAAAATAGATAAATACATTTTGGGACCACTCTAATATACTGTATATATCCTCTTAACCCCCACCTTTCCTTCAGTTCAGCATTACCCAAATCTGAAAGCTTCTTGACTGGAGCTTACAGCCTTCAGGCCTGTGTGCCATCTCATTTGAAAGCTAAGACCTACGAAACAGATCTACACATTTTTTGTTGCATTGTCGCTGCGTTTTCTTTCTTTTTTTCCTTTTTTTTAAATTGCTTTTTAATTTCGTTATTGTTGCTTTTCCGGCACATTTATGTCAAACGTAGGTCGTGTTTTCTTGTTTCCCTTTTTGTCACGTTTTTTGTTTCCAGCCTCTAGGCCGGTACAATGCCTCATTTGAAAGCTAAGACCTTGTAGTTTGTGAAAATATGTGTAAGATCTGTGCGGTGGATGGCAGGTAAGTAGATATACACTGTATATTTTCGTTCATGAATACACTGTCAAAGATGCTAGGCTGCATTTGCCCGCTAGATGGAGCCATGGTGCTACAGTAGACTCCTCCTCACAGACGGACTGAGGCCTCACGCGACTTCAGGGCGATTTATCAACCAAACTTTTAAACACTTTTTGAATGAACTGGACCTTCTGCTCAGTGATAACTCATTTCCAAATGAAGGATCAGACTGTATATTTTCAGCATCCTAGCATTGTTGCCCAAGTTTCTTTTTGTCTTAATTGTTTTTTGCATTTTTTGTATTTTTGTTGGTTATATCATTCAGTACTGTTTACTTCTACATGAGTGCACGACAAAATGCTAACCTCCTGGTTTGAGACTGGATGTTGAGTTGCTCTTTTCCAGTAGCTTTATTTTGCAGGTCAGTCGCTCCAGCGAAGATGGACTCCAATAGTGTGTTTGCCCGTGACGTCACTTTTCCAAAGTCAGACATGATGGCGATAACAAACAGTACCCTGAAGTTTGAAACACCAAAATGGTTAATTATTGTCGTGTTCTTGGCTGTCACAATACATCAGACAGAGAAACTACTTTGCAGTACTACCGTTTACCCAGAGTTGTGCAGAATAAGGGAGAGCAGACAGAACAATTATCTAAATGTGGTCATACCGCCTTTGCTCTGCCCAATCCCGTCAGACCTTGGAAGCTAAGCAGGGAAGGGCCTGGTCAGTACTTGGATGGGAGACCGTTTAGTAACACCAGGAAGCCTGGCGAATGGAGTGAGTGAGTGAGTGGTTGGTGGTGGTCGGAGGGGCCGATGGCGCAGACTGGTTGCCTCGCTTCCGTCAGTCTACCCAGGGCAGCTGTGGCTACAACAGTAGCTTACCACCACCGAGTATGGAGTGAATGAATAATGACGACAGTGTAGCGCTTTGAGAAACTTGGTAATACTGTAAAGCGCAATACAAGTGTAAGGCATTATTATTATTATTAAATAAAGGAGACGATAGATTGTAAGCCTCAATCAGAATTTGGACGGGAATAATCTGGGTAACATCCGAATTTGGGCAGCTCATTTTGTAGCCGGTATGTGGATTTTACATTTAATGAACAGGGTTAAGCCTATGTGTAAAAACGTTTATTTAACATTTTCAATTAGCGAGGTTAATTTCAACATGACCTTTAGTTAAAGGTGGGAAATCTACCAAAACAAAATATTACACACATTTCTAAGAGTGATTGTCAACTTTGTATAAAGAACATGATATCAAATATTGATGAGAAAATGGATTCACTTACGCAAGATTGCGAGATCACCACTAAACAAACTGGCATTCGCTTTCATTTCATATGGACCGTCATCCAATTAACTTTTTAATTTTGCATTCAGTCTTTCGTGGTACAACTGGTCAACTGTGTGAGAAGTTTTGGGGTCCGATCTCGAGGGTTTATCGTAAAACCTTGCGTTTTTGTCCAAAATTGATAATCCATCGTTAATTGGCATGAGCTATATCTCCAGGATGGCGGCACATCCGGGTCTGAACCAGATTTGTGACGTCCGTTAAAACACCCTATATACGAGAACAGAAAGATCGCTGTACTTTACAAAGAGCAGAATGTGGGAACAATCACCATTGCTGCGTCCCGCTGTGTACTGCTGGGGGGAGATTTAACAAGATGCTAAGTTTCCGCTGCCTTCCCAAGGATCCTGAGTTGCGCGCTCATGGCATTTAGGGGAAAAATCCATCCATCATCAGTCAACTCGATGATACTGCTTTCAATGTCTTTGCTATTTTACCTGTTGTGTCTCATTGTCACTTATTTGATGCTTTATTATTATTTATTTACTAGAGATTAGGGATGGGCCGAGAACTCGTGGCACGAGATCAAATTGCCACGAGATTTCTCATCACAATGTAAAATTATCTCATAATTTTTTTTTCTTAAAATTTAGATCGATATAGACCTTCTTCCTGTAGACTGCTTATAGGACTCATGGGAATATTTAGGCAATAGTTCCCTAATAATGTGTACTACATAAAAAGAAAGAAAACTTTGACGTTTTTAAGGTCAGTCGCTTGGAACCACCGCCTTGGTGTTCAAACCTGCAGTTACTTTCATTACTTTCTCTTTCATTTACGAACTAAAGGCTCTGCTGTTGGAAGCTACATTTTACCGCTGCACGCCGCGGGGAGTCCGGGTGGATCCGTTGTCCATTTTGTGATTGTACACGCGCATCTACCGCGCACGGAAAAGCAAAACAACACGGATGTGACATGTGCGAGGAGGCCAGCTCGCAGAATATGAAGGGATGATTACAGCGGGACATTTAAGGAAGAAAGAGGTCAGTCTAACTACAGGAGAATCACTCTCTGTTCAATGTTTAAAACCTCCTGTGCGTCAGTGTCTGGCACAGACTGTTTAGATACTAAATCTAAACCTGTCTCCTCCTCCTCCACCTGAAATCAACTTTTAAGCTTCAAATTATATCTTATTATTATTTATAATTTGGAAATGTAATCAGAATACACCTGTCAAAAGAGCCAAATGTATTAGCCTTGTTCTAATATTACTCTGTATGCACACAAATAGAGCCTGATGGTATTGGTCAAATCTTATCAATTCCCATCCTCATTTTGTTCAGTTTGTTCATTTTGTTACAAACAATACAATGGCTCCATGCAAAGGAAACATAATTGCAAAATATTATTTATTATTGCAAGTTATGTCAAAATCAACCTCCTTAAAATACATATAAATTGTGTTTACAGTATAAAAATGTATGCAGGATACTGCACAGACGTGACCACTTTCACTTCATTCTTTATTATATTCACTTCATCACTCAACACACAAGCACAACTGTAGCCTACTACAAAATGAGAAGACACATGGTCTACATTCAGAGGCACGTCTCTGACAGTTCTTAGGCTTTAAATGGGCAAGTGTTAGCATTCAAAGCTACAGGTGAACATTAGTCAAAGCCAGATGTTACACTCAGATTAGCTATAGCACAAACAGTCACGTAAACACCTACCTCAACTAAACTTGTTCTTACTTAGCGACTAAATGGCACAGGATATAAAACATAATTAGCTACCGCTAAACAGAAGAGTTTGCAGTAAGAAAATGGTGAACAGCAGGGTGCATCATTTGCCTTCATGTTTCAGAACTAACTTCTACCCTTCTTTATTTTGTTCCAATCAATGATATAAGACATCTTGCAAAATTTCAAGTGAATAAAATGACATTTAGGGGGTCCAACTCATAAGTGTTTGAATAGCCAGATTTGACATAAAATATAAAATAATTGTGTTTTTACTGTTTTTTAAGTATTGCAATGTAAAGTAACATGAATCATGTAAGGAATATTTTTGTGGTGGTTTATCTTTATAATTTAATATTGTCTCATTGATTGATCATGAAAAAACGTAGTTGGTGAGTCTTATTAGGTTCATTTAGTGCATGATATGATACCAGCCTAAAACCATCTAAGTCATGATCTGGAGCCTACTCTCTGGGAAGACTGTTTGCAGCACTGTGCGTGGTTTTGCTTTCTCCCTGCTATTGTGGTGATGTCAGCAATCTGTGACTTTATCTCAAATGAGAGAACTATAAACATTTGGAAATTAGTATTGCAGAATTATCCACTGCTTATTGATTGTGAACAATAGCTCCGTCACTTATTAAGCATGGCATCGTCTAGTGCTGATGATGAGTGTACCAGTAGCTCACAAAATCAACCTTCAAGATCCACACGTGTTACAAGGCATTCATCATGGATATCTGGACTCTGTTATCACAGGACGTCGTCTCCCAACTTGTCCCCAAGATGCTTTATTCAGAAGAAAATAGAACACAGTGGGAAGCTGCGAAGATCCAGCTTCTATGCCAAGGCCAACATCCCTTTAATATCGGACATAAAAACCTGCCAAAAAGTCAAACAACTCGCCATCCCCTTGAAATGCAGATCTAAGCCATCAACACTGGAAAAGCTCCAGAAGAGTGAGGAAGCTCTGGACCAGACTTTTATTGTGTGGCCGCATCAGGAGGCATCTCACAAACTGAAAAGTCAAGGCGAGTGACTTTGTTTTGTTTATATCGTCTTATATTTGAAAACATACAGTGTTAAACAGTTAAACTTGAAGTACTGGTTACCTAGCACAAGTTATTCAGTGTATTTGTTTTAGTTGAGATGGTTTTGTTCTTCTTATGAAGCGTAGTGCAGTGTTAATTTGGTCGACTAAAATATTGAGTCTTAATTTTAGTCAAAGTGATATTTTTGCAGACTAAAATTGGACTAAAACTAAATTAAAAGTTTTTCATGAGACTAAAACTATGACTAAAATGTCCAGATATTTTAGTTGACTAATATAAGACTAAATAAAAATGAAAAGGAGAGACTAAAATCATCCAAACTTCTATTGACAGTCTGAAAGAGCCTCATATCATGTACATTCACTGCTAAAGGAACAGCTCTGAGTTTGGCTCCATGAAGCAGAGGACCTGATTAAATATGATTATAATGAATATTATAAATGCAAAGTCGACTAAATTTGTCTTAAATTTAGTCGACTAAGTTTGTAAGAGATAATATTAAATCGCTAGTTATCATACTGGGTTAAGCTATAATGTCGTACTGCCCGTAGGTCAAGCTGTGCGGTCGTACTATCTCTTTATAGCCTTGACTGGGTGTTCAGGCGCCTACTATCAGCCACTGAATGCTTGCGTGCGTGAGTGTGACGCGCTTGTAGGGTATTTACGTGTCCTCTGGGGAAGCACAGACAGACTTGAATGTTAGGACTGGCAATGTCTTGAGTTCATGTCTCTGGGTCCCAAGATGGCAAATAAACTTCTCCTGCATAAGACATCCTGACTGCTGCCTATTCTTCATCAACCTCTCGATCATCGTTTGTTAGATTTGTCTTACAAGTTTACTTGCAATTTTAGTCGACTAAAACTAGACTAAAATTGAAGATATTTTTTTGACTAAATCTCGACTAAAATTGAATTACATTTTCGTAAGACTATAACTAAATTAAAATATGTCAAAATTAACACTGGCGTAGCGTATATTCTACAATTGTCATAAATGGCGCTTTTTGGGTAATTTCGTGGATATTTCATTGTCTGGGTGGACCCCCTAGATGTCACCACAGGTCCTTCAAATGTTGCACCTGTTACTCTTTTTATTATTGTAACACAAATAAATTGGGTACAAGGTGAAATTTTGAGTTTTGCTTTTTTATGAGGCACATGATGCACCCTAGTGAACAGTTGTAGCATGAAAGGCTGCTATAGCAATTCAGACCAAAGATTACACCAATACCTACGGTTCTATAGGTCTGCTAAGTGCCATGGAGGGCAGGTTGAGCAAATTAGCAGAGGACTTCTGTTAGCCTGGCTCTCAGCTGTGAGGAGCAATGATTTCTTTCTCTCCGTGATGCAAACCAATCAACACAACGACTGACATGTGTCCAATGGCTGCTGCCTGCTCTGCTTTATGACCGCAACGCTGGAGGCCGCCATTGCTGTAGTACCTCCATAAAGCCGCTAGTCTCCCATTGAAAAGCATTGGACTTTAGACACGTTAAAAACAACTTTAATGCCTGGTTCTATTTTTTAAACTCTTTCTACGGCTACATATTCCTCCTGAGATAACGCTGGGTTAGTCACAATTAAAGAAACCAGGCTGGTTTTTGAAAGAAAGATTTTTTAAATCTCGTACTAATGAAGGTCGGACTGTTAGCATTGGAGCTGCGCGAGCTACACGTCACGAAAGGGCCGAGTCTACAGTGAAGATCCCGCCCTTATGCCCTTATTAGGAACATGCTTCGTCAGAGCTGGGGAGGAGGAGTCTGTAAATCCGCCATGATTTCCCCCTCGAACGTGGTCATTGTGGTAAACGGGGAGGAGTGAGTATTAACGGTCTATTAATAATATGTCTATGCATGTGTCATATGACACGCAGCCGAAATGGCCACCTCCAGTGGAGTCGCCGGTGTCTTCATTTGACCAATATTGAGAAATATAAAATTTTAATCCTTTCCAAAATCACACAAACAGATGGAAATAGGTCACAAATGATTCTAATCCGGAAAGTTAGGACACAATATTGTACATTTTTTACAAAATTAAGTTTTTTAAGGCCTTCATTGCAACAAATCTATGAATTTATCATTTCTGGCCATGTGGAAATGTTAGATTAGGCTGAGGAATGGAGTCATTTGGATATTGAGCAAATTGGGCAAAATAATTGTGTAAAATGGGCATAGTAATAAAAAATACTATAGGAACATACTAAAATGTCATGCATGTGCTTTAGACCATACTTTTAGTTTTTTTTCATGAATGTATGGCCTAAAAGATAATCTAGATTTAACGTCTTACCCCCCACTTTACCGAGCATGTTTTCTCCAGTTCCGCTTTACCCAAATCTAAAAGCTCTAATAGCTTTCAGACTATAGGCCAGGGTAACACCTCATTTGAACGCTGAGAACTACGAAACTTGCAGCGTTTGTCATATGTTTGAAGAGCTTTTGTCTCTTTTTGCCACATTTTTGCCATTTGTTTTTGTCGCGTTTTTGTCGCGTTTTTGTCGCGTTTTTGTCGATTGAGAGGTTAATACCTACTTGAAACAACTGTAATGTTTTTCAGTGACATCATTTTTGACATAAATTCCTTCATCGACTCAGACGACTGGGAAACCCAGGTGGATGATTTGTCATTCCTAACATGTTTGTACAGTTCTTCACAGGGACAAGTTTCCCGGCACATTTCACTCAACTTACAGAGTCACTTTTCAGGGTCACAGAAATGCAGGAAAACTAGGCTGTAAGTTCATAAAATTGTTCCAAATCCAAATTATAATAATTAGAGGCACAGGGTTTTCCCTCACAAATGTCTGACAAAGCAAATTTTATTCCATTACTATAGAAAATAAAAAAATAAAATAAATCAGGTATAGTGCCTTTAATGCGTATTTAACCTTTCAGTGACCCAGTGGCTGTACGGGCGGTTAGCATGGCACCTTTACTTTCCATCCAGGTGGCATCTATGAATAGATTTGTGAGGGTTTCTGGTAGGTTCTCACTGCTGATGGATCTGTCTCCATGGTTACGCAAACAGTTCCGGTAACCCTAAAAAACCTGAAATAAAATTGGTCCTGCAGCATCACAGAGGCGCCCATACAGCTGCTGGGTCACTGAACGCGCTGATATTAACTTTTTTTCTCTCCACATAACAAGTTGCATAATGCACTTTTAAAATCTTAGTTTTAATCTCAAAGTAAAAAAAAAAAAAAAACTAGACCAAACCCTTTACTTTGTTTATTTCATGATGTTTTGTCGTGGAGCTCTTTCCAGGATCAGCCCAACAGCACAGCGCTCCCTGGTCTGATTCACTAATACTGACATGGCACGAAAGGCGACCGAGATGACGCTGGATTCCAAATAGTCGCATGCTGCAGACGTTACAAAACATTAGGGCCCTTTTCTCAAAATCAGGTTTTCTTTCCACTATGACGACTAACACAATATTTGAAAGGTTTTCTCAAATTGATTTACACTCATTCCCAGCCTGGTTTATTGAGCTTTGAACTACAAAAAACAAGGCACAATTTGATTTATTTTGTTTTACAGATTTGTTTCTACTTATAGCTAGGTTATTAAAATAATAATAATAATAAGTGTCCATTTCTTTTGTAAGAAGTCCTGTATATACTTATTACACGCTGACTTAGTTGGCTGTGCTAAAAAGGTTTGGAAAGAAACATGTCAGTTTGTTTATAACTCCATGGCACGGCTCTCTGCTCCTGCTCCTCCCTTAAGGGCTGCATGATACGGCCTAAGGCCCATAGTGCGGGTAAAGGCAGCAGCCAGGAATAAAGGGTATTCTCTGTTGGCTCTGAAAGTTGAATCAATTAGAAATGCCTTTTATTATGTCTAACAATACACAGTTATAATGATAGAAGAGTAAGCAGCAGACTGGCCCTATGGGGAATTTAATGTGCACAGTTTAAACAGATTAATGTCCAAATAAAAGATGAAAATAACATGTTCAAACTCCAAAGGCCTCAGACAGGACAGTCCCATGAGCCCTGAGGTGCAGGTGAAGTCCTCCCCAGACTGCAGTGGTGTGTGGGGCAATGTGGAGCTGAGCAGGTGATGATCTCAGCCCGTGGTGCGTTCAGGACCCTCTGTAAACCTCTGTACTGTGCACAGGGTGAGAGTGCATGAAGGGGACGTGATAATCTCTTGTTTGGTTTCACGCGCGAGCTCTGACATTATTGGACGTCGTCACCTTGAGTCTAAACGTGTCGTGCGCTCTGATTGGCCACTTAGGCCTAGAGCCGCGTGTGCGCGTGCGTGTGTGTGATGAGCTGTGAGGTCGCGCAGAGCGCAGCCACTCACCATGACGCGGAGCGCAGTGTGCTTCACGCGCCCCGCAGGCCCCGTGGACATGTGTTAGACCCGGACCGGACTAGCCCAGGACTTAGCCCAGGACGGTGGACCTAACCCTGCAGGAGGGGACCTACAGGAGCCGCTGTGGACCAGGAGCTGAGTGAGAGGCGGGACATGGAGGAGCGGCGCGGCAGCGCCTCGGACAGCGGCGAGGACAGCGCGTCACCGCCGCACCGCGTCACCAACTTCTTCATTGATGACATTCTGAGGCCGGACTTCGGCAGGAGGGACGCCGCGCGGCCCCATGCTTCTGGCCGAGTGACCCTGCGTCTGCACACGCCCGGAACCCCGTGCCGGGACTCGAGCTCGAGTTGCAGCAGTGACTCTTCCCCCGCGTGCCCCCGGAAGAACGGGGAGCGCGTGGAGCCCGGGTCCGCGAGCGGAGCAGGAGTCAAGGCCGAGGAGCGCACGAGCGGCGCGTCCCAGGACTCTCCGGGCTCCGCGCGCACCCCGGGCTCCACTCCCGAGTCCCAGCCCATGCTCTGGCCCGCGTGGGTCTACTGCACGCGCTACTCCGACCGACCCTCATCTGGTAAGAGGCGCACGAGCCCCACTCTGCACTGAGCACGAGCCACAACACAAAGAACGGGAACGGGACAGGAGCGAGGAGAGGCAGACCGGGCAGCCCGGGCCTGCTGTCAAGTCTCTGTTAGACCAGTGAAGGGACCAGTAATACACCTTCAAATGGAATCTTTTCTTATTTACCTTCTTAAAATTCAATCCTATTGTATCTTTGATTCAAATGGAAAACAAAGTAAAAACCATGCAAATAATATGTAAATAATACATTAAAGAAAAAAACAACATGACACATCATAGAAATTGGTAAATTATCTGAAGCGGATGCAAAGATCTGATTTTGCGCACAAAAGAATCACTTAAAATTGAACAAAAGCGTGTTCTTTTCTATTTATTATTATTATTTTTTTTTTTTTAGCGTAGGCCTAACTTTAACATTACACATTATTTCCCTGTTTTATTTTTATGCTATCCTTTTTTATTTATTTTTTTGCTTTTAACCTTTTATATCTAATCAAAAACACAAACGCCTCAGCGCGCGGCATGAGCAGAGCAGCGGAGCGCGAGCCGTAAAACGAGACACACACACGCACACACACACACACACACACACACACACACACACACACACACAACCGCCTAAAAACACACTATTTTCTGTATGTGTTTACGCTTCGAAATGCGCCAAACCTGTGACATTTTAACGTTCACTCCACGTCAGTGTGTAGACTGATTTGATCTCAATTACGTCCGTGCGTAAAAGACGAGAACGAGACGGCAAACACTGTTCCAATACAGGCTAAACATAATCATAATAACAGTAATAATTATGATGATGATCATAATAATAGACTAATAATTAGCTAATAATTATAATAATATGCTCCTGAATTTTTAAAGCTACACTATTAATCGGATTATTATTCTTTTATTATTTGTATTTTTTACGTTTTTTTTTTAGTAATACTTTATTTTACACTATACCTTGATGCATTGTATAACTAAGTGTAGTACAATGTAATGTGCTATGTAACAATGTGTAATAATGTGTACCTATGTAGTATAGCCTACACAATGGAATAATGTGTATTATACTTTGGTGGTATAATGTAATAAGACATAAGACCCTTACAGTTAGGGCTTAAGGTTAGGGTTAGCGTTTGGGTCTAATGTCTTATTACATTATGTACCAACAACATAATAATAATACACATTATTTCATTGTGTATGCAACCTGTAAGTACAAGTTAATACACAGTGTTACATAGGACATTACATTGTACTTAATGTGGCAGGTACAATGTATCAAGGGTAGTGTAAAATAAAGTGTTATCGTTTTTTCTTAGAACTATTTCATGCGTAGGCTATTTATTATGGTTTTATCTTTTTTGATTACGAACGATCAACAAATGGACCTGAAAATAGCTATGCACTTCCTAACTTTTCCAACAAGGCTACCGGCTTCAAACTACTACAGGAGTAGCCAAAGGAAAGTCGATGTAGCCTACCTTTCTTACACTATTACGTATTTTGTGAGACCAAATGTTGGATTTTTTGACGACTTGAACAACATTATATCGTGAAAGCTCAGCTCTGTGAAAGTCCGTGTTGTACGGTGTGTGAAAGGACACAGGTCGTTCCTGTGACACGGGGGACAGGGATATTTGGCTCGAGTGAAAGCGTGTAAAGGGAGCGGATTCTTGCCGTGAGATGAACCGTAACCTTCCCCTCGTTTGGGCTGCTGTGTGTGGAGCTCGAAATCAACTTTTGTCTCACATAAAGTTTGATCAGCAAAATAACAATCGTAAACCTGTGTTTTTTTAAGCCCATAGCTTAAAGCGCCGATATTTACAATTGGCTAGCTAGTCATTACCGTGTCAGACCCTACGCCAGGTTTTCTATTGTAGGCTAGTGCAATAAAACGTGTATATAGTAAAAGCTGACGCACACACACAAAAAAATGCATTTTTGCGCTAGCCTAGTTGTTGTTGTTGTTGTTTACATTACTGTAACCGTAGCTACCTATTGCATCCTTAAAGTTGCGAAACGTGCTCATAAACTCATCCTTGAGAATAAATGCTGTGTGTTAGAAGTGTGTTAGTTTGAACCACATTTAACTATAGGCTGTAACATGTAGGCTACGTCGTGGTTGTGGGGAAAAAATAAAAGTAGCACAGGGCCTTTAAAAGTAAAAATGTAGCCTAGCTGTACATTCCAGATCAAATAGCCTAGCAAGCAGTAAGAATACGCGCGATTTATGCATATCGAAATGTCACGTTATGTGGTTTGGCTAGTGCTAGCTTCCTTATTTTCATGGTGGCGGTGTAGGCTAATAGCTAAAAACATTGAATTATTAGCCAGTTCATCGTAATAAAAGAATCAATGAATTCAAGCATTTCTAATTTTTTATTTTTTTTAATAAAATGTTTTTGTTTTGTTTCCATTAGCCAATATCCAATCATTTCTCGAAAAATATTTGTATTTATTTTTGCAATCATTGGTTGAATTTCAGTGGAGCTTGCATGGTCATTTTGCTTTGGTGGAAACGGTAACACAAAAATAAATAAATACATAAAAACATAAACATTAAGGACAATAAATGAATCTGTGACAATACTTAGCTTGATGTGACAAAAGCGCATTTCGACTTTTCTCGTGTCTCTTGAATAGAAATAGGTTAAATGGAGAGGAGTCTGTTATATGCAGAGATTAGGCTAAATACTATAAAAAACATAGAAAGATTAACAAAATAGGCTAACTAAAAAAAAGAAAAAAAAAAAAAAAGATGTGCACTGATTCGTGTAATAGCCTAAATCTAACTATGGGCCGTGCGTAAATCCGGTGAGGTGTGGCGGTAATCCTCTTTGGGCTGAAATAAAGGCTTAGATGATGAATTCATATTTCTGCAGATGTGAGCCTGCTTTGTGAGATGAATGATTTAATAAAAGTGTGTGAATCCGGAGAATATTATGTGAAACGCGTGGTGACAAAGAAAAAAGAAAAGATTTTGGAAAACAAGACTCGATCGCGACCAATGTTTCCATGTTTCCTTGTGATAAGCCTAACGTTTTGAGGATTCATACTGTATGTTAAATAATACAAGAAATCACTACAAAATGGATTGGCCTATATTAGCTACACAGTAAGTTATAATCAACATACGCCTATCCACAAAAAAGGACTTTCCTATCCGGACTATATATCTCATAAACAACCCATCATTTACGCATCCGTAACTCAACTTTCTTCTGTCCCGGCTTTATATAATTATACCCTCTCAGTCTGTTATTAGAAATCAAAACACGGCGCATGTAGGCTGCGTGACTCGTACCTGGAGCCACGCGTAAAAGCGAAAACAAAACAACCTACATTTATTTGTATTTATTTGTATTTTTTCCCCCTGCGATCTTAAATAACTATACACGAATGTTTGAATAAAATAGCACAGTAAATTGCAGAGTATTTTATTACCCCCACTTGAGGTAAATTCTCCATTGCGCAACTGGCCGTAACGCGTTTACGCATTTACGCATTGAGGCAATTAACGTGGAACGTGGCATCCAATTCCACGCAGCCACACTCACCGCGATTTTCCAAGTGGGAAAGTTTGTCAAGAGGGAAGGTGCACAGGCCTAAACATCGATGGGAATAATTGCGATTTCAACTGATAGACAATAATCATAGGCCTATATGCGTTCCCCACATTGAATATATCGTTTTTTGTCGTGCGTATGCGCTTAATAATTCATCTGCAGTTTGTACGTTGGCTTTATATATTTCTATGCATTTAGGCCTATACATGTTACTTGTAGTTGTTCCAGAAACCGAAATGGCGCCCTGGCAGTTCAATTGATCACCGTATTCCGCTGAATAGGGGATCTTGACAGCACATTGGCATTGGCTACTCGTTGCATTATCTCAAACTTGCCATTAAGCCGTTGTTTTGTCCGACCGGATTTTTCAAACAATATTTTTGACGAGCAGAAGAAGAAAATGGAAAAAAAAAGAAGACATTTGTTTACTTACAATGTATGTGTTTGTTTGTATAGCCTATTTAGACTATTAATTGCAGCTCAAACAATATCATACTTAGGCCTATGTTTATACATTTTTCAGCAATATTTATAGGCCAAACATCGCCTATACGCACAGTCCACTTCTTCTGTCTATTCCTGGGCACGCAGACACTCATAACCCCCCACAGTGCCTTTTTTCTAACGTGGCTGAGGTTGTAAATAAAATACCATTAACAGCATGTTAGGCAATAAGGTCTGACCCCCTTAAAGCCTAAATGTAGTATTCCTATTTGTCAGTTCATTAAAGCCATTAAATAATCTCTCCGCCATGTTCTTTTGTAGCATATTTGTAGCATATAACGTGCGTACAGACATAGTTTTTTTATTTAAATATATCATATGATTAACCTTCATGTTCCAGTAAACAGTTCCAGTATCCATGTTGGCTCATTCGTTTAGATCGTCTTTACGCGCAGTGTATCCGTCTGGTGCGCGTGGCCCCGTCGCGTGTCTTCGCCCTCATCTTTTGTCTATTCCCTTTTCACCTCAGACGTAAACACACAGCCACATAAAAAAGACACACGTTTATGCTGTTACGTGGACACTTAAACGCACACTGTATAGGGCTAGTATTTTGACCGAAAGTTTGAAAACACAACATCGACCCGTGCCATGACGCGTCGCCAAAATAGCCTATACATAAAAAGCTTTAAAGAAAAGGTTTTACGGAGATTCTAGTTGTGTTTTTTTTGCTTTTGCTGTTTCATTTTGATATTGCATCGTATTGATATGCGAGTGAGACGTGTCATTTGCATCTTAATTAGGCTGCTTGTCGGTTAAATAACTTCTGTCGCTTATAAATGAACGTTACGCCACTGAACTATAAGGCAACAAAGCGCACACTGCTCGCAAAGTCAACCACATTTACGACAAGAGATTTTAGTTTATTAAAATTAGCCATCTTTATTTACAGTGTTCACCCCGTGTTATAGAAATGCTGTTGACCCATTTGATTAGAAACGTTATTATCGTTATCCATATAGGCCTATTGGCTATCGAGGCCTTTATTGCAAACCTTTAGGATATCATAGGCCCATTCCGTCCAAAATGCGACATTTCTGTCTGGAAAAATCCCCGCAAACCGTTTGAAATATGCCCGTTTAGCGTGAATGTGAGCGGTAAATCGTGGCAAACCAATTGGCTAGACGAGGACTGACTCCAGATTACACTTAAGACGATTCCTAAAGCATGTTATAACTTGGGCCAAAAGACCTACGGGAGATGGGTATAGATTAAATCGTAAAGTGAAGTGCCAATGACCTAAACTCATTGACCATAAATATTTAGAACATATTGGGGCCGGCCTATCTCATGGCTGTTTGTTTGGGAAAGAATAGAAACATGCCTAGAAGCATTCTCAAGACGTGGCGATTTCCTTCTTTACGCACGGCATTCTTTCCATGCCGTGCGTCAAAAAGAAAACGCCTTCAAACCCCTGGCATCCCCCTGCCGTCCAAAAGAAGCTCAAAGCATCACGATTTCTATTCCTTTTTCCTTTTTTTTCTTTTCTCTCTCTCTATACTGTAAGTGCATTTTTCTTCATGTTACAATCTGGCGTGTAGAGCCCCCGTAGCGCGCATTTAATTGTCCCCATCCCCATCCCCTCTCTCTCTCCACGTGTTAAATGGGATTTCTTTCAGTGTCGTCTCGCTCCAGAGGTTCGTGCGTAAACGACGTCTGCCTCTGTATCTCTCTCCCCCCCCCCCCCCCCCCCCGTGCCCTGCCGTGCGCCGCCCAGGTGGGAGCAGAGCAGAGATGACCTGTCAACCCCATAACAACGTAGGGTTTAGAATTAGGAGCTCAACGAGCTATGGTTGTTTCAGAGACATGGGCTGTATTTGGACTTGTTCGTAAAGGCTATATAAATTCAGCCACATAAAGGGAAATAATAATAATAATAATAATAATAATAATAATAATAATGCATTGGTTTTATATAGCGCTTTTCTGGACACTCAAAGACGCTTTACATTGCATTATTCATTCACTCCATACTTGGTGGTGGTAAGCTACTGTTGTAGCCACAGCTGCCCTGGGGTAGACTGACAGAAGCGAGGCAACCAGTCTGTGCCATCGGCCCCTCCGACCACCACAAACCACTCACTCACTCACTCACTCACTACATTTGCTAGGCTTCCTGGTTTTACCAAACGGTCTCCCATCCAAGTACCGACCAGGCCCTTCCTGCTTAGCTTCCAAGGTCTGACGGGATTGGGCAATAGCAAAGGCGGTATGGCCTTTATATGTAAACCTTAAATTACTTAACTCCATATAGTGGAGCTGTGCCAGTGTAAATAGGAAAAAGGAGTGGTTATGTCTTGAGTCTAGATCAGAGTCTTGTTTTTGTGTTTAACCAATCTGACATTTAAAGCCAAACACACGCAACTTAATGAGCCTACGCCAACCAGCAATACTCAAACATCTTAAATATGATAAATAGGCATTGGTACTAACAGCTTTTTAAAAGATTAAACAAACAGGCCTAGATAAAACACTTCACGTAAAATCTTCAAAATAAATAGCGTCAAGAAATGATCATGAAAGTAGCCTGCATTACCTTATACGTATCTAATTTCCTGTAATATGGCCATACCGCCTTTGCCAGGCCCGATCCCGTCAGACCTCGGAAGCTAAGCAGGGAAGGGCCTGGCCGGTACTGGGATGGGAGACCGTTTGGTAACACCAGGAAGCCTGGGAAATGTAGTGTGTGAGTGAGTGGTTGGTGGTGGTGGCTGATGTGCGCAGACTGGTTGCCTCGCTTATCAATCATCACTGAGTATGGAGTGAATGAATAATGCACCAAATTGTAAAAGCGACTTTGAGCAACTGGAAAAGCATGATATAAGACTAATGCATTATTATTATTAATATCGAACAACAAAAATTAAAAATCCTGGAAATTTCATGACAACATGTTACGTTTTCATATAAAAAATACATTAAAAAAGCAAATAGAGACTAAAAAAACTGGCTTTATGACTTTAGGCCAATGCATAACTTACAACAAAAAAGAAAAACCAAAAACATCAAATCAAATTTAAATTGCGCTTTAAACGATATATTGCGAGGAAAGCAGTAAACAATGACCATTTTGTGCAAACATGATAATACCAGCTTGTTGTCAGGGGGTTACCAGACTTTTATCACTGGGGTGGCTCAGGAGGGGGGCACTTAGTTCTTATTATAGGGTGGATCTAGGGACACGGCCCATGTCTTACAGGCTTTAAAGGCTGTATACTGTACCTGACTTTTTTCTGTTTGTAGAGTAACGTTATAAAAGCATGTTCATTTTGTCACCGACGGACGACCGTGACGGTAAAATTACCTGTTTTCTCACTTTTTGACCAAGAAGGTATTTCATCAAATATTCAAATTTGTACTAAATGCGTAACAATTAGGTATAGTGCAAAACATGGACTGTGCATTTTATTGAACACTTTCAGTTTCGTTCATTTAATGGTTTAGCAAGTGAAATTATACGAGTTTCACTGCCATTTTAATACCCATATTCTATGTTTAATGCCTCAACCATAAACATTCAGAGCATATATTATCCCTTTGCAAAGTTTCAATTAGACAGAGGAATTTGGGGACATTTCAATATTCAAAATGTGTACGATGACTTATTTCGTGACAATAATCATGTTTCCCCCCAAGAAAGTTTGATTTAATGTCCTTTGTTAAGCGTTTTCATGCAGGCCGTCATTTTATGATGTCATACCTGCGTTTGCAACAATGAAGACGTGTATCCATCAATCTCTCGACGTCTTTTCTTATCGGCGGAGCATAACTTTACAGTAGATGATGTTCCCGTTTGTAAAAGTCCTTTGTCACTCTCGAAAAAGGAGTACGAGTTGGCCGCAACGGAATGTTTGAACCACGTCGTAGGCCCAAGTTGCAGTCGTTCAGGCCGGGTTCAGGCTTGAGTGGTGGGAGTAGCTCAGTTGGCGTTCCCCCAATGTTCTAAACTTTAGGTTTGTGGTTTGATCACGGCTCCCATACCTATAATAAGGCAGCACTTTACTTTACAGATCAGTAATAACATGGTAATATGGTGGAAATTGCATGGGAAATGAGATAATAGGGAAACGCAATTTGCAGCTATGTTTCCATATTATGAAGAAAATACTAACAATGTTTCCCGGTCATTTGAGTCTTTATACCCATCTATTAAGTTTCAAAGGTTTTCAAGAAGTGGTAATCAGGACTAGGTTGTTATTATTCTACTGAAAGTGAAGACCCTTTTGATCCAAAAAGCTGCTTTAATTCTGAAAATGAAAGGCAAAAGTCCATGTCGACACAGGTAGGGACTTGAACTTGAGTCAGACTTTGAGTCACTAATTTGACGACCTGAGACTTGACTTGATAAAGTTGACTAAAGGCAGGTCATTGCAGACAGTGGGACAAGTGTCTTTGGTGAGACACCATCACATGTAGGAGGAGCTCATGGAGTCACACGAGGAGCGCTGTGATTGGCCGCATGTGTTTTATCTATAGATGCAATTAGATGTTTTTTTTTTTTTTTTTTTTTTAAGTTTATTTGAATAGGGACAAGTATGTCACATAAGCTAATGTTACATACTACAACATTGTCCGCATGTGTTTTATCTATAGATGCAATTAGACATGTTAAGTGTCATGTTTAGCTTTAAAATTTACTATAAACACAAGTGAAACTCAAATGTGAGGCCTAGTTTATCTATCAAAGTCACTTTCACCCTTTCACCTGTTGTAAAACTGCGTACCCTCAAAAGGTTTTGCGCTTGTGATCTCTGCTGTTAAGTTTCTAAACACAAGGACACAAGAAGAAATGAAACAGATAGAGACAAATCGGTTGGTGGGAAGCCACTTGGACTTGAACCTGTGACTTAAGAATACTTGATGCTACTCAATGCATCAAATATTTTTAAACAAATAAATGAGTTACATACATTAGTAATAGCAATCTATTGGTTTTATATATCACTTTTGTAAACACTCAGAGATGCTTTATATTCACACCACATTCAGTTGTGGTAAGCTACAATTACAGCCACAGCTGACCTAGACTAGATTGATGAAAGTGAGGCCTCCAATCTGTGCCATCAGCCCCAACCACTCACACACACTGCACGTTCACACATTGGCAGGCAAGGTGGATGAAATGTACTTTCCAAGGACAATCTGCACCTGCAATTTCTTGGTTGTAAGACACCACTCTACCATCTGAGCCACTGTCACCCAAGTAAACCCAGTCCAATCAAAGTGTAGCTTTACAAAACTATTCAGTGGATTGAAAAATTATTTCAGTCGGGGTGGATTCTGTTGGTCATCAATTTCGATGAATTGTAAGAACCTGAAATTCAAAGTACAAGACTTGGGACTTGAGGTCAATCACTTTACATGTGATTTGTAAAACTCTCTGAATTATTCCCACCTCTGCTTTTTTTGAAAACCTTTGCCACAACAGAACACACCTGTCTGACTCTTTATCATGCTGTTATCATATTGCATATTCACATTCCCGTTTCTCTGTTCGCTCCCACTGCAGGCCCACGAACGCGCAAACTCAAGAAAAGCAAGAGCAGCAAGGAGGACAAGCGGCCGCGGACCGCCTTCACGGCCGAGCAGCTGCAGAGACTCAAGACGGAGTTCCAGCTGAACCGCTACATCACCGAGCAGCGGCGCCAGAGCCTGGCCAACGAGCTCAACCTCAACGAATCCCAGATCAAGATCTGGTTCCAGAACAAGCGCGCTAAGATCAAGAAGGCGTCTGGGTTCAAGAACGGGCTGGCGCTGCAGCTGATGGCGCAGGGGCTGTACAACCACTCCACCACCACCATCCAGGACGAAAAGGAGGACAGTGACTGAGCTAAAAGGGCAATTTGTGGGTTTCACAATGCTTTTTGACACCATTTTGAGGACGTTTGGTCTCTGTTCTGGAGACTGGACACCCATGGGTTGGACATGTTTGTGTTGGAGAAGTTGACGAAGACGAAATCTAAGACAAAACTCTATGAGCGATTCGCAGATTTGGAAGACATATCCAAACCGGAGATCCATAAACTTTGAAAGTGATGATCGTTTGCGTTAAAATAAGTGTCACCATTTTGTAACGTTGCTGAGGCCATTTCTGTTGATCGACGTGCCATTAAAAGGGGAAATCTTTGAAATTGACAGGTTGGGTTCATGTCCAGAAAACCTCAACTATAACTCTCTGGGTGACACTCAATCTTGGAAAGAAAAATCCAAACAAAATCTACAAATGTTGGACCGAATCATTTCCTAATCAGTCATGTTCACCACATTTCACCACCTTTTGATGGTATAAGTTGCGCTCATATGACATCTCAGCGTTCTGAAGAGCCTACAGTTTAAAGTTCTGGTGGTGGCAGCTACATTTTCCATGGTGGTAACTTCCGTAAAATGTTTTGTTTCGGTTTATCACTAATATCTCTCACTAATATATCTATATTTGCGGGGATAATCCACACGAAACAAAAACACATCACAAAGTTCAACATCTTCTCGGTCAGAAAATATGAACTAAGATCCAATTATTTTCTCATAAAAAGTGTCAAAAAGTGGTGACAATATTAAAAAAAAACTATTCAAAGACTTTAGGCCAAAAGATGAATATGTGTGGCAACAATCACCACCAAATAATGACTAGGTTCAGCATGTTCCAATTTTCTTTTTTCTTTTGAAGATTTCTTTCCAAAACTATTACACTCCCATAGAGTGGCATTGGAACCTGCCCATCGTCTGAGAATTATGTCATCAAATTTTGGAATGTGAACGCAACCCATTTGGAAAGATAAATCCAAACCAGAAATCCGTAAATCCATGTGTTGAAATAGATCACGACTTTTTAACCATAATGAGAGAAACCAATTTTATTGTTGTTCATTTTTTTGACAGAGGAGACACTGCTCCATTTGTCATTCGATTGGGGGATGTTTGGAATTGTCAAAGCCACGTGGAACCCATGGATAGGTTGGGTTTGTTTTCTAGAATTTGATGACGACAAAACCCTCAAATCGAACTCTTATGGGTGACACTTAAAAATAATAATAATAAAAATGGTAAAGAAAAATCCAAACACAAAAATCCACTATTATATATTTAAATCGCAACAATCGCACCAAGTGCTCAAACATTTCACAATTTTTTGACACTGATTCTTTATTTTTGGAAGAAATTGATCTTTGTGCCAGATTTGTTTGTTTGTGGATAGATCCAAAAGATATACATTTTGACAATTGAAAGGGTTATTTTTAAACCCCATCGGCCCTATGGTTAATGTCGAGATCATAGAGGGCAAGGGGACAACAGAACTTTATTTTCTATATATGTTGAGACTCATCATAAAAAGTTTCAAGTCTGTGTGATTGCAAAGTACCGCCATATTTAAAGATTATGTGGTGTGTTTGGATAAATGAATCACACAAAGGGGACCTTTTCACTAATATATAGTTTTAAGTTTGACATTTGTGGATTTTCCTTTAGATATTGTCAAGACAGAAATACTAGCTCCAGCCCCCCGTGTGATAGAGGGACATCAGCACATTCTAGAATCCGAAAACCAATTGGAAACGTACTGTATACTTTGGAAATGTTTGCCTGTTTTCTCAAGTCTATACTTGCCAGACCCCATGGTGGAAATCAAAACGTGAATCGCAGTCTCTTCCATGAACAGACTTCGGAAAAATTACAGATACTCTTCCAATCCGGTGGGGCTAAATACATTTGTTGTTTCCGGAAATATCCAGAGGTAGAATGACAATGGTGGACATTGCAAAGACTTTGTAGCCACAAAGTGTTCTGTCTAAACGCTGACAGGTGGGATTTGGTAGGATATGAGTGTACGGTGGAAAGTTTCTTGTTCTCTCCATGAGATCTTAAAATCCAAGAAATGAATGACTAAAAAAAATACTCTAGGAATGTTTTTGACGAGGGAACAACGTTATAACATGGTTTAAGGCTCCAAAATGTTGATTTTGTGTGGAATGTCCCCTTGAAATAAGGCCATAGACAACAAGTGTTGGCTATTAGCAAGACATGCTAGGGTGTGAAGGCAATTTGAGGGCTGAAATTATAAAAGTGCCATCACATAACATCTGCAAGTGCAACAAAGTTTTTTGCAGGACTTCTCAAACACCTTAGAACGAAACAAACCACAACTCCAGTTTGTTTTTATGAGGGAATAGCATCATAAAGCCAGAAAAGCTCTTGATTTTCTGTACCATTAATTAGGTAATTATGAAAACAAAACAAAGTGCAGCACTTAAGATACTTGGAATTGGTCACAGCTGCAAATAAATTTGTTTTCCGTATGGATGTTCCACCTGTCAGCACTGACCAGAACCGATCGCCACTGCTTTGGCGCTCGTCGCCACTGTGTACATTGTAAATATGTGATCTTTAATTTAAAAATCTGAAGCGGAACAGTCTCAGAAACCAACGCCAAGACAAACCAAAGATTTTGTTGGAACCTGGATGGCGGACTGTGTACAGAGGAGGGCTGGACGGACACGGAATGGAATAGATCGCTCTGCTGTTTCTCGATTCGACTTAACGTAGGACGGAGCAAGTCACAAAACCAGCCTTTGTTTTGTTTGTTTTGTATGGACCAAGTGATATACTGAGATTTTGTGAACAGAAATCTTTGGAAAATTGGGAGAAGAATGCATCAGAATGTGTAAATGGATAGGCCAACACCAGCAGTTTCATCCACATGAACCACTAAATACGACACTTGACATCATGTATCTGTATGTACGTGAGCACATGGCATAGCAACCCTCCTTTTCAATTTCTTATCAATATGTAACACTTAGAAATCAAAGTGAAATTAACAAATTAAGGCGAGACATAGTCATAGCGTTAGTCATAAAAATTGCCACGAAACCTGAACAATTGATCTCACCAACAAAAACCCTTAAATGCAATGAAAAGCATATATTATATCGCATTAAATTTAAATAAAAAGTCTAAACCTGTAGTGAAGTCTTTGAGTAGTTACCAACAACAGTCTGAGAACCACAGCAAGCTAAACCGATTCAAATGAACTTCTGAAAATTATATTATTCCAAATGTATTGTTTCTTTTTAAGTGGTTGCTGTTATTGCTTTTACCGTTACGATGATGGAAAAATGAGGCCATACATAACATTGTCTACACAATAATCAGTCAATTATTTTAACAAAACAGGTGAAGTTTGGAGATTTAGATTTGTTTGAAGAGTGTCTGGTATAACTTCACTGTGAAGTTACCAGACACATCGTACAATATACAATTTAAACATTTGTATTATTTAGCCCTTCGTATCCAAAACACAACTCAGTCCTCACATATCAACTTTAAAGTTCAGATAATCTCCAATTACCTTTTTTTGCGACGACCATTCCAGAAGTATAACAATCAAAGTGCTAATAATGACATTGACTCAAAGTAAATTATATCCCATTTGAACAAACACATTGTTTCATTTAGTATTATGGTTTGGTATACATCTTGTTGAATTTTAAGCCACTTTGTGTGTTACACGAAACAGCAGAATAAAGTAATAAAAAGATATGAAAAAGATCAAAATAAAAATGTTTGTGATTAAACCTGAAAGAAATGGAAAGGAAATATGAAAGATGATGGTGAACTATATGTACATTTTAACCATGTTTCCAAATAAACTTTTATATCTGAAATTCATGACAAAAGATGTTTTTATTTTATAGTGTTTGTTAGACAGGACAGTAGTTAGTGTGAACGGGTGTGAAGAGTGAAGAAAGACTTTCGGCATTATATTTGAATTCACGCCTACACCCCTTGGCTTTCGTGCAGCATCAGCATTGTTTTTGTATGAAAGGTTTGATCTACAGAAGTGATTCATGTGGTTCCAGTGGATCATGGACCTTTGCCAGAAATGACTGTTGCTAAATTATTTGGCCGTTTTTTTAATAAACAATCCTATTATTAATGCTGCAGCCAGTGAGGAAATACTGTCCTACATTAACAGGGTCAAACCACCAAACATTTAAGTTGAAATTAGTATTTTTACTTTGGTTGCGGCTAGTTGGAAGTTAGGTTTGAAGTGTGTCCTATACAATAGCGGTGGACTAAGTGAGGTTGGCTTCCGTCCATACCATTTAGTGCGGGCTAACGATTTGACTGGGATTTTGGAGCCAAAAACGTAAAATAAAAACAGCCAAAGGAAAGAAATAGGACAATGTAGCACATGTTAAAATAAGCACGTGGAGATCAGAATGACAAGCTTAAAGACAACGACTTAATGAGGGGGGGAAAAATTGAATGTTCATGCAATGCAGGCGCATTGAGTTGCCTTGTGTACGAAATGTGCGGTATAAATAAACATGCCTTGCCTTGCCTTCTTTAGCACAAGGAGCTCCTGGAGCCTGCCCCCATTTCCGAGTAGGCTTCAACAGCTAATAGCGATGCTAAGGCAATGTTTTTCACAGTCTATGGTCCCAACTAATATATATCAATTGAGAAACGCTGATATAAAGGACAATGGGCAACTGTTGAACTGTTGATTTTTATATGATTGATTGTGATGTCGTCACTTTGGCTTTGGTGGCAACATCAATGGTTTAAATAATAGTTCCATCATGGTCAAAAACAATGACTTGCACACATGTACAGCACTCATCTTGATGCCTGCTGTTTGCCTACCCTTTACCAAAACGTCCAGTTAAATTTGCTCTGAAAACAATAGTGATTGCTCATATTACGGACAAAAAAAAGCAAAAAAATACTCCTAAAAATTAAACTGTACAAAAGTTATTGGCATTGGGCATTCAAGAGAAGAATATAAGTGGTCCAAGTAGTGAACCTTGGGGTATACCATGTGAAAAACATGTGAATCACACAGTTATTTCAACTGGAAATGATATGTTTATGTTATTAAAAAAATAAATGTAGTCATTACATTATTGTGAGATGCATGATCGACATTCTGTATACTGTACTGTACAGCTTGTGTGAACTGCATAAAATCAAGATGTGCAAATATATATATTACTGATTTAAATATGAGAAAAGTATTGCAAGTTTGTCATTTTATGTTTTCATATGAAAAAATACATTTTATGCATAAAAACTTGAATGTTTTCAGCGACAAAATCTAAATAATGGATCGAGCCAAGTTTAAATTTATGGTTTTATTTTGCTGATATATTAGTTAAAACACATTTTTTTAGATGGTATTTTGTATATCTTGTTTAATTTTTGAAAGTGACCATCTCAGTCGCCTTTTCTGTTACACATGGCCACCAAACATGTCAATATTTGTGAATGAATATGCGTGAGAAACCGGTGCAGCGCCATGTTGTTACCTCCTGGAAATCTCTGGTTTGCTCGCAGATAAAACGTCATGAAAATAAGCATCGTATAAGGTAAGTTTTGTCTTTCTTTTATTCTGACATTAAAACTAAGATGTTAAGGGAGAAAACTGGCTCAACATTGACCATCTGCCGTGTCTTGCCTTAATCAATTGAGCAAAAGTCTTTCAAATGTAGTAGAATAAAAGCAACAACTTATCAACAAAAATACTACTCAAATAAAGTACTGATCCTAAAAAAACTCTACTGAAGTGCAGTATTTGAGTGGATTTACCTTTATTACCGGCCACCTACACTAGATTGTACTGTAGGTGAGTAGTGTATAAATGTGTGCCAGCCTCGGCTCATTGGTTCCGGAGAGTAGAAGTGGCTCGTCTGGATATAGGAGGTTTCAAGGCACTTTCAGCTGTTCAGTCCGACGCCAAGCATGAAATTACCCCCACTCCTCACTCTCTCTGAGCGCAGATATGGCTTATGCGGGACAAGAAGGTCTATTACAGGCATATAAACATGCAACAAAGCAAGTGTTTCTATCAATAATATAAAAACAGAGAGGTGTTGCTCAATATGTTACGCAAGTATGAATATCGGTTTCAAAAATGTTTCCTTATTGACATGTACGAATGCCGATTAAGAGACTCAATATAAAGTTAAAAATACCTAAAACTAAAATTTTTATTTTGGCAGATATTTATTTGAAATGAAAAAGCCCTGAGATCTTGATTTCTTAAACATGACAGCGGTTTGTAAAGAGAATTTGATCCGATTTCACTCCATCTCAGGGCAAACAATGAGCGCCAATAACGGCGAGGTGTGTTCAGACCGAGACGGAATGCCCTACAGAAAAAAACAGTCAGCCATCCATCAGTCTTGGCATTTGGATCAGATCATAAATATGACAGCGCACTCAACTCCTGTCTGCGCTATTCAGACAGAATTAAAGGTGATGACAGGCGCAGCTTCTTATTCCCGAGTGATTTACTTTACATTATTAGCGCTCGTACAGGTGCATTTGTTTTGCTTACAATTATGCTAGCAGTTGGCAAAAAAAGAGAAGTCGGTTTCTCTTAGCAAAACATAATATTTTGTCTGTAAATCACTCTACATTTGACAACAAAGTGCTCCAGCAAGAGTTGTATGAAACTAGAGGTTGAACGCAGATGAAAAGGTACGTTGTGTCTTGGTCCAAAGCTGTGTGAAGCTGGGCCCGCGCTGTGCGATTTTCGGGAGGATTATGACTCTATTTTAAATCGGGTGACATTTTAAAATCGGGACAAATTTCAGCTTCACCGTGCGTCTCCGTCGACCAGAGAACAGTTGGTTACGAGTGACGATTAGCTGCCCGTGATAAACTTTGCTTGTGTGGTTGGTGGGATTTCTGTCATGGTTGCTGACTTGTTGTGAGTTGTGGGCTCTTAGCGCTGTGGTGGAAAGCAGCGTATACGCGGTAATATACAGGCGCCAAGCGGAGGAAAACACAGGACAGACATAGATCACGGAGGAAAGCTGATAACATCGTCCTGAACATTCTGTATTGGAGACATGGAAGGCAGCAAAAGTTCAGCAGTTATTAGTTCTGATTTAAGATAAGCTAGCTAGGAGTTGTGGGCTCCTAGCGCTGTGGTAGCCGACAGAAAGCAGCGCACACACGGTAATATACTGACGCCAAGCGGAGGAAAATAGAGGACGGACATAGATCACAGAGGTAAGCTGATAACATCTTCCTGAACATTCTGTTTGAATTTGAATTTTATTTTATTTGATCAAAATAAAAGAAGATATGTCATGTGGCAGGTTATAGCAAAAATGCTCATTTCCACCCGCAGTCCCTGGACAGGTTGATGTTATACTTAAAAAAGTTCATAAAATGTATGTAGAATAATAATACCTAGAAGCATTACTTCACTCACATCATAAAAACACTTCTCACTTCAGGAAACTATCACTCACTCTCTGTTCACACAGTGTTTATATCACCGTCGTTCAGTGTGTGCAGGTTTGCTTAAATTGGAGACATGAAAGGCAGCAAAAGTTCAGTGGTTAAGCTAAGGTAGCTAGGAGTTGTGGCCTCCTAGCACTGTGGTAGCGCGGCTGAAGCCGACGGAAAGCAGTGCACGTACGGTAAAATACAGATGCCAGGCGAAGGGAAACACAGGACGGACATAGATCATGGAGGTAAGCTGATAACATCTTCCTGAACATACCTATTGTAGACATGAAAGCCGGCAAAGGTTCAGTGGTTATTAGCTCTAATTTACGCAATGCTACTTTGTATTTGTTGCCGAAGTTAGCCTTGCCAACAGTTTAGCAAATGTTTGGGTGTTAAAACGCGCCGCTTGAGAAGAGAATAGGACGGACGTAACTTGTATTCGCAGTAGTTTCGTTTATTAGAGTTTTTTTCACAGGGACCATGAACAGGAGTGAGATGCTTTGTACTGCCACTCGCTGCTAGGGTTAGTTGTGCGTTATCGTACCACACAGTGTGTGTGACTCCATCGTAGGCTCCGTGTTTCCTTCTGAAATTCAGTCGCACAGAGTTAATGATTAATTTGGCCCGTTCGAAAACATTCCAAAAATCTCATAATGTAAGCCTGTCTTTGAAAAAAATTATCAGTTAGAATATGAATAAATAATTATCGAAGGAAGTAAGAATGGGACTCACAATTATTATTATTTTTTTTTTTTCCAGCACATTAGATCTCTGTGTCATTATATTATTTTTTTAATAGAGTCATGGATTGTGCAGTCAAATTCTAGCACATTCCATAATAATTTTAGATATTTTAAAAAGTGACATTACACTGCACATTACACTGAACTAGATCTATTTACCAGAACTGATCGGGTAGGTGACAGAGTTGTTCCATATCCATTTCTCTCTCCTTCTTTTATATAGTTTTAAGTTCATATTATCTAAGGTTAATATTTGCTCTTAAGCCGCAAAATTATGTAATTCTATGATAGCGTTCAATTTGTAACATTCCATTCCAAACTACTGACATTGAATTATCAGTACATATAGATGGTAAGACTATTTCAGCTCAAAAAAAATAAAGCAGATTATGCTTCCTTTTAGGACGAGATTTACCTGAGTGTTTGCAGATTGTAATCAAAATGTTCATCACTCAAATATTTGGAGCACTAAGAAAATGGATCTGTAAATGTGACTTAACACATAAGTTTGATATGTTTAGCAAAGACACTTAAACTTTCCGTAGAAATTTCGAAAACATTTGAGGAGCAACTTTGAAAGAGGTGGAGAAATATTGGTGCCACTGAGTTGCTTTTGAGTGGAAAGTTTAAAAATCTATTCTTTTTTTCTTATCCGTTAGCTACAAGGCCCTGTACGAGTAGCCCAAGACAAAGAACAACACGCTTTCTCCGAACGCACAACGAGCGGTGATTTGTCTTGTTCCGATCTGTCAATGACCACCTTTCGGGGCTAAGAACACGGCTGCCCCTTTTAAAACCCTAACTCTGTCCAAGCGCTGTGTGTACTTAAAAAGAATCTCCCTTCCTGTGTCGATCAGATGCTAAACGCACACTGCTATCGTCGGCCGCTGTAATTATAAGGGCCCAAATTGCTTATCGAGTGCGCGTCTTCCTGATGAAACTGGCTATTTCCTGGAGCCTGGAGGTCATCTGTCATCGCAGGCCTCACGCTTCCCTGATAGGAAACAGCGCTAGCTCCCTTCACTGCCGCGACGCGCTAAATACAGCAGCTATCCATTTGTCAAAAAGGAAAGGGCCGACGCGAGTCGCCGCCGTGTCCGGACCTGCTGGCGGAGAGACGGGGCTTTGAACGCAACCACCAGGAAATAGACAGTTTGAAGGGGGCTTTTACGTTGGATTGTAATGCGCATGGTTGAAAATTGCCCAATGACTGGCAAATGATTATGTTTATCAAAAGCTAGCATTTAGTTTTAGAGGCTAGTTGAGGCAAACCAAGAGAAACCAAGAACAAGATTGTGTCTGCAACATTAAAACTCACAAAAACATTTTAAAACACTATCAATCCTCCAAAAAGAAAGGCTCATTGCCGATATTTTTATATTGAACTCAATGAGGAAAACTCGTTACTTTGAATAGGCTGAATTATTATTGGGGCACTCACATCAACAAGGAGGCCATACCGCTCCAGAGTTTATGAACTGCTGATGTATTGCAAGAATACATAATAAAAAGGTCAAAGTGCATCTTTTGCAAATGCTAATATTACAATATAAACTTTATAACAATATCAATATCAAAAGCAGAATAAAAGTGGCCTTAGAAATGAACCTTGGAGGACTCCACATAAAAAGCTGGCGTGAAGAGCAAGTTATATACAATGCATATTTTGATTAAAATATTCTGAATTTCCATAGTTAAAAAGGCAAAAGGTACTCACAAAATGAAATCAAGCATGTATCCATTTTAATTTATATTTATACTATATACAATTTCTGACTTAATAAACAATGGATTAGTGTAAAAACAATGGATTGGGTTAAAAATAAATTAAATTATAAAGGTGATAGTGGAAAAGGGTAAATATAGAGATCGGGTAGGCTATACGTTGTCGTCCATATAGGAAAATGGAACTTCTCCATTTGACCCATGCTTTAATATTGATAAGGTTGATAGGGAACACTGGAGTACTGTGGAGCTGACTCACTCAGACACATTGCTAATTACAAACTTCTCACAATCGTCTTTCTTCTTCTCCATTGTGTCCCCCCCCCCCCCCCCCCAGCCTCCTGTACTGTAGCCCTCACATGGGACATTGTGCACGCTCCTTCACGTTGTTTTATTGCCTTCATTTGCATGTAAATGAAAGCCTGGCTGCCCGGACACACTCCTCGTGCGGGCTGATACGGCGTGAATGCGCGGCGCGATAATTGGCTGGGAAATGTTAATTTGTCTAATTGTTTGGAAATTTGCATCACGCGCCGTAATTTCACACGGAAGCCTTTTATTATGCAATTACGCCTGAAGAGCTGCGGAATAAGTGACATTATCAGATCTGAGAGCGCAGGAGCGTGGTTACAAAGGGGAGCGGGCAAATAGAGATTTATGAAAAGCAGCTTTACGTAACAGATCAACACTTACAGGGAGATTTCGTTTCATGTTTGGTTCACTTCTGTGGACGTTCTTTAATAATCAAGTGATCTGAAAACTATTGTACTAAATATTTTTTGTGTGTTTTAATGTATGCTTCCTAAAATCATTCCCGGAATAGTATTTCTTCCATTGACTCATATTCAAGTGCTCTCATTATGAATGTACAAAAAAAAGTTTTATGCCTCTACAATATCTATACTCCACATTTTTCCCTCTCTCTGGAATGGCCACTGACTACTTGAGCAGACTATAATTAACAGGCGTCTGGACTATTTTAGTAATACAGACATCTAACATATTTCTTGTCGTGTAGGAGGGTCCGATGCTGACTGTTTATTTGGACATTACATTTGTTATAACATTAAATTGGTTATAGTTTCCCTGTGTTAATGTTTGGTACAGCCCTGTGAGGCGACTCCTGTTGTGATATTCATTTCATTTCATTTTATTTATTCTTTTTCATGGTAATGCAACATAAAATACCACAACAACAATCCAGCAAACAAAACAATAATACATTCCATGAGAAGAAGAACAGGTGTAGGATGAAGGAAAAAAAATCGTATAAACTCCTTAGGCCGGGGCCAAACATTTTTACCCAGTGAGCTACTTTTATGCAACATTGCAGAGCTAGTACAGTAATACTTCAAAGACACTATGTGACTTACTGTAGGTGGAGTACACCCAAGAGCCAATATTACATATAGGCTATCTTTTATTCTGGAGGCACTGGAAATCCATATTTGAAATGCTATATTTAATACAGTTTTGGTGGCAAAAATGATAATCCTTGTTATATTATAAATCAGTCCAGTTCTTTTACACATATTAACCTCATTTGACATATCTTTTAATTTCACAGCTAGCTTTTAGTCTAAGGAGAAAATTCGACTCAAATGTCACAATCACTGGGAAACCCTGACCTGTACCTGTCCGCTTTATACCATAATACGTTTTTTGATTTATCACAGCGAGTTGACAATAGCAGCCTATACCGAGTGTCATTTAACCCCGAACCTCTGTCGGGGTGAATGTGAGGCTGGCGTCAGTGCAAGTGAGGTAGGATCGCAGGGAGTCACAAGCCTGTTCACACGTCACACAATAACTCAACCACACCACCAGGTTTGAGCCAGTCACAGGCCTACAATCTCAGAGCCACGGGAGCAATACTCAGGCAACACTAGTCCAGGTATTCTTTTGATTAAATCAAGGCATGTATATAAAATAAAACCTTGTAAAAAATCCAATTGTGTTTTTCTTTTTCCAAAAAGATCTATTCAGTTTTCAGTGCAACATTTTTGTGCAGGTGCTCAGTAGTCCAGGATTTCCCATCATTGTAAAGGATTTCACATATATGTGCTAAATCTAAACTACAGGTTTTGATACATGAAACCAGAAGATATTTATTGACAGTTAGATGGTGTCACTGTCAACGTAAAAAAAAAAAAAAAAAAGAAATAAGTAAGACCCAGGACATGTGCAATAACACAATGTTGAGGTCACGCAGGTTTATTCTTACAAATATGTGGGTGTCCAGTCTCATGTGGGATGTCCATGTAGACCCAGTCTCCAGCCAGGTACAACGAAGACTGTACTTTCTGCTAAGAGTGTTTACTGTGGAACAGAAAATTATGCTTTTTTTTTAATCATACTGTTATTGAAAGTGTAATCACATATGGTATGTCTGTGTGGTTTGGTAACTTGGCACTCAAAGTAAAATCAGAACTAACTAGGTTGGTGCACACAGCACAAAAAGTAATGGGAGTAAAAGAATATCCATCTTTACATCACATATTTGTGAAGATTGTCATCAAACAAGGAAAATTAGCTCAGACCCCTCACATATCCTGCACTCCCAGTATGAGCTGCTCCCATCCGGACAACACTATAGAGACCCTATTAAAAACAATAAGATACCTAAACAGGTATAAAAACTCATTCCCCCCCATTTCAGTGAATCTCCTGAACTCAGGCCAAAGAGCAGAGCTTTGAATTGTATGGTTCACTGTCTTTGTCATTATGTCATTGTATTTTTTCATATGGCAGCCTGTGTGTCCGAGACAAATTTACTTTGGGACAAATAAAAGAAATCTTGAATCTTTATTACCTGCAGAGAACTTTTTTGACCTAAATAGTTGCCACCTCTGTGATTTGCTAAATGTTTTAGTTTGATTGGGATTAGCCTTGCAGCCCTAAATATCAGGTTTCAAAGCACATAAGCAATTAGCACTAAATCAAAGAAACACCTTCTGGAGATGTGTGAATACTTGTGGATCTATTCCCGTCTTAGAGCATACAGTGGACATTTATGGCTGGCGTCACGTTTGCTGACCTGGATCAAGCAGCAGACATAGTACCGTTCACACTCCTCGTGTTATAACTCATGCACTTTCATCTGAACTAACTCGGCCCATACGTCTTATGTTTGAGGGGGACGAGACAGGGGTGTCCTCTCGCCCCGCCGAAGTCCACATGTCCCGGAGCATCTCCGAGCTGTCAGCGCCCGAGGGGGAACATCAGGAGGGACATCAGGGGACAGATGGACACGAACTCTGGAGTAAGCTGTGAATCTTTAAGGGATTAACCACTGTAGGCCGTGTGACTGTGATGAGAAATCAGCCAACGGTTACATCATGATGCAAGTTATTGGTACTTTGTAAAGTAATTGGAAAGGGACTATTATTATGTATACCCTGAAAATAATAATTACATGAAAAAAATTAATTAATAGATTTTAATAGTCATTGTTTGACATACGGCATTGAAGAAAAAGTGTTTTCCTATCAGTCAACAGGGTGCCAGTTTGAACCTTGTCCATGAGCATAAAATTAATATGCTGGGAGAGGCCAAATGCTAACAACATCTTTGGTCTTTTTGCGTGACTGAGCACACTCACAAAGACCAGACAGGTACGCATCAACCATAGACATATTATTAATAGACCGTCAATACACACTCCTCCTCGTTTACCACAATGACCACGTTCGAGGGGGAATTCATGGCGGATTTACAGACTCCTCCTCCCCAGCTCAGACGAAGCATGTTCCTAATAAGGGCATAAGGGCGGGATCTTCACTGTAAACTCGGCCCTTGCGTGATGTGTAGCTCGCGCAGCTTCAATGCTAACAGTCCGACCCCCGCTAAGTAGGAGATTTCTAAAATGTATCCTACGATAACCAGCCCGGTGCCTCTGATTGTGTCTAACCCAGCGTAATCACAGGAGGAATATCTAGCTCTAGACAGTTCCAAAAAATTAGGCACCGGGCATTAAAGTTGTTTTTAACGTGTCTAAAGTCCAATGCATTCCAATGGGGCCTAGTGGGTATATGGCGGTACTACAGCAATGGCGGCCTCCAGTGTCGTCGTCGCAAAGTAGAGCCAGCGGCCATTGGCATCAACTCATCTAAGCTCAGGTAAGAACATACTGTATCTCAGTATGAAAAAAACGGTGGCCTATTCCTTTAAGTATGCAATATTAAAGATGCTAAGATCTCTTAGCGTTCAATAAGAAAAAAAAGAGCCTCAGGTAAATATTAATTGTGACCAAGGAATAAAAGAATAGACCAAAACATGTTTTAAAAGGTTGCTTGTTATACAAGATTTTTGAATACTTTTAGTCTTAACATTGGTACTTTGCATGCTTTATGAGTAAATGTATGGAAAACAGATTAAAGTATTGCACCCTAATTTTTGTGAGTGATGCATTTTAACTAAGGTATATGGGATTACTCAAACATGCATGATACAAAACACAACTCTAGAAACATTACAACACCGTCTTGGGCAAATATCCAGGAGTGTGTGAATTTGCCACCGCACACACAGCTAGTGCAGAGTTTAGTGTTTGTATGTTACTTTGTTTGTTTTCCCATCAACGCTGCAAAAGTGTCAGAGCACAAAAGGTTAAAGAGCCATAAACATGACAGCGTTGGCATTTCCCAAATCATCCACGCTTTCCCATTGGCCCAGAGATCCACCAATGAGGCGCAGCAGCTCTGATGTGGCTGACGGGGAGAGGCTTCTGAACACTTGTGGTGAAAGCTTCCTGGAAACATAAAAAAAACAAAAAACAATGAACATCTTTTGTCAACCAAGTCCAGATGCACGAGAGACAATGGCGGGTTTAAACTTTGATTGGAACAGAATGTTTCACTTCTGCATTTCACAAACCTGTTGAAAACTGGTTAAAGGGATTAAATGATTTGGGGAATTTATCTCAGTATGATCTACATTTTTTAAATTTATTTATGCTTTAATGTTGATATTTGTCCACGCACGTTTCAAAAACTTCCAGGTGAATTAACATGAGAGAAGACTGAACTTGCAAACTAATATTAGAATAATGTGCATTTGTGACGCAATGTGTGTATTGTTTTGTATATTTGTTTTGTTTTAAACGGCCAAGGAATGAGTGAAATATGACTTGGTAACGTTTTTAAAGAAGAACACCTGAATTATAATTAAATATGCACGTGTCATCGTTAACCACTCCCAATCATAAAAAAAAAAACTCGTATCCCCCGCCTTAAACGAGCACATTTTCCTCAGTTTGACTTTACCCAAATCAAAATCTTCATGAAAAGAGCGACAAAAAAGTGATGCCAAAGCAACAAAACGGTTGCAAAAAACAGGCAACGAAAAAAAGCAACAAAACCTGACAAAAAAGCTACTCTTACATCCGTTTTGTAGGTCTTAGCTTTCAAATGAGGCATTACACCATTAGGCAGTAAGCGCCAGTCGAGAAGCTTTTAGATTTATTTGTGTGATGCTGGACTTGAGAAAATGTGCTTGGTTAAGGTGGGGGTTAAGAGGTTAAAAAGAACAGCGGGCAAGTCTGAACCGGAACTAAACAGGGACTAAACCAGGACTTAGCCATCGCATTATGAAGCCTAGGCGTTAATTCTGGTAGACTCATTTCAGCATCATACCTCCAGACAATGATGCTTCCGTGAGGGCCACACCTCCACCTCAGCCATCAGTGTATGAGGGCCGCACCTCTGTAGCAGCCAATCACAGCCCTCGGTCCCGCTTTTAAGCCCCAGCAATCATGGTCCGTTCGCTTCCCAGCTGCGCTGCGACCCACCTCCGCCCCATCTCCACCTCTTCTGCCCACGGCTTCTCCCTGCTGCATCCTTGACGGGTCTTCCATACCACCACCAGTGTCCAGGCTCCGAGGAAGATATCCCTAACTCCAAGCTGTTCATCTATACTGACTTACATACATGCATACAGGTGCTCGTCATATAATTAGAATATCATGAAAAGTGCATTCACTTCTGTTATTCAACTTAAACTGTGAAACTAATATATGAGACTCATTACATACAAAGTGAGATATGTATAGCCTTTATGTGTTACCCCAAATTAAAAATCTCATAAAATTATAATATTTTGAAAATGGACTGTAAGCCATAATCCTCAAAATTATAACAAGTAAAGACTATACATATCTCACTTTGCATGCAATGAGTCTATATCATGTATTAGTTTCACATTTTAAGTTGAATTACAGAAATAAATGAATTGTTTCATGATATTCTAATTCTATGGCGAGCACCTGTACATTGATGTCTACCGCCGGGGTCTGATCGCCAAAACTAAAATTCATGTCAATAAATCTTCCTAATCGCTGCTTTTGTCTGAGTCTATCCAGGTTGAACTGCAATTTAGAAGACAAATTGCATTTTTAGATTTAAAACATTTACAAGATTCAATGGATTGCATTATTTTCAAAACACACTCATTATTATTGGATTTGATAAAGCCTTAAAATTCCACACATAACTGAAACCCCATATGTTCCGGACCTTTGCTTGACAATTTATTTTCCATTTGGACCTCAGTGAATTTTAATTCGAGACCCCTGTTTTAAATGATACTTTGCAGTAAAATGTATGAATTTCTCGAATATTGTTGCCTTTTTGTACATAAAACATTGTCTTCCCACTAATGAAGGATGTTTTTAATGTTATGTAGGGGGCCCAGTGTACAGACGAAAGGTCCAAGCCAAGACAAAGAGGTTGGGAACCACTGATCCAAACTACAGCCTGGGCAGGTTTGACAGAATGTTGTAAAATGCAAACATGTGGAGAATCTGCAAGCAACACAATTTTCAAGCTGTGATTTTGATCTGATTGCAATTTGTGGTGTAGCTCTACTCGGGTTAGCAATCCTGACACACCGGCACAGGTTTCATTCTGGAATAAATAAAATTACTCAAACACGCCAGAGCGAAACAAAACGCAGTGTGAATTTCATGAGAGAATAATAACACAACATAAACTCTGTGGACATTTTAATGGACAGACAACAAAGAGAAGAGAAAGAAATGATTGCGTTGTTCTTCAAAATAGCGCAGAACAGAGCAGACGGAGTACAGCAGCTCAGTTGGATCTTATCGCCCTCAAATCGCTCTGAGGGAGAGATGAGCCGAACACCGGAGACACAGGTTATTACTGACACTATCGGAGTCTCCATGCACCACATTCACCAGGCAGCAGAGATCCATATGTGATACTGTACATCATTACATTGACATACAGTATCTGCCATCATATACACAGAATGTTGAAATGCGTGCAAGTGTCTGGGCATTCTCATTTGCTATTTGACAGTCCTGCTATTGTGCTTTTATTTTTCAATCTTTTTGTAATACATTTGAAAACTGGAGTGATCAGAATTAGTCCGGTGAAGGTGCCTGGACTATAACAGGACCACTGCGTGACGTCAGCAGGTGGGGGGCTCGCGTTCTGTGCCATTGAGAATGAGACGGGTTGAATATACTTGAAAATTATTTTTGAGCCACTTCTTCATTTTTGTGCTGAAATTTTGTGCAAAAATGTTGGAAGGTTAAAAGCTCAAGTAATCCTTTTTTAGCATAATATGGGTCGTTTAAAGCTGGGGTACCTGATTTTTTTTTTGTGTTGTAGAATAAATGTATCTTTTGCCACCTCAGAGTATGTTGTAAACACAGCAAAACACAGACCTTGCTGTATTGTCTTCACCTAAAGTTTTATTGAGCAATGGATGATAGAAGTTGATTCTAAATTAGTGTAATTTATCTTGGGGGTGCCGCCCCTGCTTCACTTTGCCACTGCTCAGTGCTGTATATGGGTGTGAAACGTGCATGTAATTAAATTCTTTGAACAATTCGAATACACAGGAGGGATTGTGAGAGTAAGAAACAAGTTTGGGCCAAAACTAAAAATGGCAATGTTTGAACAGGAAAAACCACAGCTTTAACAAAGTGGTTAGTGCTCTCACTGTTTGCATGTTCTCCCTGTGTCTGCATAGGTCTCCTCTACTGATGACTCCGGTTTCCCCTCCCACTAAAAATGTGGACAATAGCCACAATAGATTTTGTCTATTAGCCTGGCTCGACATTGGAAGAAGGGCCCCCAGGTGCTGCACTGCGGTCTCCTACTGCTCCTTATAGGTTTGCCACAGCATCATCGAAGGATGGGACCATAAAGTGCACATTTGTCCGGCCCTCAACTCTTTCCATAATTGATATCGTTTGTTTGGCATTGGCCACGCTGAATACACACGGTGTATCAGAGGCACCATTACCATCCCCTTCAAAGTGAGTTCAAATGGCTCTCCATTTCTGATTTTATTCTTTTTTATTTCATTTTTTTTATTTTATTGAAATGTGACATTCAAATATACATACAGCAAAACTTTTAAGTCAGTGGAGTTTGAATGAAAAGGAGCAATATTTACAATTACCATAAGGCAAGTCCCAGCTATAATTTGGTGCATTTTTGCAATGGGAGAAATTCAAGTTATTGTTTGTGCTGCCCTGTAACTCACTTCAGGCTACTCATGTGGCCCCTTGTAAAAATGAATTGCCCACCCCTTCCTTAAAGGTGCATTATGCAACTTTATATGTGAAAAAAAAAACAAAAAAACGTTGATATTTGTGCATATATGACCTTGTCGTGACCCAGCAGCTGTATGAGTGGTCAGCATGGCGCCTTTACTTTCCATCACAGTGGTCTCTACAAGGCTCCGGGATAAATTGTTTAGTTTTCACTGCTCTCACCAGAAAACCTACCAAAAATGTATCCTGGAGCGTCGTAGAGACCGCTGTGATGGAAAGTAAAGGCACCATGATGACCACCCATAAAACCGCTGGGTCAAATATGCACAAATATCAACTTTTTTTTCCACATAAAAAGTTGCATAATGCACCTTTAAAGGCACTATAACAATTTTTTTTAGATATAGTGACGAAAAATGTAAACCCCTTATTTGGGTTGTCCATACACAACATCAAAATCATAATACAATGCAACCTTCATCCCTCAGGGTTTATTTTGATTTTTTTTTAAAGAATGTTACCAAACAAAAAGAAAAGAAAGTGAGATATAGGGCCTTTAAACTCGAACCTTAAGCTCACAGTGCACGGAAGGTTGTGAGTCATGACAAGAAGGACAATTACTATCACATTTTGTCACAATTTGAAATAAAAAAGGGATGGAATAAATAATGTGGATGGAGGACACAGTGAAAGACGTCCGTTTAAAGGCCGTGTGCGTCGAGAAAAATGTCGGCCCCTCAGGCAGCATCTACATTATACTGCCTTCAATGTCCCGACCATGACAAACAACAAACCCATTTGGAAGAGACTAAGAATTAAATATGAAAATCGTATGTTGCGCAGACGAACCTGACCCCTTCTCTCCCCGGAGACAAGCATCCGTGTAAGTTCAAGTTGTATCAATCAGCTGGAGGTGACTCTGGACAAACCATCTTCCATATGCTCCCCCCCCGGACGCCTCACATTTCACCGCACCGAGGCATGCTGGGAATGATCCAGGGGCTCCGAGCGTGGATAACAGCTTTAACACCAGACGCGCCGTGTGTGGTCTGAAAAAAAAAACAACGTCCACCGTCGCAAAGATATCGCCGGAGAAGGAACGCGGGATTCCGTTTTAGAAAACACAGCAACACAGGCACCATCTTGTGTCTTTACGCATCACCGTAGTGGACTTGAGTAGTTTGGTAACAAATGAAACCGGCGAAGAGCGGAGAGCCCCGAAGTTGGCTGCGGCTCAGATTGGTGTCAGGATGTCAGCGCTCGTATTTTTGGACATTGCTCAGTGGCAGGCGTGAAGAGCAAGTGTTGAGAACGGCAGGGCGGCGAGTCTACAGGGCAAGTCACTAAATATGTCAAATCAACACACTGGAATTGACGTATTTAACTTGACTCGCACTAAGCAGGACTCTTAACAGCTGTGTGAAATCGCCAATCTGTCATCTGTAAGGCAAGATATATTTTACTTTCCTTGTGAATAAAGGAGTTGGGAATTGTTTAAGTTTAGGAACAAGCTTAGGAAATGGTTCATGTGATCTCATTTGTCAACAAAGTTATATTAAGCAGGAGAGCAATGAGACGAGGATGTGATAGACTTTTATTGCACAAATGTTCTTGTATAAAATCTAATTGTGCAAGAAAGACTTCTTTAAAGGAACAGGCCACCGTTTTTACATACTGAGATATGTTCTTACCTTAGCTTAGACAAGTTGATATGCACCTGTCTGGTCTTTGTGCGTGCGCTCAGTCACGCAGATGTTGTTAGCATTTAAAGCTGTTCCACGTTTTCCCTATTTAAATACAGTTATGTGAAAAGTTATACGATCCAAGTCTAGTTACACAAAATCAAACGTGTCGATTTTCTATGCGGATAAAAAGGGGCACTATATTGTGAGACGTAATAACTCCTGGAGTACTTTGACGTCCGCGCAGTAATATCGTCGAAGTACTCCCGGTGTTATTACGCCTCACAATATAGTGAGGCGTAGAAAATCGACATGTTTAATTTTGTGTAACTAGACTTGGATCGTGTAAAGGCTCAGGTAATTGTATTTAAAAAGGGAAAACGTGGAACAGCTTGGTAGCTTCTAACTTCACCCCAGTTTGGAGCTACTGTATACCTTTGCTGGGAGAGGCTAAATGCTAACAACATTTGCGTGACTGAGCGCACGCACAAAGACCAGACAGGTACGAATCAACTCGTCTAAGCTAAGGTAAGAACATATCTCAGTATGTAAAAACGGTGGCCTGTTCCTTGAAGCATTAAAGGCTCTCACAGGTCAAACTAAAAACTTGATTAACCCCATCCTGAGCTAAACAATGTTCGTGTCCCGAGAGAAAGATGTCGCCTACAGCGCGGGTCGGCACTCACTTGGCCGTAATTGCGTTAACACGATCAAAACAAATGCACATATTCACCCCCACAACCCCTCTCCCTCACCCCTTCCCGGCCGCGGACTCTGGTTGGAGAAAAAAAGGCTGTTGTACATAACATCGCCATTGCCCATGGGTGTTTCTCCACCCCACGTACTTCCCGCTTAAAAGCGCTAAGTCTGGAGTGGCAAGATCTACACTGCTATAGTCTGCGTTTAGAAACACAAGATCGGACCCAGAGTGCCCAAATAATGAGATCAGCTGAACGACCTGAACATCCTGAATGACCAAGTTGGCACAGGCGTATTCCAAGATGACAATGCCAGGACTCAGGATTCACCGGGCGCACATTGTTAAAGAGTGGTTCAGGGAGCTTCAGATGGATCGGCCGCCACAGAGTCCAGATCTTAACCCCATTGAGAATCTTTGAGATGTGCTAGAGAAGGTTTTGCACAGTGATCACACTCTTCCATCAATACAAAATCGTGGTGAATAATGAAAGCAACACTGGATCTTTGGACATTGCAAAAGAATGGGGTCAGTACTTGAACAGTGGACAAAAGTTAAAACTGTTAGCTGTGGTCCAAACTCATTCCTTACTTTCTGAACACATTTCTAACATCCCACTTCACAGTAGTGTTCAAAATAATAGCAGTCCAACATGACTAACCAGATTATTCACAGTTTTTGGTACAAATCATAGAACTACATGGACAACAATTTACCGATGCAGTAGATTTTTAGAAACACAGACAGACCCAGCATTCATGGTATGCATGCTCTTACTTCTGTGTAGTTGAATATTCAATTGAAAGGGGTGTGTTCAAAATAATAGCAGTGGGGAGTTCACTTGATGAGGTCAATCATTCTGTGGAAAAACAGGTTTGAATCAGGTGGCCCTTATTTTAGGAAGTCAGCACATGTTATACATGCATTTCACTTTGAAATCCTGAAGAAAAATGAGTCGTTCAAGACATTGTTCAGAAGTACTGTGTTCTTTTGTTAAAAGGTTGATTGGAGGGGTTAAAACTGCTAAAATGATCTCCAACGCGTTACAATGGAAAGCAAAAACACAGAGACGCAGGAGAAAAATGGAAGACTACCATTGGAATGGATCGGAGCCAGAACTCCAAAGGCTCAGCCAATGATCAGCTCCAGGATGATCAGAGACAGTCTGAAGTTACCTGTGAGTACTGTGACAGTTAGAAGACGCCTGTGTGAAGCTAAGCTACTTGTAAGAAGCCCCCGCAAAGTCCCACTGTTACAAAAAAGACATGTGCTGAAGAAGATACAATTTTCAAAAGAACACATCATCTGGCTGAAAGAGAAATGGAGAAACATTTTGTGGACTGATGAAAGTAAGATTGTTCTTTTTGGGTCCAAGGGCTGCAGACAGTTTGTCAGACGACCCCCAAACTCTGAATTCAAGCCATAGTCCACTCTGAAGACAGTGAAGCATAGTGGGACAAGCATCATGATATGGACATGTTTCTCTAACTATGGTGTGGGGCCTATTTATCGAATACCAGGGATCATGGGTTAGTTTGGATATATCAAAATACTTGAAGAGGTCATGTTGCCATATGCTGAAGAGGAAATGTCTTTGAAATGGGTGTTTCAACAAGACAATGACCCCAAACACACCAGTAAGCAAGCTAAATCTTTGTTCCAGACCAAGAAAATTAATTTTATGGAGAGGCCTGCCCAATTCCCGGACCTTAATCCCAACCTACAAAACCAAGGAATTGTGGAATGTTGTCAAAGCATCTTGGGCTGCAATACCTGTTGACAGGTGCCAGAAGTTGGTTGACTCTGTGCAATACTGATGTGAAGAAGTTATAATAAACTGAATCAATAAACTAAATATTAGTTTATTGATTCACAGGAAACCTAAATCCTATAGGGAATTTCTTTTTTCATGTAGTACATATTGAGCTTGCAAAGACAAATGCAGACACTGCCATTTTTTTTAACAGAATTTTTAAATGAACTTAATTTAAAAATTATACATTTCTCTTCATGTTTTGATTTAGAAAACCATGGGCAATGCTTCCAATGCATCGAAATTAATCTATTATGAAGATTATTTGTGCTTAACTAACGTTTTTAAACACACTGCTATTATTTTGACCACAACTGTAATATCTTTGTGAATTATACAGGTTTTATTTCACAAACCACTGCATATTCAGTATACGGAAGGTAATTTCATTCCACTACTGGTAAATGCACAGCATTAGGTCATATTTACTGAAATCAGTAATTATGTAATGCTTTCTTTGCAGGATGTCAGAATAGCCTCCCAGAGCTGCTGTTTGGATAAAAACTGCCTCCCACCCTCATAGATGTTTTGTTTGAGGCTCCAAAGGTTCTCAGTAGAGTTGAGGTCAGGGAAGGAGGGGGTCCACATCATGAGTTTCTCTCCTTTTATGCCCATAGCAGCCAATGATGCAGAGGTATTCTTTACAGCATGACGTGGTGTGTTGTCATGCATGAAGATGATTTTGTTAGAGAAAGCACGGCTCTTCTTTTTGTACCATAGAAGAAAGTGGTCAGTCAGAAACTCCACATATTTTTCAGAGGTCATTTTCACACCTTCAGGGAGCCTAAAGGGGCCGACCAGCTCTCTCCCCATGATTCCAGCCCAAAACATGACTCCGCCCCCTCCTTGCTGACGTCACAGCCTTGTTGGGACATGGTGGCCATTCACCAACCATCCACTACTCCATCCATCTGACCATCCAGGGTTACACGGCCCTCATCAGTGAACTAGACTGTTTGAAAATGAGTCTTCATGTATTTCTGGGCCACTGCAGCCGTTTCTGCACAACTGCCGCCTCGGGAGGGTCCTACACCTTGATGTTCGGGAGACTCCAGAGGCACCAGCAGCTTCAAATACCTGTTTGCTGCTTTGTAGCAGCTGTTCTCTTAATCTGATGTATTTATCTGCACAAACCTGTGTGTGCTCTGAATCAGCCACAAATCTCTTAACAGTACGATGATTACGCTTGATCTTTCATGAAATATCGAAGGTTTTCAAACCTAGTCCAAGGCATTCAACTATGTCACGCTTTTCATCAGCAGAGAGATCCTTTTTCTTTCCCATATTGCTTGAAAATGTGGTCTGCTGAATGATGTGGAATGTCCTTTTTCAGTAATTTTTCCCTTAAAGCATTTCTATGGTATCAGTTAGCCTGCATTAAAAACAGTGTGACCCACTCCACAGTGCACCTGAGGTAAATCACTTATAACACCAGACTAACCATATAAATGTCTGTGTTAATAGAATAATTTTTGAAATATAACTGACCTTGTATCACATGAATTACCGCATTTTGAGGGACTATTTTCTCGCAGATCACTCCGCCGCTGTGTTAGCTTACAGCCACGGAGCTGATGCTGCTCAAATATAAGTTATTTGGTTATTTGGCAAAATGGTTAAAATGATTCTATTAACACAGACATTTATATGGGTAGTCTGGTGTTATAAGTGATTTACCTCAGGTGCACTGTGGAGTGGGTCAGACTGTTTTTAATGCAGGCTAACTGATACCATAGAAATGCTTTAGCCTTGCCCTAGCCTAGCGCCACTAGACTCTTCAAATATAAGAACTGCATGCATTTAAGAAAAAAATATCTCCAGACATCAACAACACTCTGGATAACTATGAGGCCCTATGTCAAAAATCCTGAAATATCCCTTTAACTGGGCTTACCTGACTACTAATCATCCCAGGCGTCTGAGATTGATATCAATGATTCAAAGAGCCCTGCTTAGACACAATATGAGTTTGGACCACAACAAACATTTTCATTTTAGTGGTTTCCTCTTTCATTGTTTGGAAATACTTGAGAACTCTGAATGTGACATTTTTGCAGCTGAAATGAACAAAGTCATAAAGGCCATCTCCTGAGTAAGACATTAAAGCGTAATTATACGAGCAATGTACTGCATTCCGTGTCACACCGCAATGTTTATACCTTGCGTCTGCACTGGTAATTAATAAATGTACAAAGCTGACAGGCATTATCGCTCTTTTGAATGTTTTTGGTTTATCGCACGGGTAGGCGGTGTGTGGGCGGGGCTAAAGACACAAAAGCGCCTAATTAATTTTGCTCGCCGGCCATTGCGCCTCACGACAACACTCGCAATTAGCCGCTCGGGTAATTAATGGCGAGAATTAGCGTGAATTAGCTTGACGGATACATTGGACGGTGCGGGAAAATGGCTCAAAGTCGACGCCGCATTGTTCGCCATTTTGGAAGCGCAAATCCGTAGGCGGAGGGTAACATAATTCCCTCTCATCGCTCATCCACAAGCTACTGGTCCCTGCCGCCTGAACGGGACGGCCTTTGTGGGGGCCCCAATTCATCACGGGGGGAGAGAGAGAGAGAGAGAGAGTCGAGTCGCGGCGGGATGCAAGGGACCCGCCGGAGAGCACGGTATAACCCACACAGCTGGTGCGGATAAGCGGCCCGGACACTGACGGATGAGGCGCGCGCAGGTGACCAAGCCTCTTCATCACGCGTCGTCCACCAGAGCTGCTAAAGAGGCTGCTTACCGCTCAGTTTATGTTGATGTATGCGGGCCCCGGGGAGAGCGGTCACAATGGGTATACGCACAGGCCCCGGCGTGATAAGTGGCACTGTCAGGGGGAGGTAAAGGAGGAGTTTGTCAGGGGAGCGGGACGGCCATTGTTACGGAGGTTCTTTGTGGTTAAGGTTTTTTTGGGGGGAATGTATGATCATCTCGTCTGTGCGGACAGGTGGAAGTGGCTGGAGATTGGTGACTGTCAATAGAAAGTTGGACAGAATGTGTGTGTGCAGGTGCATTGTTGCAGCAAACTGGGGCGGCATGATTTGGGAAATAATCCGAATGGTGATTTTCTGATAAAATATTTATGTACAGTGGTAGGAAAAAGTCTGTGAACCCTTTGGAATTTTTCACATTTCTGCATAAATTGGTCGTAAAATGTTTATTTAAATCACAAGAAATGAAGCCTAGGCGTTAATTCAACCTGGTAGACTAACTTCAGCATCACCGACCTCCAGCCAATGATCACTTCCAAGAGGGCCACACCTCCTCCTCAGCATCAGCGTAAGAGCCGCGCCTCCGTAGCAGCCAATCATCGCCCTCGGTCCCGCTTTTAAAGGGGGGGTATTATGCTTTTTTCAGTCACATAGCACCAGTCTATAGCATACTACAATGATGACGTAACCTTCTGTTGGTCTGTATATGCAGTAAATTAAAATAACTGCCTTGAATAAAATTGCTCTCTCAAAATGGCTGTACTGAACGTCTTGAAATAGGCCTCTGTCTCTTTAAGAAGCTTTCCGACACGCCCCCTTCAGCACACTGCTGTGGCATTTAAACAACAACACTGTGCGGGGAGGGGGCTCTGCTGAGCTGAGGAGCAGTGGTTGGTGGCTTGGCTGGTGACGAAAGGTCCAGAGGCGTCTCCAGGAGGTGGGGGCGTTCCTAGGAGGACTGAGGCATAGCTACACCTAAAATGGCTGCCGTCTAAGTTTTTACTGATTACTCAAAAATATGTGAATGAGCCAAGGCAACACTCCAGGCATGTGTTTAATGAGGGAATGACATAATAACATGATATAAAGCTTGAAAAAGTCGATTTTACATAATACCCCCCTTTAAGCCCCAGCAATCATGGTCCGTTCGCTTCCCAGCTGCGCTGCGACCCACCTCCACCCCATCTCCGCCTCTTCCGTCCACGGCTTCTACCTGCTGCATCTTCACGGGTCTTCCATACCACCACCAGTGTCCATGCTCTGGGGGAAGACATCCCTAACTCCAAGCTGTTCATCTACACTGACTTATACATCGATGTCTACCGCCGGGGTCTGATCGCCAAAACTAATATACATGTCAATAAATCTTTCTAATCGCTGCTTTTGTCTGTGTGAGTCTATCCAGGTTGAATGAGTAAACAGTGTCTGCTTAAACTAATGCCGCCCAAACAATTACATGTTATCATATTTTTATTTATTGTAAACCTTCACAGGACAGCGTGGAATAAGTGAGTACACCCACTGTATCAAAGGATCTTCCAAGAGCTAAACAGACAAACTTATGCAGACATTTAGAGTCAGGTGTGAGCCAACCTGAAGTCCAATCACTGATGTGTGACTTAAAGCTGTTTGACACTGAAAAACACACACTAGTTAAGAATTGTCTCTTGTTGAGAAGTATTCTCTGATGTGCACCATGCCACACTCAAAAGAGCTCTCTGAAGACCTACAATCAAGAATTATTGATTTGCATAAAGCTGGAAAAGTCTTGATTTTCAATTTAAATCCAAATGCCAAATTAAAGTAAACCCTTTTTGCGGGGTAGCTGTATATGAACCGTGCAGCTTGGAAATTGAGAAAACCGACGTAAAATAAATCACGAGCCTTGAAATGGCCCACCCATCCACCCTCTGATGTCACCCAATCTTGGTTCTTACTGTGATTTGAGATGATGTACTACAATAACTTTGAATCACTTATGACAGGACAAACATTGTGCTATTAGGAAGATAAAAAATAAGAAATTCCACAGAAGCATACTTGGCAGAACACTATAATTACACATTACTGCAAATCTAATTTTGCGATGTTGCTCCAGCTGTCTTTGCGTTGCCGCCAGTCCCTAACGTGGGAAGAATCTGGGGAAACTCCGGGGCCGTTAAATGGCTGCACTTGTTCCCGGCTCTGAGCTCCTCCGCGCTCGTGCATATGGAAGCACTTACACAGTTGCAAGAAACAGATTTGCTTTCAGCTCTGGTGGAGGTGAGAGAAGGGAGGCAAAGGTCAAACCCACGGATCATCGTTTGAGTCTGAAGAGATCAGCGCCAAGTGGACGGATTCTGGAGACCATGAAGGAGATTTAACAGAATTTTGCAGGTTTGTTTGAAGGATTTTCAAGTTACGACAGTTACATAAACACTGCAATAAAAAGAGGATGAATGGGTTTTACAGTTTACAAACCACACTCCCTTGACGCTTATGGTACAAGTTAAAATGGATCTCAGCATTCCCGCCCACCTAAAGGTTCCGGAAGTAAATTCCCTTTCAATTTTTGCCTCTGGAATTATCAATGATTCATTGGAAACATAACACTAGAAAACCCAGGGATTTCAACACCCCAGAAGTCCTGGTGCAGGGTCAAATGACCCTTAGGTCCAAACTGATGACTCTGATGGCTTCAATTTGCATCTATTCATTTGTAAATAAGGCCTGAGAAATCAGCGGCGGAGGGGGAGGGGGACCCTGACTCACACAAATGTAAGCCATTGACTTCCATTATAAACACATGTTTTTCTTTGCTCTTCCAGAGCTGTTTAAAACTTCACTTTTTACAATGTCAGCATTTCATTTGGAAGAAAAATAATGAATTTGAACATTTTTACAGATTTTCATCAGATTAGACCTCATTCCCATTGTTGGCACATGAATAAAATCACTGTATTTGTTCCTATTGAATATAATGGAAATGCCTCATTTCCATTGGACTTTACCCTGAAAACTTCCATTTTTAAATCTCATTGAAATAGGGCGTAACATCACTCAATCTGTGACATCAGGGTTTCATTTGGAAGAAAATGAGTGAAATTTGACTGGGATAATTTCCATACCTATAGGAATAGCCATTGACATAACAAAAGCAGTTGAGGAAAGGTATTAGCTAAAATCCTTTGGGTCAGTTGACCAGTCTCTGGGTTTTACAGGTGTAAAGGTCAAATGACACCTCTCTGGGTTTTCTAGTGTTAACAAACCAAACTGTTATGAACGCATGTGGCTGTATGCGCACATAAAATATAACAATGATGAGCACATTCACCTCAGTGTGGCAGTAGGAGGACAGCAGACCGATCCCACCATCATGTCCACACAGCAGGTTGCTTTTTCCAAACACCAACGTCTTGGTTTTTATTTTTGTTTAGGTCTGGAAAGTTAGCACTCATCCAAGCCTGTGCATGACAAGACAGTCCTGTAGCTTTTTAACTGCGTGTCACTGGTTCTTGTGCAAATAAATCTGGATAGAACAGTGAATGAATGCATACTATACTAAGGCTACATCCACACGAAGACAAAACGCTTCTAATTTCAGACATTTTCTCTGTAAACACGGAGCCAGCTCAGTAAATGTGTGCGTCCACATGGAGTCAGTCATGTGTGTAAAACCGCTGTGATTCATCCACCAGGCCTGTGTGTGGCGCTGTGACGCTACCACAGATAATAGAACAAGATATAGATAGCGCAATTGCAGTAAACTTTTGTGGAATTTAAATAGTCAAAATGAAACAAATTCATGTAGAGAAGACGAAAAGGTGAGCTTATTCTTCAGACGTAACGGGGCTAAAGCAGAAAAACCTGTCACGGACTTTTACAAAAACACAGACTGAATGGAGGCGAACTCTGCCGTGTTTTGTCACCTGTGGCTCGCAGCAGTGGAGCATTGAGGAGCGGAGTAAAACTCATTATAAGGTCAGTAGATTATGGATAACACACACAACTCTGGCGCCGTGCTGTCATCATTTAGCAAAAGTTGCGGAGATGCCGTAACGATGGAGCCTCGTAAGCGCCGTTTAGATGATCTTTCCACTCTGGGACTCTTTGTTTACAGACGCCCAAAATGCCAGGTTACATATGGATGATACGCTGGATTGAAAAAAATATGTTTGTGTTTAGTCCTGAGCTTGATTTTGTGTGAACAGGGCCTAATACTAATGTAGAGGAAGTTGAAATATAATGTTAAAAAGGTATGCCATGTTCTGGAATTTAACATCGCCAACTTCCAGCACATCAGGAGCTCTTTATCATTGGAAGCAGCAAAATCCTAATTCAATGCAATGATCATATCACATATCGTACTGTAAACCCTCAGATCATTACATAATCAGGCCTTGAAAATCCTCGGCGGTACCACCACTGCAACATACTTGAAAAATACAGTATACTAAGCTTCAACAATTTGATCAGGTAGCCGCTTGGCACATGAAATCCTTAATGATGTTAAGATAATCAACTTAACCATATACAGTGTTAAATGCACAAAAGCTTTCTCATGTACAGAATACGACGACAGTATGAGCAAAATGCTTTGATAAGTCACTAACTGTAGCAGTGAAAATGTACCGGATCACTGCCCACCTGTGGATTGGTGTGATGGAGAGGTCAGCAGCACACGAGGGGATATACTGAAAAAGGTCAGGCTCTGTGTGGTCCGCTGCAGCACGCTCTCATCTGCTTCAGATGAGACGCTGCTCTGATATAAATATACCTGCCCGCTGAGACGCCTTATAAACCCGAACGCACCGCACACTGGGATCCTAACACCGGGTCTGGAGAGCATTACGAGCCAGACGCGTTTACTTTTGATAGAAGCTTCTGATTCAGTGCCTTTTAGAGGGGACACATCAATCAATCAATCACATTTTATTTATAAAGCGCTTTTCATACCGAAAGGTATATATATATATATATATATATCAATCCATTCAGAGTCCTGGGCCGCGTTGCCTACACGCTCTGATGCACTGATCACAGAAACTCTCTCGCCTCCCACTGGATTCACATGTCTCTGCTCCACAGAGATGAAGAAGATTAATCCACACACAAATATCTAGATTTTTCAAAAGTAGTAAAATGGGGTGACCTGGGTGAGTAACATGAACCACCTCTGGCTCCAAAGCAAATGATAACAAAGTTAATTTGCAAAAAAAAAAAAACCAAAAAAAACAGATATCTCAGTTTTGAATTTTTATCAAAGTCATTTTGGATCTTTGTTGCTGTGCTCCACAGTGCCAGCCGTGTGGATTTGATTAAGACCAAGTTACTTATATGTATGTGAGGCCATACCGCCTTTGCTCTGCCCGATTCTGAACTTGGAAGCTAAGCAGGGAAGGGCCTGGTCAGTACTTGGATGGGAGACCGTTTAGTAACACTAGCGAATGGAGTGAGTGAGTGAGTGGTTGGTGGTGGTCAGAGGGGCCGATGGCACAGACTGGTTGCCTCGCTTCTGTCAGTCTACCCCAGGTCAGCTGTGGCTACAGTAGTAGCTTACCACCACCAGGCATGGAGTGAATGAATAGTGCAATGTAAAGCGTCTTTGAGTGTCCAGAAAAGCGCTATATAAAACCGGTGCATTATTATTAGTATTATATAGTTGTCATAAAAGTGTCAATGTAGCAACGAGAACGAGGATGAAAACGCAACAAACAAGTATCATAAAAAACGTGACAAAAAAGCGTCAAAGTGATAAAAAAAAGCACAAAAGCAGGACAAGAAAGTGACAAAATCGTGACAAAATCGTCCAAATCAACAAAAAGCACGAAAAAGCATCAGAAAAGCAACAAAAATATACATTAAAAAAGTAACAACGCAGCAACAACGAGAGGAAAAATCTTTCATTAGTTTTGTAGATCTTAGCTTTCAAATGAGGCATTACACTGGCCTGTAAGAGGCTGTAAACTCTCCAGTCGGCTGATTTGGGTACAGCCGAACTGGGGAAAATGGTTAAGGCGGGGTTTAAGAGGTGAAGGCACTCAAATAGAGCTGCTCATTAAAATCACTTCACAACTACAGGCACACGTTTTTTTTCTTCCAATGGCACTGTTTTTGCAAAATGGACTTTTCAATTCTATCCTCATAGTTCTTATGGCTCTGGGTCAAGAATAAAGTCAAGAACATTGAAATTAAATATTACATTTGTTTCGTTCATAATTTGTTTCATTTGTTGCAAATGCAAAAAGTCATTCACTTCACCCCGCTCACCCGTACTGCTTTTTCAGCAATACCATCCATCCATTTTCTTCCCGATCCACGCACACCTCCTCCAGCTGTTCTGGGGGGACCCCGAGGCGACACCAGGCCAGCTCGGAGACATAGTCCCACCAGTGTGTCCTGGGCCTTCCACGAGGCCTCCTCCCAATAGGACATGCCTGGAACACCTCCCGAGGGAGGCGACCAGGAGGCATCCGGAACACATGCCCTAGCCACCTCAGCTGGCTCCTTTCGACGTGAAGGAGCAGCGACTCTACACCGAGCTCCTCCCGGGTAACTGAGCTCCTCACCCAGCCACCCTGTGAAGGAAACTCATTTTGGCCGCTTGTATCTTCGATCTTGTCCTTTCGGTCATTACCCAGATCTCATGACCATAGGTGAGGGTGGGAACGTAGATCGATCGACTCAGCTCCCTTTTCACCACAACAGTCCGATACAGCGACCGCATCACTGCTGACGCTGCACCGATCCATCTATCGATCTCATGCTCCATCCGTCCCTCACTTGTGAACATGACTCCGAGGTACTTGAACTCCACCGACCTGAAGAGGGGAAGCCACGTTTTTCCGGTGGAGAACCGTGGCCTCGGATTTGGAGGTGCTGATCCTCATCCCGGCCGCTTCACACTCGGCTGCAAACCGCCCCAGTGCGCGCTGAAGGTCCTGATTTGATGAAGCCAACAGAACAACATCATCTGAAAACAGCAATACCTGCTCAGGTAAATCACCTTCTCTTTATTCAGCCAAAAAGCTTCCTCAGCCTGTGCAGCTGCAAAATCACGACTCCCATTCCAACTTGAATCTGAAACCACGCACGAGCGCTTGTTTTCAAGGTGAAGAAAGTATTTGCCTCACGTCAGAGCTGCGCGGTGCGTTCGAGGACACCTAAAGGCCAGGGCCGCCGGGCTCTTTTAACGCCATAAGACATGCCCCCCCCCCTTACCCGACGTGTGCTGCGTTCAGGAGCGCGCGATTATCTCTGCAACCTTTGGCTCCTCTCCCTGTCAGAAGGTGAAGGTCATTGGCTAAGGTTGAGTGGGTGCACGCCTCCAGAATAAAAGCTTTTCAGGGTATACACACATTCTTTTCTTACACACACTTACATACCCCTAGCATTAACTCCGATCCGTCTCTCAAACGTCACGCAGCGTGTGTTCAAGTCTAAAAGCCACACAAAAGGATGGTGTCACGTAAATGTCCAATGAAAACTTTTATTAGTTACCAGACTATAATTAGCAGATGATATTTTAAGCTGAAATTTGAGCTTGCGCTGCGATCACGGTGTCACATCCCAATTTCAAACAAAGGTGAACAAAGCGCAGAAAGAGCTGTCTGTTACCGTACGATGGCAGACGGGAGACGGTAAAACTCATTTAAACACGTGTTGTACAAGGCTGCGGGCGAGGACGGATTTGTATTTTATTTTGTTTTACAGAAGGAGACATTTCCTCACCAGAAATTTACAGAAGCACTGTACATAGACAGAGTTTTTCAGCATCTATACTTGGCTTATCCATTACTTTGAAGGCTCCAAAGTATAAACTTGGACACACTTTTTGTCCCATTTAAAAGCCCGATGGCGCATACTCCAGACCAGTAGGTGGCGCCGTACGGGTGTCAATGCCGCTGACTCACAACAAGGAAGACGGTTTGTCCCCGTCTTGTGGGGAATTCTGGCCCGATCATGTTTTGAAGCTGCAAAGTTATCATTTTCCTACCCCAACGAACACATCTCCTCCAGTTTGGCTTTACCCAAATCTAAAAGGTTCTTGAAAAAAGGTGTCAAAATAGCAACAAAAATGAGACAAAAAATGTTTAGATCAGTTTTGTAGGTCTTAGCTTTCAAATGAGGGTGTAAACTTTTAGATTTGGGTAAAGCTGAATTGAGGAAAATGCACTTGGTTAAGGCGGGGGTTGAGAGGTTAAACTCTTTTGTACTTTCTATTTTGAATAATCCACCACTGTTCAATCAATGTGTTCATATGAAACTACAATTACAAATAGGCCTAAATGTGCATTAACTAGTGTGGTCAATCGGTTATTTAAATGATAAAAATAAGAAAAACTTTTGGATTTTGTAATTACTATTTTCATCATTAAAACTTGGTTGACAAACATCCTCTCATTTAAAGCATGTGTTTACATTTCACAAACAAACTAATCATGTGATGAATCTATGTGAAAAGCTACTTGCAGTTGTAATGCAAGTGCTCGGTCTTTCAGCTAATGTGTGTGTTTGAGATACAGGAGTGTGTTTGGTGAAAACATGACTTTGTGATTAATCCATGATTAGTTAATTATCCTTTGATCGAGGGATGTCAAGATGAATCCGTTTTACGATTAGCACAATTTTAAAAGGCTGTGGTAGGTTAACCGTAAGAATTTTAGAAGCTACGATTACTGTTGAAATTTCTCGTGCGACGCATGGACCGCTGCACGGCATAAACCGTGCGTAAACTCATCGGTACTTCAGCAAAGCAGAAGGAGGCTCTCCCCCAGAGTTACATTCACCAAAAAAAACCACTGAAGTCAGCAGTGTGGGACCTCTGTGGGTTTCCAAAAGAATGACCAAGGTGTTGTTGTATGAAACATCCTCAAGATAATCCTTCAAACTGCGTAATTCCCAATAAAGTTGTCAAAATGATCAGAAATAGAAGCTACAGTACAACTGACTCAGGATGCAAACAAAAAGTTAATCCGCTCCTCTCTCTGCTTCAGTGTAGTTAATTTAATTATTTTTATTTTATTTATATACAAGATACAAAATATTGAAATACAAATATGGTCATACAGTGCAAAAAGGAATATACAGTATGTAAACATGACCATCCAATTCTACCTGAAAGTTCCCCATTCAGAGCTTAATACATTCAGCTTCACTGTTACTTTGTTCAAGGATTATTATACAAATGTTATATCATGGTGGCGTTACCACAGGTAACAATATTATTATTACATTACATTATTACAACAACTTATATCAACAATGTAAGGAGAATGAATACCAACAATGGTAATAAACAGAACAGAAAACGAAAGCGCACATACACACACACACACACACACACACACACGTGCGCACACACACACGCGCACGCACACACACACACACACACACACACACACACACACACACACACACACGCGCGCGCGCGCGCGCGCGCACACACACACACGCACACACACACGCGCACGTGCACACACACACGCGCACACACACACACACACACACACACACACACACACACACACACACACGTGATAATCAGCTGTTCGAGTCCTTTGACTGCACTTTAGAAACACGTCTGTTCACCAAAACATCTGACACATAATAAAGCAGGGCAGCATAAGTTTTGAAAACATAAACCTAGATTGTGCCCTAAGAAGAATATATAATAAAATTATAATTGTAAGAATTATAACGTACTAAATTTACATCATTTATTATTCAATGATTTTCTTTTTCTTTTTAATGCAACAGTCCACTAAACTTTAGACATTATTCATTCAAACCTTTATTTAACCAGACTCTTATTCCACTCTTGCAAACAACATCCCCCACTTTAGTAGCTCCTACAGACTCTGTACAAACTTTCCAGTCTTAACAATATTTTGAAGCTTTTTGCTGAGGGATATCTCAAAAATACCCCCAAAACAATACCAATATATATATATATTTTTTTTAACTTACAAATAGCACATTCAAACATTTCAACTGATATTCAAAATCTCCTCTGAAAAAATCTTTGTAACTAATATATATACAAAATAAAATCTTACATTTAAACCTGCTGGGTCTATCCATTATTTAGATTTTGTAGCTGAAATGCATTTTTAATGCATTACATTTATTTTTTTGTAAAAATGACAGAAAACTTGCAATACATTTTTTCCCTAATATTTATATCAGTAATGTATAGCAAACATTTCAAATTGATATCTCTAAATCTAATTTTATTCCCTATTAATCATGTACATAGACTGAAGCGCAGGCTAAAGCAAAACGTTTTTACTGAGACAGTGAAAATGTAAAAACGTGTGTGTGTGTTGCATAGAGGTTACCTACAAGCTCAAGCAGGTACAGGCTTTTATCTCACACTCGGAAAGACATTAACCCCGTGTTTTGTTTGTCCTTTGTTGTCAACCGCGCCGTGAAATTCAATCAAAGACCGATCCTCTTCAGTCTGACGGATCTGAAACCCTCTTGTAAAACCCTTGGCCCCCGTATCACTTTCCCTTCGGATACGTGTGCGGCGACAAGTACCGACGTGCAAACGGCAGCCCAGGCTCAGCCGCTATTAGCGCGCGTGTAGCGACTTGAGCTAGCGCGGGTGACGGGCAGATGCTAAAGGCCCTGTGGCTCGTGTGAAACGCCGGAACATTCCAGGCCCATCCGTCACCGCGGCAGATACGTCTCAATCGCGCAGAGCGGAGCCGACCCCAAACCGCGACGGATAATTGATCACAAGAAGAAGAAGAAGAAGAAGACGAAGAGGGGCTGCAGGCGAGGTAAGTGAGACGCGATGTGTGCACAGATAACGTCAGCTAGCGTTAGCCTTCATACGGTATTCCGAGAGCAATCCATAAAGATGTCAAAATAGTCTTTCAACGTTATCCAAGCTAATGTTGGAGATGAGGGAAATGATATACCATGTCTGTGACCATTTGGGAAATGAATAGAGAGTCTGCTAGCTAAAACAGAAGTTAGCGTAGCTGCTTTCTGTGCTTGTGTGAGTGTAACGTGTTGAAATGGTTCTAGACTTTGTTTTAAATTTTGAATTAAAGATACACACTCAATATTAACCCCTTAACCCCACTAGGTTCTGCAACACTATGTGCCCAAAGAATGAGATCAGCTGACTACATGATATTTCAAGTGAAAAAGCGCATAAAATGCGCCAAAAGATTGCAGAAAAAGCAGCAAAAAGCACACAAAAAAATCACAGAAAAAGCGACAAAAAACACACAACCAAATCGTGACCAGAACGTGACAATAAAGCCACGAAAATGTGCTGGGGAAAAAATACAAGCTGTTACAGAATTCAAATATCTGGAATTATACATGGATTCAAACCTCAGGTTCAAGGCACACAGTAAAATACTAGCAATGAGATCAAATTTTGATTGTCAAACGTTTGATTTATTAGAGTCAAGCTGAAATAATAAATAAATATAAATATATTTTTCATATCACATATATCACATATTGCATCATAAGTTGGTCCAACACACACAATCCCATGAGATCATTATATAAACAGGTTCCTATAAAGCAGTGGAACACAGCGCCTGAAGCAATTAAAGAGTCTCCCTCATTCTATTCATTTCAAAAGAATGCCCAAAAGAGGCTCGTGGAGACAGACTTGTGAACACTAAGTATACTTTGCTCTTTTCATGTACTTCTCTATGTATATATTGAATGTATTATATCTATATTGTATTTGGTGTGTGATTGTAATTCTATCTATTTTCAGGCTGGCCTTAACATCTGCCAAAGTGACTACAGATGAAAATGAGCTTTTTCGGCTAACTCGGGCACATTTACATTAATGTGGATTGTCCCTTTTCAAATAAATAAATAATTAACAAATAGATCGCCAAGAAACTGAACTAAAACAATGCTAAGGAAAAACACAAAAGCAAATGATCACAAGAGTAAACGACTCTAAGCAGTCGATCTATTCCTGTTTAAACTTTTTCTTAATGCCACTTGGCTTATTCCATTCTTTACATCGCCGTGACCTGACCTTCCGGACCACCCTGGAAACACTCTCCCTCCCTCTGCGCTGGTACAGTCTGCTGTTCAGTGAGCCAGTCCGGGTCCATACGCCCAGAGCGGCGGGAGTCTGCGGTTCAGCCAGAGTTCAACGGCTCCTGCCTCTTTAACAGCCTGTGTCAGAATGGCCCATCATGCCCAGCCTGCCCGAGGGATGCCAACCTCCGCAGCCCGAGCGCCCAAAGGACAGGACCTCATGTCAGCGTTTGGAACCGGCCCAACCCGACAAGATACGCTACATTTGATGGTAATGGTAATGGTGTGGTAACATTGAAGATGTCCTTCCTGTCGCAGCCAGAAGGTGTGACCGTTTTGTAACGTACAGTGTTTGGTTGTATCTTCCTCTGAAGGCTTCAATATGCATTTCCTGGAATTTGTGGCTCTGTAGTATGATATCAGAAGTATTTTCAAAGGCCAAAACCATCACTAAACCAGTTCTGAACTGCAATGCCTTGAAAGTCCTTTTTTTTTTTTTTAACAGTGGCTTGTACACTCCCCGATAAGGCTGCACGATATTGAAGTATTGAAGTGCAATATTGCAATAACGATATTAATGTGATATTTCACTAACCATTTCAACACGATATGGTCCATTCTAATTAAACACGTTTTTAACTAGTTTTTCAGCAAATTTTGTCAAAAGAAGACTTAAAAAACATTCCATCAGGACAAAAATAAGATTAAAACTAAATTACAGGAGGTGAAACTCAGAAAATTAGAATATCATTAAAAGTGCATTGGTTTCTGTTCAGCTTGAACTGTGAAACTGTATATGATAGACTCATTACATGCAAAGTAAGAAATGTGTGGCCTTTATTTGTTATAATTTTGATGATTATGGCTCAGCTTGTAAAATCCACAAATTCAAAATCTCATAAAATTAAAATATTTTTAAAATGGACTGTAGGCCATAATCATCAAAATTATAACAAACAAAGGCTTGACATACAGTATGTCACTTTGCATGTATTGAGTCTATATCTATACCTGGTGCATCCCGAGGGACGCGACCAGGAGGCACCGAGCCACCTCAGCTGGCTCCTTTCGACGTGAAGGAGCAGCGACTCTACTCCGAGCTCCTCCCGGGTAACTGAGCTCCTCACCCGATCTGGAAGGGTGCACCCAGCCACCCTGTGAAGGAAACTCATTTCAGCCGCCTGTATCCGCCATCTTGTCCTTTCGGTCATTACCCAAATCTCATGACCACAGGTGAGGGTGGGAACGTAGATTGATCGGTAAATCGTCCCAACCAACTATTATTTTTGGTACGGCAGTGCATCTTGTTTTTAATGTAGTTAATTCCCCTGATGCCAGCGGAGGGCGCTCCAAGCAATACACAAGATGCTTAAAGGAGCAGTCCTTACTCATCAATACTCAATGAGATTCTAAAACGTGAAATATCAACACATATTCTACATGTCCACTTGCAACTAAATTTGCAAACAAAATATATTTAGTCATGGAAGTGGTATAACAAAATGTAACTGAAATTCAAAGAAATATCAATGTGTACATACTGTAAATAAAATTGATATGCATGTAGCATCGACATTTACTGTATAGTGTCTGATCAACTGTCTTCTGAATTAAAAACGACACATAACTCAATCAAAATCCATTGTACAACCGTCACACACCCAGACTCCAGTAGCTGTATTATTCCAGCAGTCACAGACCACACGTTCTGTACTGTATTTTGCACAACATCAAACACAGCTCTGAACCAAGGCAAGTATCCAAATCTGCAGACTGCGCTATGGAAGTGCAACAGGTCAGAGGAAGGTCATTGCTGCTGTGCATATGTGCGAGTGAGGGAAATAATCAAACATCCATTGGTTTCTACGGCTTATCCATCAGCCCACACCTCCTCTACAGCTCACGACTTTGGGTGATGATGGAGAATTATAGAGTTAATTCGGCCCTCATCATATCGTACCGTCAAATCAGTACATTTGGGCGCCGACCTTCTACATGACTTGTGGCCTAGTCAACGTGGCACATTGTCTGTGCGTGTAACTGAGATTATTTAACTCTCTTCATGTGGAAGTATCGCCAGACTCTGAATGATCAATGCCCTGAACACTGTGTTGACTGTTCAAATGTCTCCAGGCCTGTATTACGGTAATACACTTCTTCTACTTAAGACATCCAGACTTTGTCCCATCCTTCCGCTCATATCTCTCCGGACTTCTTTAGTATTTCCCTAACATGTGAGAGTAGGAATGTAGATTGACCGGTAAATCAAGATCCGCTAAAAGTTCAATACGACAATTGTAGAACCTCCAACAATCTGTCTGTCGATGTTACACACTTTACTTCCCTGACTCGTGAACGAGACCCCAGGATACTTCGGCTCCTTCACTTGCGGTAGGGACTCCTGAGCGAGCAAACACCTTTTTCCTGTTGAGAAACATGCCATCGGATTTGGAGGTGCTGATTTTCTTCCCAGTTGCTTCACAGGGGTCGGCCCATTAGTCCGACAACCCATTAGTCCTTCGTTTCATTATTACGAAAATGTCCCACTGAGTAAAGGTTGAAAAATAAAATTACAGTACAGTAGGTTCAGGCAAGAGTCCACTGACCTTAAGGTTAGGGCCAATGGTTGTATATTGCTCTAATCCACAACACAACTGGGTTGGACTAATGGCACCTCTGCTCAATGGTACGTTTTCGGAATAATGAGACGTTGGACAAATGGGTTGTCGGACCAATGGCATGGCACCGCTTCACACTGTGTTGCAAAGCGCACCAAATCATGCTGATGGTCGTGATTTTAAGAAGCCAAGTGGACAAAATACCACGGGGAATATGGCCGCCCATCAAATGCAGATTTAAAACTGTCAATCGTTTGTGCTATAAACGATTGATAGTTTTATAGCAATGTCGTTTTTGAGACATTGATGATAAGATTTGAGTTCACCAAGCCCTTGGAGTGCTCCAAAATGGCTAAAACACATTTATGCTTCATTTGTGCTGCTTTATTCTCTAAAGATTTGCGTCTGTACCTTTTAATTTTTAGATGCTTTCCAAACAAGAAATGCATCGTCATGTAGGAGTCCCAAACCGGAAACGGCTATTGCTAATAGGCTAGCTTTACTACCCATGTTAGCTAAACATTGAGTTGCCATTCTCACGAAACATGACACTGATCGCCAAAACAGGTTAGCGCTTGGTTGATGACAAATATATATTTACACTTTTAGGTTTGTGGTATTTGCACAAAAGGAGTCTGGGATTGGAACACTTTGGACTTTGGTGAATGTCAACACACACAGCAGGCAAAAAAGAATGATCACTATCTTAAAAAATGATTACAGCACAAACGGAAATTTCCAGAAATGAATGACATAGTTTTAAAGCAGTACTAAGTAACTTGTTTACCTTAATAAACCCTTTCCATAGTCCCTCTGGGGGTAATACAAGTGTTAATGTTATGATTGGGGGGTCTTTCATCTCCCCCTGGTGTCTCTGCCAGAAAACCACAATTGCAACTTGACTGCCACCGGGTCGGAGCCACCAATACACACTAATGGAGTCACGAAGAAGCTAACAGGCTAACGGACAAAGCTAACTGCGGGCTAGCACCACTTAAACAGTATTTACAAACCCTTTGTCTTTTCTGTCAGCATAGTATTTACTCTCACAGACAATTAATAAGTAAAAAAAAACACAAAATACTACGACACCTGCAGTGGCGCTTATGGCCTCTAGGGCATGAGTTACTTAGTACTAATATAAATTTGTATTTGATGGGAGGCCAACTTCACGGATGTTGACAAAATAATCTGCAAATAGCTGAGAAGAGATTCTCTGGTCTAGGGATGGTTTGATATGAAAATGTTCTGCCGATATCGATATCCGATATTTGCCTCGCTGCTGTGGCCGATATCCGATATTTGCCGATATTTATTTCGACATTAAAATCAATAGAAAGGCTCACTCAAATGTTGTAAAGTTTGCAAATTGTCGTTCCATTATTGGAATGTCTTACTGTATGCTTATGCCTGGGACTCACTGTCTCACACATTATGATGAAACAAACAATCCTTTTTATTAGAAAAATATTAAAAAAGAGCAAATGCAATGTTGGAGTGAAATGTCATTTTGTTTTTGGCTAAATATTTACGTACTTATTATTATACTTTCACCCATGTCCTCTATTAATGGGAAACAGTGACACTGGGAATATGCTAGGCTGCTATTTATTGTATTTTTTATTTAAACATGTAGCCTAACATGTTGTTTACGTTACATGTTTTAACTTTAAACAAATCTGATAAAATTATCTGAGGACAGTTCTGTATGAAGCTTTGGAATTGCAAAAAATAGCATCATGTCACTTTAACAGCATCTTATACTGAACTTATGAGGCCAGAATGTGAAGATGTAGAGTTGGTTTAGAGCAGGCAAAAGGCAAACAGTAGATTTACAAGATTAGCATGTGTTTTGAACGGCATTATTTCAATGAAAAATGCACTAACGATCGCAAATGTGTCTAATTAAATATGCGCGAAAATGAGGACAAAACGCCTCGTTTTCACAGCTCATTAACATGACAAAAGTGGGCACAGCAAACGTAAATACAGCCATTATCATCATTGTAGTAAACCTACATGATGACAGAAAGCCAATGTTTACGTGTTGTAGCCTTTAGCTTACGAGAAGCTATGCTACACTAACATACAAAGTTATAAATCTGGCGTGAGGAAACTTTTGCAACACTCACCACTCAGATGTAGCAACAATCCATCAGAAAAAGATTCATGTTAATCCTGACTCAAAATAATGTCCATGGAGGCAGTTTTAGTCCAGTTTGTAACAGCAGCAATTTGTGGCTCTGTGTCTCTGTGGTGTCCAAGTGTCCGCTCCACTTTGTTTAAACTGAGTAAAAACATACTTTCTTTTGGAGACGTGTGAATTTATGCTGGAGTTTCTTTATTTTAGGAGCCACTGTTTATTTCAGATAATTTGAATAAACTGTTGCCCCAGTCAGGTCAGTCACTGCTGCTGCATTCAAGTGTGCTACGACATTATGGCGCAGTAAATAATTAAAAGAAAAGAAAATATCGGCCGATATTTTCCCATATCGGACCGATACCGATATGTGGGGGGAAAAAGCAAATATCGGCCGATAATATCGGCGGTGCCGATATATCGGCCATCCCTTCTCTGGTCCCTTCTCTGGTCCCCTCTGTGAATTCTGGCTTTGTAATCAACAAAACCAGTGAAAAAGGGCAGGAAAGGAGCAGGTCTTACTACTAGAACTATGTCCGATCATACATAGGCAGCTCTTAGCGGAGAGCGCAAGACCTCTTAACACAATCGAATGTTAATGCTATCAAAATGGTGGAGGATCTCGGCTGATAGGTCTACACACAACCTTTCACAACGTTATCATTCAATAATGTTAACCTTATTGCTGTTCGTTACTGATTTGGGGTATTTTTGGGTACTCATGGCCCATCCACCAAACAATCCATCAGCGCCACTCGGCCCTGTCAGACTGAAGCCTTCAGACTGAGCGGACATAATTCTCTCCGCACTAAGGGAGTCCGTATGGAACACAGCTCAGGCTTCATCTGCTTCGTATAAAGGCATTTCTCCACACGTGCAGGAGCTCCAATGAAGACTGGACAGATCTGAATGTGCCGCAGATTTAAGCTTTATTGAATACTCGTAAAACTGCACGCTAGCTTCATGTTCACTTCACTGTAGCCAGGCGGACGGACAAAGAAGAGCAAATCTTCTGGAGGTTTCAAAGCATCCTCATTAAGCCTGGTCTCCTTTGGCTATTGGCCAGTCATAAGAGCCTGCAGAAGAATCAAGTTAGTCTGCGCTGCAGTCGCTGAAAACAAACTCCATGTGTGTCTTGTGCAAACTGCAAACTATTCTCACCGCTGGTAAGAAGCAACGAGTGTCCCACGACCTGCACATTGGATAAGGTCACGAAATGTTCATTTCATCGCGGAGTGGGACGAGGTGGTCCTAAAAAAGCTGATCATCTCCGTTCATCGCCGTACAAGCGGATCATTGTATTAAGGCGCATCCACATTGTAACATCTTTACAGCAGGTTTTTGACGAAAATATGAGGCAGATTTCATAAAACAAGCCGCGTTTTCAGCTTGTGATTCAGAGAATGCTTTTATGTAGCTGAGTAGAGCGGAAGAAAGAGTGCGAGAGCGCCACTTTTATTAGAGAAGATTAAAACTTCGGATGTTTTTCTGATAACTCTTTGTTGCCTCTTGCAGATTTATATCTTGTTGCAACGTGACGCTGAAATGTTATAACCGAGTACCATGATGTTTAGAAGTATATATGCCGCTCAATGCTCAACTGCATGAAAAATAAACATATAATGTATATAAAATATACAAATTGCAAATCAAATTGTAATTGCAATATCTGTAACAAAAATTGCAATTAGGTCTATTGTAAAAATCGTGCAGCCCTAATCAGAAAGACTTTAAAGGTCCTATATCATGCAAAATCGACTTTTTTGAGTTTTTAGCCATGTTGTTATGCTATTTCCTTATCAAAAACACCCCCAGAGCGGTTTTTGGCTTCATTCACGCAGTTCTAAGTAATCCTCCTGAATCCTGCTCTCTGAGCAGCTGCTCCACCCTCTCCTGGTAAACGACTGAGCTGTTCAGTTGTGTCGTCACAGCGGAACGGAAGTGCTCTACGTCTGTAATGTAATGCCTTACGGCCTGATTTGTATTTATAAAACTTTTTTTTTTCTTTTTTTTTTTGAAAAAAAAAAAAGCAACTCTCCGACGCGTCTGTGCTGTCCCACGACGCTAATCAAGCGCACCCACGGCTGGAGAAGCCATGGATCTGAGCATAAGTGTTGTTTTTGAAGACTGAGCTCTTTCTAACCTACTCTGGACACCGCCTGTTCTTTTTTCTTACCGATAATGTCACGGATGCGCGTTTGGCTACGAGAGGAACAGGACTGTTCAACCTTCCTAAAGAAGAGTGCACTCACCAGAAGTTGGAATTTCTTTCCGGGATTAAGCTAGCTACTATATCAACCAACCTGATGGATGCTTGGTAAACCTTGGCCAGAATCAAAGTGGATTAACTTTTATAACCAACACGAGGGCCATAACGTAAACACCCGACGATGGGGAGGCCATGCTGAGCGGTGAGTCAATCAAAACGCGTGTTAGCGTGTGTGTTAGCATGTGTGTTAGCCATTTATGAAACTGTGTTGCACATGTCAACTCCTTATAACTGCATTATGTGAAGTAACTTCACTTTTTGCAGCAATATTTATATTTATAATACTGCAAATGTGGAATGAGCGGAGAGAGGGGCGGAGTTAACTGAATCGAAGCGTCTTGTCTTCCGGGTAGGGAAAATACCCCCCAAAAATACTTATATTTCTCTCAAAAATGAGTACTCCATAGTGATAGAGGTACAATATATCATATATATGCCTATACTTTACTTTGGAATGGCTAAAATAGCATGATACAGATCCTTTAAGCATTTAAGGACATAGGAAGTGTACTCCTGGTGGTCGAGATGTTTTTAAAATTGTTTAGGATCATTTTCTGAAGACTTTGCTGTAAAGTCGAGTTCACCTCTGGCTGGTCCAATTCCTACTGTAACATTTAAGGGCTGATTCTTTTACTGAGATATACTTTTAAAGCTACTTGTATTGTAGTACTCAAGTATGTTCTGTGTTTGGTGGTATTGCAGTTTACATTTTTCATTTAAAGAAGGGGCAGAGCCGGTGCTGGCCCTTCTGGGGCCCTAAGCAATAATCCACACGGGGACCCTACCCTGCCATGGTTATGCGACGAAGAGCGAACCCATTTATGGTCAAAAACAGTTCCACTGTGCAGTAGTGCAGGGCAGAAGAGGAACATAATAACCTCAATTCAGACCCTGCCCCTCTGTGTGAGAACCACTAAACCACTGTGAGACTGGGATTCAGGACTATTACTAGTCAATTTCCCCGACTTTTTAAAATGGTAAATGGCAAATGGTCCCATTCTCTCACCTCTGGTCCCTGACCCAGTTTGGGACACGCTGATTTAAAACTAACTGAAACCTGCACTTGACGGTTATTTCTGTCTTACCACTGAGAATTAACTTGTGAGTAGCCCAATTGTTTTAGACTGTGCACATTCAGAGAACCAGAGTTACTGTAAGTAACTGTGCTCATGAGAACCGTGTGGATTCAAATGTTCTTTGAGACAAAAAGGCCACGTACAACGGCTTTTTACTCTTGTCTATTCGCTAAACTTTCGCCCACTGTTTCTGAAACATTACATTAACATTGAGAAAATGCCAATAATATGCTCAAATTTACATTTGTATTAGTGTAATATGAGCTTCAATATTGACGAGCAGGTGATTTTTTTACAACCCTGTCCATCAGAATGACAGAGAAAAATGATCCCTAGCAAAACCACTGGTCAGAAGATGCAGGGTTTCGGCTCTGGGAGGTGCATGTACCTTTATAATGATTGTAACAGACACCAGCATTTCTGGTTATGTGGCTGGTGCCTTATTATTTATAACGAAACACAAAACACACAACCTATACACACTAAAACATGCTCAGTTAAAAATAACCCAAGTTGGATTGTTTTTAAAGGAGCTGTATCATGCTATTTTAGCCATTCCAAAGTAAAGTATAGGCATTTATATGATATATTGTACCTCTATCACTATGGAGTACTCATTTTTGAGAGAAGTATTTTTGGGGGGTATTTTCCCTACCCGGAAGACAAGACGCTTCGATTCAGTTAACTCCGCCCCTCTCTCCGCTCATTCCACATTTGCAGTATTATAAATATAAATATCGCTGCAAAAAGTGAAGTTACTTCACATAATGCAGTTATAAGGAGTTGACATGTGCAACAGTTTCATAAATGGCTAACACACACGCTAACACACACGCTAACACACGTTTTGATTGACTCACCGCTCAGTCTGGCCTCCCCATCGGGTTATGAGATCGCGTTGGTTATAAAAGTTAATCCACTTTGATTCTGGCCAAGGTTCACCAAGCATCCATCAGGTTGGTTGATAAAGTCGCTGAATCCCAGAAAGAAATTCCAACTTCTGGCGAGTGCACTCTTTTTTAGGAAGGTTGAATAGTCCTGTTCCTCTCGTAGCCAAACGCGCATCCGTGACATTATTGTTCGGTAAGAAAAAAGAACAGGCGTGTCCAGAGTAGGTTAGAAAGAGCTAAGTCTTCAAAAACAAGACTTCTGTTCGGATCCCTCCTGGGACAGCACAGATGCGTTGGAGAGTTCCTTTTTGTTTTTTGTTTTTTTCTTTATTTCTCTCTTAGAACAAAAATAATGAAAAAGCTGTTTTATAAATTAAAATCAGGCCGTAAGGCATTACATTACAGACGTAGAGCACTTCCGTTCCTTTGTGACGACACAACTGAACAGCTCAGTGGTTTACTGAGCAGCTGCTCAGAGAGCAGGATTCAGGAGGATTACTTAGAACTGCGTGAATGAAGCCAAAAACCGCTCTGGGGGTGTTTTTGATAAGGAAATAGCATAACAACATGGCTAAAAACTCCAAAAAGTCGATTTTGCATCATATAGCTCCTTTAACCCAGCAGCTGGGTAACTATTGGACCAATACAACGTTGGGTTATTTTGACCCAATGAGTTGGGTAATTTCTTTTAACCCAACTGTTGGGTTGAACCCCTGGTAGGGTCTCCCATGGCAAACAGGTCCTATAGGTGACGGGTCAGACAAAGAGCGGTTCAGAAGCCCCTTATGAGAGACCAACAGGCCCGGTTAGAACCATGAGGCCGTCCTTCTGTGGACCCACCACCTGCAGGAGGAGCCATAGGGGCTGGTGCAGTGGAAAAGTGGAAGAAAATGGATGGATGGATGGATGTTGGGTTGAATAAATAATGCTGAGTTACTTTTGACTATTAAATTGGGTTAATTGTACCCGTTAAATGGGTCAAATGGTTTGTGTGATGTTAATCTTACCCTTAAAAGATGTATACATACTGTACATATTTATATAATAGACTAAAATACATTACATCACAACCTGGAGCATTCAAATATATATTTATTGTTGTGGCTATTGAATATTAATTAGACTTTAAATCCAAAGGTTAGAAAAGTTAGTCCAGCAGTAAAACTTAGGTTTAACGCCGACGTTTGCGACTTGAGGTGACTTGCTGGATAAAGCAAGACTCAACTTGACTTGACCCCATGACCAATTGACTTGGACTTGCTCGGGACTTGGACCTTCACAATTTGGACTTGACTCAAGTCTTGCATTTATAGTGACTTACTCCCACCTCTGCCAGAAGCCCTAACTACAATTGATCCTGGAGACCTCTGTGATGGAAAGTAAAGGCGCCATGCTAAAGAAAGCTGAATAATGCATAAGATGGGACGTTTAACTTGTGGTCATTTTTGTGGTGGGAAAGCTCCTGGACCCCTGCAGAGCCATTGTTAAGTGTGAAGCCAGCGACAGGTGCATATCCCTAACCCAGATGTATCAGCTCGTTACGAATCGCCCGGACCAAGCATGTCTCTGATTTGACTTCGTGTCGGAGGCTGCAGTTCTGCTGGCTCGCGTGGCTCGGCGCTCCTGCTCACGTGGAGAGAGAATACGCCTCCAGCAGAGAGGCCCGCTGGCAGAGCGCGGGGTTCGGGCGCGGAGCTTTGGAGACGCAGCCAAAACAAGTGTGAAGCCAGCGCTGTGATCAGAGGGGGGCAGGCGGCCAGGGCTCGATTGAGTGTTCGGCGGTGGGTCTGCTCCAGCTCCTCTTTTTCACAGGAGCTTATGAAAACAGCACTGAGTAAAGAAATATCACAGAGGGGCTGACACTCACCTCACAGCAGGGAGGTCCCGGGTTCAGTTTCTTGGCTTAGCGGGGCCTTTCTGTGTGGAGATTCCATGTGCCCCCTGTGTGAGGGGTTTCCAGACACATGGAGAGAAGGCAAAGGACGATAATGAAATTAAAATAATAGCAAATAATATTGAAATAATATTCAAAAAATCTCTTAAGGTGTATTTTTCCTTTATTTTTCCTTTGCTAGACATATAACCGAAGAATCCATTGTGTTCACATTTCACAACTCATTGGTGCACAATGCAAGAAAATACAACTATAAATTTGACATGAAAAATATAATTTGTGTCACAGGGATACGGGCTTTAGCTCCCAAGGCTGGAGGTGCCTATGATAGGCTCTGTATCATTGTCCAAACGCCTAGTCGTGGACGGAGCCAAAAGTTAACAACTTCCCTGTATTATTGTAAAAAAACAAAACATCAGAGAGATGTGTTGATGCAAGTTACGGCTAATACCCAGTGCTTAAAGGGACTATACCTGTAAGGTTTTTATCATCTAAAGAACATAGCCAGAGTCCGCCCCATTCTCTCTCGGGCCAACACGGAGACGCTGATGCATGCTTTTATCACCAGTCATATCGACTACTGTAATGCCCTGCTCTCTGGTCTTCCCAAAAAGAGTATCTCAGGTTTGCAACTTTTACAAAATTCAGCAGCTCGTGTCCTGATGAAGACCAGGAGGCGGGACCACATTACACCAGTTTTAGAGTCGCTGCATTGGCTCCCCGTGTGTTTCAGGATCGATTTTAAAGTTCTCTTAATGGTTTTTAAATGTCTTAATGGTCTTGGTCCTTCTTATCTTTCAGAACTGCTTTTACCTTATGAACCTTCACGACCCCTTCGCTCCTCTGGCAGGGGTCTCCTAGTTATTCCTAAAGTCAACAGAAAGACTCATGGCGAGGCGTCGTTCCAATATTATGGCCCTCGCCTCTGGAACGACCTGAGGAGGAGCTCAGGACCACAGAGAACGTTCATGTATTTAAGAGCAGGCTCAAGACCCACCTTTTTAGTTTAGCTTTTAACTGACATCTATTCATTTAGTCCTAATTTTATATATATATATATATATATAAATGGTAAATGGTCTCAACTTATATAGCGCTTTTCCACCTTCATTAGGCACTCACAGCGCTTTACAGCAAGGATCCACTCACCCATTCATACACCAGTGTACGCAGACACTGGAGGCAAGGAGGGTGAAGTGTCTTGCCCAAGGACACAACGACAATGTGGATCTTCAGGAGGCGGGATTCGATCCACCGACCTTCCGATCATGAGACCATCTCTACCATCTGCGCCACCATTGCCCCAGATATATACTGTATATATCTGTATAATCTGTAAAGCACTTTGTGCCTTTCGGTATGAAAAGCTCTTTATAAATACAATTTGATTGATTGACCTAATTTTGAACCTTTTTAGTCAAAATGTGACAAAATGGGTATTTTTCATTGGGAGTCACTATATCACATTTTTGTCACATATTGACTATTTGGGTTGATCATACACAACATCAACAAATAATTCGGTGCAAACTTCACACACATTTTACAACATATGGGGCAAAAATATTTTTACCCTACAGAAAGGAAAACATTTCAGGTATAGCTTCTTTTATGTGCTTCCAATGGGCGAGGAAAGCACTTCTCTTTGGGACATTGCTGCAATATCACCCCCCAGGTGGCCAGGGGCCACTACAAAAGACAATTTGTAAAACAGATTCCAATGGTGACTTCGCACCTCTTGAACACTGCTCAAAGGGACAGAGTTTGAAAATGTTAAAATTATGTATTTTTTACCCCCTACTTGCTCCAGTAATGTCCTAATGTGTAGAATGAGCCCAGACCTGTTCACCACAACTGCCTCTATAATCCTGCACTGTCACTCAAAAAGGTTTACTTAGGACTGTCATGCACGAGCTTAATATAGAAACTGCAGTTTGATCTTTGTTTAAATACCATTGTTGTTTCACTGTATCATGTGTGGATACCTGCTGCATTTGAATTTCCTTCGGGACAGTAATACAGTTGAACCTTGAACCTAAGACCTGATGTGGCAGTAGCGAGTATAAAAATGGCATTTTTCTCGCCTGTTTTGTTACGCTTTTGATGAGTGTTTATTATTTTTATTTATTTATTTATTTATTTTACTGCGTTTCCATCCACATTTATGTCTCGTCCAAGCTTTTATATTTGGGTGAAGTCGAACTGGAGAAAATGTGCTTGGTTAAGGCGGGTTAAATTCGACCTAACAGGTGATGCACATGTTAAACCTAATCAGCCCTGATGAAGACAGAGTGCCTCAGCTTTTCCATGTCTGTTCATCCCAATCTGCAAATGCTGAGGTCAATAAAAATTCCCTCCACACATATATTGACCTGAAGCACCTTGAAATGACCTGTGCGCGCTTATTTAACATCTCGTCGTTCCCTAACAAGCGCTCTTTGGCCCACGGCTGAAGAATAAAGACGATCCATCCGCTTCCCCGGCTTTAAATCTGGACGGTGTGATAGCCGAGGTCTTGCACCACTGAAGCAGCGCTGGTGGATCTCTCGGTAACAGATGTGGACGCTGAAGCAGAGAATGAGAGCGGTGTGAGCGGAGGAGGATTACCCAGCCTGGGGGAAGGAGGAGGAGGGGGTGGTTTACCCAGCCCGGGGAGGAGAGGGACACCCACCGTCTGCTGGCCGCTCTGTCTCACTGCTCCGCCGCCTCCTCACCATTCTGCAAGTACAACCCGGCTCCACCTGCCTCTGCAGAGCCGGTCTGAGTGCGTGAATAGGCATCGGCGGAAATATGAATCACAGTTTTATAGAGGAGTACAAGAATTGTTTGAGTTTGGAATCGCATTTTAGAGCCAATCATTGGGTTAAGCACCAGTTAAGTACCAGTACTCTGAAATGATGGTGGAGTTCCTTTAACATATGGGACTAAACTGTGACACACATCATTTTGAACAGTTTACACAGTTTAACTTCAATACCAGGTCCTGAGTTAGACCTGATTTCATCCCGGTTTAGTCTCTTTCAGGCCTCCTCTGATCCTGGGGTCACTGTGGGACAGCGGTTCTCAAACTGTAGTACGTGAACTACTAGTACTATGGTTCTTCATGGGGTAGTCAGGTCATTAGCAACTTGTATTCATTATAAATAGATCATTTGATTGTTGTGATTAAACATTTAAGTTTAGGCTAGTTTTGATTTCGAAATGTACACTAATCTGTAAAAACAGCAATTCAACCTGAAAAGACTCACAGAAACAGAGTGGCGTTAGGAACGTTTTATCAGACATGAATCGTTATTGTGGCTCAGAACCCCCGGGGGGAAGATTGCATTAACGACATGAAATACATGGCGACGATGAATGTTAGGCAGAATTTTCCCCGAAGCCCGGACTCTGGCGGTGGTAGAGGATGAGATCCGGCCAGTTGACAACGATGAGCAGAGCCGAGGAGGGGTGGAGGAGGGTCGCAGCACAGCTGGGAAACAGCCAAATGTTGGACGAGGAGGCTTCTAAAGGGGATCCTGGCCGATGAATGGCTGAAGCAGGAATGAGCAGCTGCAGTGATTGGCTGTCGCGAAGGTGCGGCTCGAGATGGGGCTGTGATTGGATGATCGGTGAAGGGCTGTCGGTGATGAGGCGATGAATGAATGAATGCTGCAGGTAGGTCTTCCAGGTGGAAGTTGTGCTTAAGGCGAGACACGGCAGGTGAAAGTATTGATTTTTCACGCAGTGGTCGAAGTGGAGATTTTTATTTATTTTCCTCCCTTTACATCTTAGTTTTCATGTCAGAGAATAAAAATGACAAAACTCACCCTGCATGATGCTTATTTTATGATGATTTATCCGCCTGCGACGCGGAGGTAACCCGGAAGTAGCAGCTGTGTCGAAAGACCGTCTTTCCCGCGGGTATTCATTCACAAATATTGACAGATTTTACATCCACGTGTCCTGTGAAGGGTCCCCGTGATGACGCTATCACCCAAAGATGGTGTTTTTCCTCCTACAAGACGCTTGGTGCGGAAGAGCCAAAGAAGGTTCCACGCACTTGCTACAAAACTTCAGGGCTTGTTTTCTCTGAATGAGAGAAGGCCCCACTCGGGCAGCGGGTGAGCCCTTATAGTCGCTCCTACAGACTCCACACTTTCCAGTCTTGGACTTAACAAGATTTTGAAGGTTTTTTCAGAGGGATTTTTTAATATCTAATTCCTAGCCTGATTTATTCAGCTTTAAAGCCCTAAAAAACAGACGGAATTTCAGTTTTTACAGATTTTTTCACTTATGATTAGTTAATTGAAAAACTAAACAACATATCTAAAATCCCCTCTGAAAAATCTTAGTTACTAATATGTCAATAAAATGAAAGCATACATTTGAATCTGGCTCAATCCATTATTTTTATTTCGTTGCCCAAAATATAGGCAATTTTCACCATTTTCATGCACAAAATCACTTATTTTTATCTGAAAACATAAAATGACAATACATGTTTTTCTCATATTCATATCAGTGATGTTCAGCAAAAGTTTCAAATTGATATTGATATTTTCCCCCATTCACCTGCAGTGTCTCGCCTTAAGCTTTATTTGTCCGACAGTTGCAGCCTCTTTTCTGTTGTTGTGGTACAAGATTTATTCACAAACACGTTTTTTGAAGAGTAAATATCTGTCATATTGTAATTTTAGATAAAAAAAAAAAAAACTTTGATCGATCTCATCTTATATTAGAAAGAGCCATCTTTTGAACGGCTCTTTGAAATCAACGGATCCCAAAGACTTGGCTCCCAGTAAAGAGCTGTAAATCCCATCACTAGTTTTAATAAATCATAGGGTCTTTTTGGTTTAGAAATGGTTTATTAGACCTGTTTTAGTCCTGATTTGATCTTGATTTAGGTTGGAAAGTCACATTCTTTATGAAGTGGTATAATTTCATTTGTTCACCTGAGCCATATTGATATTACACTACCAATAGCTTTAGCACAAATACTCGGGTGACAGTGAGACAGTGAGGGTCTTGTGAACAGAGAGGGTCGGCGGTTCGAATCCCGCAGGTGCACACTGTTGTTGTGTCCTTGGGCAAGATACTTCACACACCTTTCCTCCAGAGTCTGTGTACGCTGGTGTATGAATGAGAGAGTGAAAGGGTGACTGGTTCTGTGAAAGTGCTGAGTGCCTATTTCTCACGGTCGGACATGCAGGAATTCCATGTGCCGCATTTGTTGCTGATTGGAGTTAGTCACGTATGTAGCAGCACCTTGTGTTTTTCCGTCGTCGCTGTGTTGTTACTAGTATCCATCGCTGGGATTCTCATGTGTTTGTGTGTGAACTCACAAATTCAGCTTGCTGTCAAGGGTAATGGGCCTAATCGCCTGAGTTCAACCCTGGCTATGATTGGTTATAACAAAGCGCACTTGATCCAATCTGAAACAAATACCATTCTCTCTAAAAGTCCCTCCTCTTCTTTTCGTTATATTATTTAATCTGTAATATTAGTCTGGCTGTTGTAACACGTTTGGAAACTCCTGAATACAAGGACAAACTCCCAACTAAAAAGCCCCTTTAAATCCAACCTTTTATTCCAGTTCTCCATCACACTTTTCTCCCCCAAATGCCAACTTGGAAACTATTTTCCTGAATGCAAATGTCCTCGGCCTGTGAAGCTGTAACCGGTCCTGTATCAGGGCTGATCACATGTTTCATATATCCTCTTATTAAAGACTCCTCTCCTAATTGTTCTCCCGGAGTCTGGGCGCTGCTGTATCCTGCCGCTGTCAGAGCCCTGTGATGGAGGGCATTAGTGCTGACCTTTAGAGCGAAGGAGGAGCAGAGAAGTGTTCATTATGAGCTCTCAGGAAGAGCACGCCGCCTCTCTGACCTACACAGATCCAGGGAGATAACGTGTGAGGGATGGCTATGCTGGAACTAGTGTGAGCGGAGAGAGGAACGGCCCATTAGTGTCGCATGGAGTTTTATACTATACGCCAGGGCTTCTCTGACTGTGTTACCAGCTTCAGGTGGTACTCGGGGCCCTCTGTGAGGCTAAATATAACTTCCTCGCCCAGTCACTGTTTGAGGATGGGAGGAATTCTGGACAGTGGCTTTATGACGACACGTGGCAGGTGAAAACATTGATTTTTTTCACGCAGTGGTGAAAGTTAAGATGTTTTAGTTTTCTCCATAACATCTTAAAGCAGTACTAAGTAACTCATGCCCCTGGAGGCCATAAGCGCCACTGCAGGTGTCGTAGCATGCCACGTTTTTTTACTCATTAATTGTCAGTGAGAGTAAATACTACGCTGACAGAAAAGACAAAGGGACAGAGGGATATTGTACATCCAATTACACAATGGAGATACTTTTCCGCAGTTAGCTTTGCCCATTAGCCTGTTGGCTTCTTCTTCGTGATTCCAGTAGTGTGTATTGGTGGCGCCGACCCGGCGGCTCGGTAGCACAGCGGTTAGTGCTCATGCTTCACAGCTAGAAGGTCCCGGGTTCGATTCCCACCTGGACAGGGCCTTTCTGTGCAGAGTTTGCATCTTCTCTCTGTGGCCCCATCCGAAACCACTAAATTGTAGCCTCTAAGTACTAACACTAGCAACTAATCCTTAACCTTTCATGGGGTCAACTGTTAGATCTCTATGCAGTTAGTGAACTTCTGCTTCAGCAGCATTTGCCCAATTCCACCGTCCTTACCCAGGGGAAGGGGAAGTGACATCACCAACAGCTGTGTTTCTTCTTCTTTAAAGTTCAGTGCAGGCCAAACAAAAGCACATACCGCCACCTACTGTATATTGTCCAACAACAACATAGTGTCCAAATAAAGATATTTAAGGCGGAAAAAAAAGAAAAATCCAAATGATCCTTCACATTTCCTTTTATTTTATCTCAACAGCTTCATAAAGCTACAGTATGCAAATTAGCCATGTGGCTTAAGTTTCTACTAAATGAAGCAAAAGCACAAACTGCTTCATTTAGGCCATTTACTGAGGAGGCTCTTTAAAACCATGTGACTGTGCTGTGGTGACGACAACATGTATTTTGTCACTTTTATAAAGTTTGGCTTGTGCAGAATCTTATTTTATTTTTTATTATTATTATTAAATGTGCACCTGTCAATCAACAGTGGTTGCGCATGAATCACTCGAGGGTGGGGGCGAGGGGGTGGGGAGATTGGCGCAGTGGCTTATGGGATGGCACATAGCTCCTAATCGCCAGTGAGTTAGCATCAGAGGTCCCTATGCTAAAGTGGCTATGATAGTTAGCATTGAGGCTCCTTTCCCTAACTCCTTCCTAACCGACAGCCCAATTCGGATGCTTCTTGTCATGGCGGACGCTGACGCACATCCGGTTTGGCGTAAGACCTCTTACCAATTTACTGGTTTCGGATGGAGCATGTGTCTCCGTAGGTTTCCTCCGGGTACTCCGGTTTTTCCTACCACTAAAAATATGTACAATAGGCCAGGATGAATGACAGTGTGTTTGAGAGTGTGAAAGGGGGGCTACAATCCGGTGTGGCTTGTTCATTAACATGAACTGTCCCCACCAAATAAACCAATAAACTAGGCCGGGAAGTTGCAATTGTGGTTTTCTGGCCAGAGACACCAGGGGGAGATGAAAGACCCCCCAGTCATCCCATTAACACTTGTATTACCCCCAGAGGGACTACGGAAAGGATTTATTAAGGTAAACAATTTACTTAGTATGGAAAAACGGTGGCCTGTTCCTTTAAAGAAGAACTAAGATATATTCTTACATGAGCTTAGACGAGTTGATATGTACCTGTCTGGTCTTTGTGCCCGTGGAAGAGCTTGGTCGCTTCTAACTTCACCCCCGTTTGGAGCCATAGGAATATGCTGGGAGAGGCTAAATGCTAACAACATCTTTGGTCGTTTTGCGTGACTGAGCGCACACACAAAGACCAGATAGGTACGCATCAACTCATCTAAGCTCAGGTAAGAATATATCTCAGTATGGAATAACGGTGGCCTGTTCCTTTAAGCTCAGCACACACGATTTTTTTTGCCCAATTTTGCTCAAATTCTCTGTCGCAGTGAGTCTTCTCGAGTCGTTGCTAGTCGAAGGCAGTTGCACAGAGCCGTGTCTCGTAGTGTGTGTGTGTGTGTGTGTGTGTGTGTGTGTGTGTGTGTGGGGGTGTGGGGGGTGACGACTGGACTCGCGTTCGAATCGGGTAATGTGGGCAGCAGAAAGACGCGACTAAACCCCAGTCGCATGTTTGAATTTTAAGCCCGATTTTGGACACACAGGAGAAGCGTGAGGTATTTTACCGTCTCCAAAGCGAACACGCACAATGCAGCGGTCAATGACAGAGTGAAATAAAGACAGAAAAACACCGTAGCGTTGCCTTTTCATTTCTCTGTCATAAAAGCGGCCATGAACCATCGTTAGCTGTTCCACGCTCACAAGAGGCCTCTCTTTGCTGATCTGGGGTCAGTGAGCCGCAGATTTTCCCATAAATAACTCAAACATTGCTGAGCACAGGCCGGATTCCCAAACGCGTATTCATTCACAAATACTGACATGATTGGTATCCACGTGTAGCATGAAAGGCGACCGAGATGACGCTGTAATCCAAATATGGTCATTCCCTTTGTGGGAGACATCCGCGGCTAGAGACAGCAGATATATACAATATTTGTGGACGGTACAAAACTTCAAAATGATGTTTTTATTCCACTCTCCTTCATCTCCACTTTAGCTCCTACAGACTCCAAACCTTCCAGTCTCGGTCTTGACGATATTTTGAAGTTTTTTAAAGAAGTATGTTTAAAGAGGGGTTATTATGCTTTTTTCAATCACATAGCACCAGTCTATAGCATACTACAATGATGACGTAACCTTCTGTTGGTCTGTATATGCAGTAAATTAAAATAACTGCCTTGAATAAAATTGCTCTCTCAAAATGGCTGTACTGAACGTCTTGAAATAGGCCTCTGTCTCTTTAAGAAGCTTTCCGACACGCCCCCTTCAGCACACTGCTGTGGCATCTAAACAACACTACTGTGCGGGGAGGGGGCTCTGCTGAGCTGAGGAGCAGTGGTTGGTGGCTTGGCTGGTGACGAAAGGTCCAGAGGCGTCTCCAGGAGGTGGGGGCGTTCCTAGGAGGACTGAGGCATAGCTACACCTAAAATGGCTGCCGTCTAAGTTTTTACTGATTACTCAAAAATATGTGAATGAGCCAAGGCAACACTCCAGGCATGTGTTTAATGAGGGAATGACATAATAACATGATATAAAGCTTGAAAAAGTCGATTTTACATAATACCCCCCCTTTAATATCTAATTCTCGCCTGATTTATTAACTGTTGAACCCCCAAAAGAAAAAGCCGAAATTAGTTTATTTTTATTTTTATTTAAACCAGGCTATTCAGATTTTGTGCATAGAATGTCTTATTTTAATATGAAAACATAAAATGACAGAAAACTTGCAATATACATTTTCTTCTCATATTAATATCAGTCATCTACAGCAAAAGTTTCAAACTGATTTCCCTAGCCTTTAGTATTATTAGGTCCACAACCCTTAACATCAAGTGCTATATAAATAACCTTTGATTGATTGATTGAACCTCAAAAAAGCTACTTTGTCTCGTTTCAAACCCAGGGGCTGTGTCTCATAACTCAAAAGCTTTTTTGGATTGAAATAGTGTTGTTCCTCATTTGGACACAACAAGGGGGCCTGGAAAGCACTCCCCTAGTAAGATTTCTAAGGTAGTGATCCATGGTTTCTGTCTCATCCTAAGTGCCAACAAACACAGAAGAGTGTTCACTAAACTGGAGGTCAAACATTACTCAAAGTGCCTCTCCATTCCCCACTCCGGGCTGTGGTTGTAGTCAGACGCTCATGTCAGGTCTGTATACGAAGATGAGTGATGCCCCGGAGGTCTCACCTGAGCTTTGTCAGATCCTGCGTGGGACACAAGACAGTCCCGGTGCAGACGCCTGGGCTGTCTGCTCCTCCTGGTCATCCATCACACTGATCTGATCGGCTTGTCTCCCATAAAGGCAGGGCGTTGCACAGGACCAGGGGACGGAGGACCATACCGGAAATCACCGTGATACAGGGTCAACGGGCTGACAAGGAGAAGATAGCTTTAGCTTAAAGGGATATTTCAGGATTTTTGACATAGGGCCTCATTTCCTAGTTATCCAGAGTGTTGTTGATGTCGGGAGATATTTTTTTTCCTGAAATTCATGCGGTTCTTATATTTGAAGAGTCTAGTGGCGCTAGGCTAGGGCAAGGCTAAAGCATTTCTATGGTATCAGTTAGCCTGCATTAAAAACAGTCTGACCCACTCCACAGTGCACCTGAGGTAAATCACTTATAACACCAGACTAACCATATAAATGTCTGTGTTAATAGAATCATTTTTGAAATATAACATATAATATAATATAATGCATTTTGAGGGACTATTTTCTCGCAGCCACGAAGCTGATGCTGCTCAAATATAAGTTATTTTAAATGCAAAATGGTTAAAATTATTCTATTAACACAGACATTTATATGGTTAGTCTGGCGTTATAAGTGATCTACCTCAGGTGCACTGTGGAGTGGGTCAGACTGTTTTTAATGCAGGCTAGCTGTTACCGTAGAAATGTGCTAGCCTAGCGCCACAAAACTCTTCAAATATAGGGACTGCATAAATTTAAGAAAAATATCTCCAGAAATAAACAACACTCTGGATAACTAGGAAATGAGGCCCAATGTCCAAAATCCTGAAATATCCCTTTAAGAGTAACTGGAGAATCATTGGTAAGCTTAACGTAAATCAAGGACATTGGGCCTCATTCATGGACATCTTCTTAAGAAACGTCTTAAAATCCATTCTTACGAAGGCAGTGTCAGGAAACTGCGCTAGATTCACGACACGTTCTTAAGTAAGAAAAATACTTTGCATGTGTGTTCAGAGTTTCGTGAATTCCGAGTATCATTCACCATATATGAAAAAATTAATGCGAAAAACCTTCCGTGTCGTGAAGGAGGCCCAGTGCTTTTATTTTGGAGGATTTTAAAGGTGCATTATGCAACTTTTTTATGTGAAAAAAATGTTGATATTTGTACTTATTTGATCTTGTAGTGACACAGCAGCTGTATGAGTGGTCAGCATGGCACTTATACTTTTCATCACAGTGGTCTCTACAAGGCTCCAGGATCAATTGTTTGGAAGGTTATCACTGCTGACCGCCAGAAAACCTACACAACAAGTGGGAGTTTACTTGTGTGTGAAACACAAATAAAACACTTTCAGTACAGCAGCTTCTGATGTCTCGCACACATTTGTGTCTGTTGGACAGAAATAACAGAGTGACCGTGCTAGCCCAAGTTCTGTTGCTACTACTAATGTTTTTACAAAGTAGGCCTACTGTACCAAACATCAAAACCTTATTTCACACATTAACTGGCAGAAAAATGCAGTGAAATAATTTTAAAAGTCGAGTGTATTTCCAACGTTTCCCAATTGAATAAACCATACAAATTTTAGAGAATAAAATCACAGAGGAAACAGAAATGACAGACCAGGATTTTTCGAAATTGACAGACACTAAGACCACAGGGCAACAGTCGCATAATGCACCTTTAAGAAGAGTGTGAGATTGACGCATGGATTGGTGCAGCTTATAAAGACACAATGAAATAAGGAGCCCAGTCGCACAGCTCAGAGTAGAGCCCCTGCTCTACCGTCATACTAGGAGACGAGGCCAAGGGGAAGGAAGCCTGTTATTGGAATCACAATTTCTCACTATGTTTAGCTGTTTTCTGGCAGATTATAAGCATATTTAATGCACACAAATCGGGTCGAGTCTAAAGTGGATCCTGGTGAATGTTTTCTCATTCTGGTATTAGAAAAGTGAGCGGATTGTCCAGCTGAAGTGAACAACCGGCACTCGAAGCTAGTGGTTAGCATGATACGAGCATCATCATGTTAGCATCATGGTTAGCATTCTGCATTATTTTGCTCTGCTCCTCTGCGTGTCTCTGTAGTTTATTTGGTAGAAAAACATTTCACCATATGTTAAAGTAGAGGTGGTGGTGGTTTTGTTTTACATCTGGCATCTTTGAACTTGCTGCCATCTGTTATATACGCCTGTGTCACATTACTGCCTTTTCCATGGCAATAGTGCAGGTCAAGGTGCTTACCTGTTGCTGTAGTTAACCAGCGTAATGTTGAGCTAACGTTTAACAAAGCATAGCTAGCACATTAGCAACAGCTGTTGGGAACTCGCTTTGAGAATAAAAATGTTATTACTAGATTAGAAAACGTCTAACACTAATCCTAACCATTGCATTCCACAATGAGTTAGAATGTTGGACAGTGAGATGTGAGAGTATTGCTAAGATTCATGCAGTAAGTGTTTTTCCACATTGTAGCTTGACCTCATCCCCACAGACAGTGCAACATAAGAAATCCTTTAGAGCAGTAAAAGGAAGTTCTTTATGATTGACATGTGGAGAGCCAAATATTGTAAAGGGGCAGTTAACAGTCGTCGCAGTTTGTAAGCAACGCAACTCTTGGTCATTAGGCTAAATACACAGTGACCGGTGTCCAGGTCACGCTTCTAATCAGCGCTGTTCGCCTGTTCGTGGTCATAATGTTCTGGCATGTGTTAAATTTCATGTTAAAGTGAGTGACTCCAGATTGGACACACTGTTCTAACCCGGAGTGACAGAGTAATATCCATGACTGCCTCTGTAACACAGTGTGTCCCGATGCCACTGTCTGCAACAAGTGTGCAGCAGACTCACTCTGCTCTCGTCTCAGATGGTTACCGACAGTCCTACTACTCAAGTCTACTTCTGTATGCTTTAAAAGAACTAAACTCTGGGCCATGTAATCTCCCCTCATCAAAAACATGAAGTGTTGTTTTGTCTCATTAGCTTTTCACAGTCCAGATCATCATAATAATCGTGTTAGAAAGTGCATACAGATCAGCCCAGTTTTGAGACTTTTTTGGGCCCAAACTAAACTCTACTTCATCTTCTGATTTTAAAACGCCTGCCTATTCTGATATACATTAGGTCTTCAACATTGTGCAGGCCAAGGCCCCAAACTGCCTGATACCTGGATTCTCGCGAGTTCACAAACACAGGAGAATCCATCTTGTGCTGCTTTGGCCGATGTGCTTGAATTCAAACCAGCAGTGGTTTGGGCCAATCATGCGCCAGGATTGCCGTGAGTGGGCGGATGTAACTTTTTATAGATGTAGTAGTTTTATAGACACTAATTAATAACACTGTGGCGACAGAAAACACAAGGTGCTGCTACAGACTTACAAACACAAATAACAAAATACAGGGAAACATTGATCCAAACTGATTTTTTTCCCGTGCAATCCCAGATAAATCAGTGCAAGTGTTATTGGCACTGTAATATTGATTGATTGATTGGATTTATTTGAGTGATTATTTACATTATTTACATTAACATTGTTGCAGTGCAGAAAATAAATAAAGTAACAAAACTCAAAAGGAGTAGGCCGAAGCAAGAAAGCTTATACAGTAAGTGCCTACCCCCATATTCAAAATTAATTTACATTCCGGATACAGTAATACAAGCAGCATCTCGTGTTTTCATACAATATAATACTTTACATTACAAATTCCTGAATTTCCATTTACAATTAGCCTTACGTATAGCAGCATTGCTAAAGAAAAGCATTCATGTTTTACAAGAAGAATATCACATGAGGTTTACAAGACTTCCAAAGTAAGAAGACATAACACAAAGATAGAAATGTATGCAGTTTAACAATATATGTAAACATTTATTTTTATTTTATTTTTGTTTACAATTTGTACTTTTTGTTTCTTTTCCTCTTTCCCATTCACATACTAACCATATCCAATCATTACTTACTTAATATCAGTTTCCCTCAACTTTCATTCAATATATGGGGAAAATGTATTCAAGTACCAATACATACAGAAACACCTTTTATGTATTGGCTTTCCTTTATTTTTAGTTTAATGTCTTCAATGAGAATCACACTACTGTATATACATTGTGTGATGCTTGTTGAAGACATTAAACTATATGAATGAACACATGGGGTTACGGGTGAAATAACTCAAAATATGGTTTTATGTTTTAAAATTTGTCAAAAGTAGCATCCTATATTCCTGGCATTTTCTCAAATGCCAGGGTTCGATTCCCACCTGGACTGGGCCTTTCTGTGTGGAGTTTGCATGTTCTCCCCGTGTCTGCGTAGGTTTCCTCCGGGTACTCCGGTTTCCCCCACCACTAAAAACATGTACAATAGGCCAGGATGAATGAGAGTGTGTTTGAGAGTGCGAATGGGGGACGACGGATGCAAATTAGCCCAAGGCTACAATCCGGTGTGGCTTGTTTACATGCATGAGACCCATGTATGTTCATTAACATGCACTGTCCCGACCGAATAAAACCAATAAATAAATAAATGAGCTGCATAGGGTTAAATCACAATTCAATAAAAGTCTTGAAATAAAACAAAAAACAAAACATAAAAAGCTTTAAAGGGGGGGTATTATGTAAAATCGACTTTTTCAAGCTTTATATCATGTTATTATGTCATTCCCTCATTAAACACATGCCTGGAGTGTTGCCTTGGCTCATTCACATATTTTTGAGTAATCAGTAAAAACTTAGACGGCAGCCATTTTAGGTGTAGCTATGCCTCAGTCCTCCTAGGAACGCCCCCACCTCCTGGAGACGCCTCTGGACCTTTCGTCACCAGCCAAGCCACCAACCACTGCTCCTCAGCTCAGCAGAGCCCCCTCCCCGCACAGTAGTGTTGTTTAGATGCCACAGCAGTGTGCTGAAGGGGGCGTGTCGGAAAGCTTCTTAAAGAGACAGAGGCCTATTTCAAGACGTTCAGTACAGCCATTTTGAGAGAGCAATTTTATTCAAGGCAGTTATTTTAATTTACTGCATATACAGACCAACAGAAGGTTACGTCATCATTGTAGTATGCTATAGACTGGTGCTATGTGATTGAAAAAAGCATAATACCCCCTCTTTAACAAACTTTTGACCAGTACTGTATATGGACAATTGTGTATATATTTTTTAAGAGAATAATACAATTTCAATTTCTCTATGAATTGACTATATAACCTTAAAATCTTAATCTAATCCTTATGGTCTTACATGGTGCAATACTTGGTGGAAACAAAGTGACCTCTGCACTTTTTTGTTAAACCACATTTCCACGTTGTCCTACCATACATGACCAAAATGATCTGTTTTGTAGCTTGTTTGTTGAAGACGGACAACAAACTAACTAAACCCTTCACGTTCTTTTCCATGGATTATACGATCTTTCCAGCTGTCTGCCAGTGTGAACAAACTGCACGGCATAAAATACCCCTGGATTAATTACAACATCAGCACTGTCACACGGAGGGATTCATGTGAAGGTACCTGTCACACCTACTGCAACAACGCGGATATTTAGAATTGTCATGGTAACGTCACACAGCAGCTGAACAAAAGTCAGCAAAACTCTGCACCGTTTGAAGACCTTTGTCAGGCCTTTGGAAAACTTTGAAAACAGTGAATATTGTGGAAACTGCCACAACTGAAAATGATCTATCGGTGTTCAGAAGGATGAGCGTGAGCAGACCTGAGAGGATATAGTGGATATGGATATAAGGTGATGAATGGGATGCGCAGCGTTAAAGGTGAGATGTTATCAGAGGAACATGAAGACTGTCTGCTCCCCTGAGTTATGGCCCACTGCAGCCAATGACTCATGGACTGGAGATCAGGTGATAGGCCTAACAGCTACACAGTAGATGTTACAACTACTATCGACTGTGGTGCAACGACTATGGGCCAACCTGAGCAAGAACTTGAACTTCATTTAACTCAGCATCTTTTCAGGGTTATTAGGGCTAGGACTATTCTCTTTAGTCATGATGCAATACATATCGCGATACTTGGGGGCCGATACGATACGATAGTCCAGTGAGTATAATGATTAAGTGTCTTCCCTGATGTTACGCAGTGGTCGTCTTACACACAACAGTCTTTCACCATCTTTGGGGAAGAGCGTAGCAGACCAATATAATCCGTCTTATTCTCCAGTGAACAAACATTGTGTGGCTAAAACAAATGAACATTTATTTGCATACTTCATGTATTTTTTCTTTGAAACAACTTTTTTTTGCGACTTGTGTGATATTTTAGGATTTGATTATTAGGGCTGGGACAGAATATCGTATCGCAACACCTTTTTCTGCAATATCAAGTATCGATACTCTATCAAGTATCACAATACTTTCATTACTTGTGTTTGGAGGCATTTTTATCCTGTACTCCTGTTTTCCAGTAACAGCACTTTTTTGTTAATTCACTTTTTAATCTTCACTTCAATAAATGTCAAATGGCAACAAAAAAAACAGCAAACCCATCCATCCATCTTCTTCCACTTGTCCGTTGCCGGGTCATGGGGCAGCTGTTGGAGCTGCACCAGCCCCTATGGCTCCTCCTGCAGGTGGTGGGTCCACAGAAGGACGGCCTCATGGTTCTAACCGGGCCTGTTGGTCTCTCGCTCTTTGTCTGACCCATCACCTAGGACCTGTTTGCCATGGGAGACCCTACCAGGGGCACGAAGCCCCCGACAACAGAGCTCCAGGATCATTCAGGCGCTCAAACCCCTCCACCACGTTAAGGTGGCGGTTCCAGGAGGGGGAGCAAACCCAGGCACTCCAAACAAATATCCACAGCACGAGGAAGTACTTGAAAGGCCTTTAATTATTTAGATGGCCAAGCCAACATGTTTCGACCACCAGGTCTTCATCAGGGCTTAATATCAAATGAACAGGTTAGGGAGCGGTCCATAAATGTTCAAGGAGCCACGCCCCAATCAGTGTGCCACACAATACAGATGTGTGAAGAGCGGCACAGCAGAGAACAAAAACTACAAAAACTCAAAACTACAAAGACCAGAACCACCATAAAAGAAATACAAATGTAAAACGTATTACAAAAAAACAAAATAAATCAAAGTCCTCATTCAGACCTGGATGTTGACATGCTTTCAATTTATGAATCCTTAAAGCCTCTCTTTGATTCACCACCCCTTGCCAGTGGTTTGATGTTCAATACCTTCAATACGCAGCAAAGAGTCATTGGCATTATATTGTTGATTGAAACGTCTAACCATTGCATAGTCCTGATTGTTGACTCTATCGCATATTTGTGTTCTGCCAGGCGATCCCGCAGATGCCTTTTTGTACGGCCAACATAGAAAAAAACCTTCTGGACAAGGGCAAGAGAGGCGGTATACAGTATGTCAAAATTGGAGTCAAAATTTGAAGGTTAACATATTACATAATTACATAGTGTGTCGTAATATGTATCGGATCGGCCCTGAGTATCATGATACGTATCATATCGTCCCAGCCCTAATGATAATGCACTTTTAGAACAAAGGTTTACTGCCAGTTTTATGCTTTGGAGTTGAGAGTATCTAGTATCTTTAGAGTCATAATATCGTTTATCGTGATATTTTCCTGCCTCAATATAACTTCAAATTTGCTAGGTCTAACTGGAGGCCATTATTTATGAAATTGTATCAAATTAACAATGATGACCTCTTCATGTAGCAGACGAGGCAACAGACCAAAACTCATTCTTGCTATCATTGGTAAAATATCAGTTTTCTGTATCTCCATGACTTATTCATCAGCCCTGAACTACAATTTATGACAAGCGGTTCCAATGGTCATGGCACAAATAACCTGGCTTGTTTTCTCCTGTAGCTACAGAACAAGATCAAGTCCTTCACCTGGCTATGCTAACCCCCCATTTCCACAAACACAGTCAACTTCAGCTAATGTTTAGCTTCGCAATTGATTCCTTCTCACTGTACCACTCTGCTCCAGGCCAGACGCCGCCGAACAGAAACAACCAGGGCTATTTCCACCATAATGAATACAAATGGCCCCTCATCTCCTCTCTCTGACTGTCCCGGCGCACGGGCGCTTTAAAGGAGCTAATGATTAGGTCGCGTTAGCCCATCCATCACCTGCGCGGGACCTGCTAGTCTGATGGATGTTTGGCTAGTGCTAATGCCCGGGCACGCTCGCCGCTCATCGGGACGGCAGGAGGGCGCACGTCTTGTAATTATGATCTATACGGACGGGTGACATTCATAAGCATCGATCGGGGCGCGGGAGATGAATGGAAGGGTTGGGATGAGTGGGCGGAGTCCGGACGAGGAAGTAGATATAACAGTAAGAGGAATAGGCATTTGGATGTTGTTATCATTGATGGATTTCTTTTTTTTAAATGAAATGACCCACTTTATGTGTCAACGGAAATATCTGTAGACTTTAGTCAAAGTTTTAGTCTCAGCTATGAGGTCCCGGGTTCGATTCCCACCTAGGACGGGGCCTTTCTGTGTGGAGTTTGCATGTTCTCCCCGTGTCTGCGTAGGTTTCCTACTCCAGGTGTCCCCGACCACTAAAAACGTGATTCTGACCATGAGCCTGGACCACATCTGGAGATAGGTCCCCGGACGCTGCACTATGGTCGCCCACTGCTTCTTACGGGTTGCCCCAGCGGCATCGAAAGGATGGGTCAAATGTAGAGAACGAACGGGCACAATAAAGTACACCTTAATCTTAACCTTGAGCGTGTTGACATGCACTCGAGTATCCCGGTTATTAGCCATGTTCCGGCTATGGCAGTTTTGGATATGGTGTTTATATTTAACTGAGAAATGTGGGGACTGAAATCCTATGCTTACATGATCAAATAGGATCCACTTCTGGCATAAATGTGCGACCATTCTGTTGAATGCCAGCTGAATGTCTCTTATCCACTACAGCCTGAGCGATGTCAACAGTGGCGGCAGATTGTTGGTAATTGGTTCTTTTACTCGTCCTGGGTCTGTCTTTGCCATCGACGTGGACCAGGAAACACTGGGTGAAGGTTTCGAAGTCGGGACTGGTGGAAGAGAGTGGAGCTGATGGAGTCCACCTGTAGCCTCTTGGTATTCTTTTTTTTTTTCTCTACAAGGTTTTCCATTGCGAACAAACCTGTTCAGCAGTGACAGTAGGAAAGACAGGAAAACAATCAGTGAAAGTCTGACGTAAACCAGCATTACGACGCTTGGTTCCATCTAAAATATTCACTACTTTTAGTTCTTACATGGTAAAAAAAAAAAAAAAACTCAATCTCCTCTTTACTCCAGAAATGGGAGCTCTTTGGTGCCATGTTTGTTTACGGATAACGCCGCATGCACAAGAAGTCTGTAGTGATGGGAGTCTTTGGGATCCGTTCATTTCAAAGAGCCGTTCAAAAGACTGGCTCTTTTTAATATAAAATTGTATTAATGGCAGCCAGATAACTTACAATATCGATAAGGCAATTTTTTTATTTAAATAATCTAAAATAACAATGGGACTAATATTTACCCTTTGAAAACGGTATATGTCAATAAAATCTTGCGCCACAACTAACAAAAAGAGGCTGCAACTGTCTGACAAATCATTGTCAGTGCATTTAGCTTTCACTTGTGTGGCCTGCTCCACTGTTGGGCTGATTCGGGGGAGTTTTGGGTAAAATGGACTGAAAAAAAAGATCCGTCTCTTTTCACAATTGAGATCACCTTAAAAAGCCGTTTAAAAGAGCAGGTCGGTCATGAGCGTCACATCACTAGAATTTGTGCATAACCAGAAAATAGCATCTACAGTCTATATATCCCGGTTACTGTTGGAGAAACTGCTATTTTCGGGTTTCTATAATCTGATTTTATATGATCAGACACAAAACCGAAATATTAAAAACTCCCGATAATAACAGGGAAACTCGAGTGCATGTTAGCACGCGTTATAGCAGGGCCGTGCTGGGACCTAATTTCAGACCGGCCCGGATTTATAGCTCCGTAATAGTGCGCTGGTCTCAAGTACAAGAGGTCGCTGGATCAAATATCACATTGACAATTTTAACAATTTCTCTTTTCACATGGGCCGCTGCACACACAGTCTGAGCCACAAACCCACAATCAGCACAAGTTATGTAGATAAAAACATTTATTTGTCCACTTTCCTACCTTTCACTGCCTTTTTCTCTCTACACAGGTCTGCGCTGGTGTGGACTGCACCACCTTGAACTAAAGCGGAGGGGTGTTCCACTTAAACACCCTTAAAAACCCCTCTGAGTTTAGTTCAATATCAAATGGTATCTCCCTGCCACAAGAATCTAAAGTTAGACGCAAATATTATTTCAGATTTTCATTCATCAGTCGTTATATTGATAGATTTCCATGACAATTACGCTTGTGTTACTTCATTTACAGTATATCTGGAACAGCAGCTCATGCTCCTGCTGCAGCCCAGTTAAAGCTTTTAGGCCTGGAATAGCACAACTGTGAGTCTGTTATTATTTCATTATTTTATTCTGATGGCCCGGCCCAGAAGCACCGGAACCGAGCGGCACACCGGGAAACGTCCCGACTCTCCCTATGGCCAGCACGCCTCTGCGTTATAGTATAATTTTAGTCAGAAAAATGCATTACTTTGGCTAAAATTCGGACAAATGCGGCACTATTGACTGTCACGGTCTGCTGTGAAGTCAAGCGAGAGGGAAAACATCTGGTCACCCTTAACAGTAATTGCAGACATGTACTGTATATTAAGCATAAACCAGCATTTTGGCAAAATAAATGGCAACTGACTGCACCTTGCACCTCAGTTTTAACAACAGGCAACCTATTGTTTTTGTTTGTTTGTTTTTCATCATAAGTTCTCCAATAATTCTTCCCTTCCGACATTTCTCCTATTTTAACTTGGCCTCGCATCATTCCCCGTCGACATATCCATCACCTCAGATCTCGCATTGCTCCTCTCTGCTCCGGTGTTTTTGGAGGCCAGTGGGAGTGGAATCCTTGGCCTTTCCAGTGGCCCGCCGAGCTCCCCAGCGCCGGTGCTAATAGGGCATTATGGGGCCCCCGCCTCGGCCCCGACAGCTGATTAATGTGGCTGCGGAGGAGGCCGCCGATAAAAGGATGATGAACGAGCTGCGGGATCGCGACTCGTGTCTCATTAGCAGCGAGCTAATGTAGCGCGTCGTAGCACCTATACTGGGGAGAGGGACAGGAAGTGACATCGGGAAGAGAGAGCGATGGATCTGATTGGATGCTCAGTTTTGTTGGCTTTTTGTAGCATGTGTCAGTCCGTATTAATATACAACAAATGTTCATTAAGTATGGTTATTGTTATTTGTAGACTTTATTGTCCCCATAAAGAAATGTGTATCATTTCCTGGGCTGCGTGGGCTTTTTCTCAGTAGTGTTGTTTGCATGGTGGGTGGGTTTTCTCACTGGCCTATAACATGCACAGTCGATTAATCACTTGGTGGGATCTTTGCATTAAAAAAGGGCTCAATCTCACTGGCCTGGAGACTAGTAGGAGATTGCATGGAGACTAACGTGGGCGCGGTCTCAAGCAGTTGTGTCACAAATACTATTTGTTGCCCTCACCGTTTCTGTGACATCCCTGCAATGTCTCTGAGACCTGTCAGATAAGGAGATCTCAAAGAGACTCAATGCTCCTCTTTGGGATCTCCTTGGTATCCAACAGGTCTCGGCAACTTTGCAGGTACGCCACAGAAACGTCTCACAGGTTGAGGACAACAAATAGTGTTCAATAGTTGAGAATCGCCTTATCTGCAGGGGACATCTTGGAGACATCTCCGTGACCAGTGGCAACTCGAGTCTCCAACTAGTCGGCCGGTGAGATAGGTCCTTTTTATGCGCAATCAATCTGAGCTGCGGAGACTGCCAATCGCTTGAGGTGTTTTTTTTATTTTGTAAAGATGCGCATTTTGGAAGATGAAAACTGATTTTTCACTTAAAGTTTGACGTAGCGAATTAAAAGAACAAGTGACTGTTGGCGCAGCCGACCTGTGGACAGGAGTGAACAGAAGGGAAGAGGAAAAGTAATCAGTCGCAGGGTGTCTCTAGTCCAGAAATATTCCCCAGACGTGCAGGAGCTCAAAGATCACTGTCTTCGCCGCAGCGTTCATGCTAACAACAGGGCACTGCAAATATGGACCAAGTTAGGCAACAAATATATAGCCCAGTGATACAGACGCCGCCTGATCTTCATTAGGAAACATAGTAAACACACTCTGGGATATCTTCAATGAAGGTTCTTGAGTCATCTTTTGTACTCTGTAGTTGAAGTGTCGAACGTTTCTACTCTTATCCAAAAGGCTTCGTCAGTGAACTAAGGTTCAGCTCAGCCCGCAGTCCAGATAAAGACCCCTTTTTCCCCTCAAGGGGAGGAGCCAGGCCAAGCTCACTCCTCCTTGGGGTCTTTATCTGGACTGCGGGCTGAGCTGAACCTTAGTTCACTGACGAAGCCTTTTGGATAAGAGTAGAAACGTTCGACACTTCAACTACAGAGTACAGAAGATGACTCAAGAACCTTAATTGAAGATGGAAAAAACTCCTGTACGACTGAGAGCCTAGACACACTCTGGGATAGTGTTTGTTTGTCCAGCTTTTGCAGTGCTTCGAAACTTCATAGTAGTTAGCTAGTTATTTAAGATACTTTTGCTTAGCTTTAGCATGTTGGTCGCCTATATGAACGTTTATTCATGGCATTACAAGTAAAAACAAGCAACTTATTCCGAGAAGGTAAATGATTGTGGCCAAAAACAATATAAAAAAGCTCGCACTTCAAGTGAAATCAAAAACGCACAGTGCGCCCTCTGTTGGGTAAATGCTGCAATTTTGCGCCATTCAGCCGACTGCTGTAACCGGGTAACCACCGCCATCATTTGCAAAAACTCTTTTATGGAAACGTTTGAATATTCGCTTTTTTATGCACATTTATAATGCAATTATTATATTTTAGACAGATGCACATTGTCTCTGATGGAAACACAACTACAGTTAAAACCTTTAGGCCTGGAATAGCACAACTGTGAGGGTCCATTATCATCATTTTTTCCAACAGACCAAAAATACCCGCCCCCACCGATAAACATCCCGACTCTCCCGATTACCCGGCTCGCCTTCGGCAGAGTCTCAATCAGCGACAGGTCCAACTGACTGAAGGACAGATACATCCGGCAGGCGCTCGGGAAGCTGAACTCTCCCCTTTCCCTCCCTCTGCTGCCCCTTACTGTGTACATATGTATTTGAAACTGCTCAATATATAGTGTGAACTACTGTCTATTTGCATTCAGGGTTTGATAGTAACACCATTTCTATTCTCTGCGTGTGCTTCACAAGTGATGGACTTGACAGTGAAGCTAATTGAATTGAATTCATGCTATCGCTAAGCTTAACTTGCATTTAAAGCAGCTTAAACACTGGATATAGGAGGCTCTGCAGGCCTCATCATAATAACCTCACAGCTGCAGAGAAAGGATCCAGATACCTTTGCAGTGCTTTCTTTCATTTAGCTTCAGCTGTTGTTTTGTGAAGGGGCTTAAAGGTGCATTATGCAACTTTTAATGTGGAAAAAAAGTTGATATTTGTGCATATTTGACCTTGTTGACCCAGCGGCTGTATGAATGGCGTCTTTACTTTACTTCTCTGCAATGTGGCCACTTAGAATACAGAGTAGGGTCGGAACTTTTTTCGATTAATTCCGATTAATTAATTAAATAAGGTTTAGTTCGATTAAAAATATGAATCAAAATTAATCCCACTTTACTTTAGCGGCACTTTTTCAGTTTCCTTTTTCCTGCAAGACGTTGCAGTTAGGCCGACATGAACTTATTTAAAAAGATCATTCTCCAAAATAAATCAAACTGCTGTTATCTTTGAAGTGTTTGAAATGATCTCACAGGCCTTACATTTTCCACTTAAGAAGTTAAAATGTAGGAAAACACAAAGAAAATAGACCTCTAAACAATAAATACAACCCCTGAAGAAATCAGGCTTAACCTCTTAACCCCGCCTTAACCGAGTGCATTTTCTCCAGTTCAGCTTTACCCAAATCCATAAGGTCACAGCCTATAGGCCAGAGTAACGTCTCATTTGAAAGCTAAGACTCACAAAACTCATTTAAATTTTTGTCCCATCACTTTTTTGTTGCTCTGTTTTTTTGTTGTTGTTGCTATTTTGACGCTTTGTTCAAGAAATTTTAGATTTGGGTAAAGCGAAACTGTAGAAAATGTACTCGGTTCAGGTGGGGGTTAAGAAATTAAATGCAATTAATTGTGATGAATTAATTACAAAGGCTATAATTAACTTGATTAAAAATTCTAATCGAGTCCCACCGCTAATTTAGAGACAGTTATTTCACCCTTTTTTGTTTCTTACATAATCCTATGTGTTCACTTAATTCCTAGTGTTGACAATAAAGAAAAGTATATAAGTATATAATATAAGTATTTCCAGACTTTTGACCGGTCCTGTATGTATATATATATATATATATATATATATATATATATATTAGGGCCGGGACTCGATTAAAAAAATTAATCTAATTAATTAGAGGCTTTGTAATTAATTAATCGAAATTAATCGCATATAAATATTTGACCTGAGAACAGTGATAATGACTGAATACATAAGCTTAAGCAACAAAATATTGTTTATTTTGTTCAACCAAGTCCAACAGACCAGTGCAATATTGCCATTAATTGTGCGTCTGCAGGAAAAAGGAAACTGAAGTGTGGAAAGCAAAGTGTGATTCATTTCGATTAATATTCTTAATCGCACTAAACCTCATGTAATTAATTAATCGCAATTAATCGAAAAAAGTCCCGGCCCTAATATATATATATATATCTATCTATCAATATATATATATATATATATATATATCTTAATTAATCAGATTTTAAGGGGCATCCGGCGACGATGTTCCAGAGGCCTATAGCTGCACTGCCAGACCATAATATCCTCACTCAAGTGTCCCCCTGCGCCCTGTACACCTCCTGTTCTCCGTCATGTCCTCACAATCTGTCCCCATCGGCTCCATGACCCTCAGTAAACAGCCCTGGGGGCCAAAGTTCAACCCATTCAACCCCGCCCTCTATCAGTCCTGCTGTCGCACAGGCCCTGGATGTACACCTCTGACAATCATCTAATTAGCCATCAATGAGGTGAGCGCGGCCTCCTGTAATGGCCTCCTTTATGAGCGGGCGCCTACAGCTGGTGGCAGTAAAATAAAAGAGGGAGGGGGCACACGCGCACAATACACTCTGATGGATGATGGACGGGAGAACAGCTGTGAAAAGGTTAGCCTAATCATGCTGTTTTATTGGGAGCAGGCATTAGCATTAGCCAAATGAGACTAAAGGAATCTACAAGTGCAGTTTGGGTTTGACTTTTTTCCCGTTTGTTTTAAAACCAATAAACTGTTAATGTTTGTCAGTTGTGTCATTTCTAATATACCCAATTCTTCATAGACTTTTCAGAGCTTTTTATCTACATGTGTCTACATGTACTACGGTATTATTATCAGGAGTTTTCAATATTCCGGTTTTGTCTTTGATCATATAAACAGTTTACAGTTTCACAGTTTTAAAGAAACCCGAAAATAACACTTCTGATTCCGAAGCTAAGCAGGAAGGGCCTGGTTGGTACATGGGAGACTGTTTGGAAACACCAGGAAGCCTGGGTGAATGTAGTGAGTGAGTGAGTGGTTGGTGGTGGTCAGAGGGGCCGATGGCGTAGATTGGCAGCCTTGCTTCCGTCAGTCTACCCCAGGGCAGCTGTGGCTACAATAGTAGCTTACCACCAACAAGTATGGAGTGAATGAATAATGCAATGTGAAGCGTCTTTGAGTGTCCAGAAAAGCGCTATATAAAACCGATGCATTATTATTATTATTATTATTATTATTATTATTATTATTATTATTATTATGGTGGCAGCGAGTCTGAAGAGGTCCTATTCCTGGAGTCAAGGGGAGTTTTTTTGAAAGAACTAAAAGTAGTGAATATTTTATAATGCTGATTAACGTTAAACTGTTACGTAAAACCGCAGGTGTGTTTGCATTTTAAAAAAACTGGGAAAACAATGCCAAGAGGCTCTCGGTGAACTCCATCAGTCACCAGTTCCACTCTCTCCCAAAGGTCCCAACTTATACCCTTCACCCAGTGCTCCCTGGTCCATGTCGACGGCACAGACAGACCCAGGATGAGTAAATGATGCACAGAACATTTGGCCCAAAGTGTTCATTCAAAAGAACATGTCCCGAAATAAGCCACAGTGGTTGCATATTTCAGCTTTTCATATTTTCGCCGTATTGTGCTCAAAATAGTTAAATGCGCCTGTGCAGATGTCGCCTCAATACGAGAAGCCAGGATCCTTTATATTTATCATGTAAACAGGGGATTTGAGTTTCCTGACGGATTATGGCTAATAACTGGAATACTCGAGTGCATGTAAACGTACTTAATGTCGTTCTCTCGACAAAACCTGCCCAGAGTTGTGTTTTGAGCCGCGAGCGCATCTTGGAGTAATCTTTGGATCTTCACTAGTGGCTACTCTTAGCATTGACAGCTCCCAAAAAGCTCCTCCTCACCTCTTGATCTCTTGCTAAGCTTAATCCTCTCATCACAAAATGAAAACACTCGTCATAGCGTCACTACAGCCACACAGGCGGCATGGTGGAAGAGGAGGGGCTTATTTTGGCTTGCTTGCCAAAGTTTGGTGAAGGTGAAGTTTTGGTCTTTTGGATGACTCTTTTTATTTTATTTTTTATTTAACCTTTATTTAACCAGGAAAGTCCCATTGAGATTAAAAACCTCTTTTTCAAGGGAGTCCTGGCCAAGGGGCAGCAAAAGATACAGTTTAAGAATTACATACACATTACATACTCATCTGGAGAACGTCTGAATGACTGAGGCGTGTAGTTAAATGTGACTGAACCCCACCCAAACAAACAGCTGCAGTGAGTGTTAGCTTTACGCGGGGTGGCAGCGGCGCATCGGTGGAGCAGGTGGGGGGAGGGGTCAGCTCTATTTTGAACGCTCTTTACAGGCTCTTTAATAAACCTCTGACCCGCCGCTGGAGTCGTATATCTGCCACCCACAGTCACTGGGGCAATGGGCGGCGGCCGTTTACCCACACGCACTGTACATGTGTCCGGCCGTGTTCAAGCAAGTGCGGGAATATTTCACTTTTAGAGGAAGACAAGAAGAAAGAAGAAAATACAGATTAGGATAGGCTGTGGTATTAGTTCCTCGTCTGGGTGGAATTCCTTCAGGCCTCAGTTTTAAGGTTTGTTCAGATTGTAACCTGTAGCCGCCTGGAAGCGGAAATGGTCTCATCGACTCAAGAAAGTGTTTTATCATTTCACATGTTCTTTATAAATATACAGTGCAACAAATAAGAATTTATAATTTAAAGTACACAAATCACATCATCCATCCATCCATCCATCTACATCTATTTTCTTCCATTTGTCGGGTCATGCAGGCACCAGCACATGGTCCCCCCAGCGTAGATGCCTGGGCCACCTCAGCTGCTCCTCTCGACGTGAAGGAGCAGCAGCTTTGCTCCGAGCTCCTCCAGGAGACTGAGCTCCTCAGCCTATCTCTGTGGGTGCACCCAGCCACCGTGCAAAGCAAAGTCATTCGGGTCACCTGTATCCGCGATCTTGTCCTTTTGCTCATTACCCAGATCTCATGACCATAGGTGAGGGTAGAAACGAAAAATTGACCGGTAAATCGAGAGCTTTGGCTTTCAACTCAACTCCTTCTTCACCACAACAGAGATAAGAGAACTGCTAATCATTCTTGGACTGGGTCTCCACCATGCAAAATCTCACTGGTGATCAATGATAATGAGAAAGGTGAGGGATCAGCCCAGAACTAGACGGGAAGACCTGATCGATGACCTGAGGAAAGTCTCAAAGTTACCATTAGTAACACTCTGTTATGGATTCAAATCCTGCAGCGTGTGCAAAGGCCCCCTACTCAAGCCAGCACAGGCCCAGGTCCCTCTGAAGTTTGCCAATGAACATGATGATCTAAAGAGGCATGGGAGAAGGTCACGGGGTGAGATGTGACCAAAATAAAACTTGTTGGTTTAAACTCCACTTGCTGTGTTTGGAGGATGAGGGGTGCTTTAGTGCAACAACCTCCTTCTCTCAGTAAGAGCATTGAAGACGGGTCGTGGCAGGGTATTTCAGCAATGTCCCGAAACACAATGTCCCAAAACACAATGTCCCGAAACACACAGCCAGGGCAACTCAGTAGGAAGCCTAGCTAGCAGCACGGTAAAGGTCCAGGGTTCGATCCCCGGCCGGAGGGGCCTTTCTGTGTTTACATGTTCTCCCCATGTCTGTGTAGGTTTCCTCCGGTTTCCCCTACCACTAAAAACATGTATAATAGGCCATGATGAATGAGAGTGTGTTTGAGAGTGTGAGTGGGGGACAACGGATGCAAATTAGCCCATGGCTTATCCAGTGTGGCTTGTTTACATGCACGAGACCCATGTGTGTTCATTAACATGCACTGTCCCGACCAAATAAACCAATAAAGAAAGAAATAGGTACATACATTTGGTCATTTATTATGCTTGCTTTCTACATGAACGGAGTAAATTAAAGAAATCTGGCAATATTTTTGTTGTTGTTATAATTATGTCAACAATGTGCAGGAAAAGGTTCATATGAATACGTTTATTTCCCCCTCCATAAACCCCCACACACGTTACACACATGTATCTCCCTGTAGCCCGGCCTAGGTGATGCCTTCTGTCTGTCCTGCCTCTGCTGACATGAAGTCCACTCATGTCCACTCATGATCTGACACCATCTTGTATCAACAACAAGGTCAAGCACCGTCTCGCCCCGTCGCCTCCGCCCTCCCTCTCCCCCAGACGCTTCCTCCTCTCACAAAGCCAGAGCCGGCCAAGCGTTGATGTCTAGACGTCCCCGCGAATCCCAAGTTCTCCGCTGTCCTCTGCTCGTCCCTCTTTGTCCTGCGGAAGTGCCCCTGCTGGGTCCGGACAATCACCAGTCGCTGATACTTCCTAAACATGTCGCAGGGGGGCCCCGGGGCCTCCCTGAGGGCCCCGTGTGTAGCTACATAGACTGATTACACTTTCATGATCTGTATTCGTGTTCATTGAGATTCCAAAAGCACATTTTTCACCGAAGACTTAGAGGGATTCTGATTCTGAATGTGCTGCTATGCAAAGGGTGTCACAATGTCCGAATCGTCACATAGATTATCACGCCTGTTGTCATGTGTTGTGAGGAATGCTCAAATGTAAGTACTCTATTCTTTGTCAATTCTACATTGTTTGCCCTGAAGACTGAAGAGCACCTTTAAACAAAAATAATAATAAATTGGTGGAATATAAAACATATGGTTTGGGTGAGACTTAAACCAGAAACCCTATAATCCGAAGGGAAAGGCTATAATCTTACTCTTGAACATCTACAATCCTGAAGCACAGCCACTGAAATGAAGCGTTCTCGCCTTTTCTCTGTCAATACGCGAAACCTCATTTTCTGCTGTCTGTGTCATCCCATCTCCCGCTGTCTCAAGACAATCTACGCTTACTATCGCTTCCTCAAGTGTGTCTGGGGGCCCTGGAGGCCCCACTGGAATGGCCCATTGGAGCACCATGTCGGGGGCCCCGGCTGCTGGGATTCAGGGAGGGGGGAGATCATCCAAGCAGAGACATGGGAGACGAGAAGGACTGGCTGTTGTCCAAGTCGAGAGGATGTACCTGTCAATCACCAACACACAGCTATGATCAGGCTCAGGATCTCTGATTACACACGGTCCACGACATGGATGTTGTGGCCTATTGACCAAACCTCCACTGATACTGTACCAAAGCTCAGAGGCCTGTACTGTATGTGTTTCTACAGGGAGCAGTCAAATATGAGGGTTTTTTATGCCCAGACACATTTTGTAATGCCACAAACTTAACAAATCAATGTATTTATTTCTGAAGATTTGCAAATCCTGACATTGTCATCTTGGAATATGCCCGTGCCATCAGGGAAGAAGATATCCATTGATGAAATAACCTGGTCATTTAGGATGTTCTGATCTGATCTCATTCCTTGGGCACATCGTGTTGCTGAACCTAGACCTGACCAACTGCAGCGCCCCAGGTCAGGCACTGTATTGTAGATTTGCCTTTTTCTTCTAAAGCAGGGGTAGACAACGTCAGGCCCGGGGACCAAATCCGTCCCTCCAGCACAGAACCTCTGGCCCCCAAGATGATTCTGAGAAATATTATTATGCAAATACCTGTTAAAGTACTCTAAAAATACTGTGAATATTTTTAGATATCCTAGCAGAACATCCCACCTGTCATATATGATGTAAAGCATTGGCATTTGCAGAAAAAAGTTTACTTTGGCAATGATGAGTATTTTTATTAAAGATATTTTATTTATATGTTTATTTAGTCGGGGCAGTGCATGTTAATGAACATACATGGGAGTCATGCATGCTGTCCTCCACTCGCACTCTCAAACACACACTTATCTGCTGAAAAAGTACACAAACATTACCATGTTATATGAATGTTGTATTATGATTTATACTTTTTAGGCTTATTAAATAATAATAATAATGCCTTACGTGTATTTACAAGCCTGTATTACCAAGTTTCCCAAAGCGCTACACTGTCATTATTATTCATTCCCTCCAGACTCGGTGGTGGTAAGCTACTGTTGTAGCCACAGTTGCCCTGGGGTAGACTGACGGAAGCGAGGCAACCAGTCTGCGCCATCGGCCCCTCCGTCCACCACCAACCACTCACTCACTCACTACATTCGCCCAGGCTTCCTGGTGTTACTAAACGGTCTCCCATCCCAGTACCGACCAGGCCCTTCCCTGCTTAGCTTCCAAGATCTGACGGGATTGGGCAGAGCAAAGGCGGTATTGTATGAATGCTTATCCAACAATATTTCGGAAGGAAAATACAGTATTTTATAGTAGGTATTCTGTTTTGGGTCATGGCTTGTCATTCTATAGTGATGGAGGGTCCCAACATCATACCAGTTGAGAACCACTTTAGCCGGCCCAAATGGAGTTTTACCTGCAGTGTAACCCTTTTAGATTGTATGAAATCACCCCAAAAAGAAGCCCCTCATGTGCAGAGGTTAAGTAATATTTTATCACGACCGTAATGCCCTTTATCATGGTAAGTCCCCACATATTCACACGCCTCATATACGCCGTACCCTCCATCACTCTTATCACGGCGTAATGAGAACACGTCTGCCGTCGCTTTGGGGGGAGGTCCTGCCCTCTGTCGCCCCCTTTCACTCCGAAAGGACTCCCCCTCCCCTCACAATGGAGCCCTCTTATTTCCTCCTTATTGACACTCCTAATTGTTTCCACTGTCTGATAACGACCCTGAAAGCCTCGCCCTATCAGCAATAACCTTCTGTCTCCAAAGCGCCGCATTGATTCCGGGGAAGAAAAAAAAAAACCTGTAACATTGAATGCACCACTTCCTCATTCTCATTCCGTGGATTTGCAAAGCCCCGCGGAGGTCATCAGGGAACCCTGTATTTTCATTTTGTTTTATTAGCAGCATTGTGGAAAGACGGCCATATTGTTGTCTTATTAATTGCACGCGAGGCCGAAAGTCCAAATCTCCTGACGCGCTCCCTTTATATTACGCGAGCCTTAATTAAACAGCGCGCCATTATTAGCGACTAGCACGTTAGCGCTGACTCGTGCCCATCAACAGGCTGCGAGAATGCGGCTAATCCCACTTCAACTCGTGTAATTAAAGGTGTTCGAGCTAGTCGCACACACGCCGGCCACTCACAGCGGCGGCGTCATAAATGTTATGAATTGCAATTGAAAGGAATTAGCCTCAAAGCAAATTAATAAGTTATTTATGAGCGGCGGTAATTATTGGCATTGTGTATTCAAACTGAGATGGATTGTTTTCACAGATCACAAAGAAGAAGTTTCATGGAAGCATTACGGCGGGACTTGCTAACTTTGCTGTTTTTAAAAGGTGTATCTGGTGTTAAACTTTTGTTGTTGTTGCTATGAATTCTGTTGTATTGTTGCAAGGTAAAGAAAAGCAAACCTGAACTGTTTTTGTTGTTGTTTTAGGGTTGGAGAGTAACACGGCATATTCAAAGGCCTTGCTCCTATTTTAGCTAGTTTAGCAAGTTTGGCTAGTCGTTAGTCTAAACAACTCTTATTCCTATTTTTCCTAAGGCATTAAAAACATTCTGATTCTGTGCAAGGACAAGTTTGTCAGCAAGTTTCACTGTTTTCAGGAAGCAGAGTGATATGGTATTGTTTTCAACATTAGCCACCGGGCTAAAAATGCTAACATAGGTGCTACTTCTAACATACCGCAAAATGGATACAATGAGAATAAAAATAGGTTAAGCTCTACCTAGTTCAATTATTTATTTATTTATGCATTTAGCACTTTAAAATAGCCATTTAAAGGAATAAAAAAGAAAGAACATAAAAAGCATCCATTCGGATGTATGAATATACAAAAAAAGAATAATAATTATAGCATGTGCATGGGCGAGGTAGAAGCCAAGTAGGCTTATAACAACACCACTCCCAAGTAAACAATTATAAAAGAATCAGAGTAACTTCAAGCCATGCCAAGTCACTACATAATCAAAATACCAAATCAAATACAAATACAAAGTGTCAAATATACAATGCTCATACAATAATTTCCTTTATGAGTCTTTGCTCTGTACTCAGTGCTCAGCCATTAATTTATGTTTTAGTTTGTTTTCATATATGTATAATGCAGTGGATGAATCCAGAAGATGGATATGTCTGTGGTGTTTGTGGTGGAGTGAAAAGACATTTGAACAAAGGAGAGTGCTGCATAAAGTCATATCATACAGTATTAAAGGAACATGCCACCGTTTTTCTATACTGAAATACTGTATATGAAAGCTCACACACCTCCAAAGATGTGTTTACAAATTCAGCTCCCCCATTCAGTATAAAGAAGCCTCAGAGCCTCACTGGAAAAAAAAGTTTTTACAGTGCCTCCGATGCTAAGCTAACATACAGTATAGTTTTGTGTGCTGACAGAGCTAGCATGTGGCTTGTCAAGAGTGTGGGAAACAGGACAATCTATTTGCGGTGGACTTTTGGCACCTGACCGCCAATAGAGAGAGGGGTGAGTTGGAAATCTGAGCCTGCAGGTGTCTAGACCACCACTGACCTGCACTGCTAACTCAGGAGCAGCATGGAGGGAGAATGTCAACACGCTAACCTAAATAAACGACATCTACCTCTGAGACTTACTATGTAACTGTAGAGGTTTATCAGCACTTTCTTCAAGTATTTAACCTAAAATGTAACACATTTTGATTTGTTTGAATGATCTGCAAATGACCACACCGAAATAAATGAAATAAATTTTGTCTTGGTTGACTTGTACATTTTCTGGTTTCAAATTATTAGAATGAAATATCCTTACAACAAGTAAGTAAGTAAGTAAGTAAGTAAGTAAGTAAGTGTACAACGAAATAATATTCAGGTGTTAGTCCTGAGCTGCTGCAGCTGAGCCGCGCTATCACTGTGTGTCAACCTGACCCGCATGACCTTGGAGGTCGGGGAAACTGTAGCACTCGGAAGAAACCTGGCTGGCTGCCCTCTGTCTCCTCTGATCCTCTGAAATGGTGCAGCGCCTCCTGGGTTTGTCCCTGTTTCAGTGCGTGGTGTCCTGCACTGGTCAACAACAATGTTCTGTATCATTTTCCAAATGAGGAGGTTGAAAGAAATTATTCAGCTGATACCGGTTCAGTCTATATAGGCGTCGTTCCACATAGCGCGAACCGGCCGCGCACGCCACGATCTACGTGCACGTATCGACACTAGCCCGCAGACCTTTCTGTTTCCACCCACACACACATGCATTTGTTGTGGGCGGAGCCGCATAGAGCCGCACGCTGTACAGATCGTCATTAAAAGTTTTTAGAGCCGCGATGAGAACAAATGTGGACAAATGCTGTCATCTGGTGGGAGTTATGGAATCATTTAGAGGAGCCAAGCTGTATTAAAACAGAAAATAAACTGCTAAACTACGAACTATGAAGGTAAGCTACGAACTATGAAGGTAAGCTACAGGTAAATGTTATGCTATCACCAGCTAAAGCTGCGGCTAAATGCTATTATCGGGAAAATCCCCTTTTAGCACAGCGGTATAATGTAAAATATTAAATCCGTACGACCTGCGTACGGAGGGCTGTCCACAATAGTGAGGGCTGTCCACTCTCTCGTTGCCAATCAGAGGCCAGCAGTCTATTCACGTCACATCAGACACGGGGTAGCCCGCTTTGGCCACAGCCAGAGGTCGGGCCCAAAACCTGTACCTGGTCAGACCAGTTTGGCCCTGGCCTTTGTTATGGAAAAGCTTGACAAAGCGGGTGAAAGAGCCATTCGGCTGACACGCGCCTGCATGTGGAAAAGAGCCTTATTTAGTTCTGCTTCAGTCCTGGGCTGTATTCTTGCTTTTCAGTCATGTGATTTTTGTTGTTATTGGGCCTCACGTGGAACTAGTGTATATCATATCAAAGTATGATATAGCATCTTACTGAAGTCAAGATGCTACATCCAAAGGTAGAACACTAGCATACATAAAAAGAACAAAACACATAGGATTTTCTTTTTATAAAGTGCACTTCAGTGTTTTGAGCAGCTTAAACACAGACTGACACAGACAGTGGCTCTGTTGACACTATAGAGAGTAAAACTCACAGAGGAAGGTTTTCGGTTACGTTTTCAGTGTCATCATAGTGTGTAGCTGAACTGCTATGTCTGGGCCTTATAAACATAGCCATGTGCTGTTGTGTTTACGTAGCAATGTGCACTCCAGGGTCTACTGTTGCAGTTATCTTCTTGAGCAATGATTACAATCACATAAAAAAGCTACAATCAATCAGTTGTCCTTTATTTTCATCATAATTAATATTATTAATTCCACTTTGGTCCTCAAAAGGACAACATTACCTATGCATGACGTCATAGAATTGTTGATTATTGAGTTAACTTGGGAATGACGCCCTGATATTATTTAAGAAAATACAGGTTGTTATGATTTTAGCGTAGCTTAAACCTGACATAAACATACTACGTATAACTAACTTCCAAGCCCACATGAGGTTTTCCCAGACCGTGTTAAAAGAGCATAGCATCAGGATTGGTTTTAGTTCTGTCAGAGTGTGACTGGTGCACCTGTCTGCCTCCCTGGAGCTGCGAGGGAGAGTCCCCAGGGTCAGAGCCTCCTCCCTGGGTTCATTTCAGATCTGTGGGTGGGCTCTGACCCTCCACACTCTGCGCCGCTGCTGCTTTTAGACAGTCAGACACCTGTTACACTACACTACACACATCCTACTGGAATACCTATCCATGGGTTTCAATCACAAGACATGTTAGGACTTTTGAAAGTCCTAAAGTGTTCATTGATATGGAAACAGCACCAACTTTACATCACTTTAAACCAATGAATAGGAGTAGTGGTTTTGCTGGGTTAAGATTTTTCTTTTTAACTAACCAAGCAGATTTAATCAAACACAAATGTTAGACGTTTGCAAATTGGCAACAGAAAAAAGGCGTGTTTTTCTTTTACAAATCCACTTATTACATCCCATCAGTTTGCATTGACAGTGTTGTCCGTTAATTTGTGACACACATTGTCCGCCAGTTCTCGTACATGTCAGTAATTTGTCCAACATTCAATCCACAGATTCTTACATGTGTCTGTGATAACTGCACTTCCTCATTTTCGTGTCATTTTCCATTGATACGGGCTCATTAGAAGGTTTCCGAGGTGATTTGAGCGCGGCCTTCACAAACATTGACGGACTTTTATTCGGAGTACGGTTAATAATGTTCACTTGTCAAAGGGAACTGGGGGAGCGGGAGCTGCAGATGACAGGTGAGGTGGACTCTTAACAGGAGGTGTCATGCAATTTAGTGCGCACAAGTCTAAAATATGGATAAGCTTTAACATATAGCAGAGCGGCTCAAGTCCTAATTGTTCACTTTGTTAACCAAGTGCCAAACTATGAATTATGAACCTTGTGTTTTGGAAAACCTGGCCCAAAAATTTTACACAGGCGCCATATTTGAAAAGAATTTTCAATGATATATGTACCGTAAATAGGTCAGGTGTCAGACATTTTAGAGTTGAGACCTCTGCCCATTACAAGATCATAATCTTTTGTTCCAACTTGTCCCTGTTTGGTCCCAGGAATCGAAAATCTCTTCTTCAGGACCTTGTTTATTTATAGGACAACGACACACATACTTTGTGACAAGGTTATGGAAGTTGGTACAAAACGTCAAATACGATACGATACAATACAAATGAAATACCATGGGTGGCTTTGGTGTTTTTTATGTGATCAAAAAGCCATTCAAAGGCAAATTCAGGAAAAAAGACTATTAAAATTCAGTTTTGGCCCTCTTCTTTTTTTGTAGGACCTTTCTGAAGGAGTTGGTACCAGAAGGCACTTGTATCAATTCTGGCGCACTGAGTCAACGATGTTTGGCCTAAGCCACTCACTGAATCGGGAATGTCTATCACAGAGCTTGAGGAGCTTGGGGTAGATCACAAATAATCTGACCTGGTTTAGAAACAACTGCCTTAACTTCTGGACGAGGCCCCATTTGTTCCAGCCGGCTCGTAGGACCACGACGAAGAAAGGTGTGGACACTGACAGCTAAGTTTTAAGTTCGTCGGCTAGCAACAGCATGCTGATGCTCACCTAAAGTATCCTAATAAAAAAAAATCAGCCACTTCTGGACTGGCCAAGTGTTTGTGTTGTAGTTTATGAAAGCCTGTTAAAGACTAGCTGATCTGACATATTTTTAATGCACAAGTTGTAATGATCAGATCCAGAGCCGGTTTTTCCTATACGCAAACTACGCAAGGTGCATAGGGCCCCCGCAGCCGCAAGGGCCCCGCATCTCAGTCAAACTACGGTGTTGTTTCACTGATTAATCAATGCGTTGTTACGGGGACAGGCTCTCTGACAGCGCTCACTCACTCTCCTTCTACTTTGCTGTGTTTTAGTGTTACATGTGGCAGTCTGCTGAAGTGGATGAGCAGGAGAGACCTACCGCCTTCTCCCCATCACTTCCAAGGCGCGAGTGCTTCTCCCCTTTACGTCCCCGCTTGTCTGTCTGTCTCCCGGTGCTCGCCTCCCTTCCTGCGCGGGCCACGGCTGCATGTCTCTTGTGTCCCGGGCGCTGCTCTCTGTTTTCTCTGCTCGGACTGCATCGCCACACACTCATTTAAACTCTCTTCTTATTGTCTCTAGCGGAGTATCAGGACAGTAGTTTGGCGAATAGACAAGAGTAAAGCCGTAACACGTGGCCTTTTTGTCTCAAAGAGGAGTTGACTCCACACGGTTCTCATGAGCACAGTTACTACAGTAACTCTGGTTCTCTGAATGTGCACAGTCTAAACTGAATTGGGCTACTCACTGGCTAATTCTCAGTGGTAAGACAGAAATAACTGTCAGGTGCAGGTTTCAGTTAGTTTTAAATCAGCGGTTCCCAAACTGTGGGTCAGAAACCAAGGTGTGAGAATGTGACCATTCGCCATTTAACATTTTAAAAAGTGGGGAAAATAGACTAATAGTAGTCCTAAACCCCAGTCTGACAGTGGCTAAGTGGTTAGTGGTTCTCACACAGAAGGGCATTATGTTCCACTTCTACCCTTTTGACCGTAAACGGGTTTGCTCTTCGTTGAATAGCCATGGGATGTGACCTGTAGGGCCCCTGCGTGGATTTTTGCTTAGAGCCCCAAGAGGGCCAGCACCGGCTCTGATCAGATCACTTTATGTGAGTTGTTTATAGAAAACCTAACCTAAATAGCCTGTCACATTCCAAGGATATTTAGTGTAGAAAAGTCCAGTGATCCTTGTTAAAAAAACAAAAAACAGTTTAATAATATCACTGATAATTGATCTGTAACATCACAAAAAGAAAATAAGACTTTATTGATCTTAAAACGGAGAAAAGAGGACCATTCACTTTTTCACTCAGAGAACGTCTCTTGGTATCGGTTAATATGGGGTATCGGAAGCAAAAGAAAGTGCATCGGTGCATCTCTAATTGTAGGTCAATATTGCCTCTTGCAATGTTTAAAATGTTGAATAATACTGTATGTGTGTAATAGATTGTTACAAAATGCCAGAAAAATGCCATAACATGTCCCCTTTAAATTCTCCAGCACTAGAGAGCACTACTTGAGATGAAAACACTACACTACTGCGTTCAGCGCTACGCCACCATGTTGTCTGAAGAACAAACAGCTTCCTTGTATACTACAGTACATAGTGTCGTGTATGTTTTTGAGGAAAGGCCTAATTTAAACCGGACTAGCCCATCTGCTCTGTGACGTGACGCACCTCCAGAGTAAACACGTCCACATACGCACCCACACAGCAGAACTGCCCCGGGAGGTCACGTCGGGGAAGCGCTGCTGTCTGTTTCCACGCAGGCTATTAGTGCTGCTCCACCTGTCTGCGCAGCCTGTGAAGTGCGTGCGCGTCTATAACAGGTTATGTCGGGGCCCAGCGCAGGTGCACAGGGGTCAGGTGGGGCTCAGGGGTCAGAGGCTGGGGAGTCAGGGTCACACGCCTGTCCTGAAAAGTCACCTGTCCTCTCGGTGTGTGGCCGTGAGAGGTCAGCACCTCCGTGGACACTGTGTTGGAACCTCCACCTGTTCAAGCTACACTATATTTTGAAGGTGAAGACTGATCTAAATTAACAAAAAGAGAATGTTAAGGGGATGCATGATGCTCCATGGATTAGAAATTTGCTTTAGAATGATAGATTTGATAAGTTTGAATTATGTGTGGGGGAAAAAGCTCTCTTTTTGTACTTAGTCTTTCAATTTTCCATTTTATGCTTGGATTAGGTACTTTTCAGAGTTTGTTAGCCTGCACACTGAATTGTTCCTATAAATGTTAGAATTTAGCCATTAAGCAAGTATCGCAAATTATGAAAGGCTCCAGATGTTTTCAGCCGTTGTCACCCATCGATCACATTTAGGTGAAGAAGAAGAAGATCTTTATTTATATAGCGCCTTTCACAGACATGGTCACAAAATGCTTTACATGAGACAATTGTACATTCACTCCACACTCGGTGGTGGTAAACTACATTAGTAGCTTGAGTTTCCCCTGGGGGAGACTGACAGAAACGCTGTCTCGACTGCACACATCTGCGCCAACGGTCCCTCTGACCACCTCCATACATACATTCACACACATCATTCAGCCTGGCCTATTGTACATGTTTTTAGTGGTAGGGGAAACCAGAGTACCCGGAGGAAACCTACGCAGACACGGGGAGAACATGCAAACTCCACACAGAAAGGCCCCGTCCAGGTGGGAATCGAACCCTGGACCTTCTAGCTGTAAAGCACGAGCGCTAACCGCTGCTCTACCGTGCCGCCCAAGAGGGCGGCAGGTGAGATCAAAGCCTAATTATAAATCATTCATGAATTAACTGATTTTAAAAATTGTACTCTAGATAAGATTTAGCATATAAAAGTGGCATTTTAGTGGGTCGGATACTCATCCAATGGCCACTAAACATTAGAGGTCGTTTTAAAAATGTCTGTATGTAGCAGCTAGCATCTCAGCTAAAGACATTTGAGACCTACACATTCTTCTTCAGAAACACTGATGAGGCATCAAGAGCCCCCACACCTGCAGCACAGTGGAAGCAAAACAAGAGTCACTACAGGAAACAAGGAAGGGACAAACGAGGAGGTATCCGGGCAAGATGCGCAGCTAAGCCACACATGCCTTCTGTCCCCACTATTGTTCTGGCTAACGGACGTTCACTGGAGAATAAAACAGATTCACTGCTAAGCTCTTCCCAGAACATGGTGAAAGACTGTTGTGGAGCGGAGGGAGCTGTGCAGGAGGAAGAGGAAGGAAGAGGTGGAGCTGATCAGTGCAGGACACCACGCTCTCACGACCTCAGAACATTCTCACACACACATTCTGATTTCCATCACTTAAAAAGAAACTAGAACAGGCTGGCTAACATTCACATGCGTTAATAATACAAAATACTACATTGGACAGTTGCATAATCAGCATCAAGCAGCCTTTCGGAACGCCGGTGTGTCGTTGGTGTAAGGTGAGTTGTTTCTGTCCGTCCTAAGACATTCCATCTGGACAGAGGGACACAGGAGATGGGTGAGAAGGGTCAAAAGTCATGGTGCCACAGTCGGCTGCAGCCCCTGCTCACACTTCACACATGGACCACCAAACGGCTTCAAACTTAAGCCATTTACAGATTACATTTGAGAACATTTTGAGTCCAATCTAAAAAAACAAAACAAAAAAACATGTATTTTCCCCAGTATGACGGCCAGATTGACTGAGAACCTCTCCAGATATGTCGCTCCTGTCTAAAAACAGGAAGTCTGATGGCAGGGTTTGAATTCCAAGGACAGGTCATGTGACTGGGTTCATTCCTACAGCAGGTGCATCACAGGTGGTTGATATAGCTGTTATTCACTTTGACGGATATACGGCAAAAAAACACACACAAAAAACGACATAAAATATCCAACAATGTGTAAATATGTTCATGATTTATCAGTAAAATGTGTTACCTGTACCGCGAGAAGAGTTCACAAACTCCTAAATGATATTCTATACACAAATATGCCTCAGAGCTTTAATGAAAATGTTTTTTTATTTTAAAGTACGCAGACGGTGCAAGGATTGTAAGCCTTCTCAAAGAAGATGATCCCACTGTAGAGAATCTAATTTAAATACAACCAAAACCAAGGACATGGTTATAGATTTTTTAACATGTGTACAGCTTTAGAATGTGTGCAAAGTAGATCGCTCCCTCAACTTTGAGGCAAACTGTAAGGATGTGCGCTAGAAGTGGCATCAACGTTCATGAAGGTTCTGACTACCGCCGATGGAGCGGCACGTGATAAGTGAAGCTCCACACCTCCACAGTTTAAACTAATCCAAAGTGACCCTAGCCTGTTTTCTGCCATCTTAGGGTTACGGTTAGCAATTATGCATATCCAAATCTCTAAGCGTATTGAACAGAGATCTTACAGCCTATATGCCAGTGTGATACCTCAATTTGGAAGTCAAGACTTTCTAGTTCTAAAACTATGTAAGATATGTGTGAGTGAAACACAACTTGCATCACATTTGCTGTTCATAACCCTAGTCAAAACCCTAAGCCCTGACCCTAACCCCTTTTAAGAAGTTATAGAGTCCTTTTTATCCTAAACAGACATGCGGGCATCAATAAAGACAACTGAACTGAGCTGAAATTCATCTTGTGCCACTCCAAATGATTTGATCGTGGTTCGAGCCAATCACTTTTACAGTTTTGCCCTATGGGCAAGGATAATATGGAGTCCTATGGGGACTTTACATCTGTCAAAATCAAGTGAAAAGCCTTAAAAACCAAACATATCGTTTGTTTGTTTGTTTGTTTATTTATTTATTTGAACAGGGACAGTGTACAATATACATTAACCTCAGAAAGGAGAGATGCATTGTACCAGGTTGTAGCACGTGCTAATTTCCACCTGCAGTCCCTGGGCAGACTGATGTCAACATACAAAGTCTTAGAAAATTACACATGTTAAAAATACATTTCCCCTTAAACAGCATTAAAATGAAACCAATTTACAGTGCATTATGGGAACAGGTTTGTTTTAAAAGAAGCCATTTTTTGGCCTGGTGTGAAAAAGTGTTAAAATGTACACATGTGGTCAGCTCTGTTGGAACATATTCCACTGTCTGATGGCCACACTGGAGAAGGCTGAGCTGCCGAGTGCTGTTATGAAGCTGAAGCGCAAATTCAACCTGGAGACGTACCTGCAGCCTTCAACCAATCACGGCCCCGCCAAGCCGCTCCCCTGCATCAGCAATCATCGCAGCCGCCATCCATCAGCAATCATTGCAGGATCCCCTTCTTAAGCTCCCCGGTCATTCACTCAGCGTCTTTCAGCCGTGCAGCGACTCTGCTGTGTTGTCACCTGTTACCGAGACTTTGACGTATCGGGAGCTGTTCGCATGCTGTCTCTCGGCATTTCTCCGGGCGTCGTCATCCCAGCCCGGGCCGCTAGCTCTTCCCCGTTGGCTCGTCATCCCGTTGCTCGCTCCGGTGCCCCGTGCGCTGCTGCTGCTCATGCCCGCTGTTACTGGTGCTGGATCTCGTGTTCCCTCTCCTGGCTTCGGACCCGTCCTCTTCCTCGATGTAGAGTCGCCCGACGCACGCTGCTCCGGATCATCGCGCGCCGCCCCGTTGTTGCTCGGGGCGGGCGGGCCAAGAGCGCACCCTCGCTGTTTCGTCGTCCGGTCCTCGCGTGTTTCCTCCCCTGGCTCCTCGGATCCGTGCTCTCTTGGCGTCAAGTCTGTCAACGCACGCTCCTCCGGACCTTCGCTGCCCCGGCCCCCGTGGGCTATCGGGGCGGGCTTCCTAGGTGAGACGTATACACCCACATCTGCACTCACGCGCGCACGCTCCGTGTCTCTGAGCTTCGCGTCGTGCGCTGCGGCCTCCGCGTTGAGGAGGCTTGCTCCTTTCGGGCGCTGACCCGTAGGCCATCACGCTCCCGCGGGTTCCCAACCCAGACGTCCTGAATCAGTTTTCACCGAGTCGTAAACAGCTCGGTGTTCTGGCATCGGGTTTTTTCTTCATGTGTCCATGCGTAACTCGGAAGGTGCAGTGTTTAGTCACTTGCAAGTGCTCTCACTTAACTCGTGCTCGATTATTCTCGCTGCAAATAACTGGTGGTGGCTTTTGCAATGCGTCGCATTAACATGATCTCGTCTGCGTGTCCTCTCAAATATTCCAGCTGTTCCCCGGTCTATGGCGTGGCGCTCTCGTTAGATCCCGGTTGCCCCGCACGCGGAGCCGGCTTTTCTATACGCAAACTACGCAAGGCAAGTGGGGCCCCGCTGCGTAGGGCCCTGCATCTCGGTCAATCTAAGGTGTTACTGGTTACTCAACGCGCTGTTACAGGACAGCGCTCATTCACTCCCCGCCCACATGGCTGGTCAAGAGGGGTCGAATTCATGGGCCTCTCACAAGCACGGTTACCTACAGTAACTCCGGTTCTCTGACACAAGCACGGTTACCTACAGTAACTCCGGTTCTCTGACACAAGCACGGTTACCTACAGTAACTCCGGTTCTCTGACGCAAGCACAGTTACCTACAGTAACTCCGGTTCTCTGACACAAGCACAGTTACCTACAGTAACTCCGGTTCTCCGACTGCGCAGTCTAAACCAATTGGGCCGCTCACAGGCCAATTCTCGGCGGCAAGTCAGGGATAACCGTCAGGTGCAGGTTTCAGTTGGTTTTAAATCAGTGGTTCCCAAACCGTGGGTCACGGACCAAAGGTGAGAGATGGGGCCATTTGGCAGTTACCATTTAATAAAAGCAGGGGAAATAGACTAGTAGGTGTCTTAATACTGTCCCACAGTGGCTTAGTGCCGGTGGTCCTCACAAAAGGGGCAAGGCGTGAATTGGGGTCACTATGTTCCATTTTTGCACTGCTCCACCGCACAGTAGAACGTGTCGACCGTGCTCGGGTTCACGCTTCGTCGATTGGCATGGGATGCACGAGTACTGTCGTGCCCCCACATGGATTTCGCTTGAGGCCCCAGAAGGGCCAGGGCCGGCGCTGCTCGCACGGCCGCCATCTCCCTGGCTCACACGGCCCGCCGTGCTTCGCGCAGCCCACGGCCTCCTGTTTCCATGTTCGCTATTTAAATGATGAATGATTTCATTCAGTTCACTCAAACTGACCTAAAGTCGGGTAAATCTTAGCGCGTTCGCACTGCTCAACAGTCATCGAATAGTTAATCGTAAACAACCACAACAGTCGTGATTTTCTCTACGGCGGGCGCACCACCGACTCACTCATTACATAGTTAATGGGCTGTTTGCCCCACTAATTGTGGCGGTATTTCGACGAGGCCTGTCACTTCCCTACCTGATTCTACCATGGGCGATCTTTCGCGTGGTCTCATGTCGTTGCGATGGCTGAGGCTTTCTTCACGTGAATGCAGGTCTGTTTAATTCTGCTCCATGTAACCATCACTATCGGACACGTCACAACCACGGTCGGATGGAGCAGATCTCCTGGTAACGGCTTGTCAATATGCCACGCGTGGATAACTTATCGGGGGCGCTGTCTCCCCAACCATTCGAAAGTAAATAGTTTTGAATGTTGAGGTGCGATGGCTATCATATACTTAACGGCAGGGCTCCACGTCTGATCTCTGGTCATTAGTTCTGTTTCCTGAATATGTATCAATTACTCGTTTATCAGACAGCTGTGCTGTCTCCCCGCTTCGCGCGGCCCACTGTCGCCCTGCCTCGCACACCCGGCTGTCGCCCTGCCTCGCACGCAAGGCTGTCGCCCCGCCTCGCACGTCCGACAGTCGTTCGGTTTCGGACGCGCTCCGGTCTTTTGGGGGTTTTCATCAGGGCAAATCAGCACAGGAAATGGGCTTCCTCCAATTCTACCTCAGAGTCTCCGCACTCTACGATACACATCAAGTAGAGTTAGCTTGCTGTTCGAGGGGACACTCCGGAAGCAGGAACAAATTGCCGCCGCTCGTGATAATATGGCGCAGTCTATGCCATATTCAAAAGATGTTCCCCTTCAAAATCTATACGCTTTCACGCATCAGATCACATAGCAACGATCACAAATTTCTCAATTGCAGCTCGTTCTACTCCCGGCCATATCACGCTATTGCCGATGCTCTGTCTCGTCTCAAGAGTGCTCGTCTCAATAGCCTCTTGCACAGACCACGGCACTACATGCTCGCTCATCTCGAAATTTAGCATCCGCCATTAACTTTCACTTCAAATGCACAATCAACCAAAGGCTCGGGCTATTCAGCGCTATTCGATCAAAAACCTCAAGAGCATCTCTTAACAAATCTCTGCGCTGTTTCTATCTCTGTCTCTGCCGCCCTCGTCGGAGCCCTCACGGAAGGTCTGCTGTTTCTATCTCTGCTCTCGTCGGAGGGCTCTGCTGTCTCTGCCGCCCTTGTCGGAGGGCTCTGCTGTCTCTGTCTCTGCCGCCCTCGTCGGAGGGCTCTGCTGTCACTGTCTCTGCCGCCCTCGTCGGAGGGCTCTGCTGTCACTGTCTCTGCCGCCCTCGTCGGAGGGCTCTGCTGTCACTGTCTCTGCCGCCCTCGTCGGAGGGCTCTGCTGTCACTGTCTCTGCCGCCCTCGTCGGAGGGCTCTGCTGTCACTGTCTCTGCCGCCCTCGTCGGAGGGCTCTGCTGTCACTGTCTCTGCCGCCCTCGTCGGAGGGCTCTGCTGTCAGTCTCTGCTGCCCTCGTCGTAGGGCCCGCTGTCCCTGTCTCTACCCTCGCCGGGCTTCTTGCCAGAAGGACTCTCTGTCTCTACCCTCGCCTGGCTTCTCGCCAGAAGGACTCTCTGTCTCTACCCTCGCCTGGCTTCTCGCCAGAAGGACTCTCTGTCTCTACCCTCGCCTGGCTCCCTCGCCGGAGGGACTTTTCAGCTCCCTCGCCGGAGGGACTTTTCAGCTCCCTCGCCGGAGGGACTTTTCAGCTCCCTCGCCGGAGGGACTTTCCAGCTCCCTCGCCGGAGGGACTTTCCAGCTCCCTCGCCGGAGGGACTTTCCAGCTCCCTCGCCGGAGGGACTTTTCGGCCCAAGCGTTTTCAGCTCGTGTTCGTTTTATCCGTAAACGGAACTTATTCTGCTCATAATCACAATCTTCTATCTTGCTTCTCACTCCCTCTTTCAGGTGGGTTCTCTAAACTAACTCATCATGGCTGCCCCTTCTATCTTTGCTTGGCTCCTCCGATTCTCCCACTTCTACGTCTCGGCGATTTCTGCCCAGGCGGCTGGAAATCATCTCGCACTCGCGCCCCTAGGTAAGCGCAGTTCCCGTTTGGCGGTCACTCTATCTTGCGCACAGTTCCGCTCAGACCCCGGCTACCTCTTTTGGGGGAAGATCTGGCATCAGCATCATTACCATGCATTGCCTATCGTTCGGCAATCTTCCGCCGGGGTCTGAGCCCCAATCATGTTCCAATATAAATAAAACCCTCTAACACATTCTGTCTCTGTGAGTCTTTGCAGGTTGAAATGAAGCTGAAGCGCAAATTCAACCTGGAGACGTACCTGCAGCCTTCAACCAATCACGGCCCCGCCAAGCCGCTCCCCTGCATCAGCAATCATCGCAGCCGCCATCCATCAGCAATCATTGCAGGATCCCCTTCTTAAGCTCCCCGGTCATTCACTCAGCGTCTTTCAGCCGTGCAGCGACCATCCTCCGCCCCACCACCTCCGGGCTCTTCTCAGGCTCCGGCCGTCGCATGGACGCGCGGCAGGTCTCGTTCTGCCACCACCAGTGTCCAGGCTCCGGGGGAAGATCTGGCATCAGCATCATTACCATGCATTGCCTATCGTTCGGCAATCTTCCGCCGGGGTCTGAGCCCCAATCATGTTCCAATAGGCCTGCCACGATAAAAATTTTTGAGGACGATATATCGTCTCAGAAAATATCGCGATAAACGATAATATTGAGTATAATTCAAATACTGTAGGCAATAAAAAGAAAACTGTAAGCAACTATTTTAATTGAAATGTATTGAACTTTTGGCATTCAATATTAACACCTTATACCAAACAAAGTGCCAACTAGGGTCGATATATTCTAGGACACTGTATCCATCTGTGCTTCTGAACCTTTTAACATAACTTACTCTCTCACCAGGTTCTGTGTTTGAACTAGGTCTGTCATGACATTTTTTTTAAAATAGCCAATATACAGTGTCCTCTTTAAAAATATCCCAATAACAATATTGATATTTCATCTACATTAGTCTGGTTAAATATTCCCCGACAAAAACTCATTTCTATGTTGAATTAAACCTGGTTAGAATAACATGTATATTAAATGTATGGATTCAGATAATACTGTATTACTGCAAAAATAGAGTAGCCATATGTTTTGTTTTTTCTTTTCAAATCTCACCTCCTGTACACATGGCTGTCGGAGTAAAGCAGCTTTTTTGGGGGGTGGGGGAACTTAGTGACTGTTTGTCAAACTGCTGCAGCGTTTCTCTGGCTTTTGAAAAGTGTGGACCAGTAATATGTTCTCAGGACTATCGCGCTTGTATTTGGATAGTGGCTAAAGCGCTCGGGTTCCTCTCGCTAACAGTAGCGCTGATTAGCTTTGATACACTGACTGGGCGGGGGTTTCGTTTCGTTCTCATGTTAGACATACCTGCAGTGTGCATTAATGTTGTTCTCTCCGTGATGCGTTCTTTTGGCTGGAACTCAGTGTTTTCACACGAGCCCCTCTTGCTCCGCGATAAAGTTCACAGAAAGTGTCGGAATCAGCTTCTCCGTAGTAAGCACGGCACTTTGTTTACACCCCACCTCTTTCCAAAAGCAGCGCTGATCTATAAATGATCTGGATACATGCGGGGATACGGCTGATGTGCTTCAGTGCTGTCTTTACGCACTTGGAGACGGGTTGGATGGACGCTCCGCTCAGTCAGCGCTGTGATAGCGTTCATTCTTCTGTATTTATTTTAAGCACACGCAGCACGTGCATTTATCGAGACTAAAAATGTTATCGTCCTTCATTTTACTTATCGAGCGATAAGTCGATATAGTAATTATCGCGGCAGGCCTATGTTCCAATATAAATAAAACCCTCTAACACATTCTGTCTCTGTGTCTTTGCAGGTTGAATTACACTGAGGAATCCTACACTCGCCCCGAACAGTCGACCGAGTGGCTCGAGATGAAATTTCTGAGCTCAGTGAAATAAATGTAATGTTCCTGTGACAACACTGAGGGGGTATCTTATTTTTAGTACTTTGTTTTATGTTTGTTTGTTTGAGTTTGGGCCTTTGATTTGCAGCGAAGACCGTTTTAGGATTTTGTAGGATTCTCTGTGGTCAATAATGTAAACGGGGAGAAAAGAGTGAGATAAATGGTTTTGAATTCTGGTTTTAAATTGCTGTTACTGGACGGGCTTCATATTTGCCGACAACAATGACTTCAGTATTAGCAATACTGATCTTTAAACACATAACTATCTTCTTTCTTTCCCAAAAAGTGCTTTTGCTAGATATCCACATTGTCCCCCCCAAAAAAGTTCAGAATTCGACTCGTATTTACTTCCATTTAAATCCATGTAAAAATGCTAACTTCCTGATGGCGCCGGTCCTTTTGGCTAACGCTGATGTGTGCGTAGCCGACTTTCCCCAACTGCACAGAAGTAATTCCGCCTGATTCGTTCCCAGTCACACATCCAAATGAGCTGCCGCGGCTGGGGGTCCGCGAGGCCGACTCTGCCGCCGGTCTCTCTCCCCTTTGAATTTATGCAAAAAGCCGCGGCGCCACTGTAAATGGGAGCGCAAAACAAAGGGGAGCGGCGCACGCATGGGGTAATTTCACCATTGGACACGCTCCTCATCTGAATAGGCTTTCATACTGGCTTTTTCTGCCCCACAACAGCAACACTGGGGTGAGGGCTGTCCGTGGGGGGGAATGAGGCACACCTTTCCATTCAAATTAGCCAAACGTACAATGACTTTTACAGTGGGAGGAAAAAGTATGTGAACCCTTTGGAATTTCTCACATTTCTGCCTAAATGGGTCATAAAATGTGGTCTGATCATCAAAACCACAAGAATGAGTAAACAGTGTCTGCTTAAACTAATACCACGCAAACAATTACATGTTACAATATCTTTATTGGTCATAACATGTAAGGCAAGGCAAGGCAAGTTTATTTGTAGAGCACAATTCATACACAAGGCAATTCAAAGTGCTTCACAGTTGCATAAAATTACAAGAAAACTGATAAAAATCAATCAATAAAACATCAACATAAAGTTAATCAATGACAGTAAAAGGCAAGAGTGCAGATAAAATACTTTCAGTTTTCATATGCACGGGTAAAAAGAGCTGTTTTCAGCCTGGATTTGAACATTGTCAGAGTTGAGGCCTGTCTCACATCCTCATGAAGACTGTTCCAGATTTTAGCTGCATGAAACTGAAACGCAGCCTCACCGTGTTTATTATTGACTCTGGGAACCACCAGGAGACCCCTCCCTGAAGTTCTCAGGGCCCGAGATGGTTCATACGGCTCTAACATGTCAAAGATGGACTTTGGTGCTAAACCATGAAAAGACTTGTACACAAGCAGAGCTGTTTTAAATTCTATTCTCTGAGTGACAGGAAGCCAGTGCAGAGACCGGAGCACTGGACTAATGTGGTCGTATTTCCTGGTTCTGGTCAGGACTCGAGCAGCAGCGTTCTGGATGTTCTGCAGCTGTCTAACAGTGAGCAGGCCGTTACAGTAGTCTAACCTGCTGGAGACAAATGCATAGATGAGTCCACATGAGTAAACATTCACGGGACAGCGTGGATTAAGTAAATGAACCTCCAGGCTAAGGATGTCTGCACAAATTTATGCAGACATTTAGAGTCAGGTGTGAGCCAACCTGAGGTCAAATCAATGAGGTGTGGCTTAAAGCTGCCCTTGCCACTCAAAAACACACACACAAGTTAAGAGTCTTGTTGAGAAGCATTGTCCGATGTGCATCATGCCTCGCTCAAAATAGCTGAAGACCAACAATCAAGAATTATTGATTTGTATAAAGCTGGAAAAGGTTACAGAACCATCTCAAAGTCTTGATGTTCATAAATCCATGGTTACAAAAAAACAGTTTGACACTGTTGCTTCACTTCCAAGGAGTGGCCGTCCTGTAAAGATGACTCCAGGAGCACAGTGCAGGATACTTAATGAGGTAAAAAAAGAACCCTAGAGTGTCAGCTAAAGACTTACAGAAATCACCGGCACATGCCAACATCTCTGTTGACACGTCTACAATAAAACATTGAATGCGGGAGAACGCCACAGAGGAAGCCATTACTGTCTAAAATAACATTTCTGCACGTTGAATGTTTGTGAAAGAGCACTTGGATGCTCCAGTAGTGGATATATTCTCCAATATTCCGTGGACTGATGAAACCAAAGTTGAAGTATGGAGCAGGAGCATCATGGTGTGGGACCACTTTGCTGCTTCAGGGCCTGGACAACGTGCTATCATCAATGGAGAAATGAATTCACAATTGTATCAAGATATTTTGCAGAAAAACTTGAGGCCATCTGTCCAACAGTTGAAGACAGGCAACAAAAAAGTGATGAAAAAGCAACAGAAAAGCAACAAAAATCTAATGAAAAAGTGACGACAATGCGGTGGTAACGCAAGGAAAATCTAAGCTTAGGTCTTAGCTTTCAAATGAGGCATTACACTGTAAGGCCGCGCGCTCCAGTCGAGAAGTATTTAGGTTTATTTGTGTAAAGCTGGACTTGAGAAAATATGCTTGGTTAATCTTCTCCAGCTTTACCCAAATCTAAAAGCCTCTCGACTGGAGTTCACAGCCTATAGAGTAATGCCTCATTTGAAAGCTAAGACTGCGTTGTCACTGCATCGTCACTATTTTGTTGTATTTTTGTCGCAATTCTGTCTCATTTTTTGGTTTCAGTTTTGTCACTGTTGCGTTTTTGTCACTTCTCTGTCACAATTTTGCCATGTTTTTGTTACGTTTTTGTACCATTTTTTTGTTGCTTTTTTGCCACGTTTTTTTGTAAATATTCTATTGCGTTTTAGTAACCTTTGTGATACATGTGGGCCTAATATACAGAGACAGCCAACAAATGTCCAAGGAAACGTGATCGTGTGCAGGTTGGGACTCACGCCGAGCACTGATTGGCCGGTGCGTGTGCGAGCCCGCCTCACGCTGGGCTCCCATTGGTTCAAAGTGGAATCCTCGCTTTGAACTCAGCGCCTGCTTGGTTTGAAGCAGATCTTTTCCACCTCGGCTTTCACGACTTTGCTTTTTTTCACCGACTCTTCTAGCGTTACGTATACGTGTTTGTTTTTCATTTCAATGCGGCGAGAAGAAAACGACTTCAAAGTTTCACGCTTGATTCCAGCGCATATTAGCTGTTTCTGGACGTTCTTTGATGGTTGACGGAAGACACGAGGTGCTGAAAAGAGAATTGACAAATCAGTGTTGGATAGTGAGTATGTACAAACGTAAACGTGAGTCACAAAGGGAGAGAGGTTTTTTCAAAAGGAAAACGACGTCTCCCGATCATTAGTGACTCAACGTGAGCCATTACCCAAGTCATCCATCTCAGCTGACAGGGCAATTATCGCACAATCCAGTCTGTTATTAGCACTTTGAATCAACCTTTGTCAGATCATAGGAATGTGTATTATTTATTACTGATTTATTATCGTTTATTTTATTTGCGTACACTGTAAAATGTAAAATTTGTTTCAACTCAAAAAACTAATTCCAAGGGCTGCCAAGAAAAAACTTCAGTTACAAATTAAACAGTTGTGTCAACCTAAGTTTTTCACTTCAGACAACTGGAAACAGTTATGTCAACCTAAGAATACAATTGAACGAAAGAGGTGAATCTCACATTTCAAATCGACTAGATTGTAAAATGGTTATTGGTTACACATAAAATGTCTTGGCAGCCCTTGGAATTAGTTTTTTGAGTTGAAACAAATTTTACATTTTACAGTGTACTTATTTTTGCCGCCATATTAAAAGCAAATATTTCATAAACCTGTCCTCAAAAACATTTTATACAATATAAAAGTTGTTCATGTTCACATTTTTTTATTGGTTCTCAAGACAATTAGACAAACAGAAGCCTCACACTTGCCAGATATTATGGCTAACACCAGCTACTAGTTAGTGCTGGTGCAGGATCCAGTTAAAGCTCAGTGACCCAATAGCTCGGGATTGTCGTCATAACTTCTCAGATTTATGATGGATTCCATTATACCAAACCAATGACGATTATAAGATGTAAAGCACTGGAGTTTATGTTCGCATAAAAGTGTGTTAAACTGGGTGTACACTACACGATTTCGGTCGTGTGAGACGAACGATCGCTCATTGTGGGGGAAAAAACGCAGTTTGTAGGTCGTTTAGTGAGACAGGGACAAAGATTAAAAACAGAACCGTCGTACGACCAAAGACGAGCAGCACCAGACATCAGGCAGTGTCTGATATTCTGTAACGGTGGCTTCAGAGAGAGTCATTCTCAAGTGTGTCATCTACAAAATACAACCCCAGCTCCGCCAGAGTCAGATGTAACAGAGCCCAGGCAGAAATGTATTTTACTTTCCCCGCACTTAGAAATAAACACTGCCAGCAACAAGCAGCACTAGACAAGATGCTAGTAACTGCCACTTTGACTCATTTCACTCTGTTTCTGCCTTTTTTTCAATTTATTTATTTTTTATTTTATTTATTTTTTCAAGTGACACAAGAAATACAAATGTACAGCGATTACATCTTCACAATACATAAGATAGTAAGACATACATTTGGATGTGTGGAGGGTCTGTGTTTCTGCCTAATAATATTAGGCAGATATTGTAGATATTGGCAGATAACACTGTCTTTTTTTATCTGTGAAAAGGTGGACTGGGAAACCAAACCATGGAGGTGCCTTTTTTGCAGAGACTTCTCTCTAAAACGGAAGTTGCTGGTCAGGTTGACCCATAGTGGTGGCGTAGCTCAGTCGCAGCGGCTCAGGACTAACACCTGAACACAATTTAGTTGTACAATGAATGAATTTTGTGCATCTGAATGTTTTGTGGAGGTTTTTGTGGTGTTTCGTCGCATCTTTGAGGCTTTCGGTGAAATAGAAAAAGCATTCCAGACTCCTCATAGCGACGACATAGATGTTTTGGGGGTTGTAACAAGACTTCTGGGTTCAGCCTGAATGCTCCATAGGTTCGACTGTCCACTGGTTTGAGCACGGTTTTGTGAGTGACGAGCAACACTCACCAGTTCACCAGCTCCCGAGGTTTCAGGTCACACCTATGCTGAGATATACAAGTAAAAAATAGATGCCTGGCGGACTCTCTCTGCAGCCTTACATGGCCTCCGCTCTGCACCGCGGCTAACGTGAGCTCACAACATGAACTATTAAGGCGTTTGATACCTTTGATACCCAACAGTTTCTCCTCTTAGTCAATCGTCACTAAAGCTAGCTTGTCACCGGCAAATCACTTTCAGTCACAATCCGGCTCGTCTGTATTGGCCGCAGGTGACGCGTGCCGAGTAAAAAAAGTTCTCAGACGTGAACATGAGTCACCCAGCGCAGTGTTGTGACTGGAGCTGTCAGGAGTCACCGCTCTCTCTCTCCCACAGGCCGCGGCCATTAGTCTCGTCTGACACATCATTTGTTAAACCTTTTCAAACTCGAGAGCGCTTTAAATGACTTGTCAGCTTCGGAACATGTTTTTCCCCTTCCAACTTCTCCGACAACGTGGCTCCCGCACAGTCAAGTGGAAAGTGTACACAAATGGCTCAGAGCTCAGAGAACATTTAACTTTATTCAAGCATAAGATAAATTGATATCCCGGTTTAATCAACTCCCAATACAACACTCAATAAGATCATTATTACTGCACTGTGTCATTAATCATTCTCAGCTGATATTTAAAGCCACACCGTGTAGAATCTTAACCAATAAATCAAAGTGAAATACAAACATTTATTTTATGACAGATCTTTACATCATAACATCATAACATCATTGCTCGACTAATTGCATAATAATAATAATAACAAGAATACATCGGTTTTATATAGTACTTTTCTGGACAATTAAAGATGCTTTACATTATATTATTCATTCACTCACTCCATACCTGGTTGTGGTGAGTTACTAATGTAGCCACAGTTGCCCTGGGGTAGACTGATGGAAGCAAGGCTACCAGTCTGCTCCATCGGCCCTCTGACCATCACCAACCACTCACTCACTCACTACGTTCACCCAGGCTTCCTGGTGTTTCCCAAACTGTCTCCCATCCAAGTACCGACCAGGCCCTTCCTGCTTAGCTTCAGAGATCTGACGGATCAGGCAGAGCAAAGGCCGGATGGCCTTTAAATTACAAAATTATGCTCCAAAACACGTTCAGCTACAGTTTTGACTGAAAAAAGAAATATGCACAGATTTTATTTGTTTATGGCATTAAAAATATAGTAGTTGGGCATTAAAATGACATTAAAAAGCATACATGTGACTTGCGGCTGCCTGTAACACAGTCAATGTTCTAGAGTTAATTTGACTCTGTTCACTGTTTTTGGTCCCACTCTCCTCAGAGTAACTGTGAGGTGACTCTTTTCAGAGTGAAACTTAGGTTAGACAATCAGACACCATGAGTGACAGTAACATGACGTTAAACAGAATGTGTTTTTTATTTCCAATATAAACGCTGAGGCCCCATTCCACTTCAGTCTGTCACTGTCGTTAAATGAACCTACCAGGACTTCAGCTGGAAGTACAAATTGAATACTGAAAATCAAACAATTATTAATAACAATAGATTAAAAGAAATAACAAAACTGTAAAAAGAAAAAAGAAAGCTCTAAAATTGTGTCTGATGTAGGGTCATGTGTGTCCCTGTTCCTCTGAGTCATAGTGGACCCATAGACTGTTAAAAAGAATAGACAGCTCCTCCTCACTCCTCCCCGTTTACCATAATGACCACTTTCCAGGGGGAAATCATGGCGGATTTACAGACTCCTCCTCCCCAGCTCTGACGAAGCATGTTCCTAATAAGGGCATAAGGGCGGGATCTCACTGTAAACTCGGCCCTTGCGTGACGTGTAGCTCGCGCAGCTCCAATGCCAACAGTCCGACCTCCGTTAAGTAGGAGATTAAAAATATATATTTCGAAAACCAGCCTGGTTTCAATTTTTTTGACTAACCCAGCATTATCTCAGGAGGAATATGTAGCCATATTAAGTGTTGAAAAAATTGAAACCAGGCATTAAAGTTGTTTTTAACGTGTCTAAAGTCCAATGCTTTTCAATGGGGGCCTAGCGGCCAAATGGAGGTACTACAGCAATGGAAGAGCAATGGCGGCCTCCAGTGTTTGCGGTCACAAAGCAGAGCAGCCAGCGGCCATTGGGTGGACCACAGCAGATGTGGACCAGAGTGTGGTATCCACAGTTTTCATTTGGAGAAAGTGAAGTGATCCTCGAGTGCAGTCTGCTGTAACATGGACCTGTCCACATCAGTCATGGTCCACCCTGACTCAGAGGAACACACTTGACCCTGTAACATCTTCACACACTTTCTCTTTTAAAGGTAATACAGGAGATGGTTTTGTTCTCCTCGCTATTACAAATTATTAACAGACCTTTGAATATTACCATTTAAGTTTTATTTGCTGATAACGTCCTGGAAGCTTTGTTTAATGCAAAACTTGCATGACTTCCTTCTCCACCTGTCGGTCTGTGACAGACTGAAGTGTGGCCTCAGCATTTTATACTCAAAACAAAGAGGACACTGTATTAAGTGTCATGTTACTGTCACTCATGGTGTCTGTTTGTCTAACCTAAGTTTCACTCTGAAGAGTCAACTCACAGTTACTCTGAGAAGAGAGGGAGCAGATACAGTCTGAACAGAGTCAAATTTACTCTAGAACAATTACTCTGAACCCTGTTACGAAATTGTCCACTGCCTGCGCATTTTTATGCAAGTCAGATTTGTTTTTACCATATTATTTCTCCCCCACATTTTTAAACTCCAAACTGTGAAACAGAAAGACTGTTGGATTGAAGTGTCCCACTCTGGTCTCATCAGTCCATAAAACCTTTGAAATCATTTCTGGCCCAGTGTAGACGTTTCTGCTTGTGTGTCTTGTTTAATAGTGGTCGGGGTTTCCACATTTCTCACATTGGCGATGTCTCTGAGCACTGATCACCTTTTACTTCTGGACACTTCAGGTCGATAACAGCTGCTGAAAATGACAGCAACTAAACTGCTTATGTTTAGTTGACAAGGAATGCACAACTTGACGACATGACATTGAGGGACAAGATTGGTGATTCCTCGGTGAACCGGGCCTGGTATATCAGAGAGATCAGCCGTTATTATAATGACAATAATCTACTGTGACCTCTTCATGTGTCGCTCCTGACAGCTGTAGCGAGTCCGTGTGGAGCCTGCAGTCTTTAGTGTCAGCCCGAGAGCGTCCGTAAAGTGCAGGCCTCACACTGCTGCTGAGTGACTGACACGAGACACGTACATCTGCAGAGGAAGATCCACCTGCAGAGACGAGGCATCCACCCGGGGGGCCACTGAGTCAGCACCGGGCCCGCGGCTTCTCCGGCGGACACACTACTGCACAGTGTCATCGGGGCCGGAGAGGAGACGGGGCCGCGTCACGCCCTCCTGCATAGTTTCCATGCCTGACTGCACTTTGTCAGTTACTGCGGTCGCCCCAGCAGCACTGAGGGATGGGTCAAATGCAGAGGATCAGATAGTGCTCAGATTAGTCTTCATGTGTGCGCTCAAAAAGAACAATGGGCCTCATTATCGAACGTTCACAACACATTTGTTCTTAAGTCCTTCTTAGGAAGGTTTTTGGCGTTCACAAAACTTGTTCTTAGCTGAAAACGTTCCTCTGAACAAATCCTAAGAACAGTCTGGAGGACTCTTACACAATAAAAATCTCCAGTTCTGTTCAGTCTACCTTTTATTAATGTACCAATGTATTACTGTTAAAACTTCTGAACACTGCCGTTCACAAATAATGCAGCATTAAATGTGCTGCATAAACTTATTTGATAAAGACCAACGTGGGCCTTGATCCTCCTTAAGTTCTTTAAGTGCGCGCTGCTCGGTGAGCTAACCTGGTGGAGCGTTAACTTGTCACCGCATCTATTTACAGCAATGACCCGCGAGCTTGTGTTTTTTTACAAGCTATAAGCCAAAATCATTATACAAAGTGAGCTTTATCAAGCCTTTATTTGTTATCATCATGTACAATAGGCCAGGATGAATGAGAGTGCGAAATTAGCCCAAGGCTACAATCCAGTGTGGCTTGTTCATTAACATGCACTGTCCCGACCAAATAAACCAATAAACAAATAAAACATCTCAGAAAATTTGAATATTCTGAAAATGGACTGTAAGCCATAATCATCAAAATTATAACAAGCAAAAGCTTGACATTATGTCATGAGTCTATATCCATACCGCCTTTGCTCTGTCCAATCCCGTCAGATCTTGGAAGCTAAGCAGGGAAGGGCCTGGTCGGTACTGGGATGGGAGACTGTCTGGAACAGCAGGAAGCCTAGTGAATGTAGTGTGTGAGTGAGTGGTTGGTGGTGGTCAGAGGGGCCGATGGCGCAGACTGGTTGCCTCGCTTCCGTCAGTCTACCCCAGGGCAGCTGTGGCTACAACAGTAGCTTACCACCACCAAGTCTGGAGGGAATGAATAATGACGACAGTGTAGCGCTTTGAGAAACTTGGTAATACAGGCTTGTAAAGCGCATTACAAGTAAGGCATTATTATTATTATATCATAGTTTCACATTTTAAGTTGTATTATAGAAATAAATGAACTTTTTCATGATTTTCCAATTTCCGAGTTTCATCTATACAGGTGCATTTGCAAACGTCACAAAAACCTTGAGACCTACCTTCTCAAAATGAGGTTTTTCTTTACACTCTTGCAACATTAATTTACACTTTAGTGGCTCCTACAGATTCCAAACTTTCAAGTCTTGGCCTTAACAATATTTGGAAGACATTTACTGAGGGATTTGTTAAAGGTCCTATATCATGCAAAATCGACTTTTTTGAGCTTTTAGCCATGTTGTTATGCTATTTCCTTATCAAAAACACCCCCAGAGCGGTTTTTGGCTTCATTCACGCAGTTCTAAGTAATCCTCCTGAATCCTGCTCTCTGAGCAGCTGCTCCACCCTCTCCTGGTAAACCACTGAGCTGTTCAGTTGTGTCGTCACAGCGGAACGGAAGTGCTCTATGTCTGTAATGTAATGCCTTACGGCCTGATTTGTATTTATAAAACAGCTTTTTCATTTTTGTTGTTGTAAGAGAGAAATAAAAAATAAAAAAAGCAACTCTCTGATGCGTCTGTGCTGTACCACGACACTAATCAAACGCACCCCCGGCCGGAGGATCCATGGATCTGAGCAGAAGTGTTATTTTGAAGACTGAGCTCTTTCTAACCTACTCTGGACACGCCTGTTCTTTTTTCTTACCCAACGATAATGTCACGGATGCGCGTTTGGCTACGAGAGGAACAGGACTATTCAACCTTCCTAAAGAAGAGTGCACTCGCCAGAAGTTGGAATTTCTTTCTGGGATTCAGCTACTATATCAACCAACCTGATGGATGCTTGGTGAACCTTGGCCAGAATCAAAGTGGATTAACTTTTAAAACTTTTATAACCAACGCGATCTCATGGGGAAGCCAGACTGAGCGGTGAGTTAATCAAAACGTGTGTTAGCGTGTGTGTTAGCGTGTGTGTTAGCGTGTGTGTTAGCCATTTATGAAACTGTGTTGCACATGTCAACTCCTTATAACTGCATTATGTGAAGTAACTTCACTTTTTGCAGCGATATTTATATTTATAATACTGCAAATGTGGAATGAGCGGAGAGAGGGGCGGAGTTAACTGAATCGAAGCGTCTTGTCTTCCGGGTAGGGAAAATACCCCCAGAAAATACTTATATTTCTCTCAAAATGAGTACTCCATAGTGATAGATAAGGTTGGGCCATATCGTATCGCATATCGTTATCGCGATATAATTTTTGATATCGTTGTCATTTTTTATATCGTTGTGGACACGATATAATTTATGTTACACTCAGCTCCATCAGAGCAGCATAAACACTGACTGTGTAGGACACAGGGGCAGGTGCTTAAAAAGTGAAATGAAATGAAGGATGTAAATTGCTTGAGTAGATCATATTTGTGTGGAAATTAGTATGGCACTAAAAAAAAAGAATGAACTATCTTTGCATTAATCTTCCAAATAGGCGTAAGGCTGGAATTTTGAAGTAATTTGTCCATTGTCTGTTATATCGTCAAATATATCGTTATCGTGATATTTCTTTTTTTATATCGTGATAGAGATTATAGGCCATATCGCCCAGCCCTAGTGATAGAGGTACAATATATCATATAAATGCCTATACTTTACTTTGGAATGGCCAAAATAGCATGATACAGCTCCTTTAATATCCAATTCCTAACATTGTTTATTGGGCTACGCGAAAAAGCAAAACCTGAAGTTTTACAAAATCCAAAATCCTCTGATGTTATCTCTACATTGATAGTATTTTCCCTATTCACCTGTTTGTCTTCAGACCCTCCTCAGGGGCTGACGCAGTGTGAGTATACGTACGGCTAAGTGCTCGCCCTGTGTTTCCTCTCCGGACACAGCAGCACCTTCTTAACAAGCCGTACGTCTGACAGGTGCTTCCAGCCCGGACGCGCTCCCCGCTCCATGTTCGGTAAACACGTTGACGCTTTTAATAGGCTCGTTCTGACGGTCATGACTGAATTGGAACTTTCAAACAAATCTGAGTGGTTTGAATGTTTGGGGAAAGAGATCAATATTTTGCCATTTTTTACACTGATGAACATCGAGAAACAGCTAAACAGCAGAGCAGCAACAGTGAAACTTTTGGCCAGTGGCGTCAAAGTACTTGATTTCATAACTTGACTACAAGTACAGATACTGGTCAAATATTAGGTTGCATTAACAACCCCCTCTTGATCCCAATCCGGGAGCGTTTGCTCGGATAGTCCGGTTCGGTGTTGTGAACGTGCAAACGGACTCTGATCCGGGCCAAAGAAACAAACCCTGGTCCGGGTGAAAACGTGGGTCTCGGTCCAGTTCAAATGAACTCTGAAGCGGATCATTTGGTTTATGAACGCAGCTGAGCCAGAGAGCGGAACAAAACCAGGAAGAGAAAGTTGCAGGACGTTGTGCGTCTGATACAAACAAAACAAATAAGTTACGCAAAGACAGAACAGTGCTGACAATCACGACATTCATTACAGAATGTAAATTTACACCAAAAGCCACGACTCGTAAATATGAGGCAGAAACCATTGATATAAGCAGCGCCCGAGGCCAGAGAGCAAAGCCCTGATCAGATCATTTCTACTTCCTTTCTCCACGTCTCTTTCCCCTGGACAGTCGTCATAAATAGTGTTCGCCAGTCCGGCTTCAGACCCGCTTTAGTCCTGGTTTAGACCCGCTTTAGTCCTGCTTCAGACCCGCTTTAGTCCTGGTTTAGTCTCGCTTTAGTCCTGCTTCAGACCCGCTTTAGTCCTGGTTTAGACCCGCTTTAGTCCTGGTTTAGACCCGCTTTAGTCCTGGTTTAGACCCGCTTTAGTCCTGGTTTAGTCTCGCTTTAGTCCTGCTTCAGACCCGCTTTAGTCCTGGTTTAGACCCGCTTTAGTCCTGGTTTAGACCCGCTTTAGTCCTGGTTTAGTCCTGCTTTAGTCCTGGTTTAGACCGCTTTAGTCCTGGTTTAGACCCGCTTTAGTCCTGCTTTAGACCCGCTTTAGTTCTGGTTTAGACCCGCTTTAGTCCTGGTTTAGTCCCGCTTTAGTTCTGGTTTAGACCCGCTTTAGTCCTGGTTTAGTCATGCTTTAGTCCTGGTTTAGACCCGCTTTAGTCCTGGTTTAGACCCGCTTTAGTCCTGGTTTAGACCCGCTTTAGTCCTGGATTAGTCATGCTTTAGTCCCGCTTTAGTCCTGGTTTAGACCCGCTTTAGTCCTGGTTTAGACCTGCTTTAGTCCTGGTTTAGTCCCGCTTTAGTTCTGGTTTAGTCCCGCTTTAGTCCTGGTTTAGACCCACTTTAGTCCTGGTTTAGACCCACTTTAGTCCTGGTTTAGTCCCGCTTTAGTCCTGGTTTAGACCCGCTTTAGTCCTGGTTTAGACCCACTTTAGTCCTGGTTTAGACCCGCTTTAGTCCTGGTTTAGACCCGCTTTAGTCCTGGTTTAGTCCTGCTATAGTCCTGGTTTAGACCCGCTTTAGTCCTGGTTTAGTCCCGCTTTAGTCCGCTTTAGTCCTGCTTTAGACCCACTTTAGTCCTGGTTTAGACCCACTTTAGTCCTGGTTTAGTCCTGCTTTAGTCCTTGTTTAGTCCCGCTTTAGTCCTGGTTTAGACCCGCTTTAGTCCTGGTTTAGACCCACTTTAGTCCTGGTTTAGTCCTGCTTTAGTCCTGGTTTAGTCCCGCTTTAGTCCTGGTTTAGTCCCGCTTTAGTCCTGGTTTAGACCCACTTTAGTCCTGGTTTAGACCCACTTTAGTCCTGTAGGCTTTAGTCCTGTTTAGACCCGCTTTAGTCCTGGTTTAGACCCGCTTTAGTCCTGGTTTAGACCCGCTTTAGTCCTGGTTTAGTCCTGCTATAGTCCTGGTTTAGACCCGCTTTAGTCCTGGTTTAGTCCGCTTTAGTCCCGCTTTAGTCCTGCTTTAGACCCACTTTAGTCCTGGTTTAGACCCACTTTAGTCCTGGTTTAGTCCTGCTTTAGTCCTTGTTTAGTCCCGCTTTAGTCCTGGTTTAGACCCGCTTTAGTCCTGGTTTAGACCCACTTTAGTCCTGGTTTAGTCCTGCTTTAGTCCTGGTTTAGTCCCGCTTTAGTCCTGGTTTAGTCCTGCTTTAGTCCTGGTTTAGACCCGCTTTAGTCCTGGTTTAGACCGTTTAGTCCCGCTTTAGTCCTGGTTTAGACCCGCTTTAGTCCTGGTTTAGACCCACTTTAGTCCTGGTTTAGTCCGCTTTAGTCCTGGTTTAGACCCCTTTAGTCCTGGTTTAGACCCGTTTAGTCCCGCTTTAGTCCTGGTTTAGACCCACTTTAGTCCTGGTTTAGCCCCTTTAGTCCTGGTTTAGTCCCGCTTTAGTCCTGGTTTAGACCCACTTTAGTCCTGGTTTAGACCCACTTTAGTCCTGGTTTAGACCCACTTTAGTTCTGGTTTAGACCCGCTTTAGTCCTGGTTTAGACCCACTTTAGTCCTGGTTTAGACCCACTTTAGTCCTGGTTTAGTCCCGCTTTAGTTCTGGTTTAGTCCCGCTTTAGTCCTGGTTTAGACCCACTTTAGTCCTGGTTTAGACCCACTTTAGTCCTGGTTTAGTCCCGCTTTAGTCCTGGTTTAGACCCGCTTTAGTCCTGGTTTAGACCCCTTTAGTCCTGGTTTAGACCCGCTTTAGTCCTGGTTTAGACCCGCTTTAGTCCTGGTTTAGTCCTGCTATAGTCCTGGTTTAGACCCGCTTTAGTCCTGGTTTAGTCCCGCTTTAGTCCCGCTTTAGTCCTGCTTTAGACCCACTTTAGTCCTGGTTTAGACCACTTTAGTCCTGGTTTAGTCCTGCTTTAGTCCTGTTTAGTCCCGCTTTAGTCCTGGTTTAGACCCGCTTTAGTCCTGGTTTAGACCCACTTTAGTCCTGGTTTAGTCCTGCTTTAGTCCTGGTTTAGTCCCGCTTTAGTCCTGGTTTAGTCCTGCTTTAGTCCTGGTTTAGACCCGCTTTAGTCCTGGTTTAGACCCGCTTTAGTCCTGCTTTAGTCCTGCTTTAGACCCCTTTAGTCCTGGTTTAGACCCCTTTAGTCCTGGTTTAGTCCTGCTATAGTCCTGGTTTAGACCCGCTTTAGTCCTGGTTTAGACCCGCTTTAGTCCTGCTTTAGTCCTGCTTTAGACCCACTTTAGTCCTGGTTTAGACCCACTTTAGTCCTGGTTTAGTCCTGCTTTAGTCCTGGTTTAGACCCACTTTAGTCCTGGTTTAGACCCACTTTAGTCCTGGTTTAGTCCTGATTTAGTCCTGGTTTAGTCCCGCTTTAGTCCTGGTTTAGACCCGCTTTAGTCCTGGTTTAGACCCACTTTAGTCCTGGACCCACTTTAGTCCTGGTTTAGACCCGCTTTAGTCCCGCTTTAGTCCTGCTTTAGACCCACTTTAGTCCTGGTTTAGACCCACTTTAGTCCTGGTTTAGTCCTGCTTTAGTCCTGGTTTAGACCCACTTTAGTCCTGGTTTAGTCCTGCTTTAGTCCTGGTTTAGTCCCGCTTTAGTCCTGGTTTAGACCCGCTTTAGTCCTGGTTTAGACCCACTTTAGTCCTGGTTTAGTCCTGCTTTAGTCCTGGTTTAGACCCACTTTAGTCCTGGTTTAGACCCACTTTAGTCCTGGTTTAGACCCGCTTTAGTCCTGGTTTAGTCCTGCTTTAGTCCTGGTTTAGACCCACTTTAGTCCTGGTTTAGTCCTGCTTTAGTCCTGGTTTAGACCCACTTTAGTCCTGGTTTAGTCCTGCTTTAGTCCTGGTTTAGACCCACTTTAGTCCTGGTTTAGTCCTGTTTAGTCCGCCTTTAGTCCTGGTTTAGTCCCGCTTTAGTCCTGGTTTAGACCCGCTTTAGTCCTGGTTTAGACCCACTTTAGTCCTGGTTTAGACCCACTTTAGTCCTGGTTTAGACCCACTTTAGTCCTGGTTTAGTCCTGCTTTAGTCCTGGTTTAGTCCCGCTTTAGTCCTGGTTTAGTCCTGCTTTAGTCCTGGTTTAGTCCCGCTTTAGTCCTGGTTTAGACCCGCTTTAGTCCTGGTTTAGACCCGCTTTAGTCCTGCTTTAGACCCACTTTAGTCCTGGTTTAGACCCACTTTAGTCCTGGTTTAGTCCTGCTTTAGTCCTGGTTTAGACCCACTTTAGTCCTGGTTTAGTCCTGCTTTAGTCCTGGTTTAGTCCCGCTTTAGTCCTGGTTTAGACCCGCTTTAGTCCTGGTTTAGACCCGCTTTAGTCCTGGTTTAGACCCGCTTTAGTCCTGGTTTAGGCTCCGGTTTAGTCCTGGTTTAGTCCCGGTTTTGCCTCGTCTGATGACGAGTATCGGCTCATTTATCTCCCATTTCGTCCGTAAAAAGATCCGTGTGTTCAGAGCGTAGTTACTGTCACTGTCAGATTAAAAAGTGCGTAAAGAAAAACCAACACAGCCACTGTCTGATACCGCTCCATTTTGTAAACAAAAGACGGAACAGGAAGTGGAGTTTAATCGACCAATCAGAGAAGTGTGTTTCTTGTTCACTGTTTTTCCTGTGGAAGGTTTTGATACAGCGCCCCCAACAGGCGTGCAGAGGAACTGCATGTAGAAAGTTGGTTCGATTGATAAAAAAAAAGAGTCGTGAACGCAGACGGCGGCAGTTGGGGAGCTGAAACAATGTTGCAACTTTGGTCCCAATCGAACCGAGTCCCAGGAGTGAATGCGACCTTAGTCTAATCCAAGCAAAAGTCACTCAGTCAGATTTTTACATTACTTGAGTATTGAAATATTTGCTTGTGAAAATGTAGGAAAATTATTCAAAGTAAAAAGTACAAACCTGTTTAAATAAGCGATTGCACCCAAATGTACTACCGGTACGGCAACACGACGGGGACAAACCTTCTTCCTTGTTGTGAGTCACTTGCATTTGATAGTACATCTGCACAGCACCAAGTACAATATTTAAGTATATTTACTTGTTATCATCTCTGCTTTTGGCACTCCATCCATCCATCCATTCATCCAGTTTCTTCAGTTTATCCAGGATACAGAGCAGAGGGATCAGTCTGGGACCCACACCCTCGTTGGCCGCATCAGAAAACTCATACTAGCCCGTGCAGTCACATTGGTTTATTTGCTGTCATGTGTTGTTCACGAGCAGCGTCACACACGGGACGGGGAAGAGCTTTCTTCCAATCGGAGGTAAATGACAAAAAATACATCGACAGTAGGTGATAGGGATGTCCAGATTAACCGGTTTTACGATTACCGCGATTATAAAAGGACACGGTAGGTTATCCGTAAGAATTTCAGAAGCCACGGTTTACCGCGGAAAATGTTTCACGTTGACGCAAACAGAGCGTAAACTCACCGGTAGTTGAGCAAGGCAGAAGGATGCTCTCCTCCAGTGTTGTATCCACACAAAAACGACTGAAGTCAGCAGAGTGGGACCTCTTTAGGATCCAAAAGATGACCAAGGCGATGGACATCCGTTATGCAAACCCTGTCGTCAGGAAGTTGCAGCAAAAGGCGCTGATATCGGCTACGTCGAATATAAACAACATCTTGGAGATAATCCGTCGCTGTGAATGTCCAGGTCAAGGTAACGAACTGCATAATTCCCAAAAAAGTTGTCCAAATGTTCAGAAATAGCCGCCACAACTGGCTCAGGATGTAAACAAAAAGCTAACGCGCTCCGCTCTGCTTCAGCATAACAGAAAGGAAAGTGAAACCGCGCACATGTGGAAATCAGCTGTTCAAAAGAGTCTCCTTAGTCATTTTGTAAACACGTTTCATTCTCTGTTCATCAAAACATCTGACAAATAATTAAGCAGCAGCAGAACTTTAGAGAACAGGAAACCTAGCCTAGACTGTGGCCTGATAATATATAGTAAAATAATTATGTAGGCCTATTTATTTTAAAGCATTTTTCATTTTTAGAAACGGTGAATGTTTACAAGTTCAAGTATTAAAAAGCTTTTTAAAGACGAAAACTAAAAATATCAGTTCTTTCCTTTCATTCGGTCGATAATCGTGAATAATTGTAAAATTGCAATATTTTCTCTCACAATAATCGTGACTCAAAAAATTGAAATCGTGACACCCTAGTAGGTGAGTCTTGTGATTCATAATCCTGTGCAAATATTAACACAGAACCACTTTGATACTTTCCAGTCAGGATTTAGGCCCCACCACAGCACTGAGACAGCTCTGATCAAGGTGACAAATGATATCCGTATGAACACCAACGCAGGTAAGGTCTCAGTTTTAGTTCTGCTGGACCTGAGCGCTGCCTTTGACACAGTGGACCACGGGATCTTACTTCACAGGTTAGAAAACTGGGTGGGAATCTCTGGTACTGCTCTAAACTGGTTCAAGTCCTATCTCGAGGATAGGACGTACTTTGTCGAAATTGGCAACTGTGTCTCAGACAAAATTTCCATGACCTGTGGAGTCCCCCAGGGGTCAATCTTGGGACCCCTCTTATTCAACCTGTACATGCTTCCATTGGGTCAGCTAATAAACAGCAACAATGTGTCGTACCACAACTACGCAGATGACACTCAGATCTACGTGTCACTGACGGCAGGTGAACATGGGCCTGTAGATACTCTCTGTCACTGCATCGAACAGATCAGTTTGTGGATGCAAAACAACTTTCTCCAACTAAACTCAGACAAAACTGAGATCATTGTTTTTGGCCCAGAGACACAAAGACAAAGTGTTATCAGTCACCTTGAGTCTCTCGCTCTGAAACCAAAAAATCAGGTTAGAAATCTAGGAGTAATCATGGACTCAGACCTGAACTTAAACAGCCACATCAAAGCAATAACATCATCAGCTTTTTACCATCTGAAAAACATTGCTAAGATCAGAGGAATAGTGTCAAAACCAGACTTCGAGAGACTCATCCATGCATTTGTCTCCAGCAGGTTAGACTACTGTAACGGCTGCTCACTGGCCTTTCTAAACGAGCTGTTAGACAGCTGCAGAACATCCAGAACGCTGCTGCTCGAGTCCTGACAAGAACAAGGAAATACGACCACATTAGTCCAGTGCTCCGGTCTCTGCACTGGCTTCCTGTCACTCAGAGAATAGAATTTAAAACAGCTCTGCTTGTGTACAAGTCTTTTCATGGTTTAGCACCAAAGTACATCTCTGACATGTTAGAACCGTATGAACCATCTCGGGCCCTGAGAACTTCAGGGAGGGGTCTCCTGGTGGTTCCCAGAGTCAATAATAAACACGGTGAGGCTGCGTTTCAGTTTCATGCAGCTAAAATCTGGAACAGTCTTCATGAGGATGTGAGACAGGCCTCAACTCTGACAATGTTCAAATCCAGGCTGAAAACAGCTCTTTTTACCCGTGAATATGAAAACTGAAAGTATTTTATCTGCACTCTTGCCTTTTACTGTCATTGATTAACTTTATGTTAATGTTTTATTGATTGATTTTATCTGTTTTCTTGTAATTTTTTCTGCAACTGTGAAGCACTTTGAATTGCCTTGTGTATGAATTGTGCTCTACAAATAAACTTGCCTTGCCTTGCCTTGCCTAATAACACTGCATCAGGGCAGATGGCAGCTCTTCACTGATTGGTTTACTCCACTTCCTGCTTGCTTACGTATGTACGGCTGTGGAAATGCAGTTGATGCCACGGTCACCAGCGTCAGTTGCTGGTACAGCGATGAGTCTGGTTTCCAGGGAACCCCAGGGCAGCTGTGGAAGTCAGTTTGACAAAAGATTATACAGTATCTAAGAACTAAAGACCTTAAAGCACTTTTATTTAGGAAGACCATCCAAACTCACAGTGGAACCAGGTTTTCCCTTTGAGATACTGTAGAGCCTTCATAACTTTAAATGCCTTATACTGTACTTGATTTTTTTTTTTTTCTAGAAGTGTAATAAGATTTGTTTAGTCATTCAAAAGCAGACATTTGTACACTGTGCATATAATCAAAAAGGCTTTTCATCAGTGGTGAACTAACAGTGTATAATCGCGTAAAAACAGAAAGGAAAAAGATGCTCTTCACAGCTGAGAGTTCGCAGCGTTCATGCTAGATGGCCAGCAGTTCAAAAGATCCCATTCGGCCCGTGAACGCCACATCACTAATTAATTGGCTCTTTCTGTAAAGCGAGTCAGAGCAGACGGAAGAGTTTATCGCCAGAGATAATTCATTTGGTTCGAAAATTGCTGACAGTTCACACACACACAAAAAGGCTTTTTTTTTTTACTCCGGCGATGACTCTAATGAAAGAAGTCTTTAATTAATTTCCACCTAAGAAGGACGAACATTTTCAGGAGATTATTGCCTCCCATTATGCGGCTAATGTAGCAAGCGTTTTTATTCCAATTAGCCCGGGCGCGGGGAGGAAATGGTGGCGTTTTTATAATAGCGGGGGTCGGCGACGCGCACATCCTCTCAATTACGGAGGCCCAGTGTCCGCCGGTATCTGCACATCGCGGTAATTAAACGCCGGTGCCGGAGTGCCATTATCCCGTCCGGAGAATGGGAGGGGGTGGTGGAGCGGGTGGTGGGGAGGGAGGGCCGTGGCCGGGACGATCCCATCAGACAAAGGGACGCGACAGGACTGGTGTCGGGGCAGAGATCCTGTCACAGATTGAGGACGCGCTAATACGAGGGGTGCCGCGAAAATCACTGCTTGGTTCGGTTCCATTTGTTGGAAAGGTGAAAGAAGAGGGATGCGGGAAAATGTGACTTATGGCCTGAAATGATGTCAACTCTCAGCCATACTTCAATCCAAATGTAGGAGACAACATGTACCCCTTTCTTTGAGACATTTAGAAGCTCTGAAGACCTTTCAGTGTTGCATTTCCTTATAAAAAAGGGTGATTAAGTTGCTAGGTTGTGTGAAATATAGAACTGTATGGCTACTTGCTTAAACCTTATCTAATGCTCGTTAGGAGAAGGAAAACGTGATCTTTGTCTTATGATTTTGCTTGTGACATTGTTACAATAAATGTTCTACCTTGAAAAGTACTGGCAGATCCATCTTAGCCGAGATACAATGTTAGTGATAAAAAAACAAACTTGTTTTGCTGAAACTTGCACGTAATGTCTGAGATAATGTCAGTTTGTGCGTCTGGACTAGAGGCTGAACTAACAGTATATAGAAGCAAGCACGGGACTTGATCGGCAGACTTCCTGATATTGTCATGATGTAACTTGTGTGTGTGCGCTATTGATCAAAATAAAGGCTTCTTCGAACGAACTCATTCTCCTGAGGTATTTTTCTTGAAGTTCCGGACGGAGAGAAGGTTAACTGTTTCTTTCTTCTTCTTCTCTTCTTCGCTGCATCCTTTTTAAGCTCTCAAACGACTACAAACTTTATTTAGTTACGCCGGATGTACAATGCGCGATTTTGGCTGTCTGTGACGAACGACAACTCGTCATGGGGAAAATCTATCTGAAAATCGCAGGTCTTAGATGGTACAGTGAGACAGGGACAAAGCTTTAAAATAGAACCGTCACACGACGTTTTGTTTTTTTACAATCCTATGAAAACAAAGCAACCAGACTGATTTTATTTTATTTTTTTACAGATTTCGCTTTCGTTTCGCTCTCCATCCAGACACCTTCCTCTGGGCAGTTCTCTGGAATCCTTAGCCCTGTCCGGGGCATCCTCTGAACGGCTCTGTCCCAGCAGGTGCTCGACTGCTGAAACCTGAGGCCTCCATGTCTGTTGAAGGCCGGGAGCACTGAACTCTCTCTCACTTGTTTTTGTTTTGTTTTGTTTTTAACTACTGCAGCCACTTTATACAACACGCTCATATCCTTGTTGAGGTGAACAAACACTTTCATGAAACTCGCTCAGTAAAACTAGGCTTAGGCTCCAAATCCTGGCTTATGTTAGGCACAACAATTCAAGCTGCGATTACTGGGTTTCACCAAATCAGCATCGGACAATAAAAATCGGCATTGGCCTTAGAAAAGTCGACCTCTAGTTGTTATGTGTAAACCTACCATTATTGAGGCTTATTTGTAAGCCTCCACACGAACAGACATTGGTTCCTTTTTTTGGTAATGATTAACCTCTGTTTGCAAATGCTTTTCACAGTAGATACGCCTTGATATAAAATGTAACAATTTCACACGCTATTTCCGACCGACCCACAGTCAGACTTTCGATTGCCCCGAGACAACCGTCTCCCGGAGCCGAGCGGACCGGCCTGTCAGAGAAAGACCTCATTACCTCCTTCTGAGGTGCACACTCCTCCGCTCTCCCCCTCGCTCCTGTTTCTACCGCTGTTTAGACGATGCCACAACAAACTAACAACAGACAGTGCGGTGTTGTAGGCCTGACGGAGCTCTAACGAGAACCCAGAACCCAAACATGTTCACCGTTTACACCGGCCAAAGCTCGTCGTCATCTCATGGAATACAGTAATAAAGGAAGGACGTATGGGGCTATTGAGGCGAGAGGTTAGGGGGGGGGGGAATATGTTTTGTAAAAATGTGTGTAAAAACGGCCTCCGTTTTCTACGTCACGCCAAAAATAATCGAAAAACATGGATATTGCCATAGCGAGTAACTCTTTCTCAATAAGTGGGCAGTTTCTTATAACCCGTTACTAATACCACCCAAACAATTACATGTTGTCATGTTTTATTGGTCATAACATGTAAACTTTCATAGGACAGGGAGGAATAAGTAAGTGAACCCTTGGATTCAATAGCTGGTTGACCCTCCTTTGGCAGCGATAATTTCATCCAGACGTTTCCTGTAGTTGCAGATTAGACGTGCATAACGATCAGGATTTAATCTTGGACCACTGCGCTTTACAAAACTGTTGCAGTTCAGTGAGATTTCTGGGATATTTGGTGTGAATGGTTTTCTTGAGGTCATGCCACAGCATCTCAATCGGGTTTAGGTCAGGACTTTGACTGGGTCATTACAGAATGTGTATTTTATTCTTCTGAAACCATTCGGAATTTGATTTGCTTTTGTGCTTTGGGTCATTGTCTTGTTGAAGCTCCATCCTCTTTAGAGCTTCAGCTGTTGGATAGATGACCTCAAGCTTTTATGCAAAATATCATGATAAACTTGTGAATTATTTTTTCCATTGGTGATTCCATTGTCCAGGCCCTGAGGCAACAAAACAGCCCCACACCACGATTCTCTCTGCTCCATACTTCACAGTGGGGATAAGGAGCATCAAAGTGCTCTTTCGCAAACTTCAAACGGGAAGCCATGTTACTTTAGACAGTATTGGCTTCCTCCGTGGTGTTCTTCCAAGAACCCTATTCTTGTTCAATGTTTTACGTATATTGTAGACGTGTCAACAGAGATGTTGGCATGTGCCAGTGATTTCTGTAAGTCTTTAGCTGACACTCTATCGTTCTTTTTTACCTCATTAAGTATTCTGCACTGTGCTCCTGGAGTCATCTTTACAGGACGGCCACTCCTTGGAAGTGACGCAACAGTGTCAAACTGTCTCCATTTATCCATTTATAGACGATTAAAGACTTTTAGAGATGGTTCTGTAACCTTTTCCACCGTTATACAAATCAATCATTCTTAATCATAGGTCTTCAGGGAGCTTTTTTGACTTTTTAGTTGCTTTTTTGTCATGTTTTTGTTGCGTTCATCCTCGTTTTCGTCACTATTATGATTCTTCTTTTTTTTTTTTAAAGCTTTTAGATTTAAGAGTTTAAAAAAGGCTAAAAAAAAACTGTAGCAACTCGCAGTAAATCATTTTGTAGTGAAGGGAATTACTTTAAACGACCATACTGCCACATTTATATCATTCGCTGTGCATTGTTCCATGGCACTATATCCCAGACGATCGCTGTCAGCCCTTTTTTGTGGGCCCTTTTTGCCGCTCTTGTCTAGGGTATCTTTTGAGGATGTGAACCCAGTGAAGCGGCACTGCTCTCTGGGGCCCTCACGTCCCCACCCCTGGTTCGGTCCCTGTAGGCTCCCGCTCCTCAACTTTACCCGTGTGCCGCTAACAGCCTCACTTTAACAATGAATGGGGTGCTTCCGGGTCAGCAGGCAAAAAAGGGAGCTGGGGGCCCCCCGACCAGTTAGCCCCGCGCCGTTTCAGCTCACACATGGGTCGGACCTAATGAAGAATCGGCGTAGCGTGACGCCATAATGTGGCCTTGATGTGCTATTAACATTTATAGCAGAGGTAGGCAGCGGTCCATATGCACGGGGCTCGATAGCGGAGAGGAGGGGGGGGGGATAGCGTGTGATTAGCAGGGGGTTATAAATCTATTGAGTTCCATTCAGTCCGGACGTGTGGACTAAATGTGTATTTATGGGTCTCCTACGCGCTGCTGTCATTCAATTAACAGGTCTTTAAGGGGAGGTCAGGCGACGCGGTCAATAAGGGGACGGCAAATTGAAATGCGGTGTGGGTGTCGAACTGGCGTTTAAAAAATACTAATGTACAAATGATGAAGGGGAGAGACAGACGGCTCTGCTAATGAAGGTATACGTTTATTGTCCTATGTTTAGAGGCCGGGATTAAACTGTGGATTTTGGGCCAAACAAGCAGGACAAGATTAGAGCAAAATATCAAAGTTTTCTCAATCTAGTGCAGAGGTTCCCAAAGTGAGCGTCGCAAGCACTGGGGGAAAAAAAAGAATATTGACTTGACATAATTCCAAAGAGGAAACCTATGAATTGTAGTAACATCGTAAACAATAAAGATTACTATATTATGATTTCATTTTTATAGTGAGGTAGGGTACAGTATCCGAGTCCTGGCCTGAAAAAACATACTGAACCCCTTGTACAGTATCTAGGAGGAAAATTAGTGGAACCTTTCATTATCAATAACAGTGTTTTTTTTTTACTTAAGGATTACTTGCACTTACTTCTTAAAAGGTGCATTATCCAACGTTTTATGTGAAAAAAGTAGATATTTGTGCATATTTGACCTTGTAGTGTCCAAGTGGCTGTATGAGTGGTCAGCATGGCGCCTTTACTTTCCATCACGGTGGTCTCTTGGATGCTCCAGGATCAATTGTTTGGAAGGTTTTCTCTCCTGACGGACCTTCTCCAGAAAACCTACAAAACAAGTGATCCTGGAGCGTTGTAGAGACCAACATGATGGAAACATTACACATTAGTCACGGATGCCAAAACCTATACCTGGTCAGACCGGTTTGGCACTGGCCTCAGCTATGGAAAAGCTCGCCAAACCGAGTTGACCAGGCATTGGGCTGAGTCACGCCTGCCTGTGGAAAGGCAGCTATTGTAAACGCGACATCTGCAACATAAAAACAGACCATGTGCGCAGTTATGTGTCAAAATATGGTGCATTTTCCTCCATCTCGAATCAGGAAGTCAGAGGCTAAAATTAGCACAGTGTTAGCATTAGTGTCTCGCTATGAACTCCGGCTGTGACGAGTTTCAAGTTAACTCAAGTGTACAATCGGGATGTGGGGGGGAGGGAGGAGGGGGGGTCTGTAAGAGCTAGAAACGAATTTAAGCAACAGCCAAGAGATTTTCCTCAACTACCTCCGTCAATGTCAGATTGACATTGACATTAATGTCTGAAATATTCTTGGTTTCACTGGCCTAGTCCATTCCTTGTGTCAGTGCCATTGTTGTACAATGTTTACCAGGTTGCAGCCATAGACCATGAAAAACATGGACGTAGCATCGCTTTTAGCTGCTGAAGACTAATAGTGCTCCAGAAGTTCCTGGCTGTAATGGACTTTCCATTGAAACATATTTGCCTCTTAAAGTCCTTATTGAACACGGGCTTGTCATTCTGACCTCTGAATGTTTGTCTTAATACTCGCAACATCGTCCTATTTTCTTCTCGCCCCATTCTGAATATCGGAGATGGCTTTAAAAACCCTGCTGAATTGCTAGCATGAACCACCTTAAAAACACCCAGTTGTGCTGTTTAAATGGTTGAACTGAAGAGTAGCCTATGCCTAAATGACATCTAATCATCTGGTTATTTTGTCTGCAGTTTAAACTGCTTTGACCTTGTGTGAAATCCCCTCTCCTCACCGCAACAAACAGGCCTCCCTTCCCCCGTTGGTGGTTTCAAATCCAGATGTAAGCATGTATAAATCAAACGCTCGTCGCCTTTCCCTTTGAGGACTTCGAGGCCCGGCCACGGATCAATCAGGCGTCAATTAGAATCCGTCAAACTCTGAATAAAGAGCGATCGATGCGGAGGTGACAAGTGATGAAGTGGTCAGTGTCTGGTAGATAAGACTACAACAGGAGTCAAGGACAACACAGGCTGACACAGAGATGAGAGGGAAGAGTGTATGCACAGAATCACAGAAAACATGACTTAAATTATGGGTTGGGGTTATCACAATAAAATGTTGGTATTTATCAGTGATAAAAATGACGATTCAATGAAACCTGCCCCAGTGATGACTGATCGACGCCATTGTCTCTCCGACCTGTGGACCCCCCAGACCCTTACTCCTGCTGTCCTGAAGCGCCAAAAAGGACCGTAAGTTAGCTTATTTACCACAGCTCCATATAGCTTCTATTCAGTAGAAGAACAAGAAGAACTTTATTTATATAGAACAGCAGAACGGGCAACAATGAGAACAATGTGGACAAATAATGCCTTTAGGTGGGGTTCATGGAATTATTAGGTGCCAAGGCAAAAACTAGAGGAAAGAAGCAGCTAAAAGATAAACAATGAAGGTAAGCAAATGGTATGCTAACACCAGCTAAAGTTGTGCTAACAGCGCAACAATCCCCTTTTTCAACAGCGTATGATGTTGTGACATATTAAATCTGTATGACCTGCATGCAGAGGTCGGTCCTAAACTTATACATGGTCAGACCAGTTTGGCCCTGGCCTCGGCAGTCAAAAAGCTCGCCCAACCAGGGTGACCAGGCACTGGGCTGTTGAGTGTCTGCCAGTGGAAAAGAGGCTTAACTTATGCTGCCCTGATTCATTATTTGTCAGATGTTTTGATGAACAGACTAAGGAAACATCTAAAGTACAGTAAAGGAACTCGCTTGAACAGCTGATCTCCAACTTTATTGGGAATTATGCAATTTGTTCCCTTGACTTCCTTGACATTTACAGCGAAGGATTATCTCGAAGATGTGTTATATAGTTGACATGTCTACGCATTTTGCTGCAGCTTTCCCACTTTTGCATGTAACTTTAGGATGTGCATCAGCGACAACACCACCATGGCTATCCTTTTGATGCCCAAAGCGGTCCCACACTGCTGTCGTCAATCGTTGTTTTGGGTGGATGTAACTCTGGGGGAGAGCGTCCTTCTGCCTTGCTTAACTACCGGTGAGTTTACACACTGTTTTTGCCGTGCAGCGGTCAGTACGTCAGCGCGAGAGAATTTCAGCGGTAACAGCTTCTAAATTAACCTATCGCTTCCTTTTATAATCGGGGTAATCTTAAAACCGGTTAATCTTGACATCCTTAGTCCCGGTTAATGATACTGCTTGTCGCGGTTTTAGAGCAGGCCATTGGCGTAGGGTCACCTGCTGGAGACAAACGAATGAACCTGTCTCTCCAAGTCCAATTCAAACACTATCATTTTGATTTTGGCAAACACTTTTTTTTATGATTAAAAGCGGCTGATGTTATTAATTTAATGCGGCTGTTTAAGTTCAGGTCAGATGGGACACAAGGCCTTTGACCAAGGTCCGAAATGAAAAAAAAAAAAGGTCAAGCAAAGGTCCGGAAAATGCAGGGTTAATTCACGGTTATGAGGAATTCTAAGCCTTTTTTAAATCTATTTCTGTGATTTGAAAATAATGCAATCAATTGAATCCTGTTATTGTTTGTGTACGTTTTGGCTCCTAAATAGCAGAATGCATATCGCCTCTATTATACACAATGTGCACGTAATATCTGACAGTGATGTGTTTCTTTGCTCTGTTCAACACACTGAGCCCTGCTTAGTCCAGGCTTATTCCAGGTTTAGTCCTGGCTTAGTCCAGGTTTAGTTCTGGTTTAGTCCTGGCTTAGTCCAGGTTTAGGCCAGGTTTAGTCCTGGTTCAGTCCTGCTTGCTGTCGATCGGGAAACAGCCGCGCTATTTGCGCATTATGATCGCGCATGCATATTAGGGCGTCCTCCGCTTTGGTTTTTAGCGAGCCATATTTCATTTCGAAGCCATTTCTAAACATTTAAAAAGTATCATGGAGCCAAGATGTAGGACTTTCTCTTTCTGTTCATCTGGGCTGTAGTTTGCAGTCAGAGAGGGAGAGGGAAGGAGAGAGAGTGCACACGCAGCTGCTCGTCTGAGGGGATTCAGGGTCGGGTCCAAAGTTCGGATCCAAGGTTCGGGTCTGGATTGGCTGGCGCATGGGTCCGGATCCGGACCGAGGTCCGCCGTTTAGTGACCTCTGGCCTATAGCAATGTGAACAAAGCTGGAGTGTAGGTCATCAAAGTGTTACTGCATCTCTTCGTGAGAACTGGTAAAACCATAATTAGTCCATCCATCCATCCATCCATTTTCTTCCACTTGTCCGTTGCCGGGTCGTGGGGGCAGCTGTTGGAGCGGCACCAGCCCCTATGGCTCCTCCTGCAGGTGGTGGGTCCACAGAAGGACGGCCTCATGGTTCTAACCGGGCCTGTTGGTCTCTCATAAGGGGCTTCTGAACCGCTCTTTGTCTGACCCGTCACCTATAGGAACTGTTTGCCATGGGAGACCCTACCAGGGGCACGAAGCCCCCGATAACAGAGCTCCAGGATCATTCGGCTGCTCAAACCCCTCCACCACGTTAAGGTGGCGCTTCCAGGAGGGGACAATTAGTCGATATCCTCTTAAATTGTAATACAGTCCTGAATCTCAGCTGCGTTGTCACGCGCCTTGTACACCCCCTTCTCCCTCCTGCTCATCTCTCCTTGTAAACACAGTGGAACAAGTGGCGGCGCAATCGTTTCCACCCGAGGGCTCTCTCACACACTCGCTCTCTCTCCCTCCATCTGCTCCAACCTAATCGGCGGTGTCAAACACTGGAGGAGCACGCACGCCGCCGTCGCCACGGAAACCGGGCCGCCCGTCAATCACCTGCTCACGGGGCCCGAGCCGGAGAGGAGCCGGAGGGATATAGAGCGCGCGGAGGTGTGTTTGCAGAAGCGAGCGAGGGGGGGGGGGGAATTATCCGCTCTTATGAATACATATCTGTTACGTATACGCAGCAGTGGAGGAGATACGGGGCCGCGAAGGTTCAGCGCCGCCGGGGCTGATGGGAAAATTACCCTGCAAGGAAAGACTCCCCTCCCTGTGGCACAAAGATGTTTCCATTGTGGCTTTGTGGAGAGAGGGCGCAGTTCAGTGGAGTGGAGTGTTATCAAAAAGGCATTTATCTCTGCGCCTGTGATGCCGTTGTCCACTTCGATTTGTTTTTTTCCCCCGATTTGTTAGACTTCTGTGTTCGATTGGAAATGGCCTTTACTGCAAAAAAGGAACAATCACATTAGCCAAAGCCACACTGAAGAACATTTCGGCTGGTTAAATAGAACCGAGTATCACTATCCTCCTGATTTGTGACGTTGCTGGGAGCGGGACATCACTGGCTCGTCTCCATGGAGATGTTGATTGCTTTACTTTGATAACAGGTAGCCAAACATGATGCTTAAATACATTAGATCTAGGGCTGGGTACCGTTAAACAGTATGGTATCTGAAAAAAAGTTTAGGTACAACCGGTGTCAAAGAAATTAAAGCAGTGAAAGCAGGAACCGGAAAAAAATACTTAAATCTTTAGATGAGAAGAACTTATTATAATATGCGTTTCATATTGCGGAAACAATTTTAGAAGGAAAAGTTTGCACATGGATTGCTTGTGTAACAAATGTGGGACCCTATTTTTTCATAAATTTAAAGGGTTTAGAAGATTTTTAAAAATCGCAGGAAAAATAAGTTTCATTCTGATTTAGATATGGGATGTCAAAAAGAGAGTTTATAATGGAAGTCTATGGGTACGCAGATTTCCGAAGCTCTTCCAGAGGATACAAAACTTCTTACAATGTCAAAATTAATCAGAACTGAATGAAACTCAGATATATTTGAAAACATGTAAAACACAACTCTGTGCCAATTTTCATGGGAATTGAACAACCACAGCAAAAGTTATTGCAGATCAGGGCACAAGGGTTAAACAGTTCATACTATTTTTTACAATGAAACTTTTCGATCATAAAAGGTGCATTTTGCAACGTATTTGACCTTTCAGAGGATGTATGGGTGGTTAACATGGCGCCTTTACTTTCCATCCCAGGGGCCTCTCGGACGCTCCAGGACCAATTATTTTTGGGGTCTACCCTTCATTCCGACACCCCTCCATCGCGACGTCCCGCCAATCCGAGTGTAGCCTGTAAACTCCACTATCCTTAAGGGTAGGGCTAAAGAAGTGAGTCTGGCCTTTTGACAAACTCATTTCTGTACAAGGAGCTCAGAAACAAAGTTACCACACTGTTACGAAGGACTAAAGCACATTTTGTTATGAACTTAATTGAACAAGCATAAGGAAATACAAAAAGACTTTGGCAAACCATTGATAAAGTAAACGGACAGAAGAGTTTGAAGGGTTATAAATTAAATTTTAATATTAATGGGAATCCAGAAACATCATTTTAACAATTACTTCATACAATCAGTCAAAGAACTGGGAATTCAAAACAGAGATACAAATAATTATGTACAAGTATCTGATAATATTTCAAATGAACAAAACATGCATTTAAAATGACAAATGAATTTGAAATAAATAAAATATTGCAATCCCTGACCAATTCTAAAAGTAAAGATAACTGGGGAATGGACAATGCTCTTCTCAAAAAACAGAAAGACAATTTTGTAACTCCCATCACATACCTGACAAATAAATCAATAGAAGAGAGCTCTTTTCCTACTGCTTTTTAAACCACAGTAATCACTCCAGTATTCAAATCGAGGGACAAACATAAGATCTGCAATTACAGGCCGATTAGCATACTTCCTGTTGTCTCAAAGATTCCAGAGAAAGTAATTGCGGAGCAATTAAAAGAACACCTAAACAAAAATAATATGCTACATCCCATGCAATTTGGATATAGAAAACACCATTCCACCGAAACTGCATGTTGTTATCCACCTTATTCCTGGGGCGGCTCATGTAGAAACGAAGATGGGGGGAATTTCCGGTGAGATGCCGGAAGTCGCTCTGAGCCATTGGTTTACATTGGTTTCCAGGGCGAGTTTTCGTTTCACATAGCGGTTTATTTCCACATTTTAAGATGTTTTTCCAAACGATCAGCCTCCGTAACATTTGAAAAGATGTCCTCGCGCAGCTCTCTGGAACACGTTTCGCTGTTCATGGTTTAATCAACAAAAACAGAGAAAGTGACACTTGTGGCTGTGGAACATGCAGTGTTTGGGACTTGCTAAAACTGGCCTGACACTGACATGTTTGGGGCGATTTTGAACATGCTAGATGCTACTGACTCACATAAATTTACGAAGAAAGCCTTAGTTCACGGAGGTAAATAAACACTGTTAACACACGACTGACTGACCTGCTCACACTGTACGAGTGATATGAACCGAGCCCCGTGAGGCGACACAAGCTGAACTGGGTCTGAATACATTGCATTTTAAATACTTAGTTATGCAAAGAGCATTCCAACTTTTTTTGTTGTTTTTTGTGCAAAACCTTTGACCTAATTAAACTACAGCCATGGCCTTTTTCCACGTGAAGCGGCGTATGTAATGAGGCATCGTAAACAGACTTTCGCTCAGTTTAATCTGAAAATGTGAAGATCTCCACGGATATTTGACCAATCAACAAGAAACAAAATTAAAGCCGCAAGCGGCATCGAACGGCCCTTGCGGGCCGTGCCTCCATTGCCGCGCCATAACCCTACCGAGAGCGCTAGTGCGGCCATACTGCATTTTATTGTCCTGATGTGCCATTAATCTTTGTCAGTAAACATCAAAAGTACATTTTTAGCCTCTCCATGTGAATAATGGCTCCAACCTGCAGAGGGCGCTAGCGTGCCCCAAATCTTTTTTATTAAACAAGCAGCATCGGGCGGCCCTAACGGGCCGTACTTGAATGACCACTGTCCACAAGCTCCTTACAGAGGGCGCTAACGCACTGTAATTGTGTATAATGTGAGATTTATGTGTCAGTCCCATTAGGATAACATGGGGGGCCCTGGGCATCACCATGGCAACACCGTACAAAATACGGTATGGGTTCCATTGGCTTTTTTGACCGGGATGCCATCAACTATTTTTGTGCCGAATTTCATCCATTTCCAAGAAACTAATTTTTTTCTCATAATGCATTTTTTCTTCTCAGCCTAGAGGGGGCGCTATCGCTAACGCTGACTCAGCATTTTCCAGACTTTCTGTCAAAATGGCTGACTTCCGGTTTGTCAGGGGGCGTGGCCACAATAATATTTTTTTTGTCCTCACATGACGAATGTCTGTACCGAATCCCGTCGCTCTACAACAAAGTTGACGTTGGCCCCTCCTCCATAGGCGCAATGTATTTTCAGTTTTTCAGAAATTTCTTCGACGGAGCGATTTTCAGTCATAAGTTTATTGTGAGCAGCTAATCACAGCTCGTAGTTTCGTCTCAGCTGTGACAGCTCGTGTTTCCACATAGTCTACACCTCTAAACCTCATTAAAAGTGGATTCGAGCGAACGGTCTCCATGCAAACAAACAGCGGCCCCGGTCATACCGGAAATCCCCCACATCTTTCACGCAAAGGCTCATGGGGCGTAGGAATAAGGTTGATAGAGTTCGGGAATGTGATGTCATATCGCTATGCATTATGGGATTAGCAGCAATTGTAAACTAATGGAGATTTTAAAAGTTAAATTACTAGAGTTATTGTTCACATTAAAACACTTGGACACCACAGTGTGTTAGATGTATTTACCAGCAGTAACTCAACAGGTAACGGAGTTGTTCCACGGCTTTTTTCTCCACTTTTTATAATGTTTTTAGCTAATGTTAGTCAATGGAAATATATGCTAACAGCTGCAAAGATGGCGCATCTCCATGGTAACTGTGGAATTTCCCGAACTCTATTGCTGAAATGCAGCATAAGAATGTTCAAATGCATTCATATACCTTTTAGGAAATGCTGCATTCCATCATTAGCATAAGCACTAAGGCTGCATAGCAACAAGAGAGCCCTGCCTGTCCAGAGCTAGCTAGCTACAGTTTGAGAGCAGACATCTTTTACAAGACCAGAGGCAAAAACAGCGCTTTCATCTGACTTTTCTACAAAAAGTTGGTGCTAATATCTGTGGTTTGTGGTCAGGTAAGTCAGAGTTTGTTGTCAACCAAGTGAGACATTGTTTGAGTGTAAATATTTATCAAAATGGCCCTGGGTAATGGCGTTTTGATATGTTTTGACAAGACAAGTGTTTAAAGGCTCTTAACCTAATTTTCTGTTAGCAAACAGAGAAAAAAGTTAATTGTGGAGATGTGTAACCTAGCAGGAATATCCGCCAGTGCCAAGCTAATTGTTTTTAGCATTGGTGCTATTTCTGGTCTTACTTGCTTATAATATGTTGTTACTCTGCTGTAGGCATGCAAATAGAAACAATTTTCATCCTCTGGGAAGCTTAGACCAACCGTTAAAGGGGTGGTAATAAAACACACACTTTGTAGTAGTTTCAAGACACCGAACGCTACGGCATTTTGACAATTACAAACTGAAACAAAATGTCAAATCTGGGGACACTCTATTTGTCGTAGAGTACGTTTTTTTTTGCCTCTGTAGAATATTTTGCAGAAATTAGACAATTGGGATGTGCGGGCAATGTGTGTGAGAGTTTAACATATGTTGAGGATGCAGCTAGCTTACAGATTAATTTACCACAGCTTTAAACATAAGATTGTTTGAAAGCAGGCATTCCCTTCAGTATAAATTATTGTAAACATCTAACCCACTGTTCTTTTTTGCCCAGGAGAAACAACAACGATGGCATCAGCCTACGTCGAGTTCACAAAAGAGGAGGTAAAGGCCATCCCAAAGGAGTACACATTCCTGAAGGTTTTGGGTGAGGGAGCCTTCAGTAAAGTGGTAAAGTGTGTGAAGAAGGAAACTGGAGAGGAGGTGGCCATCAAAATTATTCACCGCGGCACGGCCGATGAAGTGGAATTCGAGGTAAGATTTGATTTGATGCTTCCTTAGACGTGTATTTAGAAAAGACTTACAACATCCCCGATTTTCAGACATAACTGGACTTTTAACCACACAATTACCTACTCATTCAATCTGAAATGTTTTGTATGGATTTAGATTTAGATTAGACCTATTATTTCTACCAATTACTCAGTGGCTGTCTTTATCCTTGAAGCCCTGCTCATCCAATACCCATGACCCAACTAACGTATTGGTTCAAATATTGAAAATATTGTTGATTATGTATTTCTGCAATCAGCAAATAATATCATTTGTAACCTTAATGTTTAGTAGTTCCTTTAGATAAAATCGATAGTCCTACGTTTGATAGTGACTGAATAGTGACTGAATCTATCAGTCACTATGAACTACTTTTAATTTAGTTTTGGTCAGCACAAAAGTTTACTTGACTAAAATGATGTTATCTGTTGTTAGTCTCCATGTCTCCGGTAGAAAATACATGGTACATTGGTAATCTGTAGTTTAGCTTGCTAACAGCAGTCTTACATTGTTAAAAAAAATCCATATGTTAGTTATGTGTTGGTACATAGCTCTGAATCATGGAGTAATCATTTGTTTTTGTGGCATTAGGTCCAGCTCTTGGAGAGACTGAAGCAGGCAGGGGCGGACAGGGCCAACATGGTGAAGTTCCTGGAGAAGATTGAGACGCCGATCGGGAAGGGCCTGGTTTTCGAGTGTCTGGACATGACTTTGCTCAATTACCTGAGGAGGGAGTTCCCCTTACCCCTGTGTGACATCCGAGCCATCATTGAGCAGATGGCCATGGCGCTGGGGTGCCTGGAGATATTCGGCTGTGTGCACACCGACATCAAACCGGACAACATAATGTTTTGCGGCACCGAACGACCACTCCAGGTCAAACTCATTGACTTTGGTCTGGTCAAGACCTTGACTGAGGCGAAAGAGGGGCGGCCGGTGTCCGTCCTCATGTACAGGTAAGTAAGCGATACAAGCTGAGGCTGGGGTGTTGTTTAGTTACCGTAATGGGGGGAGTCACGGTAGGATTGATTGTGTTAAATTTTAAAGGAACACTGCGTAACATTTCGCTCAGTAGATAAAATTAAATCCAAGCGTTTATGGTGAACTGTTCATTTTGTTGTTTGCATCATTGAACGTTCTATCCAAATTTTCTCCCCATATATATGAATAATGAAGCCATTCCCTATGTAAAAGTGTGGCACGGTCTCTTGCATGACATGTAATTTTTGTGTCGCCTCCATCATTAAAGCCACACCGTATAGATTTTTACCCAATAAATACATTTTCAAATACAAAAATCTATAAATAAAAATACCTCATAAATGTACTAACAAACATGTGCTTTTACTGTGAGCAACTCAGCTCTTTTAAGACTTAAGACTTTACCTGGAGTGGGTACGTCTCCAGCTTGTTTCCATTAAGATTTGACTAAAGGCAGAATATGAGGTTTAAATTGGTTAGCTTCTCATCCAAATCCATTCTTTGATTACCCACTACAGTAATAGCATTTTCTGTGTCGAGCTGGTCATTGGGAGCATGTTTTGTGTTGATGGCAACAATATACAGTGTCCCCTTGCTATAACTCGGGTGCCACCCTGCAAAGGAAACTCATTTTGGCTGCGTGCCGATTCTTATTCCAAAGTAAAATGTCTAAAAGTTTGTTCATTCAGTTATGATTTCTTGATTTCTTCTAAAAACGTTCGCAGAGTAGCCAGCTCGCTTACTGTACTCATACTGTATGTTGCTCTGCAGTGTGGCTTTAATAGTAGCTGAGCAAACATGGATGGACTTTAACTAACTTGATGTGTTTTTGTGTGTTTTCAGAGCTCCTGAAGTGATCTTGGGTTGCCCCTACGATGCAGCAATAGATATATGGTCTCTGGGAGTTCTGACCGTCAACGTGATGATGAACACTCCACTGTTCCCCAGAACATCTCAGTATGAGACGGTAAGTTGGGCATTCTTCATTCTACTTTGCCATGTTGGTTCACATTTCTTGTATTTCCAGTTAGATGGAATATATTTAGATACGGCGCTAATGTTGCTGACAAAGAAAAAATTATCATATTGGCAGAATTCATTTTCCGCTGCTCAACATTTGCCAAAACTATTAGAAGGTGTAAATATATTTAAAAAAGAGTACTATGAAGTTTAATGGGAAGTGTGAACACAATGTTAAGTGTAAAGCACTAATGTTTTGGGGTTGTTTGTTTGGTTTTACAGATCAGAGCCATTGTCAAACTCCTCGGACAGCCGCCTGACAAACTTCTGAACCAAGGCCGCAAAACCACAAAGTACTTCAAGAAATCTGGCGACAGCTGGAACTTAAAGACCAGAGGGCAGTACACACACTTCACAGACGACTTCCCGTCTTTGAGAGCAGTGATACAGGTCAGTACTGCGTGGTAAATTAAAGCGGTCTCATTATCTCTACTCATTCCCCCTGAGATCACTTGTAATCGTTTATCGTTATGTTTCTATCCAGGCGATCTATGAGAACCGTGAGGAGGACATGGAGGAGCTCAACTGCTGCATCGACCTGCTGGAGAAGATGCTGGACATCAACTGGGCCACCCGGATCAGAGCAGCCGACATCGGCAATCACCCATTCATCAAAAATTATCAGTAAGTGTCGGTTGGAGATTGGCAGTCAGTGGGGCATTAGGTGACGCGATATCCGTATCGTAAAATGACTGAGGTCTTCTGTTTGACTAATGTTTAATCATATTACAAAGAAATGCGCATGGAAACACAAATATGTGCCAACGTTCAGTGTTAGACTTACCTTAAACTGAAAGAAAAATCAGACCTCAGAGATTTTGCAATACGTTGTGGCGTCTCGTGATGTAACTTAGATACTCTGTCACCTAAAGTTGAGATAATGACAATTTGGCGATATCGTACTGCCCTGCCCTAATTTAATCATTTTTTAACTCATAAAAAAATACAATTAACTGATTCATCGCTAATGATTTGACCAAACTCCATCCTGCATCTAAAATTACAAATGGTAAGTTTTTTAGCAGTACTTTGCGCAGACATTTCTGAAATAGTTCTTTCTATTTCTAATAGCTCGTTCGGTTGGGCTAGTTTTATTTGGCTAAAAACAAATGGCTAAAATGGTTATATTTAACTCGTCTTTTGTGTGCTTGTGTCCGCAGGGTTAACATACCGGTGGAAGAGTCAATACTACCAGCTCATCAAACGACAGAAGAAGAACAAGAAAAGGAAGACACCACTACAGAGAGAACGTCGTTAATGTGAGTACTTTTATCCTTTCTCGGTTTTGTCCCATTCCTATTCATTCATGTTAAGCTTAAAGGCCCCGTACCCAGTTTTTGATGGATACATTGTCAAAATTCGACATTGCAAATGATTAGAAGCATGTTTCATATCATGATTATAGTTTTATTATAGTATTATAGTTGTTGTTGTGAAGTAGCAACATATGTTCCGCAATGTTAACCAAACTGTGCGTCGTGTGTGTTTGCAGTGAGCCCAGCTTTGAGTCGTATACCACGGGAGCGGTCCCAGTGCTCCTGCCCGAACAGTACACCGTGGTGAGCATGCGGGGCGTTGACGACTTCGATCATCAGATGGTGAAGTGCAAGAAGAAAGACACCGGGAAGGTCGTCTCCGTGAAAATCCCATACAGCGGACTTGACACCACTAAAGAGGCTCGCCTGTTGAATAGAATGATGAGGAAGGGCCTGGACAAGAGGAACATCGTACAGTACTTGGAGACCGTCGACTTCGGCACCAGCCAGGCTCTGGTTTTTGAGGAGCTGGACATGAGTTTGGCCTGCTACCTCCACCACCAACAAAAGATCCCCATCCTGGAGGCCCGGACCATCGCTCAGCAGGTAAGTAACGTAACAAGCAAAGAGTTTAAAAGAGTTTATGTTGGAATGGATGGGTAACTCAATAGCACAGAAATAACACGGTGATAGAGTGGAAGCAGCATAGTTACATGAAAGCTAGTTCGGTCCATAAATATCAGACTATATACTATTTTAGAAACCTTTTTAGGACTGGATAACATTACATTTTTTAAAGGATCTGTATCATGCTATTTTAGCCATTCCAAAGTAAAGTATAGGCATATATATGATATATTGTACCTCTATCACTATGGAGTACTCATTTTTGAGAGAAATATAAGTATTTTTGGGGGGTATTTTCCCTACCCGGAAGATAAGACGCTTCGATTCAGTTAACTCCGCCCCTCTCTCTGCTCATTCCACATTTGCAGTATTATAAATATAAATATCGCTGCAAAAAGTGAAGTTACTTCACATAATGCAGTTATAAGGAGTTGACATGTGCAAAGCAGTTTCATAAATGGCTAACACACACGCTAACACGCACGCTAACATGCGTTTTGATTGACTCACCGCTCAGTTTGGACTCCCATGAGATCGCGTTGGTTATAAAAGTTATAAAAGTTAATCCACTTTGATTCTGGCCAAGGTTCACCAAGCATCCATCAGGTTGGTTGATATAGTAGCTAGCTTAATCCCGGAAAGAAATTCCAACTTCTGGCGAGTGCACTCTTCTTTAGGAAGGTTGAATAGCCCTGTTCCTCTCGTAGCCAAACGCGCATCCGTGACATTATCGGTAAGAAAAAAGAGCAGGCGGTGTCCAGAGTAGGTTAGAAAGAGCTCAGTCTTCAAAAACAACACTTATGCTCGGATCCATGGCTCCTCCAGCCGTGGGTGCGCTTGATTAGCGTCGTGGGACAGCACAGACGCTTCGGAGGGTTGCTGTTTTTTTTTTTTTTTTTTTTTTTTTTCAAAAAAAAAAAAAAAAAAAAAAAAAAAAAAAAAAAAAAACTGTTTTATAAATTAAAATCAGGCCGTAAGGCATTACATTACCGACGTAGAGCACTTCCGTTCCGCTGTGACGACACAACTGAACAGCTCAGTGGTTTACCAGGAGAGGGTGGAGCAGCTGCTCAGAGAGCAGGATTCAGGAGGATTACTTAGAACTGCGTGAATGAAGCCAAAAACCGCTCTGGGGGTGTTTTTGATAAGGAAATAGCATAACAACATGGCTAAAAGCTCCAAAAAGTCGATTTTGCATGATATAGGACCTTTAATATACCCGTACTTTAATGGTTTTCGATATCTATACCTGAACAATACTTTTTCCGATACCTATACAAAAATATATGTCTAGAACCAGAAAATGGAACGATCATGTTTGGAGGATCTGCACATTTACAATATCGGGTTCACCTCCAATGTCAAGAAATGTGTGGAAAATTGGGAATAATTTGGGAAAATATGAGGGAAACAAATCTGAAAACGTGAAAAAAATTGTGGCAAAATAAAGAAAGAAAAATTGGGATAATTTAAAAAGACGAACAAAACAAAAATATTTATTTAAGCTGAAACATACCTGCTCTCAATACTTTCATTTTTTTGATACCTGTAGTACCTAAACTTTTAACCAGATTGGTTTTGTTTAACGGTACCCAGCCCTAATTACATTTACCTTTGCATCCAGTACCTTTAGTAAAATGTCATCTTTGTTCTGTGCTCAGGCAGCGACAGCTTTGTCCGTGCTGGAGGAGTTGAAGATCATCCATGCGAACCTGTCGATGGACAGCATCTGGTTCTCTAACGTCTGCCGGAACTGCACCCAGATCAAGCTGTTGGACTTCACTTCTGCCATGTACAGCAAGGACATCCGAGAGGGGATGATTCTCCAGGCGCAGCACAGGTATGTTTTATCGCTCTCCCCAGGCAGGGCTGCACAGCACATCGCCTAATTATTGTTATCGCAATATTAGATGATTTACAGTTCCTTTTTAGTTTTTTTTTTTGCTAACACAGCATAATACAAAAATGTGTTGGAACTTTAAAATGTGCAGAAGTAGTTTTTGTTACGATTTTCCTAATTTAGTCCAAATGTAGCCACCTTTTTTAAATATCATTGTAAAATGACACTATTTAAGACAGTGTAGGCATACTCTCATGTACCGTAACCTAAAACTGCTACTAACTCTACTTTGTTTGTATTTCTCCACATTCAGAGCTCCCGAGATCATCCTGGGCCTGCCGATCACAGGGGCCGTGGACGTGTGGTCTTTGGGGAACATCTTGGCGACCATGCTACTGGGGTTCAGCATCTTCCCGCAAGAAGGCGACTTCGAAACGGTAAGTCATCTACGATCCATTACGAAAACATGTTTTTTTAGAATGGAGTGTTATGAAAAATCGACTTATTTAGAGCTTCCAACAAAATGTTCCACTCTTGCAACAACATCACCACTTTAATAGCTTCTGCCGACGCCAAACCTTCCAGTCTTGGACTTAACAATATTTCGAAGGGATTTTTTAAATATCTAATTCCTGCCGGATTTCTTGAGCTTTGAACTGCTAATAAAGGCAAAATTAGATTTCTTTTTTTTTTACAAATTTTCTTCACTTCATAATTCCCTCTGACAAAAAATCTTTGTAACTAATATATCAACAAAATAAAACTGTACATTTTCGTCTATCTGTTACTTAGATTTCGTTGCTGAAATGTGATATTTCTTTATATTATTATACATTTTTTTTGTTTTACCAGCTTTTGAATAAGCCGTTTTAGATCACATTCCCTCTCTAACAGTGTTTAAAAGTCAATTCATTCAACTGAACTTGTAGAGACCATCTCTAATGAAATTGCGTACTGCTATTATGCGGTATATTAAAAATATTTGTTTTGTTTCTTTCCAGTTGAAAGTCATGGTGGCACTTCTCGGACTTCCGGCTGACGACGTCCTCGACGCCGGGACCAAAGTCACACATTTCTTCAAGAAGACCTCCGGAAGCTGGAAACTAATGGTAAGTGTTGACTCAAACCACAATTCAATCATTTTGTTTATTTACAAGCAGCTAAACTCATTTTTATCTTCTTTTATCTCCATTTCAGACCGACGAAGAATATGCAGAGAGCCAGGGATTGAGCCTCCATGACACTGACCCGCACTACACCGAAAAGTTCATGTCGCTGAAGCATCTGTTAAAGGTAGGTTGACTTTTCCGGGACTATAATTTTTTTACAAATGTATTAACGATGCCTTTGTCTAATCACGCTTTTGTGTCTGTTTGTCAAAAAACAGGAGAATGTCAACGGCGGCATGTGTGGCGACCTGTACCACGACGACTGCGTGGACCTCTTGACTCAAATGTTCCAAGTCGACGCTGCGAAAAGGATCAAGCCGAGCCAGATTCTGCAACACCGCTTCTTCCAGGAGGACAGGTAAGTGTCGCGGTCGGTGGTGGGCTGTTGGGCTGCAGTGTGAGGGGAAAATGATATAGTCATGCCGAGATTATCCCCAAAGCATTTCAACACAGTGAATTTAAAGTGATAGTCTGTAAGTTGGCAAAGTGAGCAGAGAAAGGGTGAAAGTAAACGATCAAATTCCTCCCCTCTTCTTGGCCCAGAAAGAGACTCCTAGTTTGTAAAATGAGGAGAGCGGGAACAGAATTTTCAAAAGGAAACGATCAAGCTCCCTCCCCCTTCTCTTCTGACTGGCCTGGCCGCTCCACAGTAAAGCTCGCCTCATTGGTCAAAGTGATATCCCAGGGTTTCTGATTAGTGTCTGAAATCAGCAAAGGGAGGGACATTAATAAAAAAACAATATTATTTGATATTACTTATGTTGCCTCAAATTTCCGACCCACGCACTTAGTCTATTCAATTTGTAAACATTTAAACTTACAGACTATCACTTTAAACCGTATTCTTTTTTTATCCAACTGTGTCGAAACAAGACGACTAAATCAGGTCCAAATTGGGGATGAAATGTGACTAATCTCGGAAAATCTTGAATCAAACTCAACCTTTTTCTCACAAGTTACCGAGCGAGCGTCTTTGTCTCTAAAAAAAGTGTTTAATGTCCATAAAAGTTGCAATAGTGATCGTGCCGAGATACTGTGCGGCCCTCATGAGTGGCGGAACATTAGAATAATCCGGGTCTGTTTTTTTCCCTTGTGGTGTCAACAGTGACGACGAGGAGGAGGAGGAGGAGGAGGAGGAGGAGGAGAATGGTGAGACCCGGCCGCCGCCACAGGTCAAAGCAGCCCGACCCAAGGACGCCCCGCGAGTGCCGCGCATCACGTAAGTCTGGGTCTACATATCCTTTATTTATGGTTTATTATTATTACTATTGTGTACATGCTCTTTTGAAGTCCGCGTTATATTGTTAGGATTTAAAAATGTAGGAGTAATGGGTTGACAGCAACTTTTCCTGCCGCGGAATCTTAAATCAGGAAAAAAGTACAGTATTTTCTGGACTATAAGTCGCACCAGCCAAAAAACGCATAATGAAGAAGAAAAAAAACATACAGTATAAGCCGCCCCAACCTTAGCAACTACCTGGGCATGGACTGCACCGTTGACAAGTCTCTCCCGGCAGCACGTTGTTCAAGCACCCATTTGCAAACTCGATCCTCTAGCTGTGGCCATCTAGCTTTTAGCCTGCGATTAGCTTTTTTGTTTTCTTCATTGTGGTAAGGGTAACTTCCACTTTTCGCCAGTCCCTCACAAGTTTCTCGCTCACTCCAAACTTTACCGTTTTAACATTTTCAGTGGTACAGTAAGTAAGTTCTTTATTTGTCATTGTACAACCGCAAAGACGAAGCAGATACTGGTACACAAGCCTAGAGTGCCCTCTAGCGGCTGTCAATGTGAAAAGGACCATCGTGAACATTTTGATATATATTAGTCACACCTAAGTATAAATTGCACCCCCAGCCAAACTATGAAAAAAGTGCGACTTATAGTCCGGAAAATTCGGGATTCAATTTGATCATGCCAAGTTTAATGCCTTAAGAGCATAAAATTTAACCCAAAAGCATCACTTCTTTAGTGCATGGGTCTGAAATGTTCTTTCATCCTTGCAGTAAAATCAATTGTATAACATTTTTGGTCTAAATGTGCTTTGGAATAACATTTAAGGCGAGACACGGCAAGTGTAGCGCTGTGTGACAAGGTCAAGGTCAAGCGACTCGGTTTCTTGGGCATTTGTACTTTTTGAATTGACAAAAGAAAATCTTTCGCAATGTTTATTTGATTTATAAATAAATAGATTAGAAACAATAGAATAAAAAATATATATATTTTTAAAGGCAACAAATAGTCGTCGACAAGAATGACAAGAATAATCGTGATTATTATTTGTTATATAATCGAGCAGACCTACTTCTTAGTCTTGCTTTTGACCTGGTTCCGTCCAAGACCGGGGTCGGCCCATTAGTCCGACGCCCCATTAGTCCGAGGTCTCATTATTTCGAAAATGTCCCATTGAGTAGGGGTTGAAAAATAAAATTAGGTTCAGGCAAGAGTCCACTGACCTTAAGGTTAGGGCCAATGGTTGTATATGGCTCTCTAATCCACAACACAACTGGGTTAGAGATGTCGGACTAATGGCACCTCTGCTCAGTGGGACATTTTGGGAATAATGAGACGTCGGACTAATGAGATGTTAGACTAATGGCATGGCACCCCAAGACCTGGTAGACCTGAAGCTGGTTTAGTATTCTGAGACTGACTGTCTGAACAATAATGTTTGTAAAATATGCATCTGGTAAATCTCCATTGACAAGAAAAGTGTGAAAAATGGGGAATCATTTGGAAAAAAAATGGGGGGAAATTGGGAGAAATCATGGCATAAATAAGGGGATAAAACCAGTATATTAAATCGGGAGAAATTGTAGAAAATATTAGTTAGAAAAATGATATTTGTAATAATAAAGCCACACTGACTGTGCAACATTTTATCCGGTAAATGTAATGAAATATAAACATGAGTTTATTCTTTGGGGGTTTTCTTGTGTGATAATGTGCAACCAAAGTCGCAAAAGCATTGTCTGTGTAGCTTTAAAAAAAAATGAAGGTGAACTATAGTGTCGTAACCACTGTGTTCTTGTGTGTGTTTTTTTTCTTCAGTGAAATATGGAGAGTGGAGCACGAGCTGGTGGCACCAGAGACCGTCCAGGTGTTCCCGGACAGAATCGACAACACCCTGCTCACCCTGCATTGTACAAAGGATGTCACCCTGGCCGAGCGTATCCCACTGGGACACACTGTCCCACGATTCCACAGCTTCCAGCCCTATGGAAGGTAAGCACACGCATCCATCATGGAACCATAGCTAGGCAAACTAGGAGGTATTAGTGGTTGCTCGTTGGCTGCATTCAGCTGACAATACAACATTGTCAGTGACTGTTAGTTAAAGCCATGCTGCGTAACATTTGGCCAGTAAAGTCATTAAATTAACAGGAACTATATGCTTTTATATTGGTGGAAAAAAAACAATAGAAAAACAGCCCTCTTGCCTCCTCTCCATGGAGATATTGCTGCTTTGCTAGTTAGCCAAACAATAGTTTATGGTGTTTGTGCGCAGATTGGCCCAGTAATTGCATTAGACAATAACCATGATCACAGCTAAAAGTCGAAGTATTTCAAACGCATTTTGAGTAAAAAAGTAAGCGTGTCCGACTCAAATTTTGAAATCTATTTAAAGAGATATTTAAACTGCTCTATTGCAGCTTTGCAGTCACCTGCGGCGTGAAAACAAAAGCTCTTAAATTGCACTTCAAGAACTTTTATTTTAATCAAAAATGTGGTGGGTTAGAAACAAATTTGCTCAAAATGTTAAACTTTTTACTAAGTCTCTGCATGTTCTTGTGCATTTCAGCGGCTTGCCTGGTGTGGAGATGGAACGAGCGGATTTCCAACAGCAACAGAAAAAAACAGCAACAACAGCCGTGACGCTACCCAGACGACAGCAAGGTCGGGCAAACCAGAAGATGGCAACAGTGACGGTAACAAGCAACATGTTCCACTTAAAAGTAAGTTTAGTTCATTTCTCTTCTTTTCTGAATACAAAATACTCTGCCTGCCCCGCCCCCCAAAAAGTCATCACCAGAAAAACGTCATATATTTTGTCAGGAATCTCGTTTCCAAATATTCAGTTCTAATATGCAGTACCGTAGTGTTTGTGACATTAAATTCATGTATTCGGTCATCTGATTATACTTAAATTGTGTTTAGCTGAGCTCATTCCACAGTACCAAATACAGCTCATGTATCAAAGAGATCATTCCAACTTGAGGTGCAGGCTTTTTTTTGTTTTTGTTTCTTCTGATATATTGCACAGTGTACTCATCAAGAAATGTTCTGCTTTTAGGTTTATTGATAAAAGAAGAACCAGAAAAAGAGGAGGAGGAGGAGAAGGAGGAGGAGGAGGAGGAGGAGAAGAAGGAGGAGGAGAAGGAGGAGGAGGAGAAGGAGGAGGAGGAGAAGAAGAAGGAGGAGAAGGAGGAGGAGGAGGAGGAGGAGGAGAAGAAGAAGAAGAGTCGTCTCCGGCCGGTGTGGTCCTGGGTGAAGAAGCGCTTTTCCTGCTGTGGACGACGATGACGACTTTCAATTTTTCGTCTCCTGAAGCTAGTTCATCTCATCTTGCGGTCACGCCTAGATTAACGATGCCATGAGCCATTTTGTTATTTATTTGTAATCCGCGGAAAATCTCTCAGTATGAAGTCACAGCAACATCATCAGAGTGATGTTGTTGTTTTCCACACCCGACAGTTTTCACTGCTCACTTCCTGCGGTCTTCCTCAGAGCGATCACGAGATATCGCTGCCGGCGTCTTGTCAACACGGGTGCGTGAAAGCAAATACGACCCCCGTCATCCCGGTTAAGTTGCTTTCACGCATCTATCCATCCATCCATCCATTTTCTTCCACTTGTCCGTTGCCGGGTCGTGGGGGCAGCCGTTGGAGCTGCCCAGGTCACATAGCACCGGCCCCCATGGCTCCTTCTGCAGGTGGTGGGTCCACAGAAGGACGGCCTCATGGTTCTAACCGGGCCTGTTGGTCTCTCCTAGGGGGCTACAAGAGATATCGCTGCCGGCGTCTTGTCAACACGGGTGCGTGAAAGCAAATACGACCCCCGTCATCCCGGTTAAGTTGCTTTCACGCATCTGGGTCAGAAAATGTGACCTTTTTGTTGCTGTATGGGTGGTTAGCACAGCGTCTTTACTTTCTATCACGATGGCTTCTAGGGCGCACTGGGAACAGTTGTTTTTGGGGTTTCTGTTTGGTTTGCTGGATGCTTAACCATGGCTATGGTTTCATCAACAGAGAAAACCTACGAGAAAGCCCTAAAAACAATTGATCCTGGAGCGTCACTGTGATGGACAGTAAAGGCGGTATGCTAAACACCAATACAGCACTAACATCAACCTTTTTTTCCCTGCATAAAAGGTTACATAACACTCTAAAATACATAACACTCCTTTAAAATATGATCTCTCGAAAGACCAAATTAACCTTATTTTAGACTTTAAAGAGCGAGGCAGTGTTTGACCACGCCTCGGCGCAGTGGGGCAATACTGTAAACACAGACAGTGTTGACTCCAAGTGTTACCTGGGCCGACGAAAACACAGGCGCTCTCGGCTGTGACGCACGCTGGGGATTCATCGCAGATAGAGGTTTTTGTGTGTGTGTGATGGCTCTATATTCGAAGATCTAATGGCCAAGCGCCTCCGGCGCCTCCAAAGCGGTTTACATTTAAAATACATTGAGGACGCGCCTCAAGAGGCCCCGTGGCGCGTGTCGCGCCTCCTGAGCGGCGCGTTTTGAAGATTTTCGCGCCTCCAGCGCGGCTGAGGCGTCCGAGGCGTCCGACGCTAGAGTTGGGAAATGTTGAACTTTTTGGAGAAATTCGCGAGCGTCGACCAATCAGGAGCTTTCTCCAACAGTGACGTACGCTGTAGCTGAGCCACTGTCGGTCTGGGGCAGATCCTCTGCCTGCCCGCAGATGTAAACAAGTCATGGAGGATTATCCTGTTGTGAACCGGGGCTTCAGCAGCTCTGGGACTTTTACAAGGACACACATCAGTGTTTCTTTTACCTAAACACCCAGGATTAAAAGCGGCGACAAGAAAACGTATTTGAGTGGCTGGATCTGCGCTGGGAATGTGTTTGGGTCTTGATGATGCACACAGGATTCCCAAGGCTAATGCTACAGTACAAGCTAAATCTCCAATCGATGTGAAAACGAGAAATATGCACGAATAAAGTCTAATAAGCCCATCTACATAAAGCAACCGTGTAACAATGATCACACATTGAGCCAGGCTTGTTGATTTTTAAGTTTATTGCTCACATTTTATCTACAACGGGCCGTAGTCGATCTGTTTTATAATTATTTCTATGCTAGCCCAAACAGATAGCTCGCATTGACCCCCTTGAAAACAAGTATTATGCACTAATCACGTCAATAAAGCCCTTAACTACACAGAACAGCCTTTATGATGGTCACACACTGAGATGGGCTTGACGCATTTGTGGTTTATTGCACACACTTTTTTTTTTATCAACAATGAGCTGTACGCGATCGCAAAAAGCTAACCGGCTAACCTAGCTTATAGCCACTTGCCACCAATGTCCCTTAACCGTATGGGCTGGATATGAGCTTAAATACTGGGGAGATCCTGCGTAGACCATGGGGGAATAGTTAAAGATCCATAGAACATGGCAGGAGCAAAGAGGGAGACTACAGTAGTTAGCCTCCGAACAACTGTAGTTTTCAGGAACGAGCTGTTTCCAAGATGGCTACGAACAGACTCTGAGCTGACGCGCGGCCAGGGCGTCTTGATGCTCTGTGACATTTGTGACAAGCGTCTGACTTCAGTAAGCACAAGCGTCCAACTACGGACTTGAGGCGCGTCTTTGACGCCCAAGAGGCGTTCGGTGTGGACGCACCATAAGTGGACCACTTGATTATGATCAGCTTCAGGACGTTCCGTGTTATGCACCGATTATAGCACTACAGGGGGATTTTGAATCGATAATACGTGATAATAACGACCAATAACGTAATAACGCAGTTGAGCTAATGACATAACAACAATTTGCCAGCCAATAATGTATTAAATGAGTACATTATTGGCCTGAGATGAAAATTGTACACAAATGTAATGAATGTACATCAATCTGACATATTAGACATTGTTTTCGTGCAGTTGTCACTAAAATGCTTGATGTTTGTTTTCCACATAGACTACAAAGTTATGAATGGACTGAGTGCGCGGGCTAGCTGAAGCTTATTCATGCTAATTAGAATAGGGGGAGAGTAAAAATGGCAAAGGATAAATTTGGGATGATGTTGTCATTATTACTATGTAGAAGTAATAAGGACAAGCTTGTGTTCAATACAGAGTTAAAGAGGGGCAAAAAGTTTCAATGGAAAGTCCATAGGAGCCAGGAGCTTCCGGAGCCGGCCGCCATTTCCTTACAGCTTCAGTAAAAAAAGAGGCCGCAATAAGACCATTCTTAATTTGACAGTCTATGGCTTTTCATCAACTTTTGTATTTTTTTCTCACCAGAAATAACTTGTCGCAGCTCATATACATTTTCTTCCTCTCCTTCTCCTTCTTCTTCTCCTTCTTCCTCTCCTTCTCCTTCTTCTTCTCCTTCTTCTTCAGCTTCTTCATAGTCTGAGCTATAGTAGTAGGAAAATGCATATGTGCTGCGACAAGTTACCTCTGGTGAGAAAAAAATACCACTGAGATCATGAAACTGCACTAAACTGAGAAAACTGCACAAAAACAAAGTTTAATATGTTCATTGATGCATTATTACATTATTGGCCAAATTTATCATGATTCTGAATGATTTATATCTTGTCAGGTCAACAATGAAATAACCAGTCAATAACAAAGAGCAGAGGAAAGCTGTGGTGGTTGACATAACAATACCAAGCGACTTAAACATCAGGAAAAAGGAACACGAGAAACTAGAGAAATACCAGGGGCTCAGAGAAGAGCTAGAGAAGGCCTGGAGAGTGAAGGCATCAGTCGTTGGGGCACTCGGGGCAGTGACCCCCAAACTGGAGGAGTGGCTTCAGCAGATCCCAGGAAATACATCAGACATCTCGGTCCCGAAAAGTGCAGTTCTAGGAACAGCAAAGATACTGCGCAGAACCCTCAAGCTCCCAGGCCTCTGGTAGAGGACCCGAGCGCAGTATCTTTGCCAGCTTGTTATGTCATATATATATATATATATATATATATATATATATATATATATATATATATATATGACATAACAAGTTACATAGTGCACCTTTAAACTGTTAAACATTGCTATTCACAAGTTCTGTCCGTGTGTTTTCTGTTTCAGCTCACTAGTCGCTGGCTGCTCGATGGCTCAGTGATGACTGATCTTCAACCCCGTCAGTGCCTAATGGACCTGTGGACCCCTGACTCTCCTGCTCCAAACTAAGCTTCAGAACGGTTAGTTTGGGGCTGATTGCACAAATGTTTGGTCATTTTTATAAGGAATTTTTCAACAATAAACTATATGTGGAAAATACAATGCTTGTATTGCATTTCTTTTGGTAAAATGTTACGTAGTGTGTCTGGATCAAGATCAAATCAGGATGAGTCAAAGATAGAAGTATAATGACTCAAATTATGATTAAACTGGGTGTAGACAAATACCTTGATTGAATGCATCACTAAAGCATAAATTAAATTATCTGTAATTAAAATTCCCAATGGCTTTATGCACCTACGAGCAGCACCCGGAGACCAAGCTAATGGTCATGATAACTGGCTGGAGGACTGGAGGATTAACCTGTTGTGCATGTTTTTAGCGGTACAGTACAGTAACTTTGAAGAATTGATTTGCCTTTTCCACAGGTATAGATTCAGAAAACTTTATTTATCCCAATAGGACAATTCAGTTTGCAGCCTCCACTTTAAAAAAATACAGCATATAGCAAACATACAAATCCATACATGTCAGTCAACAACAAACATACACCGCGTTTCAAATTATTATGCAAATTGTATTTCAGTGCCATAAAGGTAAAAAAAAGAAAGATATTTCAATGAAACTCATGGATGGTATTGTGTCTCAGGGCTCTTTGAATCACGGACATCAATCTCAGACGCCTGGGATGATTAGTTGTCCAGTTATGGGAAAAACTACTGAAAAAGGACTTTCCACATTATTAAGCAGACCACCACTTTCAAGCAATATGGGAAAGAAAAAGGATCTCTCTGTTGATGAAAAGCGTGACATAGTTGAATGCCTTGGACTAGGTATGAAAACCTTCGATATGTCATTGAAGATTAAGCGTAATCATCGTACTGTTAAGAGATTTGTAGCAGATTCAGAGCACACACGGGTTTGTGCAGATAAAGGCACAATATGGACGGTTTCTGCCAGACAAATACATCAGATTAAGAGAAACAGGTATTTGAAGCTGCTGGTGCCTCTGGAGTCTCCTGAACATCAAGGTGTAGGACCCTCCAGAGGCTGCAGTTGTGCAGAAACGGCTGCAGTGGCCCAGAAATACATGAAGACTCATTTTCAAACAGTCTTGTTCACTGATGAGTGCCGTGTAACCCTGGATGGTCAGATGGATGGAGTAGTGGATGGTTGGTGAATGGCCACCATGTCCCAACAAGGCTGTGACGTCAGCAAGGAGGGGGCGGAGTCATGTTTTGGGCTGGAATCATGGGGAGAGAGCTGGTCGGCCCCTTTAGGCTCCCTGAAGGTGTGAAAATGACCTCTGAAAAATATGTGGAGTTTCTGACTGACCACTTTCTTCTATGGTACAAAAAGAAGAGCCGTGCTTTCTCTAACAAAATCATCTTCATGCATGTCAACGCACCATGTCATGCTGTAAAGAATACCTCTGCATCATTGGCTGCTATGGGCATAAAAGGACAAAACTCATGATGTGGACCCCGTCCTCCCCTGATCTCAACCCTATTGAGAACCTCAAACAAAAGATCTATGAGGGTGGGAGGCAGTTTTCATCCAAACAGCAGCTCTGGGAGGCTATTCTGACATCCTGCAAAGAAATACAAGCAGAAACTCTCCAAAAACTCACAAGTTTAATGGATTTAAGAATTTTGAAGCTGCTATCAAAAAAGGGTCCAATGTTAAAATATAACTTGACCTGTTAAGATGTTTTTGATTGAAATAGCTTTTGATTTCAGTAAATATGACCTCCTAATGCTACAAATTCAACAAATGACCATTTTCAGTTTATTACAACCTTTAAAATGTATTGAGAAAATGAGTTGCATAATAATTTGGAACAGTAGATTTTGAGTTGTTTATTATATTTATTTTTGAAAAAAATACTGTTATCACTGTTTGTTTGTTTTCCAATCACATTCATATTATCCTCTAACAGTCAAAAACTTGAAAATTACACTGACTGTCATTTGAGTTGATAATTTAGAAAATCTTAGAAAAATATCATTTGCATAATAATTTGGAACGTGGTGTAATAGATGAGTTTGAGTAGATAGATCACTTGTAAACACTTAGCCAAAAATGTATAAATTAATAATTAGGCCAACTAACAATCACCTTTTTTGTTCTTTATAATCATTTTAAATATAATTCTATATTTCTACATTTCTATCATTTACAACAGGCTTATACTGAAATATTTTTCTGTAAATAATAAAGTAATAATAATAATAATAATAATAAAGCCTAAATACTTTCTTGCTATTTGTTCTTAATTGATTGACTGCGGAATCCTTCTGGACCATTCTGCCAACCTTCCAGTTTATACTAGAGCTAGAAACAGCAGCAAGAAATGATTTGTGGTGGAGGAAATTTGAACGCGTTAATGATCAGAGCGAGTGTTCTGACTTCGTTTTTGCAGCTCTAAGATGAACATATTAATATTGTAAGTGTGAATGAGTTTAGCACAACACAAGTCAAAATATGTACACGCTGCTAATGTAATTATAAACTCATAAACAAGCTGAGTAGGATTTCACCCGTTCAATATTCCACAATCATGCCGGCTGACAGAAAACATGACCCCCCGCGTGTCGTCTCTGCTCCCGGTGTCAGTGAACGCACCGTCAGATGCTCGGGGGCTCCGTATCCGCGCTTATCTCTGCGGATGATTGACAGGTGGGGCTTTATTTCCCCCGGGACCGCCCCCCTTCCCTCCCTCGCCGCCCTCCGATTGGCCCGTCTTCCTCTGCATGCCGCTCTCATTACGGAGCCCTTATCGCCGCGCCCTGCTCATAAGGTTTATCTTTTTAATTATGTGTCTTCCACCGGCCCTTGTGTGTGAGGGTTCCCCCCCGGGGGCCGGTCTTAGGGTCTATTGACTGCAGATAACCTGTTCACAGTGCTTCAGTAGACGGTGGAAGACAGTCCTCCTCGCACCTGGTTTATCGTTGGCGTTCATTTCCGGAGACTAAAGCCGTGCCCGGGGCTGGGTTTGTGCGATTTGGGGTTGGCGCGGATGATGGTTCAAGGTCAAAAAGCTCTCATTGTAGGGTTTATCTGATGGGAACGGAACAGCGGCCTATGACACCCAGATATATGAATAAAGATGAGGGATGGGGCTATTCCAACAGGGGCTTCATTGGTATTTGGCAGAATTGTAACAATGGCTGTATCATAAAATCGCAATAGGAACATTTTCATAACATTATAGCGTATGAATCTATTGTGCCATTTTGGTGCAACCAATGTGCAGGAAATACTGTCACAAAAGAAATGAACGGAATGCTGTCACATATTAACGAAACAAAACAGAAAAAATGAACACATTTTGAAAAATAAAATACATTTCTTCAGCAGTTTGTTGTTAAGCCATTGTTAGGCTGTTTTTATCTATTGGCTAAAGTGATGTGGAATTGATCCAGTCAGCTGCAAATCCTCAATGAAAGCCCTATCTGGCTTTTTCCAGGTGACTCATCTCTTCTACGGCAGCCAAAAATAATAATACACAAAAAAATCTGCCAATTCCAGTGTCTAGGTCCGCGGAGCCCTACAACAGATCTATCACTCTCTTCATCCATATTGTGTTATAGGCTGCGTTCAGACTGCAGGTCTTAAAAAATGCTCCATTTACTTTTTATTAAATCCTTCCTCGAGCCTTCTTCAGGGTAGCCTGTTGGCCGCTGCATGTGGGTATATAAAATGACATCCTATGCTTTATTTACACTTTTAAATGTCAAATTAACCAGCCCTATTAGAATAAAGGCATCTTTATATAAGACTTTTGATAAGGGAAGACCGCCTTGTTTTTATTCCTTATACAGTAGGGTTCTGTTTCCAAAGAGCACCCCTGAACTCTCAGTTCTCCTTACAGAAACTTTCTGCGCACTTTGATATGGAATTTCTTACAATGTGTCTGAACGAATGGAACAACAAGCGCACAGAGAGATCCCAAATGTGTTTGCACAAATAAACATGGTTTGTACATAGACAGCTGGTGTTTTTCAAACAGGGGATGTTATCATATGTTCTATTTAATCTAGCATATACCTGTGCCAACACTGTACCTGCATTTTTACACACAGCCTTTTGTGTATTCACTCTTTTAACTCATTGTTTAAATCAAAATGTTAAAATTCAACAATAGAATCAGGGCCAAATTTATTGGGAAATGTTTTCCTATTTCAGCAAGTCCAAACAGTAGCTACAACGCTAAAAGGGCTTCAACTGGAACGATACAAAACTTGGACTAAACAAAGAAAAGTTAGGAGTAAAGCAGAACTAAACGCCCACGTCATGATGTAGCTGTATGTGGCTAATAGCAGCTGAAAGGAGGAGACGCTCTTCCCTGTAGTCTCCCTGTCCCTCAGAGCTGCTGAAGCTCGATGGGAAATCCCATGAAGCTCCGCTTTTAGAAAGCAACTTCTGATTGACTAACAGGGAAGCAGAGCTTCAAAGCAGGAGGTGGTGTTATAACAACGGTGTTAGAAAACAAAACAAAAAAACACAAACATCGAGTCTAAATTAGTGTGCAGGATCAAAGGGGAACACAAGAATGAGAAAAAAGTTGTCCGCACAACTGTGTAGCTCCCAAAATAGTATTTATTACTTACACCAGATGCAACGTTTCGGGCATTGGCCCTTCCTTGTCCTGTCTGAAGGAGGGCCAATGCCCGAAACGTTATGCTGACAAAAATGAGGGAAAAACCTCTGGTTGACAGCTCCTGCTCCTGATGCTCCTGCTCTGTGTCTGTGAGAGCAGCATTAGCATTAGCTGCTGTCACTGTGAAGCTCCAAGAGGAAACTGAAACTGAGACCAACATGACAGGGGTTTTAATTCAATCATGGACGACACGTTTTATGGAAGCTTTTAAAAGAATGTACTTTTGTGGGATCAGAAGCCTTCTGTGGAGAGTAAAAATGTGTTCTCCACTGAAACACCTGATTAACAACTGACTTTCTCACTGAATTTAACACGCCACAGTGGAGTTCTTATGTAATTTAATACTTACATTTACAAAAATAAAATACATTTTATTTGACATTTTTTTAAGTGAAATTTGGGGGAGTTCAGCTCCCCTTTTAGTCACCTGCCTCGGCACCACCTATCTCACATTGTTTGAGTTGTTTTGTGAAGCCAATGAAGCCGACACATTTACAAGCTAATAGTTTTAAGAAGGAAGAAAGCTATGTCTTTGGGAAAATGGCCTTTTGTGAGGCCATTGTCTAACACCACAGAACAGCGTATCCCACCACTAACCACCTGTTCTGTCTGTTTCCCCACAGTTGTTTCGTTCCAGGTTTAACGCAGTTGGAGTCGGTTTGAAATCCTGCCGTGCGTCCTCTGGGATCAGAACTACAGTGTGACATTAGAATCACAGCTGCTTAAGGATCACTCAAACTGTTCCCCCTAGAGAGGCTCCTGGCAGAAGCCTCTCCCTGGAGCCCCTGCCGAGAATCACAGGGGGCTCAGCGCTGCAGATTTATGTGTGGACCCTGAAGTGGTCACGCTCATCAGCAGTGACATCAGTGAGGTCAACAGTCTCAACAGGGGGAGGCCTGCGGTAAACTGCGTCTCTTGGGACCAATGTTTTACAGTTATTTGATAAGACACTGTTTCTGAAACCCAGCTGTTATTTGGTAAAAATTTCAAACACATCTTGATCACTACTTTACACTTTGTTGGTTAGAAATGCAGTATTCATCTAAATCAGCTTATTCAAAGTCTCCCTTCACCAGTTGCTTTAGTAGTGAGGCCTTTGTGGATATCTTTCCCTGTAACATGCTGAAAAGTTCAATGTAACGCCTCATTTGAAAGCTAAGACCTACGAAACTGATGTAAATGGATCTTTGTTCTTGCGTTGTCATCACTTTTTTTGACGTTCTTTTTCTATTGCTTTTTTTGGTCACTTTTTGTCGCTTTTTCATCACATTTTTGCTACTAGTGCATTGCTTTTTTGTCACTTTTTGCTGCTCTTTGTGTTGCATTTTGGTCACATTTTGGTCTCTTTTTAAATACAATCCATGCAGTCTCTTTTTCCACATATTTGTGTCTCTTTCTTTTTGTCTTTTTTTGGTCACTTTTCTTGTCGCGTTTTCATCCTCGTTTTCATCAGCTATTTTGATGCTTTTTTCCAAGAAGCTTTTAGATTTGAGTTACGCCAAACTGGAGAAAATGTGCTCAGTTCAGGTGGGTGTTAAGGGGTTAAACAAATCAAAAAGACCGTGAAACTACTTATAACCAGCAAGTTTTTTTTTAAAGTTTTTTTTTGGCTACTTATTTATAAAGCACTGCATGTCCCACGATACACTCACCTCAGAGAGAGAGAAATAAAAACAGAGGGTGGAGAGAGTGTGCCTGTGTCAATCATAAACAAACCTGCGTGCCTTAAAGGGATATTTTTGACATAGGGCCTCATTTCCTAGTTATCCAGAGTGTTGTTGATGTCTGGAGATATTTTTTTCTTAAATTCACGCAGTTCTTATATTTGAAGAGTCTAGTGGCGCTAGGCTAGGGCAAGGCTAAAGCATTTCTATGGTATCAGTTAGCCTGCATTAAAAACAGTCTGACCCACTCCACAGTGCACCTGAGGTAAATCACTTATAACACCAGACTAACCATATAAATGTCTGTGTTAATAGAATAATGTTTGAAATATAACTGACCTTGTATCACATGAATTACCACATTTTGAGGGACTATTTTCTCGCAGATCACTCCGCCGCTGCGTTAGCTTACAGCCACGAAGCTAATGCTGCTCAAATATAAGTTAAATATAAGTTATTTTAAATGCAAAATGGTTAAAATTATTATTTTTGTACATAAAAGAAATAGCAGTATAAAAGTGTGGGTGTTCCTATAATAAACACTGGTTCCACCCCCTCCCAAAATCAACTTTAAGGCATGAAGACAACAACCAACAACACAAAAGCACTATATGCCAAGTTATAGTGATGAAATATTGTGTTCTTTTTCCTTTCTAAGCTTGATTGTAGATGTTGTTTTGTGCAGGGAGCAGCAGAATATAGTGATGAATCAAAATCTCTGCAAAATGTGTCTGAAATGTAATCTGTATAGGTAAAAAATTCGAAGAGCCATTTGGGAGCCAAAAGGGGTGAGCCGATCCAAATGATCCGGTTCACCAAAAAAGAGTCGGGAATCCCACCACTATGGTCCTATTTCCTGGTTGTAGTCAGGACTGGAGCAGCACTAGTAGCCTTCGGATCGGGACACGCAGTTCACGTGCTTTATAGTGAGGAGAAACTAGTTAGCTGCGTGCCCAAATCACCAAAGTTAGCTAAACTTTGGATGGATTTGACGTGGAGAAAAAGGCTTGCATTATTGCCTTTATGCCTGAAAGCAGAAACTCGTGATCATTTAACAACTCAAGCTAAAGGTCAGCAGCTAACGTTAGCTAGCAACATTTCATAATTGAATAATGTGTGTGTATGTTTTATAGAGTTTTTAGTATGGTAAAGACGGAAGAAACTCCATTCAGTGTGAGATCCAGCCCAAAATAATAATCCAACGAGTCAAATCGTATCCTTTTTTGCATGATAACTGCCGAGGGAAGAGCTGCAACTGCTGCTGCGTGCGTTATGTCAAGGTAAAAACAAAAGTGAAACTGTGCCTGAAAATCAGATGATAGATTTGTTTGTCTGTTTAGATCACTGTTCACACCACTTAGTTTCCTTTACATATTGCTAATATTTTGCCAATATGCTATTTTAAAAATCATTATTTTCTTAGGCATGTTAATATTTTTATAGAAAGGTAAAGGTAATTATGTAATTACAGCTGGGGTACCTGATCAGGCCTAAACTCGTTTCTAGCTCTCACAATCACATCCAAACTGTTCAAGCAAATGAATTGTTCAGCTTTGAGTGGTGCTAAAGTGAATCAGTCCACTAGTATTGTGAGTGGACTTAAAAGCACCTTCAGTGAACGGACGGTGATGCCAAGGTGCTTTACTGATCGTTTTTGGAGCTTGACCAATTTTAATTTCCCCATTTGGGGATCAATAAAGCTGTCTGTCTGTCTGTCTGTCTGTCTGTCTGTCTGTCTGTCTGTCTGTCTGTCTGTCTGTCTGTCTGTCTGTCTGTCTGTCTGTCTAAGACAATGCAACATGGTCTGTTTTTTCGTGTGTTTAGAACATTCTCTGAGGTGGCAAATATAAATGTACTCTACAACAATAAAAAGTCAGGTGCTCAGCTTTAAGGTAAAAGAATATTCAATGTTCATTAGATTCCAGTACAGTAAAACAAGGGTAGGAAACGTCAGGCCTGTGGGCCAAATCTGGCCCCCAGCACAGCTCCTCTGCCCCCCCAAATGTTTTGGGAAATATGATTTCATTACTACCATGTTTGGTCTATGTGAGGAACATTACTATTTGTACATAGCAAAACTTGAGCTTGGGCCAACATGGGGAGGTTCAGCCCTTCGTCCTTTAACCATGACAAAAATTGCAATAATCGTGAGTCAAACATATAGAAGCGTGAGATGCCTATCCACTAGTCACTAAGTAGAATAACAAACTAATTATATTACTAATGACATGATACCTGCTCATATACAGACGATGCTATGAGATGCCTGATGTGTTCAGGGGTCTCTTTGAGTTTATGGCAGCGGGGGAGGGCAGGGGGGGCCCTCACCACTATAGAGCCCGTCACAAATCACTGTCTCGTTACCCCAGCGCCAGGGCTCAGAGGTCAAAGTGCTTACTCCATCAGTAAATAGCCCCCGCCGGATCAGTGAAATGGACACCCAAAGAAACACTTGTACTACACAGAGAATAATGAGGATTAAAACAAACAGAGGAGCCGGCAGGGAGTTTCCACAAATGCTCACAGGTTTATATTTTTATTTTATGCCACTTTTAATTCAAGGCCCGGAAAATGTGTACTTGCGATTTTGCTGACATAGGAAACAAATCGTAAATACAATGACAACAGAGAGTTTTATAACCACAAATGAGTGCCAAGGCTTACTCATAGATGATTCGCTGTCAGGTGAGTATTTTGTCCTTTACAAAAAAAAACTTCATATCTAATCTTTAGGGGGGAAAAAAATAATAATACACTAACAATCCTAATCCTGTGGCGCAGACCTCGAGTTTAGCTGTAAGCTAGTTTATGTTTCAAACTTCTCACGTGTTTACACTTAAGGAGATTTTCCAGTATCATCGACTGGGCTGGGTTGATTTAGTTGAATATAGTAATCATCTTTAACACTTTATCACTATTTTACACTTTGTTGGTTAGAACATGCATTATTGATCTAAAACAGCTGAAACTAAATATCCAGTATACACTCAAAATAAGTAAACTAGGGGGCTGTTACATTAACTAAATTGTAACATGTATTATGGAAGCAATAATTTCACGTTTCCAAGATGAACATGATTAAATCATGATGGGAGGAATGAAATCAGAAATAACTCTTTGAATGAACGTAAAAAAATCATGGAAAGTATTTCCACATGATAAAATGGCTTTCTTTCAGCATTAAACAATTGTGTTAGTCCAACGTGACGCACTTGAGTAGGTTCAACGCAAAATATTAGGATTGATCGGGTGCCAGTTAGGTCCGGGCAGTTGGACGCAATTGGACACAAGGGGGCGCCCTTCCAACTTTGTCAGTGGAAACGTGATTTGACTTTCTTCAGAGTTAGACTTTAAGTCAGACACCATGAGTGACAAAAATATGAGGCTAAATACAATGTGGCCTTTATTTTCAACAAAAAGCCAGAGAACATGTACTTCAGTCTGTCACAGACCGACAGGTGAAGAAGGAAGTCATGGAGATTCTGCTTTAGACAGAACTTCAAACTTCTGCTGCATATAGAAGTTCAGTCATATTTTGACTCAAACATATTACATACTTAAATATGTAGTAAAATCACAAAATATATGGACAATTATTGCTACAATTACAAAAAGCGCACACCTGATCCATGCATATAAAGGTTAAAATATCCTGAATTTATATGATTAGAATATTACTTATTAACTAATTATTAATTACTCTCATTCTTTAAAAAAAAAAAAAAAACACTTGTCATTTGTATCTGATGTGGAGTCATGTGTGTCCCGGTTCCTCTGAGTCACGGTGGGTCATGGTGGACCATGACAGATGTGGACAGGACTGTGGTAGATCTACTTTGACTTTGAAGAAAGTAGTTACTATAGTAACTGTTGAAGAGAAGAACCTTATGAGCTTCTTCTGTAACAGTCCTGCTGCACCACGACTCAGGAACTGGGACAGACTTTACTCTACAGCAGATACAAGTGACAAGGTGTTTGTTTTAAGAATGAGAATAATAAAGTCATATTTAAATATATACAGAATTTTCCACACATACATCACAAAGGAATACTTGACATTCAATCGTTCATTCTTACGTCACACAGAAGTATGAAAGTTCTGACTAAAGCAGAATCTCCATGACTTCCTTCTTCACTTCTCAGTCTGTGACTGAAGAGCATTGAGGCCTTAGCCTTTTTAGTGAAAATAAAGGGCTCACTATTTAGCGTCATGTTACTGTCACTCACGGTGTCTGACCCAAACCTAGTAAATAAGTTCAATCAACCCTAATATATGGCGTTGAACCTACTCAAGTGCATCACATTGGACGAACACAATTGCTTCATGCTGAAAGAAAGCCATTTAATCATGTGGAAATACTTTCCATGATTTTTTTACGTTCATTCAAAGAGTTATTTTTTTGAGTGTAGTTTCACTTCTTGATTATAACATGATCTCTCCACTCCACACCTGCTCCCCTTCGCTGTGCAGCGGTTTCAATAAAGAGAAGAAAACAAACTGGCAGCCTTGTGTGGCTGTTGTGAAGCTATGGCAAGTGTTTTTTACTCTGCGATGACAGGATGAAGCTTAGTAAGAGATCATTGGGAGATTAACAGATTACTCAGAGATGTACGAGTGCCTCGGAAAATACAACTCCTGGTCTGTTTCTGATGAGCGAACAACATGGTAAAAAAATTTGAAAAGGTCTATGCAAATAACTGCACACACATCCCCTCCCTAACCACGCCCCAAATCCCTCTGCGTCTGCGTTCACAAACTTTATTCAACTCCCCACCCCCGCCCTCCAGTCGACAGTTGGACGCCCCCTCACCTACCCAAGAAAAAAATTCGGCACGTGACCTCCTGTACTGTGTATTTCCCATGTTTCTTTATATGTGCTTTGCCTTAACTTCACCTGCTTGTAATTTCGCATATCTTCTTTTGTAAGGCACACTGAGTTGCCTTGTGTACGAAATGCGCGGTATAAATAAAGTTGCCTTGCCTTGTTTAATAGCCCCCATTAAAGTGATAGTCGGAAGGTGTTACAAATGTTATCAAATGTGCAAAATCGTCCACCTGGTCTTGCATTTTGATGTAAATAAGTAAATAATATATAATTTTTTTGTAAAGTCGCTCCTTCCCGGATCTCAGCAACTAATCAGAGTCTAGTATCCTCCCGCGTTGACCAATGAGACGAGCCTTTCCTGTGAACCAGCCTGTCAGGTCCAATCAGGAGGGAGGGGGAGGAGCTTGATTGTTTACTTTTGAAAATTCTGTTCCTGCTCTCCTCATTTTGCGAACAAAGCAGGGCTTTCGGGTTAAAGAGGGGAGGAACTGATTGTTCACTTTCAAATTTCACTGTATCGCTCCTAACTTTGCAAACTTACAGACTATCACTTTAAGGCATTGAATTCAAGCTTCCATTCTGATCACAAGAGCAAGAAAAATATTCTAAAAGTAGAAGCGAATTCCCTCGACTAAATCAACCCAGTCCAGTCGACAATACTTGAAAATCTACAGTATATTAAGATAAACATTTCTTGGACGACCGAATCCGACAATTTTGCTGAACGTCTTTTGAACCATTTTTAAGATGGTTTCTAAATTGATTGGCTTAAATTACGCCTGTGGTGAAACTCGATGATTATATTAAAGAGGGGGTATTATGTGAAATCGACTTTTTCAAGCTTTATATCATGTTATTATGTCATTCCCTCATTAAACACATGCCTGGAGTGTTGCCTTGGCTCATTCACATATTTTTGAGTAATCAGTAAAAACTTAGACGGCAGCCATTTTAGGTGTAGCTATGCCTCAGTCCTCCTAGGAACGCCCCCACCTCCTGGAGACGCCTCTGGACCTTTCGTCACCAGCCAAGCCACCAACCACTGCTCCTCAGCTCAGCAGAGCCCCCTCCCCGCACAGTAGTGTTGTTTAGATGCCACAGCAGTGTGCTGAAGGGGGCGTGTCGGAAAGCTTCTTAAAGAGACAGAGGCCTATTTCAAGACGTTCAGTACAGCCATTTTGAGAGAGCAATTATATTCAAGGCAGTTATTTTAATTTACTGCATATACAGACCAACAGAAGGTTACGTCATCATTGTAGTATGCTATAGACTGGTGCTATGTGATTGAAAAAAGCATAATACCCCCTCTTTAAGTGCAAAGTGTTAGTCTGCAGCCCTGGTTCCAATTTTTCCTGGAGATAATGAACTCCATCCAACAGCACCTCGCAACATTAATCCATGTTTCTTTCTATACCTTTTGACTCCTTGTTAGGAATCCTGGCTGCCTCTCTTCTTCTTCTTCTTCTTCTCTCATCCCTGCTGCTCCCGCTTGTTGACAATGAGGTGTGCTTGGTGTGATAGCGGGGCCCGCGCAGCGTACGGGGGAAGACGCGGAGAGGTGTAATTGATTTGACTTTGGATCCCTTTTGGCTTTGGCGAGTGTGTAATCAGCGGTATCCATGACAGCGCGCACAATAAGCTCTCTTAATAAGGCTAATCTCCCTCCGAGCGAGCGGGGAGCGCAGGAAAGGCCCTTTTATACAGCACAAATTGCTTTTTCTGAGGCTTGTAGCAGGGATTAGCCGCTTTTAAAGCCCTTTTATATTCATGGGGGCGGCGCGCACTCGACGTGTTTGTACACCCGGTTCGGGATGGAGGGGCATTTTAGCGCGTAAGCCGGCTTTTAAGTTGAACGCTGTTTTGCTCGTGTTTTGGCGACCTCGACTTGTTAACCGTAGCGGCTTGCGATTTGTCCTAGGCCACTGGGTTTGTATGGTAGAAGCTGGGTGAGGCAGGGTTTTTGTTTTGCCCATACAAGGTGCAAAATGTTGTTTGCTTAGTCATTAGTGACAGGAATCAAGTGTGGAGTTTGCATGTTCTCCCCGTGTCTGCGTAGGTTTCTTCCGGTTTCCCCTACCATTAAAAACCATGTACAATAGGCCAGGATGAATGTAAGTGTGTTTCCGGTGTGGCGCGTTAACATGCATGAGACCCATGTATGTTCATTAACATGTGTTTACACGCATGAATGTAAACACATGTTAATGAATGTATGTTCATTAAAGGGATATTTCAGGATTTTTGACATGGGGCCTCATTTCCTAGTTATCCAGAGTGTTATTGATGTCTGGAGATATTTTTTTCTTAAATTCATGCAGTTCTTATATTTGAAGAGTCTAGTGGTGCTAGGCTAGAGCAAGGCTAAAGCATTTCTATGGCAACAGCTAGCCTGCATTAAAAACAGTCTGACCCACTCCACAGTGCACCTGAGGCAAATCACTTATAACACCAGACTAACCATATAAATGTCTGTGTCGATAGAATAATTTTAACCATTTTGCATTTAAAATAACTTATATTTGAGCAGCATCAGCTTCGTGGCTGTAAGCTAACGCAGCGGCGGAGTGACCTGCGAGAAAATAGTCCCTCAAAATGCGGCAATTCATGTGGTACAACGTAAGTTATATTTAAAAAATGATTCTATTAACACAGACATTTATATGGTTAGTCTGGTGTTATAAGTGATTTACCTCAGGTGCACTGTGGAGTGGGTCAGACTGTTTTTAATGCAGGCTAACTGATACCATAGAAATGCTTTAGCCTTGCTCTAGCCTAGCGCTACTAAGCTCTTCAATAAGAACTGTGTGAATTTAAGAAAAAATATCTCCAGACATCAACAACACTCTGGATAACTAGGAAATGAGGCCCTATGTCAAAAATCCTGAACTATCCTTTAACATGCACTGTCCCGACCAAATAAACCAATAAATAAAATAAAATAAAATTCTACATGATTCTAGTGGTAGGGGAAACCTGGAGAAAACCTATGCACAGGGAGAACATGCAAACTCCACGAATGGAGGAGGTGAGGAGGGATAGAGTGAAATTTGAAAGTAAACAATCAGATTCCTCCCTTCTTTAACCTCTTCAACCTGATGCTTCTTCAACCAACACTACAGGGAGCCATCAGGTCTTTTCCTCCTCATTATTACAAAGCAGGCACCGGGAGACTGTGAGGCGTTCACTGGTTGCGAGGAAAAAGCTACTTATGGAAATGTTATGTTCTAAATGCCAAAATAAAAATAAAATAATCTAACAAATGAGAAATTAACTTGTTACACTTACAAAAAAGGACAATTTTCTTTTTCACTCACAGTAAGCCACGTAAAGGAGCACTATGCAACTTTTTATGTAAAAGGAAAAGTTCATAGTGCGTATTTGACCTTTCAGTAATAATGTATGGATAATTAGCTTGGCGCCTTTGCTTTCCATTCCAGTGGCTCCTATGATGCTTCAGGATCAATTATATTTCAGTTATTTTTAGGGTTTCTGGTAGGCTTTCGGAATGGAGTGTACAGTATGTATGCGTAACCATGGATACGGTTCAATCAGTAGTGTAAACTTAAAGCATCTGCTGGGTCACTGAAAGGTCAAATACAAATTAATATCTACTTTATTTTTTTATTTCACATAAAATGTTGCATAGTGTACCTTTAAGACAGTCTTGTAATATCGGTGGGTATCAGACATGGGTAGATACTCAAACCCCCAGTATCGGAAGCAAAAAAAAGCTGGACCTGTGTATCTCAACTGCGCGGTTCGGGAATCAAACCCGGAACATCCTGTTCATGTCCATTCTATCTGTCTACCCCGGGGCAAGTGTGGAGTTCATGAACAATCAAGTCTAGGTTCAAGTTTACCCGGGACAGTCCCAGTTTTTAGTCCTTTGTCCCACGTCCCAATAGATTTCTCCCAAACCATTGATTTGTCCCAGCTTTACTCGTAATCTGTCCCAGTTGTCCCGGTTTTGTCCAATGTAGTCCCAGAAATAGCATACTTCACTTGAAAATGAATGTCTTTGGGCCATATGGGAGTATCAATTACCAAGTGTAAACCAATTCAAGATCTCAATTCAGGATGCGGATCGGTGCATTTCATAAGTCTTTGACAGTTTTAACCATTCATCGTGGGTAAAGACAGTTTAGATTCGGAACCCCTGCGGCCTATTCCCGAATATTGTCCCAGTTTTTTAGTTGGAAAATCTGGTCACCCTAATCAAGTCTGTAAAGCGCAATACAAATGTAAGCTATCAGTATTCTCGAAACGCACATAAATGGGACAAAGCACCAGTCCGTGTTTGTATGTTTTAGACTAGCGCATGTCAAAAGTCCCTCGGTGTGAAAGGGCACCCCTGACTCCATTCATCATCAGAAGCAGCAGTGGCTTTGACAGAAGGCAGGCAGCCCCGGGCCACGCTAGGCTAATCCTCACCTGTTTAGCGCTGGTTAACCCCGCGCTCGGCCTTGAACGCCTTAGCGATGCTACAGTTGCCGGTGCTATGCTAGCCCACACACGCTGCTAAAGGGATTAGCGCGCGGTGTGTGCGGCCCGGTCACGGCGCGCGCCTGGTTTCAAAGCCCCGGATTATTGTTATGTGCAGGGTCAGACAGCGCGGAGAATCACCCGACATCATTTTACACGTCAGAGAGAGGCAGCAGCAGTCCTTGGACTCAAGTTTGGTTAAAGATCTCCAACTGTTTGGTTTGTTCTATTTGTGATTTTTAGAGGATCGCCAATAGCACACTTTTTTTATTTACTGATTACTTTTGGAGTCATTAGTCGATGCTGGTTAAATGGGTGAATACATACATTTCTGTCAATAAACCTTTCTAAAACTGCTCATTGTATATATTATTAATGTAAATGTAAATTGTTTTATATTATCAAAATAACAGACGTGATTGCAAGGTTAACAAAAGGGCAGGTATCAAGATTGTTCTCTCTCTCTGCTCCTTTTTATTCAAATTGCGATGATTTAGCAGTTGTGTTGTATATTTCAAGTGTCACTTTTGCATAAATAAAGTCAATGTAATGAAAAACATTGGGTTAAACATGGTGCCTGTGATACACCGCTTTGCAATTTGGCGTGGAAAATGCCGAAAAAATGATATGGATTATGGAAAAAGGGTCGAGGGTCGGACCAAATTGCTCGGGAGGCCGGATTCAGCCCACAGGCCACAGTTTGCCCACCTCTGTCTGGTCTATGTACAAACTTTCTGGGCCTCGACCCCCAAAAACAGCTCAGGGACCCCCATTGTAAATTAAATTAGCACTAATAAAACATTTTGATTTAAAACATTTAAAATCTGATGTTTGTATTGTTTATTTGAAAATTGTATTCGTTTTTTGGACTAATTGTATAAAAATGATATATTCTCTGGTCCGGATCCTCCCATCTGGAACCTCTGGTCTTTATTTGGTGCCAGGCTTTTTGCTTAAGCTAGATTTGTCTGTTAAAATCTGTTAAAAAGTGCACATATTTGGGGCTAAAAATATATGTATTTTTTGGTACCTCAGCGATAGTATTGTATATTTTAACTTTTCAAATAATGCCGTGGTTCTCAAATCTTTCACACCGAGTACTGCCTTAAAAAGAAATGTGACCTTCTGGTCACCTTCCAGGTGCTACCAGACCAAAACCAAGATCAAATCAGGACTTAAATGGGTCTAAAAAGGTTGTAATATAGACAAAAGCTAGATGATCGATATAAAAACTGTGCGAGCCTACACAGACATATGAAAACTGTGTTTAGACCTTTACAAACATGTTGAGGAATGCATGATTCTTATATTTTAGCTCTGGGGGCGATCAGGAAGTCCTCCCCCAGATTTTTTTAAGGATTTGACATTATTTGTTACGATTTTAACAGGTGGTGTGCAATCAATTTCTCAAACTCATCTGGACCCCAGGGACTACAGTGTCTACTCTGACTAATAGGAATGAAATAAATAAATCTGGGAGGCCCGAGGTTGGGCCAGATTTCCCCCAGGGGCCTGACATCGCCTGCTAAGGCTGGAACAATATAAATACATAGCATTAGCAACACATCTCTGCTGTGATTCTTGTATCGTATCAGAACCCAGTATTGCGATACTTTGATAACATCATGAATATTAATGACGCTGCAGAGTTGTTTATACAGCCAATAGTGGAGGAACATCTTGCCAGGACAGGAGAAAGCAGCACTGTATATTCAAGCACAATTAAAACATTTGTAAAATTAGCACGTGATTTTATAGCATGTTGCACTTGATTTATCAGTAGAAACCATTTATATTATCAGTGGTGTGTAAATGAGTTTTACACAGTGGCATTTTAGCTTTTATGAGAGACAGAAATCTCAACTGCACCAGCTATTCATCTGCTCATGTGCACACGCTCGGTATGTTAGAATAGTGTTTTCCAACAAGAGGAATATCTGCAACAGAACAAATGCTAGTATTTTATTCTATTTCCGGGGTGTTACGTGTTACGTGGTGTGGCTTCAAATGTTAATTCTCCTATAGCATGTTGCTCACTTGATGAAATGATATTCTTCACATTGTTTCCGCGTGCTGGTGCTCGTGCTGGTGGTGAGACCCTGACCTTGGTGTTTGACCTTGCCGGCGCTGGCTCGGCTGAATCGGCGGTGAATTTGTCGGAGAATCCTGCTCTCGCTCGCCCATGTGTGACGGCCCATTGTTCAGCCCGCTCACTCTCTCCTCACGCACTCAGCTGTGCCTCTGTCGGCTCAACAAGCAAACAAGGAGAGAGTGGGATTCAACCGCAATCTTCCTACTGCATGTGTGGAACAAGACGGCTTTATTTATACAAGACACTTTGGTTTTGGTTTTTTCATTTCAGTCGTAGAGAGTATGTTCTGTCATTTATGGAATTAGAAGACTTTAAAAAAAAACAATAATAAGGCAGCTCACAATAAAGGCACAACATGGGGGGAAAAAAATTGTAATGTAAGTATTATTAACTACAATGTGTATTTGTTTATATTTTGTATTTAATGTACTCCGAAAAATAATTAATTGTCTTTGGTGAGGAGGAGAACATTTGTTTTCTATTCTATACAATAGTGATTAGTCACTTCGTTGTGGCGTCTATGCACACGGAAAGGCTAAGGCAATTTAATGAATTAGAAAATAAGTCAGGACCAAAACTGAAAAAAAAAAAATAATAATAATAATAATAATAATAATAATAATAATAATAATAATAATAAATACATAATTACATTTCCCAAAAAACTAAACTAAAAACCCAACATAGGCCTACCATTTTTTAGGGCTGAGCTGTTGGATTAAGACGAGCTCTTAACAAGAAACAAACAAAATATTAAAAAATGAATTTAAAAAATGGTAGTATAAATTACCAAAAAAATAAAAAACAAACCTTTTTTTTTAGGCTGAACTGGATTACGGGAAAAAAGAAAAAAGAAATGGTTAAAAAATAAAAAATGTTTGTACCGAGCCATTACCAATTCCCTAGCAAAACAGATACACAAATGGTTAAAAAAAAAGAAGATAATAATAATAAAAATACATAATATAATAATCATCCTGCTTGCACATGAGCAGGGCCGTGTGTAAACGTGAGGTGTAATCCTGCCTGCCTGGGAGTGTGGGATCAGTCAAGGTGAAAGCCTAATGGGAGACTTCCTCTGCTTTTGTTCAATCGCCAAAAGCACATCAGGCCGTTGCCATGGAGACGGGGCATCACCCCGAGACCCCTCCCTCTCGTCGGCCCCCCCACCCCCCACCCTTACTCACGGACCCTTGCAAAAAGCAGGCAGGACTCACAGTCGGGCCTGCGTATAGTGTTGAAGTGAGAGCATGTTATTACTGTTTCTTCTTTCTTTATTTACCCAGCGGTTTGAGCTGTAGGGCTTCACAGTATCTGGAAACGAAAGGTGATTTTTCTGACGAGTGTTGCGATTAGACATGCGACGGATTTTCATTATCAAGATTCCTTACATTTGCGCTCTTTTTTTTTTTTTTTACACAATTTTAAAAGCGTCCGTATTCGAGAGGGGTCCGAAATGTGAAGTGCTAAACTAATGCAAAAATCGGGCCATTGTTTCCAAAGCAGGGGTACGAGGACCCTAATGAAAAGCTTATTCCAAAACTAAACAAGATCCAAAGCACCCTCTGAAAAAAATCTATGTAACTAATATGTCGACAAAATAAAACCGTGAATTTAAACCTGGCGCTGTCCGTTAGATTTCATCACTGAAAATATCGGCAATTTTGGTCTTTTTTCCTTCTTCATAAAACACCTTATTTTTATACGAAAATAAAATGACAGAAAACTTGCTATACATCCCCCCCCCTAATATTTATGTCCGTAATCTGCTGCAATGGATGCAGTGTGTGTGTGTGTGTGTGTGTGTGTGTGTGTGTGTGTGTGTGTTAAATGATACTGGGGTGAAGCATTTGTTTTTGTGTGAGCCGAGGTTTGTATAAAAGGTCCATCTAATTTCATGAATCAGCTACTTGTATTCATTTTAGTATGAAAACATGTGTTCGAAAAAAAATAATTGTGATAATTTTTTTCAGAATCAGAATCCTTTATTGTCATTGTACAATGCACAACAAAATAAAAAATGCACAACGAAAAATAAAAAAAGGCCATATCATCCAGCCCTAACACTCTGGGTTAGGTCCTGTTCATCCATTCATACCTTAAAATACCAAATGCTTTGATTTTTCTTGATTTAAAACCAGGGCTGGGGGCAAAAAAAAAAGTCACGGTTCTACATAGTATTAAATAAAAAGTCCCTAAATAAATGATTGTAAAAAAAAGAATAATAGTGGTTATGGAATGGATAGATTATTTTTCTGTTTTTTGGTTCTAGATAAAAAATAATGTAGGACAAGTACCGCAAATTATTGCTAACGGCCTGGCTAGTATTAAAAAAAAAAAACTTAAACTGCACTGTATGGAGGGGGGCCCATGTGAAACCTTCTTGCCCCGGGACCCCACAGGTCTATTGACGGCCCTGAGCTTATATATAACCTACAGTAATATTTATGGAGAACAAGCAGTTCACCCTCTGCTACATCAAGGGCACAGAAATGATCCAAACCAGCCCAGGGAAGCTGTCTGAAAAAGTCTGTGAAAATGCGTGAATGAATGAAGCGAAACGCATCTCTGGAGGAAATTTCCCGAAAATATGGGCCCGTTGCGAGGTTAGTTTTGGTTGCTGTTGTGCGAATAAAATGAAGGGGAAGTCTGCATCGGGAATGAGAGGCTGCCGGCAGTAATAAGTCTCCTCCAGCCCATGTGAGTGTATCCAAACAGAACGGACACGGCTCCAGTTCACATGCAGCACTGCCCTCTACTGGACACACGCGGCACTGGGCCTACGTTGATCTGTTTGTGGGATTCGGGATTGTTTCATCAACCTTTTTGAGGGAAGAATGTCTATTTGGATGAGGAGATACAGAATAAAATGTGTGTTTTAAGGTGTTTTGTACAATATGGAGATTACTTACTAACCAAACATGTAGAACAACAATGGTAAATACATCGTTTTTTCCCCCGTGCTAAATACAAGATGAAGGCGAGACACTGCAGGTGAACGGTAAACGATTACACACGTCAGATGTTTTGAATCTATCATCTAATATTTTCAAATGCATATAAGGTATTGTATGTGTAAAACAAAAAAAATGATTTAAAATTCCAAGTACTTTCTTGATGATCAGTTGAAATCAGAATCATGGATAGAGCCAGGTTTGAACTGATGTTTTTCGGTCAGGTTTTGTCACATATGTAAAGATTTTTTGGCTCATTGCGCGATGTGGTTTAGCAGTTTCCGCTAACCTGAAGTTGCCAGTGCTTCAGCGTCCTATTCATTTCCCATGGAGCTTAGACCTGTTAAAATGACCATATTTGCTAAAGATTGCATGGTGGACAGAGATGATTTCTGACTGTGCGTAAAGAACTTGATGTAGCATGTAAATACAAAAAACGACAATTGTAGTTGAGTTCATATTTGCGGCGCTGTTTTAAAGATTTAGAACAGATCGAAATAATGTTGTTTGCGTTTTTAAGTGCAAGTGTTGCATTTTGAGAGAATGAGCCTTACATTTACAATTTCCTATATAAATCTAATGAGAAACTGAGTCGCTATAATTAAACACCTTTTTGTGAAATTTAGCACAAGCATTTGTTTCCAAGTGATAGTTTATCCGTTAAGAGAATAAAAAAATCCGTTAAGAGAAAAAAAACAAAAAACTGTAATGTTCAGATTATTGGTAAATGGTCTGAACTTATATAGCGCTTTTCCACCTTTATCAGGCCCAACGCACTTTACAGCAAGGAACCAGTCACCCATTCACTCGCTCATTCATACACCAATGTACGCAGACACTGGAGGCAAGGAGGGTGAAGTGTCTTGCCCAAGGACACAAGTGCGTTGAGTACTTCAAATGTCACCCATTCAGTTAGATTCCCGGTGTTTGAAGCCTCTGGCAGAGCTGGGTCCGTGGTTAAATGCTCGAGGCCGTCTTGTGATGGACTCAGCCCGCACTTCGCTTTGTCCCTCCACAATACTTCAGCGGTGACGGAATGAATCGCATTCATTTTGCATCCGAAACCACTTTAAGGGCGCGGGAGGCCATCCTCCAACAAACACTGTGGACAGAGCTGGAGGAAAACAGCGATAAGGTTTGCCACCTGTAACTCCCGGCTCACATTAACTACGGTCCGGGTTCGGTCCTGATCCGGTCCGGGTTTGCCCCAAACTACCACTCACAGTGAGTCCGGCTGACACTGTGGCTCCGGCGCCAGATGCTGCACTAGGCACAGAAACGGCCTCGCGAGAACAGAAGTGCACGTGAGTTTCGCTCTTGGTGCGAGTTCACGTGATAAGTAGCCCATATATAGGTAGTTTTTGTAAACAAAAGCCGTATTTGCCAGAACAACGACTCTCCCCAGTGAAGTGGATGTTTTAAACTCACTAGTGCCCCTGTGTCACTGGTAATGGAGAAATGTTTACATTTCCGACGTTACACGCGTGTACAGGTGGTAAACGAGTCCAGATAAGTAGTGAGCGGACAGATTTTATTTTGAAATACACCGGATCTTCTTTTCTCACGAGACCTGACTTCCTGTTTGGCTCGTGTTTCCGTCAGCTTGATCCGTTGGGTTTTAATGACTTTCTAAGTTCGCGGACGCCGTACCGGACCTTAACCGGATTTAATGTGAGCGGGGGTCACATTAAATCTGTTTAGGTCCGGTACGGCGTCCGCGTCTTAGAAAGTCATTAAAACCAATGTTGCACACTCACACTGCTCTGCAAAGTCCGGGTCCGGTTACCGAGGCAATCCGGCGGCCTTTAGGCAGCAACGGAAAGAATCCACAAGAAGTGTATTTTTGCCGGAGACCGGAGCCCCAACGGATCAAGCTGACAGAAAAACACGAGCCAAACAGGAAGTCAGGTCTTGTGAGAAAAGAAGATCCGGTGTATTTCAAAATAAAATCTGTCTACTTACTATTTATTTGGTCTCGTTTACCACCTGTACACGCGTGTAACGTCGGAAATGTAAACATTTCTCCATTACCAGTGACACAGGGGCACTAGTGTGTTTAAAGCATCCACTTCACTGGGGAGAGTCGTTGTTCTGGCAAATACGGCTTTTGTTTACAAAAACTACCTATATATGGGGCTACTTATCACGTGAACTCGCACCAAGAGCGAAACTCACGTGCACTTCTGTTCTCGCGAGGGCCGTTTCGGTGCCTAGTGCAGCATCTGGCATCGGAGCCGGCGGAGCCACAGTGTCAGCCGGACTCACTGTGAGTGGTAGTTTGGGGCAAACCCGGACCGGATCAGGACCGAACCCGGACCGAATCCGTACCGGATTTAATGTGAGCCGGGGGTCACATTAAATCCGGTTAAGGTCCGGTAGAAGTCTATTTTGCCGGAGCCTAATGTGAGCCGGGGTGAGCGTGACACCTGCAGCCCTCCATCGTCAACAAGCACACAACTTTATGTTTGGATTTGGAGCTGTTATTGCGTCTTTCAGTATAGGTATAGTGTTTTTAGGCCCACTCGTTCATATTAAAGCACTAGTGTAGGGCTCTATCTATGATTAAATATACTGTATAGGTGCATTGTTATTGATAACGTGACACAATATTCAGTTATGACCATAAAAATCTATAAATCCATCGTTGTATAAGTCACAAGGTTCAAGGCGTGTGAAAAAAAATAGCGACCATGATGGTATATACTATGTAGTTATGCCTGCAGTGTCTCCACTTAAGACGCGCACGTTTGAAGTTATTTGTTAGTGTTACTGAAATGGAGTGCAGAATGAAAATAAAGGTCAATTCAAACATGGACGGCCCAATAGAGTTGAAGCTCCGCCCCCTCAGCAGCTGACGCGTTCTGTAGTGTCTGCCATGAACACAGATTAATGAGAAAACAATTAGAGTCTGTCCACTGGGCACCGAGTCCATTAGGGATCCCAATAACACCATAACACCCACTCATTAACTAACGCCAGATATCCCACGTTAGTGTGGGGCTTTCTCAGTAAGAGGGAATCACTGATGGCCAAAATATGCAAACGTTTGTGGGATAAAGGCCCCAACTCTGACTGTCCAAGGGTTTTAGTCACATGACGCTGTTCATGGTTTTGAACTCTGGTCTGCTGTGGCTCCCATCATGCATTGGGTTCCCATAAGTTTCCCCAAAGTGCAAGTCAAATGACGCACTTGTATGTAGAAGGATCTGCACTCCACAAAAATGTAAACGCAACAACATTTTGCTCTCATTATCTATGGTGTGGACTCAGAGACATATACTGTAGGTGTGGCATATCGAGAGGCTGATTAGGCCGCAGGAATATTACACAGGTGCGCCTTAGGCTGTCTACAATAAAAGGACACTCAGTTTTGCTTTATTGGAGGGTCAGGAAACTAGTCAGTGTCTGGTGTGTCCTAACTCATGTGTGCGGTTCTTCGACTTTGATCTGAAATCCCAGTCGTGCTTCAAGTACAAAAAAGAAAAGAAAAAATCCCACTCTCGCCTCGCCACAAAACATTTATATCCCGGCGTATTTATCGCTTCATAAATACGTCCTCCCGTACACTGCCGCTCTTATTATCTGTGCTGACACGGCGTCTCTACTTGTGCGCAGCGAGCGGATGGAGGGGTAAAGGGTTGGGGGGGGGGGGAGTAGAGAGACACTGCGGTGATTGTGATTGATGTGTTCCCATTAGACGGCGTGTTAGGAGTAGAAGGGAGCCGCTGAGATGTAACACAACACATTACCTGCTCTCGCTCGTGGTACGTATTATGGCGGGCGGGCGGGCAGGGGGGGGTTGAGGGTGGGGGCCCTTGAATCGGATATAGAGGCGCGGGCTGGAGATCCTCATTTCCGTGGCTCCCTCGCGTTTATACCCCCGTCAGCCGGCCGTGATCCTGATCCTATCCACCAACACATTAGTATTCAGATTGTCCCCAGAGCGGAGTGACAAGAGCGTACAGGAGGGGGGGGGGGGGGCGAGCGACTGTAACGGAGCGGTTATGTGCGCGGCGAGCACATCGAGGAAAGGGGGGGGGGATGTAGATGTAGCACCAATAGAGGAAACGGATATGGAGTCTTTCACAACTAATGCAGCCAAATGTTTGTCGTCTTTGTGATCCTTTTGCAGCTGGAAGGGGGGTGGGGGCCCGAATATTTACTCCAGTTCGGCTTTACCCAAATCTAAAAGCTTCTTGACCAGAGCTTAGGGCCTATAGGCCAGTGTAACGCCTCATTTGAAAGCTAAGACCTACGACACTGATCTAAAGCTTTTCCCTCTTTTGTCATATGCATCTTCATTTTGTTGCATTTTGGTCATGTTTTCATCCCTGTTTACATCTTGATATCGTTTTTTTATTTTTATTTTCAAGGCGCGATTTTTTTTAGATTTGGGTAATGCCGAACTGGGGAAAATGTACTTGGTTCAGGTCGGGGTTACGGCGAGACACGGCAGATGAAAATATCAATTTTTCACGCAGTGGTCAATGTTTTCTCAAATGCTAGCTAGTTACCGCATTACGCTAGCCTGGCTAACGCAGACTAAAATCACAAGTGATATTTAGTCTGGGACCACCAATTCATTTTCTCGTAGGAGAGGTGTGGTTTACGATTGTCCATAGCCGTTTATTGGGCGCTACGAATGTCTCTCATGCGTCTGCACGTAGCTATAGCCAATCGTATCATGGTATCAGATGACGTAGGACGTACCTGCTGTAAACTTTTGAGCTAAACTATTTAGAACACGTTCTAAAGCTTGATCGAAAGATGGCATCGCGTCTGCTGCTGTCATGTTGGATCCGTAAATATTTTTTTATTTTTTTTATCCCTAAACAAACTACAAGCTTCCGTATGTCAAATAGCGCGTCATCGTCTTACCATCCCTCCTCGTTCTGTGATTGGTGCCCAAATCCATGGAAAAATGTCGGCCATGGTCCCCAGGCTGTTGTGAAGTTCGAAAAGATTCGAGTGCACACAGCAGTCTGGCGTTAGCCAGGCTAGCATTACGCTTTCATTCATAAAAACGATAAATAGCTTATTCAAACTCTAGACAAGATTTTACTCAAGGAGTAAAAAGTAGTGATCAAAATAGCCTGCTTACTCGAGTATAAGTAAAGAAGTCCATCCATCCATCCATTTTCTTCCACTTGTCCGTTGCCGGGTCGTGGGGGCAGCTGTTGGAGCTGCACCAGCCCCTATGGCTCCTCCTGCAGGTGGTGGGTCCACAGAAGGACGGCCTCATGGTTCTAACCGGGCCTGTTGGGCTCTCGCTCTTTGTCTGACCCGCCACCTAGGACCTGTTTGCCATGGGAGACCCTACCAGGGGCACGAAGCCCCCGACAACAGAGCTCCCAGGATCATTCAGGCGCTCAAACCCCTCCACCACGTTAAGGTCGCGGTTCAATCAGGGGTAAGTAAAGAAATCCTTGGTGAAAATAGTACTTAATCACTGTGAGTATGTGGCTTAACTGTTTGATTATGAAAGTCTGATTTGAGTTGAAAGGACAGATAAGACATTAACCTCTTAACCCCCACCTGAACCGAGCACATTTTCTCCAGTTTGGCTTTGCCCAACTCTAAAAGCTTCAAAAAAAGGCATAAAAAATAGTGACAAAAACGAGGATGAAAACGCAACAAAAGGCTCTTTTCCACATGCAGGCGCGTGTCAGCCGAATGGCTCTTGCACCCGCTTTGTCTGTCTCTGACCAGGTACTGTATAGGTTTTGGGCCGACCTCTGGTTGTGGCCAAAGCGGGCTACCCGTGTCTGATGTGACGTGAACAGACTGCTGGCCTCTGATTGGCAACGAGAGAGTGGACAGCCCTCACTATTGACACGCAGGTCATACGGATGTAATATGTCACAACATCATACCGCTGTGCTAAAAGGGATTTCCTGATATTAGCACGTTACCTTCATAGTTGTATTAGTGGTTTCTTTTCTGTTTAAAACAGCTTGGCTCCTCTGAATGATTCTATAACTCCCACCAGATGGCAGCATTTGTCCACATTTGTTCTCATCGCGGGTATGGCGGCAGGTGGCGTTTTTGCCACGTGACTATACATTTGTTACACTGTGTCCGAATGTCTACACTATTCCCTATCCACCCATTCACTATATAGGCCTGCGCTGATTCTGTTTGTGTTTCAGACAGAAGTCCACTACTTTCTCCTCGCTGGAGAAAAGAAGTCATTATTATTTTAATGTACAGTATGTCGAACAATATGTAAAGCTCTTGATTTACTTATCTACGTTCCCACCCTCACCTATGGTCATGAGATCTGGGTAATGACCGAAAAAGGACGAGATCGCGAATACAAGCGGCTGAAATTAGTTTCCTTCGCAGGGTGGCTGGGCGCACTCTTCGAGATCGGGTGAGGAGCTCAGTTACCCGGGAGGAGCTCGAGTAGAGTCGCTGCTCCTTCACGTTGAAAGGAGAAGCTGAGGTGGCTCGGTGCTTCCTGGCCGCCTCCCTCGGGACGTGATCCAGGCATGTCGTATTTTGACAAGGTCTCATTGAAGACCCTGGACACGCTGGAGCTGGCCTGGTGCAGAACAGCTGGAGGAGGTGTGTGTGGATTGGGAAGTCTGGGCATCTCTGCTGAGACTGCCGCCTCCGCGACCCGGCCCCGGATAAAGCGGAAGAAAATGGATGTATGGATGGATGGATGGAACAATATGTATTGTTAAAAACCTTGTGCCATGTGTTTTAAAATATAAATAAATAATTATTGGGGGTCAAAAAAAAAAAAAAAGCCCAGTGTCCGGGCGCTAGCAGAATAAGTGCACAACAGCTACTATAAGTTCGCTAAACTCTGGGAATAACGTATTTTTGCGTTAAAGACCAATGAAACTCGAGAGACAGTGGAATATTTATGGATAAATATGAGAATATGATACCTTTTTTTCACATGGATTGTACATGAATGAAGAAAACGTTAAGGTGGCGGTTCCAGGAGGGGTGTAATGAGTCTATATCATATATTATGATATTCTAATTATATGACGAGCACCTGATATTCAAGTCGTTTATTCATGAAAAATACGCCACACGCGATTGAAACAGCTGATTTCATTCAGTCATGTTGTGTTTACTTCAAAGACCAGTCTTCTCCCACTCTCGCAATGCATTGTGGTCTATATTGACCCGTTTAGTGACCATTGATGCTCACTACCTTTCAGAATGCATTGTGGGAAATTTTGAGTGCACGACTTTTATTCTCTCTGGTCATTTGGACATCCCTACAAAATGGCGTGACCACTATATACATGCTTTTCAGTCATGTGACTTTTGTTGTTATGGCGGCCATTTTGAATACCGAAGTAGAATTATGCAGTACTACAACATGTAACAATATCTGTACTTAGGATGAAAATGAAAGACAACTGATCAACAGTGGCATTTTTATGTCCTCATAATCATTGCTGAAGAAGATAACAGTTAAAACACGGCTCCAGAGACACACGTTTATGTGAAGAAACCAGTGAGTCAGTGTTTAAGCTGCTCAAGATGTAAGCATGCTACCAGTTAGCATTTAGCTTTAACAGCTCAGCTCTGACCTCTGCAAGGGAAAGCCCTGAACCACAGACATCTAGCCTTGGATACAACATGTGACAGAGGTCAGAGCTGAGCTGTTACTGTAGTATTTCCTCAGTGTTCATAGATGTGAGTCACACATGTGTTTATTGTGTTGAAGCCATTGACAGTTGATTGACAGTTGCTAACCGGTAGCCTGCTAACATCTTAAGCAGCTTAATCACTGATTCAGACTGAGACTCAGTTGCCATGACAAAGTGTAAAAATCCCAGAGAAAGGTTTTCTGTTTCCTCTTTGATGAGTTAATTTAGTCTGAGGAGTGAAGCAGATCTTTAGTAAATCCTGCTGTAGCTCGACAGACAGAGCTGCTATGTCTGTGCCACATTAGCTGGTTATATCATATAAACATGTGTTTTTACTGTTATCTTCATGAGCAATGATTACGAGGACATAAAATACCACTGTCAATCAGTTGTCTTTCATTTTCATCCTGAGTGGAGATATTGTTACATGTTGTAGTACTGCATAAAGCTACTTTGGTGCTCAAAATGGCCACTGGAACTATGCGTGATGTCATTGGAAACGCATGTATAGTGCACTATAAGGAAAAGTGTGGACATTTGGACACAGCCAATAATAATAAGTTACTTCTGGGTAACTTAAGATGAGCCTTCATTGTGTATAGGAAAAATAATTTGGTAATTAATGTGGAAAAAAGTATCACTAAAGGGAATCCAGAGTAAATGTGATATTTCTCTGTGATCAGATGTTTAGAAAGAGGCCTGTAGTGGGTTCTACAGCTGGTTAACCTCTTGTCCCCCACCTGAACCAAACGCATTTTCTCCAGTTTGGCTTTACCCAAATCTAAAAGCTTCTTGAAACAAGCGTGAAAATAGCGGCGAAAACGAGGATGAAAACGCAACAAAAACAGACATGAAAAAGAGACGAAGACGAGATAATAAAAATACGGTTAAAGTGGAGGTAAGAGATTATAATCAGCTAAAATTCTAAAAAAGCTATAATCCCATTACATAGGGCTAAAGTTCCGTAAGTAGAGCGATTTTTATCAAGTTGCTGTTAAGGTGGGTCAAGTGGTTTTAACGGTTGACAACCACTGCTCTGAAAACTACAGGCTTAACAGGATTTAAACTTAAAAGAGAATGTTGTTCTCCGCGGAGGACATTAAAAACGCCTCCTGTATTTACCACATAATTGCAGCCTTTGTGATTTGCTAATTGTAGCCTTTCAAAGTGTTTTCATTCGATTGCAGTAAATCTTTCATCGCCGTAATGGAGAGCCTCTTTAAGTGTTATTCATTTCAACAACACTGATATTTAAAGTGCACACTGTTAAATATATTCCCACACATTTCGTTCATGCTCCACGGATCTGAACGGTGATGTGACGTTCACCAGCAGATCGGATCTTTTTCTCTACAAGTATCAAATCGGCCAATGTTTTCAGCGACAAAATCTCAATAATGGATAGAGGCAGGTTTAAATGTATGGTTTTATTTTGTTGATGTATTAGTTTTTAAATAAGTTCATGCAAACATGGGGGGAAAATTGCATTTCGCTTTGCTATATTGGGTTCAAAGCTCAATAAATCAGGCTGGAATTAGGTATCAAAAGACTTAAACAAATTGGGAAAGTTTGGAGTCTGTAGGAGCTAATTAAAGTGAAGATATTTAGTTTGAGAATGGAATGGAGTGGAAAGTCATTTTGAGAGAACGGGTCCCAAAGTTTGTGACATCTGCACATGTGGCAGCGGTCCCCAGAAAGGAAATGACCATATTGGATTACAGCGTCATCTGGTCGTCTTCTGCAGTACACGTGGATACAAACATGTCGATATTTGTGAATGAATAAGCGTGGGAAAACGGCCATTGAGGCACGATGTTGCAGTTACTTCCTGGATAGCTCTGGCTCGCTAGTCATAAAATAAGCATCGTAAAGGGTAACTTTTGTCTTTTTGTTACTCTGATATTAAAAGTAAGATGTTATGGGGGGAAGAAGCTATATTAACGCCGCATGTGCAAGGAATGGGAAGTTGGGTACAACCGGGAGATAGCATCCAGTTTTCTCATTACTGGGATTTTGTTTTTCGGGTTTCTATAATCAGGAAACCAGGATACTCGAGTGCATGTAAAAACACTCAGAGAGAGGAGAAAACACAAAGTTAATTCATTTCAGATTAGTATTTATGTCAGGTGGTGTGATCTCTGACACACTTTGCTTTCAAAATAAACTTCATGAAACGTACTTCACCAACTACAATAACCTGAACGGAAAAAAAACTATGGCTATACAACAAAGTATAGCTATGTGTAGAACTGTGGCTTTCAGGCACCTGCTCTCAGGCACTGTCTACTTTGGCTTGCATATCAGTATGAGGCACAACAGAGCTTATTCATGCCTCTTCATGTGGAAGCATAGCCAGGGATGAACATATATGCTTTTGTTTGGTTCGCGTTTCGGACTGTGTGCAAAACACCAGTGTCTGTTCAACTGCTGTATTTGTATATTGTCTTTTGTGGATGGGCTTAAAAAGCTTTTACTTTTTATTACTGGCTTCTTTTAGCTGTGCACAGATGTCATTTCTACCAGTTTCTACTGTATGTTGGTCTGTATCTGAGTGTGAGGCGCTGCGTCACTCTTTGCCAAACAAATGTACCTTTTGGTACGAATAAAGTTACCTTAACCTTGACCTTGAGACCAGCGTCACAGCGGGACCGGCGGTGTATTCTCTTTCTCCCAGGACACCTGACACGGACAGTGTTTAACTCACAGTGGGATAAATAAAGTCTTCAGTTTGACCTGTGAGAGCTTAACGAAGCCTACAATGCTAAAGGATGAACAAACTGTAAGAGAATTCTAACAAACGATGATCGAGAGGTTGATGAAGAATAGGCAGCAGTCAGGATGTCTTATGCAGGAGAAGTTTATTTGCCATCTTTGCGGGACCCGGAGACATGAACTCAAGACATTGCCTAGTCCTAACATTCAAGTCTGTCTGTGCTTCCCCAGAGGACACGTAAATACCCTACAAGCGCGTCACACTAACACGCACGCAAGCATTCAGTGGCTGATAGTAGGCGCCTAAACACCCAGTCAAGGCTATAAAGAGATAGTACGACCGCACAGCTTGACCTACGGGCAGTACGACATTATAGCTTAACCCAGTATGATAACTAGCGATTTAATATTATCTCTTACACAAACAAAGAAGTGAGTCTACACCACGCCTAAGTCGGCCTCTCAGGCACGTAGCGCAACAGCTGCACACATGCAAGATGACCATCTTGTTTGGAGCAACACTGTCCTAGCGCCAGGCTCGGGCCCCCAGACTCCTACCTATGTTTCTTCTATTGTCTCGGGCACCAATGTTTTCTCTCTTAAAGACTCTACAAGTCTAAATGTTTTACGATTTTATAAATTGTGCAAAATTGACCGTCTGCCCTTGCATTTTAATGAATAAATATAATTTTGTGAAATGTCCCTCCTTCCCGGATCTCAGCAACTATAGCCTAGTATCCTCCAGCCTTGACCAATGAGACAAGCTTTACCTGTGAACCAGCCTGACAGATCCAGGAGGGGAGGGGGAGGAGCTTGATTGTTTACTTTAGAAAATTCTGCTCCTGCTCTGCTCATTTTGCAAACTGAGAAGGGCTTTCTGGTTAAAGAGGGGAGGGATTTGATTGTTTACTTTCAGATTTCACTCACTTTGCAAACTATACTTTCACTTTAACAATGACAACAACAGTTCACAAGACTCTATATGCAAAAGCTCAGTGGGTAGTACCTTAGGAAGAGTCTACAGCCGACAGAGACTGTATATTTGACCCTTTCTGCAGTTCGAGATAATAAAAGATATATTGTCAGGATAATGGAGTAGCATGATTGACACCGATCGGGTAATTATCCAAATCGGGAAAGACGAGGAGAAAGGTAGGACGGTATCGGTGAAAGGAGGAAGAAGAATCATATTTTGAAAGGAATGTTCTGAAGCCAAAATATCGGTCTCCCTTTAAAGATCCGTAAATCCCATCATTACTTTGCTGCGAATGTACTCGCTGAATGTACTCACTGTATGCGCCCCTCTCGCTTCTCCTTTCCCTTTCCCTCCGTTCCACTGCATTGTCAAAATGATTGATTGGGACCCTCTCCTCCCGTGTCCTGCATTACCCCAAACGAATGATCTGGCTCACTCCGGCAGACCTTGGCCGGTAACAAAATCAATATTTCACCATTAAAATCTATCAGAGCGGAGTTAGGGGCCGCGGCTGTCAGCGGGCGACACTATCAGGCCGCGGCAGCATTAAAAGTGACACCCCCGGCAGGCGCTAATCGATACGGGCTGCTTCACAGATCATTCGTGGTCACCTTTTAGCGCGTGATGGATGTCCCTGTAGCGGGTGATTCATGCGGTGACAGGGTTTAAGAGCGCGGCTTCGCTCCGGTCCGGACGATCATCCCTCAGCGGAAGACCTATTTCACTGTCCGCGGGGTGTTATGGGCTGTTGCGGGCCGCCGCGTGTGGAAAACAGGCGCGCAAGGTCATGGGGTTATAAGATAAGAGAGAAGGGGACGTTCAAATCGGAGCGGAGAGACTATTTTCTGTATTTGGTTTTGGCCAGTGTACTGTGTATATGTTAGTGAACATATACAAATGAACAGCTGGCACAAACAAAACAAAAAACGGTTAGATACAACTGCGTATTGAAAAAATAAAAATATTCTAAGAAAAAATATATATCTTTAGAGACCAAGTTTTGATGCTGTTGGTCCCGGAACAGCATTAAAGGAAGAGGGCCCTATAGTGTTTCTAAACTAACATTTTGCACTTAATAGGAGCGCTCTTTGACATCTTGCCACTCCAGACTTGGTGAATTTACAGTAAGGGAGAAGTACGTGGGCAGGACAGACTCCCATGGTCAATTTAGAACAACTTTTTTCCTCCCACCAGACTCCGCGACCGGCGTACTGTCAAGGGAGAGGGGTTGTGGAGGACTGGGGGGTGAACATGTGATTTGTGTTTGGGTCGCGTTAACGCAATTACGGCCGAGTGAGAGCTGATCCCCACCACAGCGGGACCGGCTGTTTATCCCTTTCTCTCTTGACCTGTGACAGCCTATAATGCTAAAGGAAGAACACAAGGCAGTGCGATGTAAACGAGAAAATGAATGTGAGGCTGCCGTCAGAGCACCGCTCTCAGTGCTGCTTGTAATAAACCACACCTCAGTCGACATCTTCTCATGTTATGAGTGACGTCCTCTCGCCAGGGGCACACAGAGCGCAACAGAAGCTGACCACCGCGTTTGGAGCAGCGCTGTCCTTGCGGCCATAGTTTTTTATGCAATAAATTGACATAATAGTTTTGTTATCTGGCTGTAGATGACAAAAATCGAAGAAATATCATTCATGTATCAGTATTGTAAACTAAGTATTGTTAACCGGTATTTAAAAAAAAAAGTAAAGGTACCAGCCCTACACGGTAAGAAATTGCTGTAAATTTACAGCCAATTTTCAACACTAAAATACCGTTTTCATGTTTAACAGGTGTAGTAGAGTGGACTGCAGTCCTATGGAGCAGAGCTCACCACTAATTACTTTACCATTTTACTTCTCATTACCAACCGCTAAGAATGTAAAGTTAGATTAACCTGCAGAAAAGGCAACACAGATCCGTAAAATTGGCAGGACAGAGGCATTCATTTACAAAAGTAGGATATTTATTAGTTATGTTTGGTTAAAATTGTCCATGTTTCCTTGGTTCAAGGTGTGTCCAATAAGTTACGGCTATAGTTCATGACGGACTCACTTGAGCGCGTTCTTTTCAGTGTCCATGTTAAAAAGAGCACTTCACAGTCTATAACATAAAAAGAACGATCCTGGCTTTGCAGGTGTCCTTCCAAACCAAAGAAAGTGGAGAAGAAGGGGAGGTGTGTAGCGCTGACAGGACCCAGGGCGACGATGCATGGTGCTCCCAAACGACCCGTACCGAGACCCCGAACATGTTACTTGTCCAGCTATGCGGTAGCCTTTGGCCGGAGCGCCAGCATGCAGCGATACGGTGTGTGTACATCTAGTTGCTGGCTTGACACCTGAGCTGCTGGCTTGACGCCTCCTGAGCGACGATAACAACTCACAACTTCACCAACTTTCACGCTGTGCCCGCTACAGCAGCAGCGTGTGACGTCAGAGGGAGGAGAGCTCATGCCAGGTGCATGACCCCGTATTTATAGGCACACACGCAATCCGACTGGCTCAATGTAAGGGCGATAAAAGCTACACCACTACACAGGTAGTACTGTATTTGCAATGCATTGTGGGTTGCCTAACTTGAAGCAACAGGAGAGATGCCCTAAACAGTATGATGATGTTTAAATTACAGGACACTACAGTATTTTTTGAAAAAATGCGTGCTAACTGGGGTATTTGGAGAAAGGTCGGAACAGAAGCCAGACGTCGTTCAAACTGAGGCTAGCCCACTGCTTTTGGTCAAAAATATAGATACAATACAGAAATAATTTGCCATCAACTCCTGGTGGGACTTCATGAGCCATCATTTGGATATCAGAATATCCAAGTGGACTTTGGATGACATGTGCTACACATAATCGCGTGTTCTTCAACAACATCCATCGGATCTTGGAACTACAAATTAAACGGTAATTAAAATTGTATTCATATTAATGTTTGATATCAAACTGATGGTCAGGAGATTGCTTTCTAGTAACTTAAATACGCAATATCAGTGGTTTTGAATTGTGATATGATTTTGATGTTTTTTGTTTAAGTCCGCTAACAGTAGCCTGTGTGTTGGAGGAACAGCGCTTGTTAACAAGGTACTTTCTGCCCAGCACTCCGCTTTTTTTCTCTCTAAAGCTAAAGCTCATGGCTCGGTTGTGGCTGTTTCCTTTGGTTTCATTTTAGCTGATGGTCTCACGCGCTCACCGGGACCACCGAGACACTGAGATCTGTGCACTAAGCTGAGGAGCAAGGCAAAGGCCAAGCGGTGGAGACGGACGAGCGCGCACGTCCTCGTGTTCCTGTGGTGCTGTAGTTCTTGCATGGTGCAGGTAAACACATGGACATCGCATTGATCCTTTGACAAATATGTTATTAGTGACACTGCTAAATGTTCTTAGTCCTGATGTTTTAAAAAGGCATATGGTCCATCAAACATTAGAGCGTGACCGATGCTCTCCTTCCTTTTTCGACACAAACTGCAGCCCTCTCTGAACTAACCCTCTCCCCAATTAAAATTTCTCCGTTCATCATTTACATCTGTCTTACACTCCTCTGTTGACTAATTTTGACCTTTATATATATATTTTTCTTCTTAAACATGCTAAAAATGTAATGTATTTGTGCTCTACAGGTGTCCGCCACTGCATTTGACATAAAGCCAACTCTCAGTCTTCCTGCAAGTCCTCGTCTGATACTGCCAGGTATATATTTCATTTAGATTACCAGTAATTGCATAATTTATCATATTGGTCATTCATTGTCAGGTAACATGCATTCCTATGTTGCTATGCCTTGAAGTTTCAGGTGCAACAGGGCAAGTTACAATTAGAGGTTCGATGATCACCTTGGAGGCCTGTGTAATCTGTGAGGGCATCACACCAACATTTGCAACAGGACTTGCTGCTGTGTTTGCAATCTACTACATATTCAACCTGCAGTATCAAAAAGGGTCAGCCTGCACGCTGGAATTCATTCAGAGGTAAAACACCTTCTTTGGATATACAATTAAACGAATGTTTTTATATTCTGCATAAAATGGTATTAACACTGTACATTTCAAGCCACACACATACACGCACACACACAAACTGGATATTTTGTCCGCCTGTAGGTTGTATTATAAATCTATTTGATGCCACTTCTATTTGTCATTCAATTACACAGTTTTTGTGCAGTGAAGAAACACACAAAACAACTCCAGTCTGATCTGAGACTTTTGATTTCAGGCACTTCATTGGTTTAAATCCAGAGAGAGGAACAAAGGCCAAAAGGGGCAAGGTTTTCTCGAAGAAGAAAGGTGTGATCGTCCAGAAGTCTTCTGCAGTCAATACACACGTCGCCATACTACTGAAGAATCTCATTGACTTTGAATGGAACTTTATATAGATCGGTAAGCTCTGAAATCTATCCCTCTTTATTTTGACAGTCACATTTAGCCACAAAATAACTGGCATTACTAAATGTATAACCATTAGTTTGGAGTGTATACTGAGCATTCCTGATTGAATAATTTATTTATTGTAATGATTATGATTGTTGTTTGACAGGGGAAGCACTGGACTAAACTGCAGAGAGGAACAACGGCTAACAAAGTGAGTGAAGAAGAAGACATGAAGGTACAAGTCTACCTCACAGGACTATTTTTAAGAGGTAAACACAAGTCTACCTCACAGGACATTTTAAGAGGTAACCTGCAAGTCGAGCTTGCAGTGGCACACCTTACAGTTTCATCCATAAATGTTTTTATTGTTGCATATTATTGATGCATAGAGTCAAAATGTTTTACTCTACTACCATAACGTGGTTTTAATGCACATGTTGAACATTTTGTGCTGTTAGCTGTTCTTAAGGCGAGACACGGTAGGTATTAATTTTTTCATGCAGTGGTCAATGTGGGAATGTTTTGCTTGTTTTCTCCCTTAACATCTTCATCTTCTTAAAAATTACTAAATTTACCCCGCAAGATGCTTATTTTATGATGTTTTGTCCACGAGGGAGCTTGAGATAATCGGAAGTAACTCCCATGCGTATTCCTTCACAAATATTGACATATTTTATATCCATGTGTCCTGCGTGAGGGGCTCGAGATGATGCTAGGTATAATCCACATATGGTATTTTTCTCTCTGTGAAACACCTGCTTAAAAAGATCGGGGAAAAGACTTTCAATATTTTGATTTATTTTTTTTATTTTTTCCAGAGAGATTTTTTCAATATCTAAATTCCAGTCTTATTTATTGAGCTTTGAACCCAAAAAACTGATTTTTCTCTTATGTTTGGCTTATTCAAAAACTAAACAAGATCCAAAATAATCTCTGAATTTTGTGTGTGTTTCTAATATGTCAATAAAACTAGGAATTCAAATCAAGATCTTTCCATTATTTAGATTTTGTCGCTGAAAATATAAACAATTTTAGCCATTTTATGAATAAAATGTCTTTATTTAATGAAAATATAAAATGACAGAAACTTCCAAAACTTTCCCCCCTCATATTTATGTCAGTAATGTGCAGCAAAACTTTTAAATAGATATTTGTATTTTTTTGTTCCCTTTTCACCTGCAGCGTCTCGCCTTAAGTTTGTTTTTCAAATTTTGACAATACTTTGCATATGTTCTAAATGTAATTATGAATGCATATCTTCATGTACACCAGAGAATACCTTACAGATTACATTATATAAATCTTTAATGTAAGTCTTTTAAGTTGAGTCTTTAAGAGTACATTTTAATCAGAGTGTTCTAAGACATTAGAAGGCTGTTTCTGTACTGGAAAATCAGTCAGTGTCCCCCAACAGTGTTTACTTTTTTTTCTTTCTTAAAGTAACAGTATTGTTAAAAATTGACATTGTTCTTTAAAATAAAGGTTTCTATTTGTTATCTATGATCTATGATCTATTGCTTATTTCGCATAACATTCAGAATAATGAAGTTCTTTGCAATCAAGACTAATGTGTTAGGAAACTGCTAAAGTTGGTCTACAGTAAACTATGAGTAGATAGTAACAGCATAAAATGTATTTGTAATATCCAAATAATCAGTATTCATTTATTTATTTTTCTACTGTATTAGACTGTGATCGATCTGTGATTTACAGAATACTACTGTAAAGTAATTTTACCTATGAATACCGTAAAATAACGGTATACTGCTGGCGTCCTAGCTGCCAGCTCTTTACTGTAAATTGTAGTAATACGGAAATATACCGTTTTTCTTGTTTACAGACTATTACCGTAAAGTCATTGTACATTTCAATACCGTAAAAATAACAATAAAGAGCTGGCAACCCTGCTGCCAGCTCTTTACTGTTATTTTACAGGAAAATTATTTACAGTGTACTCTTATTGATACACCAGTGTAACTCTAACACCAGATGCTGAAGTTTGGCTCAGTAACCTTTCACACAAAGTACCTTCCAGGTGCCACCAGGCCTGGATCAAAACCAAATCAGAACTAAACCAGGTCTAAAAAGCCTCCAATTTAAACCTATTTGACTAAATGATGGCTAAAATTGAAGATAAGATAAGATAAGTCTTTATTGATCTCACAATGGACAAATTCACTTATTACATTCAGCTCTCAGAAACACTCTGGGTGTGCAGGACAGGAAATGTGCAAACAGTTAGATAGCAAATAGAGGTATCCTGATCTATAATGACTATCAAAAAACTTCAAGGGGGAAAAAAGTATAAAAAGTATATACCGTTTTTTTTTTTAGTTTATTTATTTGTTTGAGCAGTTAACCTGCTCAAAGGGAGTGGGCTGAAGCCAAAGGCTTATAAGCGCCCACCCCGAAATAAAAATAGTAAATACGTAAATACAATTAAATAACCTAAACAGACTCTTTCCCCTGAAAGAGCTGCTCAGCTCCTCCACAGTCCCGTGCAGTGGGTGGGAGGTGTTGTCCATGATGGAGGTGAGCTTGGCTAATACCCTCCTGTCCCCCAGGGGCAGCCCAGGACGGAGCTGGCCCTCCTGACCAGCTTGTTCAGTCTGTTCCTGTCCCGCTCTGTGCTGCCCGGGCCCAGCACACGGCAGCGTAGTGGATAGCAGAAGCTACCACACAGTCATAAAAAGTCCTGAGCAGAGGCCTGCTCACTCCGAAGGACCTCAGTCTCCTCAGAAGGTGGAGGCGACTTTGGCCCTTCTTGTACAGGGCGTTGGTGTTGTGGGACCAATCCAGTTTATTGTTGAGGTGAACACCCAGGTACTTGAAACTGTCCACCACCTCGATGTCCTCCCCTGGATGTTCAGAGGTGTGTGCTGGTCTTCCTTCTGAAGTCGATCACCATCTCCTTCGTCTTACTGGTGTTCAAGCACAGGTGGTTGCGCTCACACCAGTCCACAAAGTCCATGATAACCGACCGATACTCCAGGTCGTTCCCTCATACACACAGCCCACAATGGCGGAGTCGTCAGAGAACTTCTGCAGATGACAGCTGTCCATGTTGTGTGTGAAGTCCGACATGTAGCTGGTGAAGAGAAATGGTGAGAGGACGGTGCCCTGAGGGACCCCAGTGCTGCAGACGACCACCTCAGACTCACAGCTGCGCAGTCGCACGTACTGTGGTCGGTCCGTGTGGTAGTCGATGTGATGCCTTTGTGATGCCTTTGGTATGAAAAGCGCTTTATAAATAAATAAAGTTTGATCGATGGTCCCTGCAGTGAGATGTTCATCCAAGCGTCCTCTACTCCGATGTTAGGCCTGTAGGCAAACTGCAGCTGGTCCAGGGTGGAGCTCACCAGAGAGCGGAGGTGGGTGAGGATGAGCCACTCCATGGTCTTCATCAGGTCGGAAGATGACCCTGAGTACCACCTGAAGAAGTACAAGTACCACCAATAGTACACAACAGTAGTTTAAGAATCACTGGTTCCAAACCTGGGGTGCTGAGATGCATGAGTGATAGCCTTTGCCCAAATTAAATGGTAATAATCAAATAAGACTGTGAAAAGAGTACAGGTGCATAAAACACTCTGTCAGTTTATCTGTTTTTGTAAGGTGCATTGACTTGCCTTGTGTATGAAAAGGGCAGTATACATAAACATGCTTTGCCTTGCATTTGAAATAAATTGTTTGGCAATTATTTGTATGTGTTGATACATTTTTGGAGGAATTGGTTAGGACTGGGGACATGGCCTGACTTCAAGGAACAAAGGTTGGGAACCACGATTGAGCATTGGTCTGGAGCATGCTGTCATTGTGTCCCTGGGCAAGACACTTCACCAACCTCTCATAATATGTAGTGTAGGGTAGCTGTAGCTATTTAGCATGCTAGTCTGGCTTGGAGTCTGACTTATACCATACAGGCTACAGACTGTTTGGTACTGTTCCCATTGTAACATTGTTATGAATTTCCAAAGCAAAAGTGGGACCAACAGGTGCAGAGTGAATCATCAGAATAATGGGAGTTTGAAATGTTTATTTTCTTCAGTATTGGACAAAATCCAGCATGACAAATACACGTCTTTTATTTAATTTGGGAGAAACAACCACAAGAAGAGAAAATAATTTGCCACATTCACATTTTTCCTTAATAATAAAACCTAACACAAGTTACTGATTTTGTCCCAGTGCCAGCTCCAGAACAAACTTTAGTGGAGTCAGGGGATTTAATAATGTTCAGGTTCACCCGGCAGGGAGGAGAATTGCACTTGTTTCTGGTTGATGAGAGAAACCTATCCAGTCACAGTTCAAACTGAGTGCTAACCACTCAGCCACTGTGCCGCCTTTTTCTGAAAGTGTTATTTGTCACAAAAGTTTCTTTTTTTAATGAGTATAATACATTCTACTTTCAGGATCACAGTACAAGAGCATAGGTCCATGTCTGCCCCAAATATCCCACTATTGAAGTCAACACGTTACAGCATGCATGAGTTTGGGGCACGTCTGTTTGTGTAATACAGTGGTTCTCAACCTTTTGGAGCCGCGACCCCATTGGGGTTCATGACCCTCGCCCGGGTCACATAGTGAGAAATAGGAACATTAGCCTATATAATTCTTAAAACACAAAGGGAAAAAAATGACTAAAATAAAATTCATCAAATTAAGAACAAATAAGGGCATGCTGGTAAAATAGCACACACATGCTACAACAGAATTGTATAGCATATTGACCCCCAGGGTTGTGAACCATGGGTGTAATAGACAATAAAGTCTTTTTTTTTTTTGACACAATGCAAAACTCAGCTGAAACTCCCAATGTTTGAGTTTCTTAGAAGGTTCATTTAGCCAAACTGCATTTTATATTGACATTAGCCTATAATATGTACACATTAAAGTACAATTAACACGGTAGCATGATGAATTTTAAAACGAGAAATAATGTACGTCATGAAAAAAACTTATTTTTTTATGTTTATATATATCTTTTTTCTATTTATTTCTGTACAGTATCTGGCGTGAAGACCGTCATCTGCCGTAACATGCAACGTCACCACTGCTCCTCGCTCTGATTGGCCGCGTGGTGTCTCGGCTCATCCAACCGGAAGTAGCTTTAGTCTGCAAACAAAGCTGGCTTTTTGGAAGAGTTCACTGTATTTTGAAGCCGATCTACTTCTGTTTTTTTCCTGGTTATCGCCGAAAATGTGTAACCGAACGAATAGAGGGCTGGTGTTGGTATGAGGTACGTGTTTTCATTGAAGTCAAGATGTTTAAGCCCAGTTGATACTAAAGCTAACGATAAGCTAATATGTTTTGTAATGGACAAACTCCTCTGTTACGAGTTTATACGCGGTGGCGTTTATATTTTGCAATAATGAATCCACCTACTGGTTGATTTTGTGAGTGTTATCGTTTTCAATCAGAGTTCATGTTTGCTCGAGCTGATATTGTGTTTAGATTATTAAAACAGTAATTCAAATGCAGCTAATCATATTACTGAATAGCTTTTTAATTCAACATCTGTCATTGTAATCTGTAAATCGTTAATTTCCCATGACAGTTCCTTAGATTTTGCTCCTTATGTCACATTTAAATATTAGCCTACATAGAATATACCCCGGGGGCACGTATATCGATTGATATCTGCCGTAGACGAAGGGAAAATTATTTAAATGTTAAAAATGGCACAAAGTTACAGGATTCAAGATGAGTACATGTTGGTCTGATAATAAGGAATACACCTCTAATAAACATCTAAACAATGCTACTTCTAAGTCATGTGTAGTTCTATATAAGGACTGCAAAATATGACAATATGAAAAGAAAACATGTGATGTCTTGAATATATTCGGGATATACTCTTTCAAAACAGTAGAATTAAATAAAATGGCTAGCTGTTTCTTTTCCCCCTCACATTTTGTCAAAATAACACTGAAATGGAAATAAAACTAAGACATGATAACAATTTAATGTTTGTAAAAATGTATCACCTGATCTGCAATTTATTTATTTCAAAAACAATAAATCACCCACAGATATTGGCCCCTGCCCTCTGAAATCATTACATCATTTTCCCGATCGTTCTGAATGCGACCTCTGTCACCTCGCAGTCGTTCTCACTGTAGTTCTTCTGTGTGGCAGCTCCAGTTTGAGGCAGCGGCCTCAGCAGCAGCAGATCTGAACAACATTTCCTCTGTTCTCCCTGTGACCTGGACCCAAACATCAAACCTGCCGAATGTCCCTCACTCTGACGGCCATGAGTGACGGCACAGCGGGCGGAGAGCAGTGGCCGGGGCCGGGGCAGGCACCGCGGAAACCGCGTGGCCCCTACATCTCTATCATCACCAACAGGTAGAGGTTATGTACAGGCCTGTTACAATAAAATGAAATAATTTAAGGTTGGTATGCATGTGTTTCCAATGACGTGACGCATAGTTAAAGCCGTCATTTTGAAGGCCGAAGTGGAATTATGTGCTGTACTGCAACATGTAAAAATATCTACTCAGGATGATAATGAAGGACTGACTGACTAGCATTTGTATGTTATCGTAATGTAATCACTGCTCAAGAAGATAACTGTTAGAAGAGAGCACATGTTTTTGTAAACACATCAGTATGAGGTTATGTTTTAAGACGGACGAGCGCTGTCAGTCCAGCTACTGCAAGATTTACCAAAGATCTGCTTCCAATCCTCGGACTAAAGGAACACATCAAAGAGGAATAGAATTTCCTGTGATTTATTTATTTTTATTTTTTTCAGTTTATCATGACAACAAAGTCTCAGTCTGAGTCATTGTTGAAGCTGCTCAGTTAGCATTCTAGCGCGGTTACCACTTAGCCTCAACAAAATAAACACATCAGAGGCTCAAATCAATTTTTTAAATTTATTTAATCAGTAAAGTCCCGTTGAGATTAATAATGTCTTTTCAAGGTAGTCCTGGCCAAGACAGTGGCACAATTCAAGACCATTTAGAATTACAAGCAATAATTTCATAAAACTATTTAAAAACATTTACAAAACATGGATTTCATTTCCAAACCTGTCCTATTTGAACCAGTTCGTTTTTATGATCCCTGTGAGGAAACAACACCGTAACAGCTCAGCTCCTACCTCTGTCACATGTTGTATCCGAGGCTAGATGTTTGGATTGTGGTTCAGGAGAGGTTTGTATGACCTGCTGCTCAGCAGGTGTAGCCAATGTCTACAAATGTTCTCCAGGACAGGCTTTACTGCTGATAAGTACTGTCAGTGACTCTCCTGTCACTTTAGAAGGATCAAATCCTAAGTTGTCTCTCACTGGTGCATGTGTACAGGACGACTAACCTGCTGATCCGAGGCTCCATGCTGTTTGCGGTGGGAGTGTTCCTGGCTCTAGTGTTGAACCTGCTGCAGGTGCAGAGGAACGTCACTCTGTTCCCTCCAGACCCAGTGCTGAGCAGCATCTTCTCCTCAGCCTGGTGGGTCCCCCCCTGCTGCGGGACGGCCGCCGGTGAGACTCTCACACTTCTGTCTTTATATGTTTGTGTAAGATCTAGGTCTGTGCGATATTGAAAAGACCTGCAATGTGGGTTACAGGGGTGCAGTATTGTGCTAACAAAATTAGTGCAATTGTTGATAAACTGGTACAACACTGTATATTCCATTCAATTAAACTAGAGCTGTGAAAGTGAAAGCTTTAACTCACAATCAAAAAAATAATGAGTGCATTAACCGCATCATATCATGTATGTTTTGACCAGACACATTCCTGTTTCTGAGCTCACGCATGGCCTGGAAGACAAAGCACTTTTATTAACTACTTATTATAAGCCAGGGGTCTCCAGCCTTTACACATGATGAGGCACTTTTATGTAACAAAAGCGACAGAGAGCTACAGGTTAGAAGCTGTTGGGCCTTTGCAGTATTATGAAACCGTGATTATTACATGAAATGTGAGAAAATGCTTTAAATGTGTTTTGTCGGCCAAGCATAAATAATGACTATAATTATTAGAGAAAAATGAAGTGTGATTAATCACAATTTAAAACATGTATCGATCGACAGAACTAATTTAAATACAAATTCTAAGTCATTTATTTTTCCAGCAAATCGTGTCAAAAGCTGCCAGTGCTCCAGTAGCTCAGTGAATGAGCTCTGGAGGCTCTTAGCTTTCAAATGGGGAATAGAATGCTCTGTTAAAGTCAGTCTAAGAAAACCCAAGCACATTTCTTTGAATGACCCGTTCTGACCAGGCGTGTTCTCCATGTGTGTTTCCCACAGCGGCCATCGGCCTCCTGTACCCGTGCATCGACACTCGTCTGGGGGAGCCTCACAAGTTCAAGCGCGAGTGGTCCAGCGTGATGCGCTGTGTGGCCGTGTTCGTCGGGATCAACCACGCCAGCGCTGTATCCTTTTACCAAAATGTCCCTCAACCCATGCAGAAGTTTCACAGCAGTACTTTTTGTGACTGGAACTGTAAAACCAACAGAACAGCTGAATGTGTTTTTATCCCCTTGACCGTGTGTTTATCAGAAGGTGGACTTTGCCAACAACGTGCAGCTGTCCCTGACCCTGGCGGCCCTGTCCATCGGCCTGTGGTGGACCTTCGATCGCTCCCGCTGCGGCTTCGGGCTGGGGGTCACCATCGCTCTGCTGGCCACACTGGCCACGCAGCTGCTGGTCTACCACGGATTATTCCAGTACGTCAATAACCTGTGTGTTCGACCGCAAAAGGACAAGGGAACAGACTTTGGCACTGACAGAGATGTAACTTTTGGAAATATAATCAACAGGGAAAACATGAAACTTATTGATGTCAATTTAAACTTTTGCTGAACATTACTGATATAAATATGAGGAAACCATGAAGTAAGTTTTCTGTCATTTTATGTTTTCATGTATAAAAATGCATAAAAATGGCAGAAATTTCCGCTATTTTCAGAAAAAATCTAAATATTGAGTAGAGCCAGTTCAAAACATATAGTTTGGTTTTGTTAATATATTAAGTACAGGGATTTTTTTCTTTTCTTTTTTTCGAGACAATCTGTAAGAATTCAAATTTTGCCTTGTTTTTTTGGGGGGATTCAAAATTCTATAAATCATTCAGGAATTAGGTATTAACAAAAGACTTAAGTCCAAGACTCGGAGTCTGTAGGAGCTACTAAGGTGGAGATGTTGTTTGTTAATTTTACAGCGTTTGCGTGGGTATAACGACTATTTTTCTGCTGCAGTCTCCCGCAAAAGGAAATGGCCATATTTAGATTACACGTCAATATTTGTGAAGGAATAAATGTGGGACAGACGAGGAAGCGCCGCGATGATGTAGTGCAGGGGTCTCCAAGTAAATTTAGTTGGGGGCCAAAATATATCGGGAGTGTTCCATAAACAAAAGCTCCAGTAAAATATGTTTTGATCGGGAATATGCTATTGAGGAAACGTTTTTCAATAAATGAATAATAATGAGGATGACAGTCCTCTGTAGCCTCGGCTTACACTTGTATTGCACTGAACAAACCTGTGTCACAAGTCTCTGCTACATTGCAGTCATTATTCATTCACTCAGCACTCGGTGGTGGTAAGCTACTATTGTAGCCACAGCCGCCCTGGACAAGACTGTCCAGTTACCACGTGCTTATAATGTGTTGTTTATATCCTGATCTCTTCTTCTGTCAGTGCCCTCTGCTGGTCATGAGTGGAATTGTTTCCTTTCTTTCTTTAAGTTGCCCCATAGTGGCTGGAGTGAGCATTCTGGTTATTTCTATAAAAATTCATAACTCCGCACAGGAACGGGCTAGAGACTTTTTTTTTACATACTTTTGTGCTCTACAAGGCGAGGGCCAGATTGAACCTGATGTAGTGATTTCTTGAAAAACTCAACAAAACATCATAAAAAGTAAACTTAAAACTAAAGGTGCGTTCAGACCGAACGTGCGTCCACGCTCCGTCAGCCTCTAGTTGGACGCCAAACATTGCCGCTTCACACTCGCGAGAAACGCCCGTTCGCTGGCGCGTGAAGTTTTGCAAGCGTCATAATTAGGAGGCGTGTCATACAACTCAGGCCGAGCGCAAACCGCGATGATCAACTTCTCCTCCATGCTGCAGGTCAGGGGCGCAACTACCGCAACTACCCCCCCCTCCCACACACAAATACACACATGGCTATTTGATGTTTGTTTCTTTTTTTTTAAAGAAAATAAATACCCTCTGAATTGACTTTATTTTAATGAAAATGTCACTATTTCACACAATATAACATCGATATTTCCCTCTATGGAGTTTGTTATCACAAAAAAACAATCACACGGCCCGATTAAAAGCTTCTGTTGCTTCATTCACGTAACTTTCCTCCTCTCCCTCTCTCTCTCTCGCGCAAGAGGGGAGAAAACAACGCAAGCTTCAACGCGATCTCCTCTGTAACCGTGTTTATTATTTCATTAGGACTTTATTTCTCAAACTTGTTGCCTTATGCTCACTTTGAGCTCCTCGTGGGGCTGCAGGCTGCAGCAGCAGCGGTGGAGATGACAGTCCCTCTGCACTCCTCTCTGCCCCACTCCAGCAGTGACTTTTGTTTAGCAAAATAAGCATGCACAACTAAAGTGACGCCCCTCCCCCAAAGAGGAATAAAAAAAAAAAAAACACTTCACCACCGCGAACCTGTTCATATCGTTCACTGTAAAGACTCGTTCAAAAGAGCCGGATCGTCCTATTGGCGCCCCTATGAAAGGCATATATTGTGTATGCCCTTTTTGCGCCACTGCTGCAGGTAACAGGTGACGCTTGTGCTCACTATTTGAGCCCAGTCCCTGATTGGTTAACAAGGCGTAAATGAACGCACGTGTAGATTGTGATTACTTGAGTGCATGAAGCAGTGGGCGGGGCATCGCTGCTCTGTACCGCGCTGTTCTCACTGGTTTTGACGCGCGTTAATCCTCATCTGCTCGCATTTGGAACGCTTCATACGCGCGGACATCTTTGCTTACATTTCGAAGCGCGTCGAAGCACGTCTACATAGGTTAACATGGAAGCTGGTGGCGTGTCAGCGTTTGGTCTGTACGCACCATAAGATGTTAAGAGAAAAAAATGGCTAAAATTCTAAACATTAACCACATGGATAATGGATGTTTTCACCTGCCGTGTCTCGCCTTCAGTCTGCAGTGCTTCACTGTATAATATTAGCACTATGAATGCAACTCTAAGATTAAAAGTGAAACGTTCTCTTCCCAGGTACACGTCTCCAGACTTCCTGTACATCCGCTCCTGGCTGCCTTGTATCTTCTTTGCTGGAGTCATTACCATGGGAAACATAGGACGACAGCTGGCTTTGGTGAGACTCACAATGTTAACTGTAATGCAGTGTCATTTTAACGGTCCATCTAGCATGGATTATGTTGAAAATCATGGCTGGTCAACTTGATGTGAACTCTGGTGCACGTCGGGTTACATTTAGGTTGCATTAACAACCCCCCTCTTGATCCCAATCCTGGCCCGTTTGCTCGGATAGTCCGGTTCGTTTGAGGTGTTGTGAACGTGCAAACGGACTCTGATCCGGGCCAAAGAAGCGAATCCTGGTCCGGGTGAAAGCGTGGGTCTCGGTCCGGTTCAAATGAACTCTGAAGCGGATGATTTGGTTTATGAACGCAGCTGAGCCAGAGAGCGGAACAAAACCAGGAAGACAAAGTTGCAGGACGTTGTGCGTCTGATACAAACAAAACAAATAAGTTTGTATCAGACGACAGAACAGCGCGACAGAACAGCGCGACAGAACAGAACAGCGCGACAGAACAGCGCGACAGAACAGCGCGCTGACAATCACGACATTCATTACGGAATGTAAATGAAAACGCATGTGCAGACATATATATATATAACAGTTAATACGAAATTTACACCAAAACATAAACATGACTCATAAATATGAGGCAGAAACCATTGATATAAGCAGCGCCAGAGGCCAGAGAGCAAATCCCTGATCAGATCATTTTTACTACCTTGCTCTGCATCTGTTTTTCTCGGACAGTCGTCATAAATAGTATTCGCCAGTCCTGGTTTAGACCCGCTTTAGTCCTGATTTAGACCCACTTTAGTCCTGGTTTAGACCCACTTTAGTCCTGGTTTAGACCCACTTTAGTCCTGGTTTAGACCCGCTTTAGTCCTGCTTTAGTCCCGGTTTTGCCTCGTCTGGCCTCATCTCATGATGAGTATTGGCTCATTTATCTCCCATTTCGTCCGTAAAAAGATACGTGTGTTCAGAGCGTAGTCACGGTCACTGTCAGATTAAAAAGTGCGTAAAGAAAACCCAACACAGCCACTGTCTGATACCGCTCCATTTGTAAATAAAAGACGGAACAGGAAGTGGAGTTGAATCGACCAATCAGAGAAGCGCGTTTCTTGTTCACTGTTTTTCCTGTAGATGGTTTTGCTACAGCGCCCCCACAGGCTGCAGAGGAGCTCTGCATTTAGAATGTTGGTTCGATTGACAAAAAAAGAGTCGTGAACGCAAACCGCGGCAGTTGGGGAGCTGAAACAATGTTGCAACTTTGGTCCCAATCGAACCGAGTCCCAGGAGTGAATGCGACCTTAGCTTCTTTGGCTCAGCCCGTCTAACCCCGGATAGCTCCAGTGCTTATAAAGCAAACTAAAGGCCAAAGAGAGCAAAGTTCTCTGTTTAAAATGCTCTCCTCTGATACACTCCTGTAGGATGTGTGCATGTTTACTGTTAACGCTTTTATTAATTGCGATTAATTAATTACAAAGGCCATAATTAACTCAATTTAAACATTTTATCGAGTCCCACCTCTAATCTGTTTGTATAATGAAATATTACCCTAAGTAAAAAATAGAACTGCCACAAGCCTCTCATGTTATGTAAATTGAGACTTTTCTTAATGCAAAAGTGCAGGCAGTGAGTGAGGGCATGAGTAATTTAGACTTTTACTTGATACCGGCAAAATACAAATCCGTTTTTGTATTGTTTATTAACCAGGCTTTACCTCTTAACCCCCGCCTTAACCAGTTCAGCTTTACCCAAATCTAAAAGCTTCTCGACTGGAGCTTACAGCCTGGCCAGTGTAGCGACCAGCGGCCCTGTACCACTGGATACTAGGCTAAGTAAAAAGGTGTTTAGCCTGCGTGGAAAGAGCCCAATACTCCTGTGTTAAATGAAGGAGTCTTTATTTCCGTACATTTCGACACCAACACGACCACGGTCAAAACTGTTTGGCTCCACGTTGCAGCACTGAGGCCACTGCCTTCAGCCCTTCAATAGGCCCACCTGGACACACAAACAGGAAGTGCAGTGCCACGCAATTGCTTTTACGGCCAGGGTAACGCCTCATTTGGAAGCTAATGCTGCGTCCACACCGAACGCCTCTTGGGCGTCAAAAACGCGCCTCAAGTCCGTAGTTGGACGCTTGTGCTTACTGAAGTCAGACGCTTGTCACAAATGTCACCGAGCGTCAAGACGCCCTGGCCGCGCGTCAGCTCAGAGTCTGTTCGTAGCCATCTTGGAAACAGCTCGTGCCTGAAAACTACAGTTGTTCGGAGGCTAACTACTGTAGTCTCCCTCTTTGCTCCTGCCATGTCCTATGGATCTTTAACTATTCCCCCATGGTCTACGCAGGATCTCCCCAGTATTTAAGCTCATATCCAGCCCATACGGTTAAGGGACATTGGTGGCAAGTGGCTATAGGCTAGGTTAGCCCGGTTAGCTTGTTGCGATCGCCTACAGCTCATTGTTGATTAAAAAAAAAAAAAAAAGTGTGCAATAAACCACAAGCCCAGCTCAGTGTGTGACCATCATAAAGGCTGTTCTGTGTAGTTAAGGGCTTTATTGACGTTATTACTTGTTTTCATGGGGTCAATGCGAGCTATCTGTTAGCTGGGTGCATACCTATGTTCCCCGGTCCTATGTTCCCCGGGTGCGATTTTTTTTTCCCGTAGGTGAGTTGGTACTTCAACCAATCACAAGTCATGAGAGTGAAATGTCATACATATCAAGCAGCTTAACCCTGACCCTGCCCTAGCCACTAACCTTAAGGATAGTGGGCTGGTGCCTAATCTTAATCAATAGAAGTGGGGGAACATAGGTACCGGGGAACATAGGGCTGACCCCTGTTAGCTGCTAAGCGGCTAGCATAGAAATAATTAATGCTATGCGCAGCTTGCTCGGGAAGAAAACAGATCGACTACGGCCCGTGGTAGATAAAATGTGAGCAATAAACTTAAACATCAACAAGCCTGGCTCGGTGTGTGATCATTGTTACACGGTTGCTTTATGTAGATGGGGCTTAATAGACTTTATTCGTGCATATTTCTCGTTTTCACATCGATTGGCTTGTAGCAGCTTTGGGAATGCTCTGTGCATCATCAAGTCCCAAACACATTCCCAGCGCAGATCCAGCCACTCAAATAAGTTTTCTTCTCGCCGCTTTTAATCCTGGGTGTTTAGGTAAATGAAACACTGATGTGTGTCTTTGTAAAAGTCCCAGAGCTGCTGTAGCTCCTGTTCACAATGAAGCTAATCCTCCATGACTTGTTTACATCTGCGGGCATAGCTTCTGCCCCGGTGGCCGCTCAGCTACAGCGTACGTCACTGTTGGAGAAAGCTCCTGATTGGTCGACGCTCGCGAATTTCTCCAAAAAGTTCAACATTTCCCAACTCTAGCGTCGGCCGCGCTGGACGCCCTGGAGGCGCGTCAAAGGCGAAAATCTTCAAAACGGGACCTCTTGACGCTCCCCGAGGCGCGTCCTCCATGCGCTTGGTGTGGACGCACCATAAGACTTACAAAACCGATCGTAATATTTTTGTCGCGTTTTCATCTCTTTTTTGTTGTGTTTTTGTCGCTTTTTTTATGTTATTTTGTTGCTTTTTTGTCAGGTTTCTGTCACGTCTTTGTCTACAGCCTATAGGCCAGTGCCATGCCTTATTTGAAAGCAAAGACCTTGTAGTTTCTGAAAATGAAAATATGTGTAAGATCTGTGTGGGTACAGCACCACTTACAGGTGATGGACGGCAGGGAACTGGTTAAAAGTCACTCCTTCTGCAGTGCAACTTTCAGTCTCACTCTCACTCTTGTTTTTTGCTCTTTCAGTACGAGTACAAGTTCATCCAGGAGAAGATACACCAGGACTGAGCCGAACCAAGCCACCGTTCTGTGTACAGCTTAAAAGAAAAAACATTGTTGACCACAGACTTGAACTTTTCCGACTGCTCACCAGGAGTCGCAGTACTGTGTTTTTTTTGTGTGTTTTTTGTTGTTGGTGAAACTCCAAAGGAACGAGCGAGCAAACCGACAGACTTCAGTTGTTTTTTTTTTTTTTTTGTGGCTTGATTTGGACAGAAAGCGCAAGTCAAGCCGCAAAAGCACTCGCTGCTCTGGATTTAACGTCGGAAGTATTACAGACATTCACCGTGACGTCCATCTCTTCAGTTCAAGTATTTCAGGAGTAGGAACCCGTTTTTATCAGGAACACTGGCTGGACTGGCCGTGCTTTTGGTGCTTCGACGTTTGCGTTTCAGGGAACATTTTTGAACACTTATTGGGACTCAATGAACACGTTTTACTTAGTCGCGTTATATTACAAGGGACACCATTTTAGCCAGTATGTGAGAAACATTAGCAACAGTCATTTTCCTTACAGTATTGTACACGACAGAAAGGGCCAAATATGACAGTATATTGACCATTGAGTACTTGTGAACCGGTGTACTTTGCCCGGTAAGTTCACTGACTGACTCTGAACTTTATTAATTAACCAAATGAAGACTTTTGTATAGCACTAAGTAAGACAAAGTGCTTTACAGATCAAGAAAGATATGTTAAATCACATAACAAAGACAAATAAATGTTAATTCCTGGTTCTAAGGCAGAGTTGTGGGGACGTGTTTTCTTTAGGGAGTTCTGATGGACAAGATTTCCCCCCCCAAAATGATTTTCCTGTGCTTATTTTTTATTTATTTTAAAATAATACATGTGTGGCTGTGGTCTAATGGACCCTGCGTTGTGTATTTTGTGTGTTCAATGTTGTTCAAATATTGATGGACCCAGGTCACCATTGGAGTGAGCAACGCTCCTGCTCCATTTATTTCTGGCAGATAAAAGGAAAATGGCGTTAGCCCATCAATAAATGTGCCCAACACGTATGTGGTCTATGGACAAAGAAGGACATCAACACGTAAGTACATAATATTAACATCTACAACGACAAAACATTATAACAACACAAAAGACAGGTTAAAATCACAAATAAGATGATTTTAACAATGTGATGTCAACCGATGTAATAATAACCTCACCTCTTCCCACCGGAGAAACATTCAAAGGGAAGAGGATAAGGAGGAGCCAACTTATATACTCCCCATAGACCGGACATGACATACAATGGGCAGACGATCAAAATACACTGCCAGGCAACACAAAATACAGGAATAAAATAATAATAGGGACAAAACAACATAGTCCCCGATATTAATTACTCTGCGTGCAACTCCACGCTTCGCCAGACGATGGCACCTCAACCCAATTTCGCTAGGATTTAACTGGTCCATAATAACCCTGTTACACATGCAGTGTGCAAACTGTCCAATAGGGTGTGCTGCTGCAACTCCCTCAGCACCCTGGGTTCCCGCGGCCTTGTTCAACGTCTTAACCCCCACCTTAACCGAGCACATTTTCTCCAGTTTGGCTCCATCCAAATGTTTTATTTCAGAAACGCATCAGAAAAACAATAATACAATAAAGAATGCGACAAAACACGACTAGAGAGATCGACCGGAAAAGCGACAATAACACAATAAAAAGGTGACGAAAACCTGATGAAAACACAACAAAAAAGTGACCAAAAGAGTGATTTAAAAAAACTAACAAAAGCAACAAAAAAAGTGTCAAAAATGTGACAAAAACGCGGCGTCAATGCAACAAAACCGTTTCTATCAGGTTTGTAGGTCTTAGCTTTCAAATGAGACATTACACTGGCCTAGAGTCTGAGCTCCAGTCAAAAAGCTTTTAGATTTGGGGAAAACTGAACTGGAGAAAATGCACTTGGTTATGGCGGGGGTAAAGAGGTTAAAGGCCCTGTACGATGAAAAAGTAAATGAAGCAGGTTTTCACACAGGCTCCGGTTAGTTTGAGCGGCGGTTTTGAGTCAATGTAAATCCAACCGGAGCACTTTGGGCTGATCTAAAAGCAGGTTTCTCTCTGGGAGCGGCTCCTCTCGCACTCTGGGGCAGAGCAGGTGTGGTGTGATTGAAGGTGGCCGACCCTGGGCCGAACTAGTTTCGCTTTGATTCCTCTTCTCTTTTTTTTAGCGTAGAAAGGACTTTTGGTGCGTTCCTAGTAACTGGTAAATTACCAACCTCCCACTTGGAAAAATGCCTGTGAACGCCGCTCATAGTAGTAATTACAACTTGTAAACTCGGAGATGACCAGACTGCTCCAAGTCTGGATACGAGATGAAGACAGTAATGGCGGCCCCCAGTGGAGAAGTGTAGCTAATGATAAAACTGTAACAAAACCACTGGATGAGCCAAGTGAACGTCACAGCTTTTAACATAATTTATTTAGCATGTTTGGTATTACATCTTATTTTATTTATTATTTTATTTGGTAGGGACAGTGCAAGTTAATGAACAAGCCACACCGGATTGTAGCTTGGGCTAATTTCCATCCGTCGTCCCCCATGCGCACTCTCAAACACACTCTCATTCATCCTGGCCTATTGTACATGTTTTAGTGGTAGGAGAAACCGGAGTACCCGGAGGAAACCAACGCAGACACGGGGAGAACATGCAAACTCCACACAGAAAGGCCCCGTAAGGTATAACGCATAACTTAGATAAATAATAAACTATAAAAACGTAGAACTATAGGACTATAAGTGCATGCGTAAATGATTAAAAGAAAATATGAAAAATTTGACACAGAACAACAGCGGTATTGTATTCCCAGATGTTCAGGTGCATTGAGTGTTAGCAGCAGATATGAGTGTGGACAGACCACATAGAGCAATAGAGCAGTGCAAATGGCTGGAGCAGGTTATTATGTTCATGAGTCTGATACAGAGTTATTAGGTCTTGTTATCGTTCATGAGTCTGATAGCGAAGGGGGGAAAATGAAGTCTGATGGGAGCTCACAGCCAATCACCTTCTCCGCAGCACGCACAATGTGCTGCAGTAGATACTTGTAGCACCGGGATACCACACGGTGATGGAGGAGGTGAGGATGGACTCAATGATGGCCGTGTAGAACTGCACCAGCATCTTGGTCGGCAGCTTAAGTTTCTTCAGCTTCCGCAGGAAGAACATCCTCTGCTGGGCCTTCTTGATGAGGGAGCTGATGGTTGGCTCCCATTTGAGGTCCTAGGTGATGGTGGTGCCCAGGAAACGGAAGGATGGGGAGGCCAAATGCGTCCATCAGACCCATTTTGGTGGCCCTCAGGCTTCTTGTTGGCACACGTCGCAAGAGGTGGAACTTTTTACAACAAGTCTCACAATTCTACTTTCAGAACGAATGTCATAGGCTCTATGCACGCATGTGACACGTGACTTCCGGGTGCAATCTCCAGACGCCGCGGTCCTAAATGCTAAATGCACTCAGTTGAAGTCTCCACCACATTGACCACTGATCTGTGGCCCTCAACTAAAAAAGTTTGGACACCCCTGCGTGGAAGTGAAGATAAAGTGAAGACTCCTGGTGAATACCCTTATGTCCCTGTTTTTAATTTGGAGAAACTGGTCTGCCTAGGCAATGTGAACAAATGAAATGATCGAGTGAACTGGAAAGTGTTATGAAGCACTTCCTGTGGTAGAGGGCGGGCACCACCTCATGACATCATGAGGACGTGACTGAGTATTTCAGCCCTAGAGAAGGCGAGACACAACAGACTACTCAAACATTCATGAACGACAAAACACAACTCCAGGTCTGGTTTTTCATGGACGAAAAAAACAAACCGTCGACTTCACATGTTCAGCATATTATTGCCCCGCCTCCGTATACGCCGGCTCTGTCCAGGTGTGCGTTTTGGCGCGCTCCCATTGGCCCGCCGGACCCCCGCCCCTCGCCTGACCCTCTTCCTGCCGGAGGAGATAATTACTTGTCAGCCTAAATGGAGAGATTAATGAACTCATTATCAGCGGCGCGCTCGGCTCCTCGCGGCAGCACTTAACGCCTATGACACATCACGCCTATTGTTTTACTAGCTAGTTAGCCGGCAACAATAACATTCACACAGCAAATTGCCTCATATACGCTAGCAAGACCAACACAAAAAAAATAGAAGAGAGGGAAGCCGCGTCCTTATCCGCAGCCGCTTTGGCAAACAAGGCAAACAAAAGCCGGCGAATTCCTGATTATTCATCTTAATTACCTTTGTTAGAGCGCACAGTGTGTGAAGAGAGGGAGAGAGGAGACAGGAGGCATTAATCCACATTAGCTGCGCGCGAAGCAGTCGAGTGTGCAAAGCTAGCGGGCCTGATATACCAACACTCTCCACTTAATTAGAACACTTCCAAACGGCCCTTTAGCTGGACGGAAGCAGGCCTGGCTGACAATATGTTTACAGTGCAGGATGTGCACTGTGGCAGGCGATATATCGACTCCAAGATCATATCAAAATGATCCACCTGGGTGTATATTCAAGTGCGTGCATTATTAGAATATCAGCCCCCACCTGAACCGAGCACATTTTCTCCAGTTTGGCGTTACCCAAATCTAAAAGCTTCTTGATAAAAGTGTCAAATGGCAACAAAAATGAGCCGAGGATGAGGATGAAGACGCAAAACAAAAAAAGAGTGACAAAACGTGACGACAAAGTGGCATAAACGCAACCAAAGGATAACAGAAAAAAATGTGTGATGAAAAAGCAACAAAACGCCACTAGAGAGAAACAGAAAAAGTGACAAAAACACAACAAAAAAGGGATGAAAAAGCAACTAATATGAAACAAAAAGCCACAAAAGAGTAACAGTAAAGTGATGAAAAAGTGACAAAAATGTGATGAAAAGTTAAGGTTGCGACCACACGGCAACAACGCAAGGAAAAATATCCGTTCAGACCAGTTTTGTAGGTCTTAGCTTTCAAATGAGGCATTACACCATTACACTGGCCTATAGGCTGTAACCTTTAAGATTTGGGTAAAGCTGAACTGGAGGAAATGCACGTGGTTAAGGCGGGGGTTAGGAGGTTAAGAGTTCTTGCCATGTGTCAGTCTGTAGCATAACTGTCAAGTCTCCTGTGAAACTACTGTATTTCCGGACTATAAGTCACACTTTTTTCATAGTTTGGCGGGGGGTGCATCTTATACTCCGGAGCGACTTATATGTGACTTTTTTTTCTTTTTTTAAAATTAAAATATATACTTTCACACGCCGCTAGAGGGCACTGCAGGCTAATAGAGCAGCAGAAATAAAGTTTGGAGTGAGCGAGAGAGTGGAGGTTACTGCAATGAAGTAAACAAAACAAGCTAATCACAAGCTAAAAGCTAGATGGCCACAGCTAGAGGAACGAGTTCGCAGATGAGAGCTTGAAAACATGCTGTTGGGAGAGGATTGTTAGCGTTGCAGTTACGTCTCCGTGCCCAGTTGCCAAGGCGATTGATTTGGAGTGAGATGGAGAGTTTGGTATGTTCTTTATGCTATAGTTATCCTGCCTCTCCAAACTGAGCTCTGTCACTAGCCTCGCGAGAACTGCCCCGTTGTCGCGAGGCCTAGCTCTCAACTCTCCCGTTTTAGCCGGGAAACGACCATATTTTACCGCTCAGACCTTGGTTGGGGCATTAGGAGGACGTCTTATTTTCAAAATCCAAAACTTGACAGGCGTGGTGAGATTGTTCTATAAAGGAGATCTGTTTTGTTTACAGGCATCTACTGTTCTCCATCCATTCCTCCTATCGGTCAGCGTCTGTCAGGGTCTGACTGAGTGACACGTGAATTTAACCTCTTAACCCCCACCTGAAACGAGCACATTTGCTCCAGTTTGGCTTTAGGCTACCCAAATCTAAAAGCTTCTTGAAAAACGCATCAAAACGGTGACAAAAAAGCAATGAAATAAACTAAGTAAAATTAAATAAATACAGAAAAAAGAGATGGCAACACAGCAAGGAAAAATGCCTTTTATTCAAGCTTTTTGACAGTTTTTAATATTTGGAAATTCTCAAACTAAATTACCGAGCTAAAGTTTCCATTGAAAGTTTGCAATCGTATTTGGAAATAACATCCAATCAATGCAAAGACAAAATGGTGGGGAATGAAAACTGGGCTGCTTGGGATTGCGCTCTTTGAATTACATTGATAGAACGGTGACTACAAGCTTTCACTTCGAACAAACGGCATGCTAGCAGGTTGACGGCGAGGTAAAGAAAACACTACTAAAATGCTAAACGTAAGCTAATGGAAAGCTGCTTACCTTTAGCTTGAGTTGTTAAATAATTGATGACCTCCTGAGTAGCCGGGGCATTCAAACTCTATTTGAATTTTTCAAAATGTTTAAGGGAAAAAATAAATGGCTACTTTTTACGACATATTCACATGAGCATGTGAATATGTCGTAAAAAGCAAATGATTCAATGATATGTGGATTGACTTTCCATCTTTCTGTACGTTGATCCCCTGAAGTAAATGATTCCGCTCCTCAAAAGCCTGGAAGTGTTGCAAATGCAAACAAATAGCCCAACAGCCAAAGAGTGACTGGCGTTAATGCGATGACTGAGCAGGTTCTGTTTACCGTGAGTCAGTATTGGTCCCAGGAGAGGAGCACTTAACCCCAATAATGGAACACCAGGATGGGACAGCAGGGAGAGGGAGGGGGCAGGAGGGGGATTTCAATTAGAGATCGCAGATTCGGACGGGACGTAATCCATCATCCGCTGTGTTCACTCTGTTCACTCTGTTGTGCTGGAGGAGCCGCAAGATCACAAAGTGCGCTCCTACTCAGCGCAAACTATACTATAGTCTGCGCTTTGACTCACAAGATCGGGCCCTCAGTGTTAAATAAGTGATAACAGTTCTATGATAGGTGGAAACAATATCCACAAACAGGGTTTTGCTTCCATAGACTTAATATGTATAGGCTGTCATTGCTCACTTCTCCCCATTTACATGAATGAATCCATTTGAGAAGAGAATCCATGATGGACCTCTGTCTCCTCCTATGTTCCAAAAAAAGGACAAAAGGCAAGAAACTCCGCCCCAGTGAGGCGGGCTGAGCAGCACGAAGCCTCCACAGAGCTCCGGACCCAAAGCATAAAACCAGCGTGGTTCCAAAATATTACTATACTCTTCTTAGAGTTGCTACGGGAGGAAACAGTGCTTTTAGAAACAATAAAAGTCTTTGGAGTCGGGCTTTAAAGTTGTTTTTGAAACATGTAAAGTCACCATTGGATTCCAGTATATTGGTGTCATATGTCTGTCCCCAAACAAAAAACAAGGAAAACAAAGCACTTTCTTCGACCATTGATTCCCTTGCGCTGAAACAGATCAGTAATTTTTAAAACAGCGTGAGAGGCCTGGATGCATGCACTGCTGTCCTACCATTCACTTGTTTTTTGCTTCTTTTTTTTGATTGACAGCAGCTCGGCTCTCAGCGAGTGAGGGATAAGGTTAGTGACCACTTCAGTAACTAACAAAGTGTGCAGGGATGTCCTTGAAAACAGAACTTATATTCTAATAAAGGGCACCACAGAATCCTTTCCTTTGTTGTTTGGACCCAAAAATCTCGATCCCTATCATCTCCCTGGATAATGTTAGCGTATCGACGAGCTCTGCAGTAAAAAACCTTGGAGTTCTGACCAAGACCTCTCTTTTAAAACACATATAAACCAGGCTTGTAAAATTGCGTTCTTTCACCTGCGCAACATTTCTAAAATACGAAACATCCTACCTAAGAGTTTTGCAGAAAAACCTAGTCATGCATTTGTTTCATCAAGGCTGGACTACTGTAACTCCCTGCTAGCAGCGTGTCCTAAAAGTTCCCTAAAAAGTTTTCAATTAGTTCAAAATGCAGCTGCAAGATTGTTAACACGTACAAAGAGAAGAGAACACATTACACCTGTGCTAAAGTCTCTCCATTGGCTTCCTGTTGAGTTTACAATCAAATTTAAAATCCTGCTCCTCACATTTACAGCCATAAAGGGTTTGGCTCCGCTTTATCTCCAAGACGCTATCGTTCCATATCGGCCAACCAGAGCACTCCGCTCTCAAAACTCAGGGCTACTAGTGATTCCTCGGGTCTCCAAAATCACTGTAGGAGGAAGAGCCTTTAGCTCCAAGCTCCGGATTTATGGAATAAACTTCCAGCTCACGTTAAAGAAGCAGACACAGTCCCTACATTTAAGACTAGGCTAAAAACGTACCTCTTTGAATGAGCTTATGATCAGGTCAGTTAGGTAAAGCTCTAACCCACAGCCTGAAGTAAAAGCTGCCTTAGGAGAAACACTGCTGTGGGAAGCACGGTACACCGAGCGCTATCCTCTTCTTCTTACTGCAAACTTTGTCTTATTATGATACAATATTTATATTATCTGTAGTCTGTTCATTACTATTCACATGGTGTCTCCTGTCCCACGCCCCCTCGGGAGTGCCTGTCTAGATCGAACGGAGGAACCCTGCTGAACGGAGGAACCCTGCTGAACGGAGGAACCCTGCTGAACGGAGGAACCCTGCTGAACGGAGGAACCCTGCTGAACGGAGGAACCCTGCTGAACGGAGGAACCCGGCTGAACGGAGGAACCCGGCTGAACGGAGGAACCCGGCTGAACGGAGGAACCCGGCTGAACGGAGGAACCCTGCCTACTGGATTGACAACAAGCACTGGACGGTCTGTGATCTTGGCCCGTCTGCTGAGGGACTCCCATCGGCCCTGGGTCTCTATAGCCTGTCCGTCCATGGGAGTGGATCTCTCCTTCTGTGGTTCTCCCCAAGGTTTGTCGTTTCTCCCCCCGGGTTTTTGAGTGTTTCCTTGCCGTGCTGGAGAGTCTAAGGACAGGGGACACCCGCGCCGCTCGTCGCCACCTACTGCTGACGCTTATTTGGACTTTATGTTTGCCTGGATACTTGATTCGCCTGAACTTTACATTGTCTTATTTACTGCTCTGTTTTATTGCCTTAATGTTCGGTGTAGCCACTCCTGTTGTGACATTGGGCTATACAAAACCATTGATTGACTGAAAAATGCGTATCGGGAGGTTACACAATATTCCAGCCCAGAAAGTTTGTACACCTAAGATATTATATCTAACACTAAGTACTATGGATATTTATGTCAAATTAAAGTGGGACATTAGCTAAGTAAGTAGGACAGGGACAAATGCAATCTAACTCCTAGTGTCCTTTCCATACACAGACATTGTTTTAAAATGTGAGATATCCATGCCGAGGTGAAGGTGTATTTGCTGCAATTTTGCATGATATGTCCACTTTAAGACAGCCCAAGGTTCAAACCACAAATCTCCAAGTCTAGCAGAGCAGATTCCAGCCCGCTGTGACCTACAAAGGATACATCATACAGATTGAATGAAGAGGTGATGGGGTGGAATTCTGGTCGGAGGAAAGGAGAGCGGGGTCTTAAATCTGGTCCTCACTGGAGTGTGTAGCAGTCGCTAATAGACCTCTGTGTTCCACTCTGCTCTCTCATTTTTCACATTAACCTTTGGCCTCCGCTTCTCCTTCCATCCCTCCAGCCTCGCTTCCATATCATGATCCATCTAACCACACAGACACAGGGCGAGAGAGAAATGTGTGAAGTATTTGACCGAGTTGGCGCTTCTACGGGAACGGTCTGAAACGGATCTCATATTTGAAAAGAGACGTGTGTTTGTTTTTGTTTTTGTTTTTTCCGTTTTTTTAATTAACGAGAGCAAATCCAAGAAACACCACAAGTGAAAGGTTTTAGTGTGAAATATGACTTGGTAAAGGCAACTGTAGTCTCTTTTCCTTATTTGTGGTACAAAGTCTTTTACATTTACATGACACACACCTAGAATGAATCTTGTTGAATGCATTAGTCCAGGCCCATGGTGTGGCTACGCTAGTTCTGCTAACCTGCAGTTGTGAGCGCAAATACTTCCTGTTCCTGTTCATTTCCTATTAAAATGATATTAGACTGAATACTAGGGGTGTAACAATGTACCGTGCAAAAATCTGAGGATATGCATTTTACTAAAGTGACAGTGTAAGTCTATATTTCTTAAGCTCCGTGGTGCGTGTCGTGTGTATGCCGTGTGTATCCAAACAGAGGCACATGTGTGTCATCATCCCTTTACCGTTAAACTGAAGGCTGTTACACTCCAGACCTGCAAAATCACATCCTCCAAAAACACATGAAATGTCTTCGTAAAGGTTTCTGGGTCCTGCTGATGACCAGGCTGCAGTAAATGATACTAGATCCAGTGCGCCAGACAAATGCATAAAGGTGCGTACAGACCAAACGCGACCACACCACCAACTTCCATGTTAACCCTATGTAGACGTGCTTCGACGCACTTGAAATGTAAGCAAAGCCGTCCGAGCGTATGAAGCGTAGCAAATGCGAGCGGATGAGGATAAACGCGCGTCAAAGCCAGGGAGAACAGAGGAGCAGGGATGCCCCGCCCACTGCTTCATGCACTCAAGTAATCACAATCTACACGTGCGTTCATTTACGCCTTGTTAACCAATCCGGGACTGGGCTCAAATAGTGAGCACAAGCGTCACCTGTTACCTGCAGCAGTGGCGCAAAAAGGGCATACAGTGTGGCGGAGAGAGGAGTGTAGGATTGGCAGAGGGACAGTTTGTGAATGCATGACCGCGGGACGTGAGCGCGGCCTGCGGGGAAACAGTTTCAGAGCTGAGTTGTATGACACGCCTCCTAATTGTGACGCTTGCAAAACTTCACGCGCCAGCAAACAGGCGTTTCTCGTGAGTGTGAAGCGGCAATCCAACTAGAGGCAGATGGGGCGTGGACGCACGTTTGGTCTGAACGCACCTTTTGATCCAAATCCTGGTCATAATCCTCCTCAAAAGCTTTGTTTCCAAAAACGTCCAGGAACAGCCCAAACACAAGCCTCAAATGAGGTGTACTGATGTGAGTGTTTTAGCTGCCGTGTATGGACAGCAAAACTCAAACTTATCATTTAACAAGCACATGGCCCACACCACGCTGCTATATTTTACTTTTACTTTATAGAACTATTTTGTTTTGTATTATGAGCCCAGGGGCACATTTTATTATAAAGCAGCTATAAGCAGAAAAATTAGAATAATGAATGATGAACATTTAGGCTCGAACCGCAAGAGAGCTGAACCGTTACACCTCTACCAAATACGCACATTTTCTGAAGACTCTGTGGTGGACAGTGACTTCCTGGTCACTACTATACTACTACCAGTGAAGAGCTTGATTTAGGATGTAAATATTTCATGTCCAACCACAGAATCTTTAGAATAATATCTAAACTAATCTTCATAGGAAATGAACGGGAACCGTGCTCACAACTTCAGATTAGTGGAATTAGTGTAGCTAAAAAAATAATAATAGCGTATCGCTCCTAAAAACATAAATATTTCAAAGCGTTCATATTACCTTTGCAGTGCTGAACTGTTAAGAGTCAGAACTCTGGTAGAATAAAGTCCAACAGCTGCGACGGAGCACTGAAATACGTTCTTATGTTTACGCCATTAGCCGTTAGCCTGGTGTGTGCTTTAGCGTCAGGCCTTCAAAATAAAGTAGAAAAGTGTAATTGAATAACCCTGCATTAATCATTTCAATCAAAATACATACCTCTGAGCAAATTGGGTCGAAGGCAGCATGAGTTTCCGGATGTTTTTTTTATAAAATCAATATAAAAATGACCAAAACCAGTCTCTAAGATTCTCTCCCATTAAAAAGCCATAAATCCCGTCACTAGTCTGGGTATCTCCGCTCAGACTGTTCCCCCATGCGACCCATCTCGGTTAAATTGGAAGAAGATTGACAGATGGCCGCTATATTATGACAGTTTCTCATTTAGAGAGGGGAAAAAATTGTGACCTCCCCACCACCACCACCTGTGTGAAGCTAGCCCCCGATAGTGTCCGATTTGCTTCAAAATGGTGTCATACGTTTGTGCACATAAAATTAGCATTTGTGCGCACTTCGTTTTTGATTTATTTGTAATTGAGTGGTAATTGATCAGCCCATCTATAGTGTCATTGTCATGATTCACTTATAGTGTCATTTTTCCGTTTGTGCACACAAAATTTGTCTTTTTTGCTATTCTCAAAGAATATGTTTCCCCTAAGTAAACAATTTAGTTTATCGTAGCAGGTGTTTTACAAATTAACCATCATCTGGACAGGGCTGTTTTTCTTTTTTACAGTAAAATATGCTTCTATTAAAAAAAAGTCTTTAAATGTGACATTCAATGTACCATTTGCATTTACTCTCCATATAATTGCATTTTCTTTGGAAAAAAGTTGAAAAATAAATTTGCACCAATGTTTCTCTATACATTTGCTCAATGTTGGCACGATGTAAAGTCCAATATAGGCCTAAATGTTTTCAAAGTAGTGAAAAGTATTGTTTGGGCTTTGTTATGAAGCTACCCTAAACACATACATTTCCACATGTAACAATAAAGATGTTTATACGGCATTGTTACATGTGGTAGTTAGCTAGCTTTAGATTATCTTACATCCAAGCTAGTCTGATTTGCTAAACACTCTACAGCCTGTGCATTAGCCATAAAACAATATCACAAACTAAATCAGGCCAGATGACCAAAACGTATCTTTTTTTGTACATTTTCACTCTAAGCTACCATGATATGCAGAATTTGGGCTTCTTGTCAACTGTACAGCCTTAACATTTAGCTAACAATGGAGCTAGCTTGTCTATGCTAACCCCTCGGCCTCTAATTTCATCCACAGGTTTGCGCTGCGTTCCATTTCCTTGAGTGAAACATTGGTACTGACATTTAAGCTAACAATAACCTAACAAAACAAGCTGGCGTTTTCTCTCGACCAACGCCACAGACGCTACAGCTCGGACGCGGCAGCAGTTATCATGGCTGCACAACGCTGATTACTAATGGTGTCCCCACCAGGGACCGCTATTCTAATGCTAATCACTGCGCGCCGCGGCCAAATCTATCGGTACACAGCACATCTGAGAGGTAAACAGAGAAAAGCAGATGTGTTCAGAGGGACTGTGCAGAGAAGAGAGGGTTGGATTATAGCACCACCTGTTGGGAGGAAAGGGTACAGTAAGTAGAAATTAACTCATTGATTTAAAGTAAAGCAACTGGCTTCTCTTTTTTGAGTTGATGCAACTTTTAGGGGTTTAAAGGCCTTTTTCTTTTTTTCTTCTTTTTTTTCTAGTCATGAAATGAAGTTTTGTTTTGTGTTCCTTGACTAGCTATATTGAATATGCAGTGGTTCAGGGACATTTTGTTTATATGCAGCTATCTAGCTTGCAGGCTAGTTTTTTTGTTTGCATTGTGACAGTGATCCTGAAAAGTGACCCTGAAAGTTGTGAAACGTGCTCATTGCTATAAACCAGTAGTTCCCAAAGTGGGGGTCGCGGGACACTAAAGTAGGGGTCGAATTGAATTGTATTAAACTTTATTGTCCCACTAGGGGAAATTTGCTCTGGACACGTAGTGCAGATACAGCTGATAACATACAGACAACAATTAATAATATACAATTGGTGATAAAAATAAAATAAGTGCAGATTTGTACAACTAAAACATTTGAGGAACAAAAACTCGATCATCCAACCAAACGTGGGCAGACAGGTAATACACATACGCGGTGACGGGGGTATTGCATGGGTCATAAGATGATTTTAAGACAATATTTTCTACCTTTCTGACATTGAATCTGATATCTTTTTGATTGAAAACAGCATATTTTAAGTGATATTAAGCCAAATACAGAATCCAAACTAACATCATTAAACCACATTTTAAATGTTTTGCACCTTAAAGCAGTATTATGTAACTTTTTATGCCTTTACTTTCCATCAACAGGTATGGCCTTTAACTTAAACAAAAAAAGGTTTGTTGAAAAGTTATATTTGTATGGAACCTTTTTTTTTAAAGCAGGCCTGTTCGAATATTACTGATTTACAAATAAGAAGTGTTTGGAAATCAGCAATCACACAGACATCAAGCAGTGAAACAGACTAAAATAATATGTGCAAATGAACAGGCAGCACATGTGTATACTGTAGATGGATAGTTGCCCTTAAAAATGCTTTGCAGCCAGTTGCTATACTTTTTAAGTTGACTCAACGAAGTGGAGCTTTTATACAAATGCAAACATGCCTCCATGTTTTTTTTTTCTTGTGAATTGTAGTGCTTTTGTGTGTCTGAATGTTTCGAGGATTCATTTATTTGACCTACTTTATTGTTTCGACGTATCTTTGTGGACTGAAGAGCATAGTTTTGTTTTTGTGTTTTTTTCTTTTTGTGCTTGAGTTAATAAAACTACGTTGAGCTACAAAGTGCTCGGTGAAATGTTTTTGGGAATAATATTTGCTCCAGATCTCAATAACTACAACCCAAGTGACAGGAAATGGAGTCTGCGGAGGCTCGTTCCGTGCCGGGTTCAACTGACCAAAGGACAGCTTCCTCCGCCAGGCTGTCAGGAAGCTGAACTCTCTCCCTTCCCTCCTTCTGTTGCCCCCCTAAAGTGCAGATATATACAGTACATATATGTGACATTGCTCTATTGTCTTTTAGCATTAGGGATGTGAGAGTAACGCAGTTTCGATACTTTAAATGTGGTAGGATTGACAATAAATCTGAAACTGAAACCGAACTGAACACAGGACGAAAAGGCGAGCGGGGATCACACCAGCAACCTTGCAATCAGACGACCTTCACACCCTCCTCCACGATGCTCAACGACAACACCGGCGCGCCACAAAGCCGAGCCTTTAGTATTCTCCTCTTTCGTGCTCAGCTGCTCTCTGGATGTGTTCTAATGGTTTGGACGGCGGCCTGGACCGCGGCGCGCTCCGATTGGCCCGTTGCCTCTCCTCCCCGGCACAAACCTGTCACTGTTAATCAGCCGCCGGGTCATCTCTCGCCGGCGGCAGGCGCGGGCGCTCACGGCAGTCTGCGATCGCGGCCAAACACATGATAAATCATTTGTACATAATTAGTGCTCAGCAAGGTTACAACTGACACCTATTTTCATCTTAATTAGGAGGCAAATTTGTTCCATTAATTTAATTTGGTGTGCTTGAGCGGCGCCGCAGCCAACGGAGTTAATCTTACAGCTGTCAGGAGGAGCCGGGGAAGTGTGGGCCGGAGCCAGCGCGAGGGAGAGAGTCCTCTGCAGAACCAGGACACCAGACGGAAACGGAAAGAGACAATTCAGCAAAGAGATGATGCAACTGCTGCAATTTGTATTTGCCTATTGTCAAACATTGTGATACCGCAATGTCAGAAGTCTCTATTGTAGATAGTGGCAGTATGGAACATAAGCTCTTGTGTCTATAATCAACAGTTTTGTTGCTGTGCAATAGAAAATATGTGTTGATTTGTCAACACTGATAGCATTAAAGTGGACATATCCTGCTTATGGGGTTTAAAACAGGCTTAAAAACTTTATTTTAGGTAATAGTCTGGTTCACTATGTTTAGATTTCCACTGTTGTCCGGATTTTCGTGGAGAGTATGAAAATTATATATTTTTGGAAACCTTGTGGTATAAGCATTTGCCTTTGTCATTTGGTAAAATTGTACAATTATACAATTTTTCCATGAGAGTAAATGGGGAGTTCTGGTCATCACTATGGTAACTCATACATTTCTGACAAACTATGTTTTTTACTCCCCATATAAATGTTCATTCAATCTATTATCGCACCTTTTTTTTTTTACATATCAGAGCAAATGGAACCATTGTTTTTCTGAATGCTTATTTAATAATGTATAGTTTTGATACTCTCTGGCGAAATTACATAGTGAACCGGACTATAACCTGAGCGTTGATATTTTCACATTTAAGAATTGGAAGTAATGTCTGTATACAGTAAGGCAGTGGCTCAAAAACACTAAAGCCAGGTGCTGAGGAGGAGCTTACCTAGAGCGTCCTCTGGAGGCCGCAGAAACAAACTTTCGCAGCGCAGTGAGTTAGCAACTCGGTGGCGCCGCAGACTTTGAGCGCAGCGCTGCTCAGAACAGATCCAGTGTTGGATGATGGACTTTGGCTTTGTGTTTTGTCAGTGAGACACTATAACCCTGGTAGTACAGATCGGAGTACTTCAACAGTAGAAGAAGAAACCAGGAAGAAGAAAAAATGCATGGTTAAAATTTGCACTCCATAAACAAGTGGACCGGGTTTGACTTGTAATGGTTGCATATTGAGGATACAAACCCCAATATGTGAACCTGCCGCATCTCATTTGAAAGCTAAGAACCTCCAGAATCCAGTCTCTGAGCTTTTGAGACCTGGCAAACACCATTTAGGACAATGCTCTGAAGAAGACCAGTTGCTTTAGTTGAAAGGCATTGGCGCGACCCCCCTCTAAATAAAGGACTTTTATCCTTATCAGAGTGCCTCGCAGCTTTTTTTTACCACACTCACTCCATAACCCAAGGCAAGTTTCTTCTACCTCCAAACACCCATTAGGATTTGATTATGGACAGGTGCTTGATAGTGATAGAGACGCTGCTTTCAAATGCATGACGGTGAGGAGCTTTTCTTTCTGAGGGTGGAGCTCCATCACAGAGAACACACCAAATGCACCTTTGAAACTCTCAATACAAATGAATCACAACTGCTTTGGACTTGCATTTGTCTAACACCAAAGAAACATCCCAGTTTTTATGAGTCGCATGACTAGAACGCCGCCATGTTGGGGTTTGTCGCGACTGTAAACTGACACATCGTAGTCACAAAATTGCATTATTATTATTATTATTATTGTTATTATTATTATTATTATTATTAAATCCAGCCTCTCTCGTGCTTTGCTGTCAAGAGGGACAACAGGGATTACTACAACCTCAGGGTATGTTGCACAAACCCAAGTGTTTTGCCTTTAATGCTAACAAATGATGAGATTATCTTACCAGTCTAACATTTTCTAAAATATTCTAGCAACCAAAATGGCGTGTGAATGCTGTGGAAGTGACGCTAACCATAGAGGCAATATTTAACTGTCTAATTTTGAACTTTAAGAGCACGATATTTGTTGAGTGTCTGCCCACTATAATCAAATGAAAAGCTGTTTGTTGTACCCCAGCAATGCGCCGACTGTCCCACGTTACCATGGTTATCCGTTGTGTTGGTAGCTTTGTATGAAGCAATATTCAATATTGCAACACTGGGTATAGGCAAGAAGAGTACAGATAAAAGTAAAAATGAGAGACAACGTCAGACGGTGTAACGAGCAAGACTGTTCACCTGAATTCTAAATTAGGCAGGTTTGTAAACCATTGTAAAATGTAAACTATTTTTCCTCAACTTGTGCCACTAAAACAAGTCTAAAATGGAACTCATGGGACTAATTATAACAAAAAGGATTGTTTTTTAGGGCTGGGTACCGTAAAAAAAAAAAATTCCGATATCAGTACTTTAACGATACTTTTTTCACTGCCGACATCTGAATGATATACCGGGTACTAGGGCTGGGCGATAAATCGAATTAATTCAATGAATTCATGCTTTTAAAAACAGACGATGTGGAAAATGGCTAAATCGGAAAAATCGTGTCCGCCGCTGCATGTCCGCCTGACAAGCACCGTGCTGCCATTTAGCTGCGTTTCAGACACTCCGTAGCGACTCTTTTCGAAATGACACCAGCGGAACCAGCCAGCAACTTATAGAGATCTCTACTGCTATATAAAGGCCGAGCGTTGTGTTTTCGTTGTGGAGTTTTCTTCGCTAAAACAAAGTCCCCCCCCCGGTCTGCTTCTCTCCCCTTTTCTCACGCTGAGCCGCTCTGAGCCGCTGCAGCATTTAGCTCCGCCCCTTTCCCCATGAGTCTCCATGGAGCGGTTGTCAATCACAGCTGAGCTTGAGGATGATAAAACTAAAGGCTTATTAAGAAGTTTTACTTTTGAGAGCAGACAAAGAATATTTAAAACAGAAATAACAGAATGGGCCTAATTGTAGGCTATATTATGAATCTAAATACTGTATTAATAAGCAGGACTCTGAGCAATGTTCTACAGATGAAAGATCAGGAGACCTTTTTAAGTTTATTTCCAATAAAATTGTAATCGTCCAACCTGAGTAGAAAAATCGAGATTTTATTTTTGGGCCATATCGCCCAGCCCTACCAGGTAACTGTTTCGATACTTTCATTTCTTTGATACTGGTAGTATAGCTACACTTTTTTTCCCCCAATACCAGACTGGTATAGTTTAACAGTACCCAGCCCAATTCAAAATATATGTCAATCTCTGTCACAATGAAGACTTGTGGTATAGTTGCGATATGGACATTGCGTCGCCTGATAATGCGGGGTAACGGTAATTTACCAGTATATTGCACAGCCCAAAAGAAACTATTCAGTACGACTTCCCCACATCAATTTCAAAGTCATAGCTCCTCTCGTTATCCCACCGAACCGCAACTTTCTAAAATGACTCCCTGTTCCTGTTCTCATCTCTATCTCTTCCACTACTACTCTTTTTTCCCTTCCTTTTAGCTGAAAGAAGAAAGCCATATTGGAGTTGGGTTAAACCTTCACACTTGGGTGAGAGTGCATGGCGCTGGCACCTTGACGTCTCTGTATTTCACGTGATAGACACTCGATTAACTTAGCCGGGCCCACGCTAATGGTCTATGCATCAGGTAAAAAGCCTGTCAGACCCCTCCTCGCTCCGAGATTTCCATTACGAGTCCGCCGAGTTACTAAATCAGTCACCTGCCGGCCCTTTCTCTCTATCGAATCCGCGCCGCGGGGCAATTACGAGCCGTGGCTGAGGCCTTGGGACGCCCCGGTGGTGGGGAGGATGGAGGGATATAAAGGGGGAGAGAAAGAGGGAGGGAGGGATACGGACACGGGAGTAGCGGAGGAGTGTAAATCAAGCCCTGCGGTGATGGAGCGCGTGTGTCGCTGAATGAGGCCCATTTGTAGGAGGTGCTTAAATGTTTGCTCTGCGGTGAAGAAATGGCGGTGACTAGCTAATATGTAACCGCGGGTTATGTAGAGCAGGCAGCGAGGGGACAGGGTATTTTGTAACAACAATTGAAAATGCCATCGTCATTGCGTTTCGCCATCATTGCCATATTAAAGGAGGTCGTTTAGGGGCCATCAGAAATGCAGAAAACCTAGCTTAGCTTAACTTAGATTTAGCATTTAGCTTCGAGGACACTTTCACATGCTAATTCTTATCTAATGTAACAAAGGTATTTAATAAAACCCTAGATCGTTGACATGGCGGCCATCTTGTGACTGGCCGGTGAGGCTAACCCCCATAGCAACCATTGCAAAACAGGAGCAACATTTTCATTGTTTCATTGAATGTGAGATACACTCATTGTTTGTGATTGGTTTATTACTAAATCTGTATCTCAGTCAGAATGTATTTTCTTGTTGTTTAGCTGTATTAGCACTGTTTTCTGCATTCATTCCCAGGGTTCATTGGTTAGCATTCACTGTATCACCGTCCTATGTTCAATAGAATATTGTCACGTGGTGTTAAAAAGTACAGAATACTGTTTTAAAGTACGAAACAAATGTTATGTTTGATATACATACAGTGGGGAAAAAAGTATTTAGTCAGCCAACAATTGTGCAAGTTCTCCCACTGTAATTTCATCATAGGTAAACCTCAACTATGAGAGACAAAATGAGAGAAAAATAGAAAAATTGAAGAATTATGCAAATTATGTGGAAAATAAGTATTTGGTCAATAACAAAAGTTCATCTCAATACTTTGTTATATACCCTTTGTTGGCAAGAGGCAAACGTTTTCTGTAAGTCTTCACAAGGTTTTCACACACTGTTGCTGGTATTTTGGCCCATTCCTCATGCAGATCTCCTCTAGAGCAGTGATGTTTTGGGGCAGGCGCTGGGCAACACAGACTTTCAACTCCCTCCAAAGATTTTCTATGGGGTTGAGATCTGGAGACTGGCTAGGCCACTCCAGGACCTTGAAATGCTTCTTAGAAGCCACTCCTTCGTTGCCCGGGCGGTGTGTTTGGGATCATTGTCATGCTGAAAGACCCAGCCACGTTTAATTTCAAGCCCTTGCTGATGGAAGGAGGTTTTCACTCAAAATCTCACGATACATGGCCCCATTCATTCTTTCCTTTACACGGATCAGTCGTCCTGGTCCCTTTGAAGAAAAACAGCCCCAAAGCATGATGTTTCCACCCCCATGCTTCACAGTAGGTATGGTGTTCTTTGGATGCAACTCAGCATTCTTTCTCCTCCAAACATGAGAGTTGAGTTTTGACCAAAAAGTTCATTTTGGTTTGATCTGACCATATGACTTGTCCCAGTCCTCTTCTGGATCATCCAGATGCTCTCTAGCAAACTTCAGACGGGCCGGGACATGTCCTGGCTTAAGCAGGAGGATACATCTGGCACTGAAGGAATTGAGTCCCTGGCGGCGTAGTGTGTTACTGACAGTAGCCTTTGTACTTTGGTCCCAGCTCTCTGCAGGTCATTCACTAGGTCCCCCGTGTGGTTCTGGGATTTTTGCTCACCGTTCTTGTGTCATTGACCCCACGGGGTGAGATCTTGCGTGGAGCCCCAGATCGAGGGAGATTATCAGTGGTCTTGTATGTCTTCCATTTTCTAATAATTGCGTCCACAGTTGATTTCTTCACACCAAGCTGCTTACCAATTGCAGATTCAGTCCTCCCAGCCTGGTGCAGGTCTACATTTTGTTTCTGGTGTCTTTGGACAGCTCTTTGGTCTTGACCATAGTGGAGTTTGGAGTGTGACTGTTTGAGGTTGTGGACAGATGTCTTTTATACTGATAACAAGTTCAAACAGGGGCCATTAATACAGGTAACGAGTGGAGGACAGAGGAGCCTCTTAAAGAAGAAGTTACAGGTCTGTGAGAGACAGAAATCTGCTTGTTTGTTATTGACCAAATACTTATTTTCCACCATAATTTGCAAATAAATTCATAGAAAATCAGACAATGTGATTTTCTGGATTTTTTTCCTCATTTTGTCTCTCATAGTTGAGGTTTACCTATGATGAAAATTACAGGCCTCTCTCATCTTTTTAAGTGGGAGAACTTGCACAATTGTTGCTGACTAAATACTTTTTTCCACTGTAGAATGAGTTATTTAAAGTGTTTGACAAGAGGAAAATACATGAAGCGAAGCCAGAGAAACTGCCCTGTAGAGCCCAAAGTGTTAAGAGGTTTGTACTCCTTGTAGTCCTAGTTTAGTCTGGGCTGGATCTGGCCCAGTTTAAATCTATTCTAGTACTGTACATGTGTCTGAAACTCTGTTGTTTTTCTCCTCTTTGTTAAAATTAAATTCTAACAAGTATTTTTTTTCTTTCTTTTTTCCCCCTAGCGGCTTCTTGCCAGTTGTCTTCACCTAAACTCACCACAATGATGGCCTGAAGAAGTGGTTACTGCCATATATGAACTTGAATCACATGCATTTCTAAAAGTGTTTGCTCTAAACTACAAACTGTAGACTCTGTGAAGACCGTACGTTACAGTTTAAACATTTTTTTTTTTTAATTGTGACATAATGCCATTTTAATTGGACTGTGCTTTATCATATAGCGTGTAGTGATTATCTTTATTGAGCTCAACAGTCCCGCCCACTTCTGGTCCTTTGATGGGAGCCCGAGGTATAAATCCCATTTAATCCATTGACTTTGAGAAATATCAAGAGTTTAAATGCTCAACACAGACTCAGCAGCTATGTGCTAAAATTGTGTGCTATTACACAAAATGTTAAAAACGGAATATTTATCTAAAAGTTATAACTGAAAAAAAAAATCAGCTTATTTTTAAGTATTTATTGGGGTTCTTTGTATAAAATATCCATGCCATGGTTGGCAGTTAGCGCAGACAGTGCTTTTTAACTCATTTTTTTAAGTCAATAGATGAAATCAATGGGATTTTTACTTGCGACACACGCCCAATGACTGGAAGTAGACTTTGTTCTATTTGGCTTGGTGTCATTAAAGACTACTATGAGGGAAAAATAAATATTGAATGTCTAGTGTTCCCTTAGACACCACTGTACAATATTATTACAACTATTGAATGATTAAAAGGTTTTGATTTGATGTAATGAAGAAATGAGCACAAATTCTGTTTTATTGCTTTAGATAATGATAAATGTACCGCAGGCACTGGTATCTTTTGAACTATTGGTAAAGTAAAATTGCTCAGTACACAACACTGCTGGCTTCCTACTTTCCTACTACATAATTAAAGCTCAATTTAGACAAAAAGGTTAATTTCTAGTATGAGATTTTGTCACATACATTTGTATGTTACTTTTGCTTGTGTTTTGTTTTTTCTTGTTGTCTAGTAGTCAAATAGGTAGCTTTTTGTACAGTCATGTTTTTGTATTACAGTATATTAATTTGTGTAATAAAGACGATGAAATAAGATTGATGGTCTGTTAATTTTAGAACATTGTTTCAATGTTAAATCAATGAAATATTAATGCTTAATACTGTTAAATCCATGTTGATTCCATGTTGATGTAGTGTTGAAAATTCAGCTTTGTTTCAGGGTTGATAATTCTAGTTGATCTGATGTTGTTCAATGTCAAAATCAATGAAAGATCAACGTTGGATCAACTTTAACGCCATGTCAACGTCAGAAATCAATGTTGATTCAACGACATTTTGCTATCTTGGTAATGACTGGTAGTAATAAACAAAACAAGAATGAGATGAAAATGCTAATAATTGCACTTTATACGAGTCATGTTTACTTTGAAGAACATGGAAAACAAAAGTGATACAATACTCCCATCTACTGGTTGTTTGAAGAACTGCATAAATATTCTATAATTTTCTTTATACAATGGTATTTTAATTAAAAGTCCGACCTCATAGAACATAATGTTCTTTCAAATACCACCAGATCAAGATCAAATCGGGACTAAACTGGTTCCAAAACAGAATTGGATTAAATAATGTCTAAAGTCGAGCCTAGGCTAAACCAGAAAACACATCCCTAAAATGCAGTCACAACAGAAATGAAGTCTCGAAGCTGAATGAATAAAATTCTCCAGAGTGTGAGAACCACGACAGTGCTGCACAAATTTGGCCAGTATTTCAGCATTTATTGGAATCGTTTTCATGAGTAGGCTAGTGTCATGGCCAATTGGAGTCAAGTTAAATATAAAAGAAAAAGGGTAAACCTTCAGTTTGAATTCAAGGTGTTGTGGCAAAACGAGCAGTCTACAAAATTTACACAATTTTTATTCTCGCTTGTAAAATGGATGTTTTCAGCAATAGAAGATACTTTATTTCCCCCAATGTATGCGCTTTTATACTAGAACATTGTCAATAGCCACGATCTGCTGTTTTATCGTAAAGTTACAATTCTGGATGAAGTCGAGCCTAGACAAAGTAAAGACAAACTTAGCTTATTCTAAGAATGTTTCCTGCCTGAATGAACGCAGTTTTTACTGCAGTGTAGCCTACGATATGAGCAGTTGAGAATCCTAAAAAGTCAACTTGAAGATGAGCAGTTTTCTGGTGTTTTCTCTGGGTTTCAGGCCGACTCGAGAACTAAGCAGAATGTTCGCGTGTGAGGCACGCACGCGACACTCTGCTCTGACGTCATCACGCTGCACTGTCGCTCAGCGCTCTGATTGGACAGAATCGCTCAGTGGGGCGGGAAATTTCCCGAAACAGCCAGAAGATCGCGCGGACGGGATAAATACAGCTCGAGGAGCAGAGGCACATCATAAACAGCTGATTAAAGGAGAACAAGCAACTGCAGAGATCTACGCCACAAACTACTGAGAGAAGGCTACCGACCTCAGAACAACAAATACTATAAAACTCTTCAACATAAGCTTCATCTCTCTTCTTTGACTGTAAGTTCATATTTCAATCTTTTTTTTACAATATCTCTGATTATTTGCTATAGTTCTGCAGCATTGCAGTTAGTGGGACAATATTACTACAAACTGCTTTCAAAAAAACTAGCATTATATTATCAGAATCAGAATTACTTTTTATTGTCAACTAGGAATTTTTTTGGCGCAACACAAAACATATAATAGAATTTAGATAAAAATAAGCAATAAAACACGTTTAAAATTTATAAGGCTTAAAGATTTTAAAATAAATACACAAAAAATAAAAAGTTCAATAGTAAAATAAAAAAGTAAAGTTGGCTGATTTTTTCTTTATTTACTATGTTTAGAAAAAATATTGGTAAGAAAATAGAAATAAATTGTGTCACAATAACTAAACTACAAGTATACTAAAATTGATGTCCACTGTTTTTCAGGGGAATAATACAAATCAATATGGCTAAAGGAGCAGCAGTGGGCATTGACCTGGGCACCACATACTCCTGTGTGGGGGTCTTCCAGCACGGAAAGGTGGAGATCATCGCCAACGACCAGGGCAACAGGACCACCCCCAGCTATGTGGCCTTCACTGACACTGAGCGCCTCATCGGGGACGCTGCCAAGAACCAGGTGGCCCTGAACCCCAACAACACAGTGTTTGACGCCAAGCGCCTCATCGGGCGCAGGTTTGACGACCCCACGGTGCAGGCCGACATGAAGCATTGGCCCTTCAAAGTGGTGAGTGACGGAGGAAAGCCCAAGATCAGAGTGGAGTACAAAGGAGAGGACAAGACCTTCAGCCCAGAGGAGATCTCCTCCATGGTTCTGGTGAAGATGAAGGAGGTGGCTGAGGCCTATCTTGGCCACAAAGTGTCCAACGCAGTCATCACAGTCCCGGCCTATTTCAACGACTCCCAGAGACAGGCCACTAAAGACGCAGGCGTGATCGCCGGCCTCAACGTCCTGAGAATCATCAATGAGCCCACAGCCGCCGCCATCGCCTACGGCCTGGACAAAGGCCGCTCCGGAGAGCGCAACGTGCTCATCTTTGACCTGGGAGGAGGCACCTTCGACGTGTCCATCCTCAGCATCGACGACGGCGTCTTTGAGGTGAAGGCCACAGCTGGAGACACACATCTGGGAGGAGAGGACTTCGACAACCGCATGGTCAACCACTTTGTGGAGGAGTTTAAGAGGAAACACAAGAAGGACATTAGCCAGAACAAGAGAGCTCTGAGGAGGCTCCGCACAGCATGTGAGAGGGCCAAGAGGACTCTGTCCTCCAGCTCCCAGGCCAGCATCGAGATCGACTCTCTGTTTGAGGGACAGGACTTCTACACCTCCATCACCAGAGCACGCTTTGAGGAGCTGTGCTCCGACCTGTTCAGGGGAACTCTGGAGCCGGTGGAGAAGGCCCTGAGGGACGCCAAAATGGACAAAGGACAGATCCAAGACGTGGTGCTGGTGGGAGGCTCCACCAGGATCCCTAAAGTCCAGAAACTTCTGCAGGACTTCTTCAACGGCCGCGAGCTCAACAAGAGCATCAACCCCGATGAGGCGGTGGCCTATGGAGCAGCTGTCCAGGCTGCCATTCTCACTGGAGACACCTCAGAGAAGGTCCAGGACCTGCTGCTGTTGGATGTAGCTCCTCTGTCTCTTGGCATCGAGACGGCTGGAGGAGTCATGACCGCTCTCATCAAACGCAACACCACTATCCCCACCAAGCAGACCCAGACCTTCAGCACCTACTCCGACAACCAGCCAGGAGTCCTCATCCAGGTGTTTGAAGGAGAGCGCGCCATGACCAAGGACAACAACCTGCTGGGCCGCTTCGAGCTCACGGGCATCCCCCCGCCCCCCGAGGGGTCCCGCAGATCGAAGTCACCTTTGACGTCGACGCCAACGGCATCCTGAACGTGTCGGCCGTGGACAAGAGCACCGGTAAAGAGAACAAGATCACCATCACCAACGACAAGGGCCGTCTCAGCAAAGAGGAGATCGAGAAGATGGTGCAGGATGCCGACAAGTTCAAAGCTGAGGACGAAGCCCAGAGGAACAGGATCAGCGCCAAGAACGCCCTGGAGGCCTACGTGTTCACCGTGAAGAACAGCGTGCAGGACCAGGCTGTGAGCAGCAAACTGAGCCCCGACGACCGACAGAAGCTGCTGGACAAGTGCGAGGAGACCATGAGCTGGCTGGACAACAACCAGCTGGCCGAGGTGGAGGAGTACCAGCACCAGCAGAAAGAGCTGGAGAAAGTCTGCAACCCCATCATCAGTAAGCTTTACCAGGGAGCCCCACCCACAGGCAGCTGCAGAGAGGAGGCCCGCGGAGGCTCCCAGGGGCCCACAATCGAGGAGGTGGACTAAAGAGACGAGATCATGGAAGAATATACTGGACTGTAATGGACTCTTTTCTTATGACGGACTTTTACTCAACTGTTTTGTATTCGAAGTAAAACTTCGAAAACTTTTTACCGTGCAGTGAAACACGACTCCTCCTGACTTACATTTTTTGGAAAATAACCAAATGTTAAAATATTTTCTTTTTTTGTACAGTATTGCGATTTGCTGGATTTTGCAATAAAAGTGTAAAATAATTGAAACTTTTTGTTTCCATGTTAGAATTTAAGATAATGCACTGTTCGTAAATGAAATAAATAAAAGACTTATTTAAAACCCATGACCATATTGTATGTGTACAAAGTTACATTGTGTGTAATATGAAGTTTATTTAATTTATTTATTTATTTATTTGACAGGGACATTGCACAACAAATGTGTTGCACAGACCAGAGATAGCTACAAGCTAATTTTCATCTGTAGTCCCTGGGCAGAGGTAAAGTTATAGATTTCCAGAGCTTCGGACATCTCTAAAATACAGTTAAAAATACACCATCCAGGAATGGAAAGGAGCCATTTTGGCATCATCTGAGCAAAGCACCTTCTTCCACCTAGTTGCTGTAGCCCATGTGGCTTCTGGCAAACCGCAAACGAGACTTCTAATTGTTTTCTTTTAAAAATGGCTTATTTGTGCAATGTACGACTACGGTAAATGGTAAATGGACTCAACTTATATAGCGCATTTCTACCTTTATCAGGCCTAAAGCGATTTACACTAGAGCACCAGTCACTCATTCACTCTGTCATTTATACACCAATGTACGCAGACACTGGAGATGTCACCTCCAATAGTTGTTCTGTGTACAGTTTCCCCACCTGAGCTGTAGCTCTCTGCAGTTCATCCAGGGTCATCATAGGCTTCTTGGTAACAGCTCTGGGGCCTCATTTATCAAACTGTGCGTGAGACTCTGACTTTGAAAGTGCGTAGCAAAAGCACAAAAAATTGTGTACGCAAAGTTTTTCCGATTTATAAACCCCTGCGTATGCGCGGGTACGCACACCTGACCGCAATCTTTCCTTCTCTGATCACACGTGCAGCAGAAAGCTGCGGACATCACGACACGCCCTCTGCCCGCCTCCATTTGACCATAAAAGGCAATGCAAAGTGACTTATGAATGAGATTTCCCTAAACATGAGGCGGTAATGTTTAGTAAAGTGGGTTTAACCGAAGGCGAGAGACAGACAGGGAGGGGCTGATGCTGCAGCAGCTCGTCCAGAGACGACACGGGTTCGAGGAGTTTTAATGAAGAGTGAGATCTGCTTCTCTGATCACACGTATTGGCATCTTTCTGTATATTCCATCAATACAACTTTTCAAAACACATGTTTAGAACATAAAGAAGAGCCTTAAGTGTCGGCTGGATTTGCCAATAGGAAGGTTTGGGTTTGCCAATAAAAACACGATCAACTGTGGGGCATTTCATTCATCCAAACCATTGCACACGCAGAAGCAGAGCTGTCTGTCCGGGTGGTGTGAGTGAGGAGAGGTCAGCGTCCGAGTGAGGAGAGGTCAGTGTCCGAGTGAGGAGAGGTCATGTGAGTGAGGAGAGGTCAGTGTCCGAGTGAGGAGAGGTCAGTGTGAGTGAGGAGAGGTCAGTGTGAGTGAGGAGAGGTCAGCGTCCGAGTGAGGAGAGGTCAGTGTGAGTGAGGAGAGGTCAGTGTGAGTGAGGAGAGGTCAGCGTCCGAGTGAGGAGAGGTCAGTGTGAGTGAGGAGAGGTCAGTGTCCGAGTGAGGAGAGGTCAGTGTCCGAGTGAGGAGAGGTCAGTGTCCGAGTGAGGAGAGGTCAGTGTCCGAGTGAGGAGGGGTCAGCGTCCGAGTGAGGAGAGGTCAGTGTCCGTGGTGTCTGAGGAGGGAGCGCGCAGTGGAGCCGCGGTGCCGGTGTGCACTGCGTTAAGACGGCCTCGTGTCTGAAGGTCATGTGACCCGAGCTTGGGACCTAAACCCAGTTGGTCAGACTTATGTCCAGAGATGAGTCAATTAAAACACAGTACAGCGGGATCATTCCTGCTTCCCGTTTAAAAGGCTTCAGCGTCAGTGCACATACGCGCACAGGTACGAGCGTTCACGAGCGTGCACGTATATGCAACAAGTCGTTTTTCACAAATATCGTGTTAAGTTGCTCATTTCATTCTGATCTTTGTCATTTCGGATGAAAATAAAGTTCAAATGAACTATTTCAAAAGTGACCAAACATGACTTCCTCAAACTGTCCTCCCCTCGCTGCTTCCCTCGCCTCTCCTCGTCTCTCAGCAGTGTTTCTGAAAAGTGCGTACCTCGTACGGGAGCTATATAGTTTGCGTGGAGGAGCGCAATGTTTCACGTTCAGTTTGTTTTCTATAAATACCATCTTTTGTGCAGAGGAGCGGCTACGCAAAGTTTTGGCCTCATTTTGTGCGCAGCAAGCTTGATAAATGAGGCCCCTGGTCAGTGCTGTCCTAGTTCGGTCAGTAAGTTTAGGAGGACGGCCGGGTCTTGGTAGGTTTGCAGTGATGCCACACTCTTTCCATTTCTGGATGGTGTATTTAACTGTACTTTGAGAGATGTTTAAAGCTTTGGAAATGTTTTTATAACCTAATCCAGCTTTATACTTCTCAATAACTTCATCCCGGACCTGTCTGGTGTGTTTTGGACTTCATGATGCTGTCTGCTCCCCAATATTTTCTTAACAGAGAGACCATCACAGATCAGCTGTATTTGAACTGACATTAAATTACACACAGGTAGACTCTGTTTAGTCATTGGGTCAACACGTGATCATTCAGAAATCATCAGGCAACTTCTGAAGGCAATTGGTTGGACTAAAAGGAAAGGGGTATAGATACTTTTGCACTTTTCGAAATGTTAAAGAGGACCGGATACTTTTTCGACCCACTGTCTAAAGCACCATTGCTATTCCCAGACCCAAAAGCCTTCAGCAAAAGGTAAAGAGAAACATGTGCTGCACCGTACATGGCTATTTACATGACCTGTACATATTATACTACCCAAAATATCTACCTCAAAAGTCAAGTTTGTTTCATTTTGTTTAACAGAGTGTAAGACGTAGGAATCAACAAGTTTTTATATCTATTAAATTTATGGATAGGGACTCTTTATGCAGGATGAGAGCGAGATCAGCTGCTGTTTTCTGCCCTCCAGGCAGGCCCGGACTGGCCATATATTTTACCGGGCATTTCACTGGTGGGCCGGTTCCAAAAAGGGCCGGTGCGTTAGATTCAATTGTTTTATTTTCTGCACAGCCCGTGTTTTCTGGAATGGAATCATTCAATGGCCCATCACAGGCGCATCAGTGGCACATGTGCTGCACGCATGAGCCGGCCCAGTCTATTTTTTTATTTTATTTTGTGCGCGCGCACCCCGCCTTCAACCTTCTCAACAAATGTAAACTCTAGGAATGATGCTGTACTTTGAACCATGATTTCAACTTTCTTAACAATCTGGAGCAATATATATAATCAAACTGTGTTTTTTGAGTTGCAGCGTGTTGTTGTATAATGGTGGGTCCTGTAAATGATAATTAATAACAATACATTGATGAATGAATAATAATAAAAGCTTAAAATAAAAGCAGAAAAGTAAAATATGTAATATATCATTTTGAAGTACAATATGCTGACCTGGCTTTGTTATGAAGTTGCGGAGTTTGTGTTTCTATTCATGAAAGGTTTTGTTTACAGCATTTTCCCCAGGTAGCTTATTATTTTACTCTTACTTGAATAATTATTTTGGTCACTAGTTTTTACTTCTACTTGAGTAAAATGATGAGTAAAATTACTCTTATTTGAGAAAATATTTTAGCTACTACTCTACCTCTGCTGCTTCGTATACTTCAGTTGCTGAGTGCAGTACCAAAGATCTATCACTAGAGGGTGGTATTGCAGCACTTCAAATGGGGTTAGTGCTGCTTATAGAGTTTTGTTCATGTTATGAGTCTTCATAGACCTGTCGAGTGAGCAATATCTGAATTTGTATGGTTTTGGCTCTTTGATGGTTTGATTGGAAATTAAAATCAAACAGTGGCATTATGTTTGATCATGTTATGATTTTCTTTGGTCATTAAAATATATATCTCTATATTTTAACTACAAAAACTTAACACGGGTCAAAAATCCAGGGAAAATAATTACAGTAACCTGTTTTACATTCGATTTATGTCCGGTTCTCACTGCTAATACTACTGCTTACTGGAAACTTAGAGCAGGGGAAGGGAAGGGAATCTTATTTGTATAGCGTTTTTTATATGACACAAGTCACACCCAAAGCGCTTCACACATGAAAGGGAGGGGGGTTCATTCACTCCATGCTGATGGTGGTAAGCTACATTTTGTAGCCACAGTTTCCCCTGGGGTAGACTGACAGAAGCGAGGCTGCACACATCTGCGCCAACGGTCCCTCCGACCACCACCAACCACTCACACATTGGCATTGGGTGAAGTGTCTTGCCCAAGGACACGACAGTCTGCATCTGCAGGAGCTGGGATTCAAACCCCTGACCTTCCGATCATGAGACGACCCGCTCTACCATCTGTGCCACTGTCGCCCCAGCAGTTATCGTTAATTATACGTATGTTATTGATGTAGAAAATTATGGTGCACTGTACTACTCACTGTCTTTCTTAAAGCTACATCACCGAACATGCCATTGTAAATGTTGCTATGTCACAAGAGACTTAACTGTTACAAACTATTCAAAACATAGGCGACAAACGTGCCACTTATGAAAAACATGGTCAGCATCGGACTCTTAAGAAATGTTTTAACCAGTGAAGACATTTGTAATAAAATAAATGCTTTTATTGTGTTCTTCTTTGATGAAATGTTACGTAGTATGGCTTTAAGAAACCATATTTGTGCATATACGTACATTCCTTTATACAATTTCATCATTCTGTGATGTTTACCTCCTTTTTCTTTTGGCATTATGTTTAGCCTGTTTACTTTCAAATAACAAAACAAAGTTGATGTTTTTTGTTTTTTTTCTATATTTTTATTGTAAAATGTGGCATTGTTTTATGTTATAGTACATCATGTTTGTGCAAAACAAAAGAATATAAATACAGCTCAACCGGAGTTATGTTTCTCCAAGACCAATAGTGACGTTTTCTAGCAGGTATTTCATGTTAAAGTGCATGTGTTTCAAAATGCATACAGTCAAAAAACATTTATTCATAAAACTCAAAGTATCTAAAAAAAACAAACAGTTGAGTAAAAGTCCGTCATAAGAAAAGAGTCCATTACAGTCCAGTATATTCTTCCATGATCTCGTCTCTTTAGTCCACCTCCTCGATTGTTGGCCCCTGGGAGCCTCCGTGGGCCTGCTCTCTGCAGCTGCCTGTGGGTGGGGCTCCCTGGTAAAGCTTACTGATGATGGGGTTGCAGACTTTCTCCAGCTCTTTCTGCTGGTGCTGGTACTCCTCCACCTCGGCCAGCTGGTTGTTGTCCAGCCAGCTCATGGTCTCCTCGCACTTGTCCAGCAGCTTCTGTCGGTCGTCGGGGCTCAGTTTGCTGCTCACAGCCTGGTCCTGCACGCTGTTCTTCACGGTGAACACGTAGGCCTCCAGGGCGTTCTTGGCACTGACCCTGTTCCTCTGGGCTTCGTCCTCAGCTTTGAACTTGTCGGCATCCTGCACCATCTTCTCGATCTCCTCTTTGCTGAGACGGCCCTTGTCGTTGGTGATGGTGATCTTGTTCTCTTTACCGGTGCTCTTGTCCACGGCCGACACGTTCAGGATGCCGTTGGCGTCGACGTCAAAGGTGACTTCGATCTGCGGTACCCCTCGGGGGCGGGGGGGATGCCCGTGAGCTCGAAGCGGCCCAGCAGGTTGTTGTCCTTGGTCATGGCGCGCTCTCCTTCAAACACCTGGATGAGGACTCCTGGCTGGTTGTCGGAGTAGGTGCTGAAGGTCTGGGTCTGCTTGGTGGGGATAGTGGTGTTGCGTTTGATGAGAGCGGTCATGACTCCTCCAGCCGTCTCGATGCCAAGAGACAGAGGAGCTACATCCAACAGCAGCAGGTCCTGGACCTTCTCTGAGGTGTCTCCAGTGAGAATGGCAGCCTGGACAGCTGCTCCATAGGCCACCGCCTCATCGGGGTTGATGCTCTTGTTGAGCTCGCGGCCGTTGAAGAAGTCCTGCAGAAGTTTCTGGACTTTAGGGATCCTGGTGGAGCCTCCCACCAGCACCACGTCTTGGATCTGTCCTTTGTCCATTTTGGCGTCCCTCAGGGCCTTCTCCACCGGCTCCAGAGTTCCCCTGAACAGGTCGGAGCACAGCTCCTCAAAGCGTGCTCTGGTGATGGAGGTGTAGAAGTCCTGTCCCTCAAACAGAGAGTCGATCTCGATGCTGGCCTGGGAGCTGGAGGACAGAGTCCTCTTGGCCCTCTCACATGCTGTGCGGAGCCTCCTCAGAGCTCTCTTGTTCTGGCTAATGTCCTTCTTGTGTTTCCTCTTAAACTCCTCCACAAAGTGGTTGACCATGCGGTTGTCGAAGTCCTCTCCTCCCAGATGTGTGTCTCCAGCTGTGGCCTTCACCTCAAAGACGCCGTCGTCGATGCTGAGGATGGACACGTCGAAGGTGCCTCCTCCCAGGTCAAAGATGAGCACGTTGCGCTCTCCGGAGCGGCCTTTGTCCAGGCCGTAGGCGATGGCGGCGGCTGTGGGCTCATTGATGATTCTCAGGACGTTGAGGCCGGCGATCACGCCTGCGTCTTTAGTGGCCTGTCTCTGGGAGTCGTTGAAATAGGCCGGGACTGTGATGACTGCGTTGGACACTTTGTGGCCAAGATAGGCCTCAGCCACCTCCTTCATCTTCACCAGAACCATGGAGGAAATCTCCTCTGGGCTGAAGGTCTTGTCCTCTCCTTTGTACTCCACTCTGATCTTGGGCTTTCCTCCGTCACTCACCACTTTGAAGGGCCAGTGCTTCATGTCGGCCTGCACCGTGGGGTCGTCAAACCTGCGCCCGATGAGGCGCTTGGCGTCAAACACTGTGTTGTTGGGGTTCAGGGCCACCTGGTTCTTGGCAGCGTCCCCAATGAGGCGCTCAGTGTCAGTGAAGGCCACATAGCTGGGTGTGGTCCTGTTGCCCTGGTCGTTGGCGATGATCTCCACCTTTCCGTGCTGGAAGACCCCCACACAGGAGTATGTGGTGCCCAGGTCAATGCCCACTGCTGCTCCTTTAGCCATATTGATTTGTATTATTCCCCTGAAAAACAGTGGACATCAATTTTAATATACTTGTAGTTTAGTTATTGTGAAACAATTTATTTCTATTTTCTTACCAATATATTTTTTAACATAGTAAATAAAGAAAAAAATCACTTTACTTTTTTATTTTACTATTGAACTTTTTATTTTCTGTGTATTTATTTTAAAATCTTTATGCATACCCTTATAGCCTTATAAATAATTTTAAACGTGTTTTATTGCTTATTTTTATCTAAATTCTATTATATGTTTTGTGTTGCGCCAAAAAAATTCCTAGTTGACAATAAAAAGTAATTCTGATTCTGATAATATAATGCTAGTTTTTTTGAAAGCAGTTTGTAGTAATATTGTCCCACTAACTGCAATGCTGCAGCACTATAGCAATAATCAGAGATATTGTAAAAAAAAGATTGAAATATGAACTTACAGTCAAAGAAGAGAGATGAAGCTTATGTTGAAGAGTTTTATAGTATTTGTTGTTCTGAGGTCGGTAGCCTTCTCTCAGTAGTTTGTGGCGTAGATCTCTGCAGTTGCTTGTTCTCCTTTAATCAGCTCTTTGTTTGGGTCTCACTCCTCTCGCTGTGATCAGCTGTTTATGATGTGCCTCTGCTCCTCGAGCTGTATTTATCCCGTCCGCGCGACGGATCCTTCTGGCTGTTTCTGGAAACTTCCCGCCCCACTGAACGATTCTGTCCAATCAGAGCGCTGAGCGACAGTGTAACGTGATGACGTCAGAGCAGAGTGACGCATGCGTGCCTCACACGCGAACATTCTGCTTAGTTCTCGAGTCGGCCTGAAACCCAGAGAAAACACCAGAAAACTGCTCATCTTCAAGTTGACTTTTTAGGATTCTCAACTGCTCATATCGTAGGCTACACTACAATAAAAACTGCGTTCATTCCGGCAGGAAACATTCTTAGAATAAGCTAAGTTTGTCTTTACTTTGTCTAGGCTCGACTTCATCCAGAATTGTGACTTTACGATGAAACAGCAGATCGTGGCTATTGACAATGTTCTAGTATAAAAGCGCATAAATAGGGGGAAATAAAGTAGCTTCTATTGCTGAAAACATCCATTTACAAGCGAGAATAATAATAATAAAAAAAAAAAACGTTTTCTTTTATATTGAACGAGACTCCAATTGGCCATGACGCACAATACATCCTTAAATCCTGAAAATTATTCAGAAAATTCGGAAATAATGGCCAAAATTGTGCAGCACAGTCGTTTTCACACTAGAGTCAGCTGCAATTTCAAACTTCGAGATTATTTCACAGCTTCTGGAAATGTTTTTCTACTTTACCCCAAGGCACGATCGAGTTTAGACATAATTTAGTTTACTCGGTTTAGTCCTCATTTGATCTTGGCCTGGTGGAAGTTGGAAGAACATAAATTTATTCTATGAGGTGGCGCTTTTTATTTAGCACTTTATAAATATAAATGACAATATTTCTGCAGTTCTTTAAACAACCAGTAGATGGTAGTATTGTGGCACTTCTGTTTTGCTTGTTGGCGTTTAGGTGAAACTATTCAAAGTAAACATGACGCGTATCAAGTGCAATTATCAGCATTTTCCTCTGATTGTTGTTTTGTTTATTACTATCAGTCATTAGCACATTTATGTCCAATACCTGCTACAGTTTGAGTAATCCAGAGTATATCCAATTGTGGCAAATGCTTCATGTTGATCTATAAAATAGATGTAGATCGTCTCATGCACTTTGTTCTTTAAAATAATTTGTTTTCTTGGAATTTTCTTTGGAAATATCGAGATTTCCACATGAGTTTATGCTTTGTTTCAAACTATTTATGGCGACATTTAAAATAAATCAGACTTTTTTGCTCAGTTATCAGTTCTCACAGTACTCGAGTAACAGTTTCCAAATACTTTGTTACTTTTACTTGAGTAATTGTTTGGGTTACTACTTTTGACTTCTACTTGAGTAAAATTATTTCAAAGTAACATTACTCTTACTTGAGTAAATATTTTGGCCACTCTACCCACCTCTGTTAAAATAGCATATCAAGTAGAAACGCATGGCAATCGTTCAGGACTGGACGCACGTGTGAAGATTTTGTTGAGGATGAAACGATTTAAAGTCTTCATTTTATGTTGTTTTTTAGAGGAAAAGTTGTCGATGAAATGGCAGAACTCACGCCATGTTTTATCTCTCTGTTAAATGTGAGGCAGTTTTTATTTCTCATCATGTCACACCACCAGCACCGGCTCCAGAGCAAACTGACTGAGGGTGCATTCGAGTTTCAAAAGAAATAGAGTTTCTCGCCATTAAAATACATTGTGATGCCATTAAAACTGAGGGTGCAAACATTCAAAATGAGGTTACAATGCACCCTCTTGCACCCCCGTAGATCCGGGCCTGCAAACCACTTTGCTGAAACTATTTAACATCAGCTGTAAAGTGAAGAAAGATTATATCTGAACAATATAGCTGCATTAGAATCTAGTAAATGACCTTTTCTGACCGTGAAGTCATGCAGGGAATGATGTGTTCTCAAGGGCTTCACTTTTCTCTAACTCCAAAGGGACCTTCATAAACATACTGCAATCAAAAATGACTTTACACAATAAAACAAACACTTTTAGAGGTGCCGGATGACTGATCTTTTGAGAAAGGCATCTGATTAGGTCCACGACATCAATTATTCAGGGTATATCCTCATCAGTCACACATGCACTTGGTGAACTGTAGCTGAAGGAACTCAAAGCATGGTTTTAATGATATGACGTTTGTGGACCAGAAATGTAGATGTTTAGTGTAAAGGTTTGAGAGTCATAGCTCCAAAGCTCAGTGAGTTATAAGTGCTCAACAACAGTGTTAGAACCTCCTCATGCTTAGATACTGTAACAGTCGTCAAAGCAAAGCAGCAACGTCTCCAGGGAGATGAGCCGGTGATGTCCCGCTTCCAAAGTTTAAAGAGGGTCGAGCTCACTTACGGTAAAGACCTGTGTTTGTGAAGCTCTTCTCACTAATAAAAACACTCATACTAATCTAAATGCCTTTCTTTATTGATGTTATTTATTGGGTGAAATGTTAGGCTGCGTGGATTTAAGAAACAGTTCTTTTACGTAAGAACTCTACTCTTTACAGTTACTATTTTGCTGAAATGGTGTATGCTTTTTGACAAGTAAAATATTCAACCTTATATTGCCCCCAGTCAGGCATAAAGTATTATATTTCAGCTCATTTTGTTGAAAGAAGTGTTCTTAAAAAGACACAGAGACAAATCTCTTTTTTTTCACTTTAATAAAAAAAAATATATGTTGAATAATCTTACAATAAACAACATTCATTTAAGAAGAAAAAAACAAGTAAAAGTCAGGAGTCGTGTTCCTCCATGGCCGATACTGAGGTTTTTGGGCTGATATCTCGAGTTAAAGTGCATGTGTTTAAAAATATGTATAATTTACTACATTTATTTATAAAATTGACAGTGCCTTAAGACAAAAGGTTGAGTAAAAGTCCGTCATAAGAAAAGAGTCCATTACAGTCCAGTATATTCTTCCATGATCTCGTCTCTTTAGTCCACCTCCTCGATTGTTGGCCCCTGGGAGCCTCCGTGGGCCTGCTCTCTGCAGCTGCCTGTGGGTGGGGCTCCCTGGTAAAGCTTACTGATGATGGGGTTGCAGACTTTCTCCAGCTCTTTCTGCTGGTGCTGGTACTCCTCCACCTCGGCCAGCTGGTTGTTGTCCAGCCAGCTCATGGTCTCCTCGCACTTGTCCAGCAGCTTCTGTCGGTCGTCGGGGCTCAGTTTGCTGCTCACAGCCTGGTCCTGCACGCTGTTCTTCACGGTGAACACGTAGGCCTCCAGGGCGTTCTTGGCGCTGACCCTGTTCCTCTGGGCTTCGTCCTCATCTTTGAACTTGTCGGCGTCCTGCACCATCTTCTCGATCTCCTCTTTGCTGAGACGGCCCTTGTCGTTGGTGATGGTGATCTTGTTCTCTTTACCGGTGCTCTTGTCCACGGCCGACACGTTCAGGATGCCGTTGGCGTCGACGTCAAAGGTGACTTCGATCTGCGGGACCCCTCGGGGGCGGGGGGGATGCCCGTGAGCTCGAAGCGGCCCAGCAGGTTGTTGTCCTTGGTCATGGCGCGCTCTCCTTCAAACACCTGGATGAGGACTCCTGGCTGGTTGTCGGAGTAGGTGCTGAAGGTCTGGGTCTGCTTGGTGGGGATAGTGGTGTTGCGTTTGATGAGAGCGGTCATGACTCCTCCGCCGTCTCGATGCCAAGAGACAGAGGAGCTACATCCAACAGCAGCAGGTCCTGGACCTTCTCTGAGGTGTCTCCAGTGAGAATGGCAGCCTGGACAGCTGCTCCATAGGCCACCGCCTCATCGGGGTTGATGCTCTTGTTGAGCTCGCGGCCGTTGAAGAAGTCCTGCAGAAGTTTCTGGACTTTAGGGATCCTGGTGGAGCCCCCCACCAGCACCACGTCTTGGATCTGTCCTTTGTCCATTTTGGCGTCCCTCAGGGCCTTCTCCACCGGCTCCAGAGTTCCCCTGAACAGGTCGGAGCACAGCTCCTCAAAGCGTGCTCTGGTGATGGAGGTGTAGAAGTCCTGTCCTCAAACAGAGAGTCGATCTCGATGCTGGCCTGGGAGCTGGAGGACAGAGTCCTCTTGGCCCTCTCACATGCTGTGTGGAGCCTCCTCAGAGCTCTCTTGTTCTGGCTAATGTCCTTCTTGTGTTTCCTCTTAAACTCCTCCACAAAGTGGTTGACCATGCGGTTGTCGAAGTCCTCTCCTCCCAGATGTGTGTCTCCAGCTGTGGCCTTCACCTCAAAGACGCCGTCGTCGATGCTGAGGATGGACACGTCGAAGGTGCCTCCTCCCAGGTCAAAGATGAGCACGTTGCGCTCTCCGGAGCGGCCTTTGTCCAGGCCGTAGGCGATGGCGGCGGCTGTGGGCTCATTGATGATTCTCAGGACGTTGAGGCCGGCGATCACGCCTGCGTCTTTAGTGGCCTGTCTCTGGGAGTCGTTGAAATAGGCCGGGACTGTGATGACTGCGTTGGACACTTTGTGGCCAAGATAGGCCTCAGCCACCTCCTTCATCTTCACCAGAACCATGGAGGAGATCTCCTCTGGGCTGAAGGTCTTGTCCTCTCCTTTGTACTCCACTCTGATCTTGGGCTTTCCTCCGTCACTCACCACTTTGAAGGGCCAGTGCTTCATGTCGGCCTGCACCGTGGGGTCGTCAAACCTGCGCCCGATGAGGCGCTTGGCGTCAAACACTGTGTTGTTGGGGTTCAGGGCCACCTGGTTCTTGGCAGCGTCCCCGATGAGGCGCTCAGTGTCAGTGAAGGCCACATAGCTGGGGTGGTCCTGTTGCCCTGGTCGTTGGCGATGATCTCCACCTTTCCGTGCTGGAAGACCCCCACACAGGAGTATGTGGTGCCCAGGTCAATGCCCACTGCTGCTCCTTTAGCCATATTGATTTGTATTATTCCCCTGAAAAACAGTGGACATCAATTTTAATATACTTGTAAACAAGTTAGTTATTTTTATTGTTATTCTAACAATGTGTAATGTTATTCCTGCTTCTATTAAAAATAACAGAAATAAAATCAATGATTATCTTCTCTAAATTAGTAGAAATATCAATGTAATAGGCTAATATTATTTCAATCAATTCACTAGGACTATCAAATGAAAATGCTGTAAGATAAACTTTTAATAAGAGCATTTTCAAGCCCGTTTAAGATTGAAAAAGAGTCCCAAAATAAAGGCATCGTAAAGATTTTAAATATTTACTCACAGTCAAAGAAACAGATGAATGAGCGTGTTGTGGGGAGTTCTGAAGTCAAAGTAGAAACTCCAGTCAATGCAATAGCTTTAGTTGTCCTCTCTCAGTGTCGTCTCAGCAGTTTGTCCGCAGTTCTCCGCTGTTTTCCCCGTTGCTCTGATCAGTTGAGTCTCTGATCTAGAAGTTGTGATGAGTTTCGCTCCTCTCGCTGGGATCAGCTGTATCTGAGTTGTGACTTGTGATGTGTGTTTTCTCTCGCTCTTCGCCCTCTATTTATACTGTCGGCGCGTTCTTCTGGCTCTTTCTCGAAACGTCCCGCCCCCCTCGGTTTTTCCGTCCAATCACAGCGCGGAGCAGCGGTGCAGCTTGATGACGTCAGAGCAGAGCCACATGTGCGCGTCCCTCCCTCGAACATTCTGCCGTGTTCTAGAGTCAGCCAGAAACCAAGCGAAAACACCAGAAATATTTATTATATTTTACTTTTACTCATAGAGCACGTGAGGATATAAACTTAACCTCCTAACCCACACCTAAATCGAGTTCATTTTCTCCAGTTCAGCTTTACCCAAATCTAAAAGCTTCATGACCGGAAAGCTTTTGTCATATTTTTAAGCGTTTTGGTGTTTTCTTTTTCTTTTCATCCTCGTTTTCGTCACTATTTTTTTTTTTTTTTCAAGGAGCTTTAGCTTGGCTAATAATAAACTGGAGAAAGTGTGCTCAGTTCAGGTGGGTTTAAGAGGTTAAAATGTCACAGTAATAAATTTCACATGCATAACAATGTTCTCCTTAACCTCTTACCCCCCGCCTCAACTGAGCCTTACCCAAATCTAAAAGCTTAAAAGAAAAGCATCAAAATAGCGACAAAAACGGAGCGAAAATGTGCTGGTAAAGCGATGAAAAAAAGCAATGAAAAAGCAACAAAAACACAACAAAAAAAAGAGATGAAAACCCAACTACAAAGCAATGAAAAAAAGCAATGAAAAAGCAACAAAAAGTGACACACAAAAAAAGAAAAAGCAACAGAAAACAACTAAAATGTGTGACCAAAAGTGGCAAGCAGCTTTTCCTGGCATGTTTTTGTCGCTCTTTTGTGGCTTTTTTCCATCGCTTTCTAGTTGTGTGTTTGTCACTTATTTTTATTGCGTTATGATCCTCGTTTTCGTTGCTATTTGACCCTTTTTTCAAGAAGCGACGACAGTGCAACAGTGATGCAGTTGGTAGAGCGGGTCGTCTCATGATCAGAAGGTCAGAGGTTCGAATCCCAGCTCCTGAAGGTGCCCACTGTCGTCGTGTCCTTGGGCAAGACACTTCACCCACCTTGCCTCCAGTGTCTGTGTACATTGGCGTATGAATGAGCGAGTGAACGGGTGACTGGATCCTTGATGTAAAAGGAAAAAGAAAAGCGCTATATAAATTGAGACCATTTACCATTAAAAATAAATAGAAATAGGAAAATACTGTATATACTTGACCGGTATTCTAAAAGAGTTCATAATACAGGATCAGGATAACATTATTTTGATCCCCGAGTTGACAATGATTTTGTTTACAGACAAAAATCTCAGCCAAAAGAAAATTTGAACTACAATAACTTGCAATAACTTCATAATGCAATAAAATGTATGGCAAAACTGCACACTATTAAAACATTTGTAAATACTTTTTCATCATGTCCAAAACTTTTCCTCATCATTTGTTACTCATTTATAATAAGGTAAAATAGTGATTACCTTTGTTTTTCAGTCAATGAATAACCTTAATCAGACATGAGGATGGTGCAAATTGTCACTATACGATCCGTCTCAGGGGTGTCCAAACGTTTTTCATCCAGGGCTGCATATTGAAACATTCATAGTGTTTAAGGCCAAAGATCGCTGATCAATGCAGTAAAAAAAATTAACTGGATGCATTAAGCAGAGGTTTCCTGTTCCCCAGACCTTTAATTAGGCTTGGAACAACAATGGCAGCTCTTTCTCACATTTTTTCAGGCTATATTCATGTACAACTGTGAAACTTGCAGTAAAAAGTACCATCTTTGGTAAAATGTGCCAATTCAGAATGAAGTCCTGACCAAAAGTTGGTCTGAGAGCCGCACTTTTGGCACCACTGGTCTAGTTTCACGTTAACAATACTTAGTAAACTGTGTAAATGTCCAAATGACATAAGATAACATAAAATGGTCTTTTTTCTAGAACTACAGAAGAGCCCGAGTTCCACCTGAAGCCAGCCCTGTATCACTGCTTGAGAAACACTGCATTGGTCAAATTAACTAACACCTAGATTTAACAGTTAAAGTATTTGTATATAGTAGCCTTTGGCTATAATTCAGCATGTTTACATGCATGTATTTCATGTTTGTTCATTAACATGCACGTCCCAATCAAATAAATAGGTAAACAGTGAAAGTATATACAACATGATTTAAAACTATACAATTTTATTATGCACATCTGAGAATTAAACTATTTACATTTTGTCAAGTACCGTAAGTAACCTATGACTTCATGAGTGGACCATTCTGGTAATTTACCAGATAACAAGCCACACTGAAGAGCTTGTCAATGATACCACATGCAGACACCGGAAGAACTCTGTCAAAAAGTCTGTTCCCCTTCAGTCTCCTGATGCAGTGCTCCACGTGGATCCTCAGGCGAGCAGTGGATTGAGTTTGATAAACTTTGCAGGGAGCTAGATTGTCAACATGAAAGCTCTTGTCAACCATTATTGCCATGTCCGGCTGTAGTACTTTGATGATACCTGATTGTTTGAAGATGTCACGATCACTCATGGATCCAGCAAACAGAGCAGAGACAAATGTGACGGCCCCATGAGGAGCCATGCCGATCATGGCCTTGAGTGTAGAGTGAGACTTGTATGTAGAAAACACCTCACTCTGTGACAGGAGATCCGATGGTGTCTGGTAGTAGATCTCAGTGCAATCAAGCACTACTTGGGTATCAGGGTAAGAAGCAAACTCTGCAGGAAGTCGAGCCTGCACTTTCTCACGTGGTAACCAGAGGCGTTTGCCTCCAAGCAGCTGGTAGAGGAAGTTGGCCCATGTGGTGATGATCCTGCTTACTGTTGTTTGGTGAATGCCAAACCTTTCAGCAAGATCTCGGAGCGGCTGGCCCAAGGACAGGTACATCAGAAAAAGGAGCAGCTCATCAAAAGGAGGAAGTTTCTTCAAAACAAGAAAGGACATTGTTCACATGTGCCTTGCATGCACAAAAAATATACAACTTTTATATACCAACATTCACAATCAAATGAGTGTTTATAATAACTGCATTAGTAAATATAAGATAGCATTTTGGGGGTTGTCTTGTTGATGTAAGCAGATATAACAATAACTGTGGTGTATAATTAATTGTCTACAGAGCGCCTATTACTGGTTACTCCTGATAAGTTGTCTACTAATTGCTACGCATGCAGTCCCTACTTATTCCACTAGAGGGGAATATAATCACATAAAAAGTATCATGCTCCATCATCATCTCTGAAATGGGACATTGTTTGAATATCACAACACAAGAAAAAATAAATCTTAATAAACAATTAAAAGATACATTTGAGTTTGCATATTCTCCTTGTGCACTCATCTTTACATCAAAAATGTAATTTCTTTGGCCATACATCCTGCAGTTATTGCTACTCCTGATCTGATTGTGATACTGTCAGACTCTAGTCTATAAAACAAGATTCATACCGGGAATGTGTGAGATCTGTGGGAGCCTGCTGTAGAGGCCTTGGTGTTGGTCACCTGAATCATCTTGGTCATGACGGCAGATTCTACTAACTTCCAAAACTTTAGAAAATGGTGGTATGAGGCAAACCTGTGAATATAACAATGATTTTTGAGAGAAATAAAACATGTATACGAGTGGGCAAATACCTGGCGTTAACCTCTAACCCCCCGCCTGAACCGAGCGCATTTTCTCCAGTTTGGCATTACTCAAATCTTAAAGCTTCAACAACAAAAAGCATCAAAATGGCAACAAAAACGAGGATGAAAACGCAACAAAAAGTGACAAAAATGCGGCGACAACATGACAAAAAAGTTACGATCACCTTTGTAAGTCTTAGCTTTCAAATAAGACATTACACTGTTGCTCTCCAGTCGAGTGGCTTTTAGATTTGGGTCAAGCCGAACTCGAGAAAATGCGCTCAGTTAAGGTGGGGGTTAAGAGATTAAGCAGCAGAGAGAAAAAAAACGCAATGCACTAAAGATGAACGTACTGTCACCTCTCTGCAGCCACGTACTGTATGTATGCTGTCTATAATACTGTAGCTAACTGCACTGCGCCCTATGGATGATGCGTAAAGTAACGCATCTGTAAATGTGTTACACAAAAAAAAAGTTATATATTTCACTATTTTTGTTGTTGCATACACATTACTATTGCATAATATACAACAATATGTTTTCTTCTAATTAGCCCACACAAAAACACTAACCTGGTATAATAGCAAATTTTGTCATCCGAGCCTGCAAAGAGCTCCAGATAACAACGGGTCTGCAGCTGCAGCCCCTCAACTTGACTCCGAAGCATCTCAAGTCGTTTCCGCAGGGCCTCGTTCTCCTTTAGTGACTCGTCGGCTCCAGTAGTCGGCGAAACACAATAATCATGGTCATGAGCCACGAAGTCCATCGCCTCCTCCTGTGGCCTACGTCCCCACACACAGGGTCTTGGCTCGGAGTAGTTGTTCCACTCAAATAAAACTGGAATAACCCCCTTTTTTAAACACCTCTTCCCCCCAGATGTATCTACAATATCCCCAGGTAAGAAATGTCGGCTACATACTCTTGTGTCTCTACTCGGACTAAAATTTTCTCTCCGGATTTTGGCTAGCCATTGCTGACGCGTTGCATTATTGGCAGGGAAGCAGTGAAAGCTAATATTAGAATTGTAGCGTGAACAGCGTGTACATTGAGGTACACAACAGTGCAATGATGATCCTGATACCTTTTGAAAGGATACTCTCCTCTTTCCATACTGAACATGCTCATTTTCACACCGCTCACTGACAATGGATGAACGGCAGGATCGTGTAACCGGAAGTTCCCCCCCTCACAACCAGGGTTGCCAGGTCTGGGGAGCTAAACCCGCCCAAAAATATCTGAAAAACGGCGCGGCTGGAATTTCCAATATTGTTTACCAGTAAACAGAGCCCATGTGCTCCCGCGATGATGAGAAACCGCCCATTTCTCCCTCTCTTATTTAAAAGCAGCTCACAGAGCCTTGGATTTGAGATTTGTCATTTGAAATAGTGATTTTGATCAAAAAATAACATAGAAATAGCCATTTTACATTGATAACAGCAAGGCAAAAAACCGCAGACAGTTTTTTTCACCCGCGGAATGGCTTAAAAAACCGCCCAATTCCGCGGTTTAACCGCGGACCTGGCAACCCTGCTCACAACGTTCAGCCGGAAGTTACTTCTTCTTCGATGAACAGCGGATGCAAACTCAATACTGCCACCCACAGGATGTTTGTTTTATCGCTCTCTCTTAAAAAAAAAAGACATAAGTAACATATTAGTAAAAGAGAACAAAACCATTTACATACAGACGTACGTATAGAGTCTAGACAATTAGACAAACAGAATAAAAACAGCAAGGGGTTAACAAATACAAAAAAATAAAATAAGACAAACCGGATTTATGCAGTCACAGTGTTTATGCCGTCACCGGATTTATACAGGCAGAAGCAAGTAAATGTTAATGCTTTTAAATGTCAATGCCCAAATACTATATTTTAATGCCACAATCGCAGAAAGAGCCGGTGCTCATTTCATTATTATTTCTTCAGATTTGCAAACATTACATCAAACCCATTGACTCACAGTCAATGATCAAACCGAGGAAAGAGCAGTGGACAGAACAGGCAACTTTTGAGCAAAAATGTGGTCAATTTCAGCCAAAACTGCAACTCAGCAAGTTCCAGGCCATAACCTTGGTATTTTCAATGAATCCATATAGTAAAGATTGTTGAACAATGTCACAACCCTCTAGTAAAATTCAGATTCAATGCCAGTATGAATGTGGTTTAATGCTTTTCACAGAGAGTAGGGAGGCCCTCCCATGACCATCCCCATCACACGATGTCATAATTTTGGCAGATCATCGTCACTTTTACCACTTTTTATGTTCTTAACAGTACTAATATATTGTTCCATATCCTTTTTAAACACAACAAATGACAGTTTGGAGTTGGCATATTTAGCCCTGTAAATGTGAAATTTTGCTAGAAGAATAATGAGATTGACCATAAACACCCTATTGTGGGAGGTTTTGTTTGCTTGGTAGCAGAACACAACATTTTTATAGTGAAGGACGAATGGGGGTTAACATGAGTGGAGATAAGCACATTCACCTCCTTCCAGAAAGCCTTGGTGACAGAACAGCACCAGAATAAGAATTGATTCACTGGGTAGAATCGATGAAATGTATAAGGTATCTCCTTAACTTTATTAGTATTAATATTTCTGTGACACATAGCGCCGCTTGACTTGAGCGAATCTGGCCCAGTACAAAATCGCTTATTGACCATCATTCATCCCTCTTTTGATGAGATATCAACTCCTCTCCAGAGCATCACCACAAAGCGTTGCCTAGCAATTTCTTTAATAAATATCTTAATTTATTGTAATACCTCATGTTTATTAGATGGATATGCTGTGAGGTCTGGGAGGTCCTTCCCGATGAAAATTTAAATGTTTTCTGGTTCATTTTAAGTGAAATTGCATATTTCAGCAGTTCATTCAAATAAATACACTGTGAGTTTTAGTTTTCACCCCAAAAACGCATGTGGCTCTTGAGAGAGGTTGGCAAGGCTGGGCAAAATGTATTATATCGTTAAGAATAGATAGAATATCTGTGTAAGTTCTCAGTCGTACAGGAGTTGTCCATCTTCAAAGAAGGTACTTGAGTCATCTTCTGTACTTGGTAGTTGAGGTCTCCAAACGTTTCGCCTCTCATCCAAAAGGCTTCGTCAGTGAACAAGATTACACTCAGCACACAGCGTAGATAAACACCAGTTGGGAGGAGTTGGGGTTGGCCCGGCTCCTCCCCTCTAATCACAGCTACTCTCCCCTGTGGGTAACACCTTTGAAGTAGAGCGTCTGTAACGACCTGCTCCCCCCAGTATCGGTCAGTCCTGTCCTATTCATAGATGATCACTGCTAATTACCTGCCTATTGTTCTTTGTTAGCTGAGGTATCATCTTCTTGGACTGGCCGTGCTCTGTCGGTTTTCCCCGAAGCAGATTGGAGTAAAAAGCAGAAAGATTAAATCTGAGTCCACCATTTCGGTTCATGGAGGGATTTTCTTTTCTGACAAAAATAGCTTCTTTTACTCCTCTTTCAAACCAACGTTCTTCTTTAGCTAAAATTTTGACCTCCCCGTCCTCAAAGGAGTGATTGGAGGCTTTAAGGTGGAGGTGCACAGCTGACTGGGGCCGCTTGTGCTTTCTCTTCGGTGTTGATAAAGTCTCTTCTGTAAGACTTGTTTGGTTTCTCCAATATAATGTTCTTTGCATTCTTCTTCTTTGCATCGAATAGAATAAACCAAATTGCTTTGTTTGTGGCTAGGAGTTTGTCTTGGGATGAACTAATTTTGTCTCAGTGTGTTCACAGGTTGTGGTACACTGGAATCCTGTGCTGTTTATGAATAGGACAGGACTGACCGATACTGGGGTTGAGCAGGTCCTTACAGACGCTCTACTTCAAAGGTGTTTACCCACAGGTGAGAGTAGCTGTGATTAGAGGGGAGGAGCCGGGCCAACCCAACTCCTCCCAACTGGTGTTTATCTACGCTGTGTGCTAAGTGTAATCTTGTTCACTGACGAAGCCTTTGGATGAGAGGCGAAACGTTTGGAGACCTCAACTACCAAGTACAGAAGATGACTCAAGTACCTTCTTGAAAATAGATAGAATACAATGTGTAACGACTTGTAACGAGAAAGATTGAATATGTCAAATAAAACACAAAGTGTAATTTGTTGATATATGTATGTATATATAATCTATGTTAGGTGGGCTGAAAGTTTCATTGTAAAACATTTTTACAATATAGCCAGGAACAATAACATTTGAGAGAAGACTGAAATATGAACTGCAACATGAACACGAGAATCACATATTTGTAGCAGGTCTAATCTACTGAGAGAACAGGTCTAAATAATTAGATTACAAGAAGATTAGATATGTTGTTGCTTGTAAAATTCAATCTCAGGCAAACTATGATTTGGATTTTATTGTGTGGGCAAAGAGGACATCTCGATTTCTACAAGGCGCTAGTGGAGTTTCATAGCAACACAATACACGTTTTCCAATTGCACATAAGCTATGTATACATACACAAATGTAAAAACTGGATATCTCACGTTATAGAGAAATTTAGAAATTAAAAAAAGGATTTGAATTTAGAAAATGGTTAATACCCATGGAAAACCTCTCTCTCTAGACATGAATAAAAAGAAAGAAAAAAAATCTTCCAACTCCAAGATTGAAATTTAATGTGTAGATTATTTTCAGTCAACCAATAAGATTAAGCTTGAATACAATTTCTGAACGGAAAGATAAACCATCTCTCTCAACCAAGTCAAATAATATCCCCTATATTATTTTCCATCCATTTCTTCCACTTGTCCGTAGCCGGGTCGTGGGGCAGTTGGAGCTGCCCAGGTCACATGGCACCGGCCCCCCATGGCTCCTTCTGCAGGTGGTGGTCCACGGAAGGATGGCCTCACGGTTCAAACCGGGCCTGTTGGTCTCTCCTAGGGGCTACCAGTGTACGCAGACACTGCGTACACTGGTATATTATTTTGCCATTGTCTAAAAATGTTCACTCTATAGATTTATTTAGTTATAGAAAAACTACTGCTTGTGTTTCTTCCGTTTTTGTACTTGTTTCTTCCTTCTTTCTGGCGGTCCTTTCTTCTGATTGGTTGCCGTATGGGGCTCCGCTTTCTGCTGTTGACTTTTCTTGAGCTCCTCGCGTCCCATTGGCTCGATGATGGCTCCCAGCTGGGTCACCACTCGGGGCAGGGTGACTTTCTTGACCGTTTTTTCGCTGTTCCATGTTCTTCCCAAAGGACAGCGGATTGTGCTTTCGAACTGTGCGTAATTTTCGAACGGGAAAGGTAAACTGCTCACTTGATGTAGGGTGATACTTTTGTCCCTTTGCTCAGACATGATAACCTCTGGAAGTTTAGCGTCTTTACGCACTACCGCTTGTGCAGGTTTGGTCCTAAACCTTTGGCGCTTCTTCCTTGATGGTTTCAAACCCTTTCCGCCCCATTCACCCCAACCGGGAAGCGTCAGATCTATTGCTTTCGGTTTACCGGCATCTTCTTTTTTGCGTTTTTCTTTTAGGAAATCCGATATTACATCATCTCCTGCAAAGGCTTCTTTTATAAGCCCCCGCTGGTCCATTTCATCTTCCATATCCTCTTCGCCTACTTCTTCTGTCGTAACCTTTAGTGGAACAGTTACAACTCTGCTCTCTTTGGTTATAACCTCCTTTAATTCAATGTTGCGTTTTCTCTTTTTAGCTTTCTTTGTTGACGTCTCTTTAGCCGTTTCATCTGCCTGTACAATTTCAACTACCTCGGGCTCAGCTGTTTCAGAAATGTCCGTCTCTTGGAGTTTTTCTGTGTCCTCCAAAGTCTGAATCCTTGTAAGACCTTCTTCTAACGGCGTTGAGTTGTCTACGATTGTTTCAACCTCTGGCTTTTGAGTCAAGCCACGGATTATTGATGTAAACTCCGACAGCGCCGTTTCGTCAACAATATCCTCTTCCTCTCCTCAGATATTTCCTTTTCCTCATCTCTACGCTGTTTCCGCCTGTTTTCAAACTCCCTCAACAACTTTTCTTCTTCATTCACCTCCTCTTCCATCTCTTCCTCATCCTCAAGTAGAATAACTTCTTCTGCCATCTTGGATTCTTGCTCTTTCTCCTGCTCCTCCTCCGTCAGTTTGCCCCGCATCCACGGATTGCTCGCATCGCCTGCTTTTTCGACGTCGTTGACAAAATCCGGCAAAACCTCCTCAGTGTCCGCCTCTTCTTCATCATCCTCGTCTTCCTCATCATTATTCAAAGCCGTGGCCACCTTTTGCGTCAGCTCTTTGTTGATTTCTAGCTGTTGCTGCATCGCCTTTCTCGCGTCCTCGTCGTACTTTGCCATTATCGCTTTGGATTTGGCCCACTTGCCGCTGTTTTGGTGCTTGAGAGACATTCTTTCTTGCATGCGCCCCATTTCTAATTTCTTCAACTCTTCCAGGGCCCCTTCCGGGTTGGTCTTCACCATTTCGTCAAACTGCTTTAGCATCTCTTTGCGCTTTGCCTTGTTGTGAACTTTGCGGTACTTTTTGCTTTTGATCTTTCTATCCCTGCGCGCCTTTGCTTCGTAGTAGGACTGCAGCGCCCTGGCTTTTTGGAGTTCGGCCCGGCGGATTTTGGCTTCCTCCAGGCTCATGGCTTTGATGGATTCCTCCTCTGCCGGGGTGAGGATGGGGTTGTTTATGGGTTGCTTGTTGGCATTCAGGACAGCAAAGATCTCCTGTTCTAGCGGTGTTTGGGCCTTCCAGCCGGCCACTACGTGCTCGATGGGTTTGGGCCCGGAAGGCTCCTGGTTCAGGGGGAAGACGAGCTGCTCTGCCTGCTGGTTCTGCTGGATAACGCTCTTCCATTGAGAGACCTCAGTGGCGACTTTCTGGAAGGCAACGTCTCTGTGGATCCTCTCGGTCTCCTGTCTGGAATGAAGAAGGGACGCAGGTCAAATCGAGAAAACTTAAATAGTACACTCTAACAAAGTTTTGTCATTGTCGCTTAATTGATTTATGTGCATTATTTTGCAAAAAAAAGTAAATTTAAATAATTGTGATTTCAATTAAGCCTAAACTACTGCAGTATAGTAATTAATGAGCAATGACCTGCACTCAATGTCACTTTATCAACCACAATCACCTCTACTCAAATTTTTAATGGTTTCAGAAGAATAAAATACACGTTCTGGAATGGCCCAGTCAAAGTTCTGACCTAAACCCAATTGAGATGCCGTGGCATGACATCAAGAAATCTATTCACACCAGACATCCCAGGAATCTCATTGGACTGCAACAGTTTTGTAAAATGGTCCAAGATTCATCCTGATCGTTGTGCACGTCTAATCTGCAACTACAGGAAACGTCTGTCTGGAGTTATTGCTGCCAAACGAGGGTCAACCAAGGGTGTACTCACTTAATACTTGCTGTCCTGTGAATGTTTACATGTTATGGCTAATAAAAAAACATGATATGTATTTGTTTGGGTGGTATTAGTTTAACCCCTTAACCCCCACCTTAACAGAGCACATTTTCTCCTGTTCGGCATTACTCAAATCTAAAAGCTTCTTGAAAAAAAGCATCAAAATAGACTAAAAATTGATGAATAAAACAAACAAAAAAAGCGACAAAAACGCTTCAAAAAGGCAAAAGTGATGAAAAAAATAAAGCGTCTAACACGTGATAAAACATTTTAAAAAAAAGCAAAAATGTGACCAAAAAAATGGCAAAAAAGCATTAAAAATATGACCAAAGAGTGATGACAACGAAGGTCTTGGCTTTCAAATGAGACATTACACTTACAGTGAATATAACACTTCTATACGATAATTCTATGAATTAGACTACCATTATCATTTTTTTATAAGTACTTTTTGTAGTGCCTTATAACTCAGCAGGAGTCACCTTACAGGGCATTGAATTATATATTTGAGTATCTTCATCAAGGTTTTATTGATATTACATGTATTGTGTGTCTACTTGTACTATTCCTAGGCTTGCACTATTTCCTGGGTATTCTGGAGTTAATTTTTGCTGTTGTCTTGTCTTTTTCAGTTGTTTTGGATATGTGTTACTGCTCTGCAAATGACACTTGAGAAACTAAAATTGTGTGACATTGTTTAAAAAGTGACTTAAAACAGGTAATGTTATGAAAAACGCTTTACAAGTATGTCTTTTCAACCCGTTTCAGCGGTGGAACTCTTCGTGTGTTACCTGGAAAGTGGAGTGTCAAGCGTCCTGTTGCTCTTCTTCAGGGTCTCTATCTGTTTCTGGGCCTTCTTGGATGCTGTGGGGAGGAGGTCTGACAGCTCAATCTTTGCCCCGTCTCCCTCTGCGTTCGCGCCGAACTCGGACACCAGCAACGCGGCCTCGGACCTCTCCTCCAGGCGTGTGCTCCGGTGACCCCTCCCAAGGAGCCTATGGCCTGGACCAACTTGTTCCTCTGCGTTCATCCTCCTCTTCGGCCTCCTCTTCTTCATTTGCGCTCAACTCCGGGTTCAAATCCTCCTCTCCCTCGTCCTCGTCGTAGCGAATCGCGTCGGGAACAGCCGCAATATCCTCACTGTCCTCTTCTTGCATCTCATCGGACACAGCCGAAGTCTCGTCGTTTATTCCCGGACGCTTTTTAATCTTTTTGCTCTTCTTCAGCTTCATTTTATCCACTTTTTTCTTCATCATTTTGGCCATGCTGCAGCAATCACACCGCGTCCACTAACTGTACACACGTGTGCCGCAAAAAGAGCACCACTGTCGGAAACCGTAGTTAAACGTAGTAAAGTTGGCACTATTGTCGTAAAAATAAATTTTCCTGAAAATACGATTTTTTTTTTACAATTATTATCGTTTCTGTGCTTATATGCTTTTGTTCGGTGTTAAACCTTCCATGTTATTAAAAAAAGTTGTTCTCAATGGCATCTTATTGACATCTTATTTATAGTTGATGTTTATTTTTTTTCATTTTCCAGATGTCTTATCTATCAGAATGACTAACCATACATTTTTCTCTTTGTTTTTTGTATTATTAGCCTGATCACTGTTATTCACAACTCATTTTATTTCACAATTATTATTCACAATTATTCATTTTATTTTTTTCGACATGATTTTAATCTTTGTAAACATAATGTAACATTTTTGCAGTGTGTTTTCGAAATTTTAGCCCCTAGTTTATGTGTAATGGCATTTGGGTATTTTTTTCTTTTTCCATTTAATTTGATTGTTGTACTTCCGCTCATGTCATGTGACCTGTCATTCACAACATCAGGCCAAGATGGCGGCGGCTACTTCAGTTTTTCACAGAGTCAGAACAGGCTCGAAAATAGGCGCCCAGTACGACCAGGATGGGAATATTATCCAGGTACATTAGTACATTTTATTTCGCCACTTGAAATAGTCGCGAAAGGTTTAAAAAGGTCCGTGTGTAAGCGTTAAATGGGTGTAAAAGATGATAACATTCCGTGTAATCAGCAGAGCAAGTTGACTGACAGAGTGGCTCTTAGATTTTGCTTATGAAATCCATTATTAGTAAATAGAAAAAATAAAGACAAATATGCGCACATTTTCAAGGACTAGCGTTGAAATAAAAGGGACGGCTGTGCTTCCTCTTATGGCAAGTAAATCTTAACTACTGTACAAAACAAGACCGGCTAACCAAAGTCATGCTGTGGACTCGAACTTGTGACTCGTTTTCATAGTCGTCGTTTTCCGGGACTCGTTCCTCGACTGGGGCGAGGCTTTTGAGTTTTGAAGGGAAGTAACTTAAGGTTTAGACGAGGTTCTCAAGTAGTTCACACCCAACACCACCTTCATTTAAAGCAGGGGTGTCCAAAATGTTTACACCGAGGGCCGTACATACAGCCTGGAGGGCCTCAGATCCGTGGTCAGTGCATTTTATACATTTAACTCTGGGTGTATTTAACTAGGAAAGTCCCATTGAGATTTGAATTTAAACCCAAATCGTGAGTTATGTTTTTTCAGTGAATTGTGTGTCAGCACAAACAATCAGCACCAAAGCGAAGCTAACAGTGAGATGGAAAATGACTTTGCAATGTATTGTGATAGAGATATTGCATCACCTTTATGACACAGACTTGTAAAATACAATTCAAGCCATTGTTATTATTAGATCATGGCTAAACCGTTTTTAGAAAAACTCAAAACTAAATTGGGCTACCCCTCCTGGAACCGCCACCTTAACGTGGTGGAGGGGTTTGAGCGCCCGAATGATCCTGGGGGCTCTGTTGGGTAGGGTCTCCCATGGCAAACAGATCCTAGGTGACGGGTCAGACAAAGAGCGGTTCAGAAGCCCCTTATGAGAGACCAACAGGCCCGGTTAGAACCATGAGGCCGTCCTTCTGTGGACCCACCACCTGCAGGAGGAGCCATAGGGGCTGGTGCAATGTGATTTGTGCAGCTCCAACAGCTGCCCCCATGACCCGGCAACGGAAAAGTGGAAGAAGATGGATGGATGGATAAATTGGGCTAAATAATGGTTAAACCGTATCAAAATCTCTATCACCACTATGCTTTTATCACCATTTTTGTGAACTCCATATTTTTTAGTAAAACATAACTGAAGCTATCTGCAAACACAAGCACTTTCATCTGTCCATGTAATTCCTATCTTTATATAAAAACAGTTCTTTGAAAACGTTGTGCTTTCGTTGCAGGTGGAGACGCGAGAGGATGAGGAGCAAAGCGTCAAACTGGCCGAGATCCTCGAGCTGCTGCTGGCAGCGGGATATTTCCGAGCCAGAATTAAAGGACTATCCCCGTTTGATAAGGTAACGGCTGAGATTGACTCTTTACAGGAGCCATTAACGTTTGATAGAAAAACGAAAATATCAACTGCTAAGTAAGGCTGGGTACCTTTTAAACGATACCAGTCTGGTGTCGACACAAAAAGGTTTAGGTTCTACTGGAATCGAAAAAATAAAAGTATCGACAGCAGGTACCGAAAAGAAATGTAAAATCTTTATATTCAAGTTTTGATGCTGAATTGGGAAAAACAAGTGGAAAAATGCGGGTACATTTGGAAAAAATATGGAAAAGAAATATAGAATCTTTATATCCAAATTTTGATGCTGTTGGTCATCAACATTTAAAAGAAAAAATAGAAAGTGTAAAAATTGGGAAACATTTTGACAAATTTGGGAAAAAATTGAAATATTTGGGGCAAAATTTTGAAAAAATCTGAGTGAGAAAATGAAAAGAAATTGAGAAAATATGGGGAAAAATAGACAATTTTGGGAACATTGGGGGGAAATTGTGGGAAAGTTGGAGGAATTATTTGGAAAAACATGTAAAATTTGGGGAAATGATTGGGACAAAAAAGAAAAACTTGAAAAGTGTTTTTTCTGTCCTTTTGTTGTTAAAGGGCGTTTCTTGTTTGTTTCACCTCAAACAAATTATACACATGGAAAAGAAATGAAAGGAAAGGAACAAAGGAAAGGAACACGTGTAAATTAACATTATTAATCTGTTTTATGGTTCTACATGACAAATAATTTAGTATAGGTATCGAAAAAAGTATTGTTCAGGTATCGGTATCGAAAACCAAGTATCATGAAAGTACTGGTATCAGAAATAATTTAACGATACCCAACCCTACTGCTAAGCTAATGCAATAGTGGGAACTCATGTCAGATGCCCGTATGTGGAGATCTAAACTACAGAGCCAATCATCATCCTTCCATTCTCTGCAGGTGGTTGGAGGAATGACCTGGTGCATCACGACATGTAACTTCGATGTGGACGTGGATTTGCTTTTTCAGGAAAACTCGACCATCGGCCAAAAGATGTATGCCTTTTATTTTTGCCTTCTAAAAATGTTGTGTCCATTAAATTTGCATTTTTTCTTATTAGGAATTTGTTTTTTCATATGTGTCTGTTTCTAGAGCTCTCACAGAGAAAATCATGTCAGTTTTACCCAAAATGAAGTGTCCGCATCGACTGGAACCACATCAGATCCAAGGGCTGGACTTCATACATATTTACCCAGTTATACAAGTAAGTCGTGGGTTGGGTTCGTCGCTATATTCTGTTATTCTGATTTCTCAGCAAAAAACCTACCTGGAGTTGTGTTTTGTATCATCGATGCACTTTTGGATAATCTTGTATATTTAAACACTCTCTCCCTTGGTGGTTGAAATGGTAATCCTCTACTCATTCTGATCATTTAGCGCAGTGGTTACCAAACTTTTTTTTCCCCACACTCATGCCAGAGACAGGTGGGACCCTCGCTCCAGTCCAAAACCGTGGTACTAAAGCATTCAAACATACAAATAAATACGGAAAAGGCTTTCAGCAGATCAACAGCAGCGTTTTCTACACTTGTGTGATCCTATCCTTGGGCCCCCTAGGTTAGGAAACCAGTTTTGAGCAGTTGGAGTTCTTGCGCCCTCTGCTGCCATTTTGCAGAGACAGATTAGCGCAGTTACATGAGGGGTTTTCCCAGGCGAGGAAAACAAAGGGGTGCCTACTGAGACACAGTGGGGCCTGGGGACGCACTGTGGGGCATCAAAGAAGGCACACCTCTGCAGTTTTGCCCAAGAAACAATTAGTAGTTCTCCAATCATATTTTTCTGTACAATTTATGTATTTATAACTAGGTATTTATAAATACTACTGGCAAATGAATTTCCTTCAGGACTAATAAAGTTTTATCTCATATTATCTTGTATCTTATATTACATGGTCTCATACTTAAAATATTCACATTATTGTCTTAATCTTAAGAATGGCATGTCATGCATATGGAGCTTAAAATACAATTTTAAACAGCTTTGATGTTTTATGTTTTACAAATTGAAAATACGTCTCTGTAAGAATTAAATGGTAACAGTGAAATTCAGGTGAAAGAGCTGGCCAAGATTTTGACTGGGGCTCCTCCTGCTGGGTGCTGTAGGAATAATGTTCTTAAAAATAACTTCCAGGTTGGATATGGCGTTAGCAGCTCCAGCAGTGCGCAATAAACACACTTCGGGCACAGAACAGCTCTAAATCAATAATGTTTGATTATGAGCTTTAAAAATGTGGAGGACAGTTATTGGGTTTGAACAATGACACGAGTGTAATCAGGAAGTACAGAACGAGGCGCTGACACCTTAGAAGAGGAAACAACTAAATTTAACAGCTTTGTACGAGGATTAACTCAGAACTGCGTGAATGTTGTGAAATACTTCTCCAGGCCTGTCTTTGATGAGGGAACAACGTTAAAACATGGTTTAAACCTCAAAGTCGATTTGGCAGGATATACTTTAACTTTACTTATAAGTCTACACTCAGGCTTGTATAGAGGCAGGCCTACATATTCAGGCTGTACCTTTCTGTAACACGGGCAATGATTGAAATTTACAACAAGCCTTAAGTTTTATGAACGTTCTAAATCAAAAGGCTACGATTGAGAGAAATGGAATGAGTCTGCAGTATGTCCGAACACTTTTTTTTTTTCAAAAAACTTTTTAAGTTTTATGTTTTAATGTTGAGTAATTGGTATAGAATTCTTAGAAATAGAAATTAAATGTATATGATTTCAGTCAGACTGCAGCATAATGAAATATTAAGTCTGAAAACGTGTTGAATTCATTGCACTGTGTTTTATTTAAAGTTATAGTACAAGAAATACCAAAAACAATTTTTTAACCAAACAAACAATTTTTTAACCAAACAAACAATTTTTTAACCAACAAACAATTTTTTAACCAAACAAACATTTTTTTAATCAAATAGACCAACTTTCTCTCCGCAGTGGCTGGTGAAGCGTGCCATAGAGACCCGGGAGGAGATGGGAGACTACGTGAGGGCCTACTCCATTTCACAGTTCAACAAAACCCACAAACTGCCAGAGGTGAATAAAATTAGCCGTGCACTCAAATTGTTGATGTAATATTGTGTAATTCATTAAAAATTAATATTTTATAATAATAAATATACTTGTTATTTCTCTTCTTTAGGACGTGGAGTTTGAGCAGAGAAAAGACAAAGCAGTAAAGACCGTTCTAGACGTTTTAGTGAGTATTTTAAAATATTTTGCAACGTCATTCAGATCTCACAGTGTGGAATTATTTAGGTATTAATATGGTGCAAGAATTTATTACAATATGGAGGAAGCTTAATAATAATAATAATAATGCATTGGTTGTATATAGTGCGGTTTTGCATTAATATTTGCGCAGGATTATGAATCACGAAACTCGCCTACTATGAATGTGTTTCTGGTCGTTTACCACCGACTGGAGACACGCTCTTTATCTCTCTCGTGCGCAGGTCATGGATTGTTATTGAGGGACTTCCGTGTCCCATGTGTGACGCTGCTCGTGAACAACATGTGACGCAAATAAACTAATATGATTGCATGGGAACGGTTTGATTTTGCGGGGGGTCCAGACTGATTCCCCGATGTATAATACAGAGGGGAATCATTCTGGTCTCACCAGGCTACCGATCAGGCCCTGCTGCTTAGCTTCGAGATCTAATGGGATCCCTGCCTGGCCACAAATGCCAGTATCTGTTGTAGGGCTGCTCATGTCGCCAAATTATTGTCATTGCAATCATTTGCTAAGTCACTGAGGTCTTCCATCTGTGGTTACAATCTTTGTAACCTAAAAGAAAATATTTCAAATTTAGTCTTAATTTTTCCTAATTGACTTAAATTTTACCTTCTTTTTTTTTAGCTTTAAATCAATTCTATTTTTAAAGATCTGGATCCATTCTGGGCAGTTCTGCGCCCAAAGTGTGCTCAGCATGCTGCCATGAAGTTGCCACGCTGTTCAGTATAATGGCGGGTCCACACCAAACGCATTGAAGCGTCAGGTTTGCATTGAAAATACATGGACGCGCCTGGGGGAGCGTTGAGAGATCACACAGTGCGTCCCGCGCCTCCTATGCTGCGCGTTTTGAAGCTTTTCGCGCGTGGGTAGCTTTAGACGCGCTTCCAACGCCGCCGACGCTAGAGTCGGAATTGTTGAACCTTTTGGAGAAATTCACGAGCGTCGACCAATCAGGAGCTTTCCCCAACAGACGTTAGAGTGGAGCCACCGGCGGCGTAGATCCTATGCTGCAGATGTAAAGTTGTAAACAGTCATGGAGGATTAGCTTCATCGTGTTGTGAACCGGAGCTACAACAACTCTGGGACTTTACAAAGACACACATCAGTGTTTCTTTTACCTAAACACCCAGGATTAAAAGCGGCGACAAAAAAACTTATTTCAGTGGCTGGTTCTGCGCTGGGATTGTGTTTGGGCCTTGATGATGCCTTGCCTGGCCTGCCAAACGACATGCCTTTTCATAGATATTTCAAAGACATATAGTCTGGGAGCGAGCGTGATCCCAACAATTTCCCGGTGGGCGTGATTGACAGATGGCATCAACCAATTAGAGCAACGCTAGATACGTTGCAGTAACAAGCGGCAGAAAGCCTTTCCAAAAACGTCCTTTTTTTACGAGGAACGCTTCGAACGCTGTTTCTTGCTCCGGTTTTAGGGATTTCATATTTTCCAAATGATTTAAAACAGACGAAAGAGCCGAAGAAAACAGTGTATCGGCCGCCATCTTTAATGTTTTGGAAGAGTGCGTGGTGGTGACAGGTGACGGCTTCCGTCTCTTGGTGCGTGATTGGACCGATGTGGGTCAAATCGTGAAATGATTGGCTGCAAGCAGCTGCCCAGACGGTTCTTCTTTTGAACAGAAAGGAGGAGTGTCTGGCAGGCCAGGCAAGATGATGCCCTGAGCATACAGTACCCTCCGGAGAAAGCTAATGCTACGAGCTAAAGCTCAGATCGATCATGTGAAAACGAGAAATATGCACAAATAAAGTCAACAAAGTTAACAAAGTCAATTAAGCCACCATCTACATAAAGCAACCGTTTAACAATGATCACACACTGAGGCGGGCTTGTTGATTATGAAGTTTATTGCTCACATTTCATCTACAACGGGTCATAGTCGATCAGTTTTCTCCCAGAGCTAGCTGCTTAGCAGCTAACAGCTAGCTCGCATTGATCCTGTAAAAACAAATACTATGCACTAATAACATCAATAAAGCCGGCAACTACATAAAGCAGCCTGTATGATGATCACACATTGAGCCAGGCTTGATGCATTTGTGGTTTATTGCAGACTTTTAATCAACAATGAGCTGTAGGCGATTGTAACATGCTAACAGCGTAACCTAGTCTAGCCACTGGCACAAAATATGTCCTCTATTCGAGCGTATGGGCTGGATATAGGCTTAAATACTGGGAAGATCGTGGTGTAGACCATGGGGATATAGTTAAAGATAAATAGGGCGTGGCAGTAGCAAAGAGGGACTAGTTGTCACCAAAACAGCAGTTATTTTTCAAGCAAGAGCTCCTTCCAAGATGCAGCTACGCTTCAGAACACACTCTGAGCTGACACACGTCCAGATCGACTTGATGCTTGGTGAGTGCCTGACTTTAATAAGCACAAGCATCCAACTAGGGGCTTTGGGTGCAATTTTGAAACCCGAAAAGCGTGCAGTCTGAACACAGCACTAGTGATTGCAGGCAAACTCTTCACCAGCCCTTGTCCCTGTGTTTTTAGTCACTGTCTTGTTCCTACAGAGACCAAAGGAATGCCGTGAAGACTGTTTTTAAGCTCAGTTTGCATCATATGTCCACAATAAATCTTGTTTTGAAATAATTTGATGAGGAAAAAACAACTGCTCTTGATTTGTGTTAACATTTACTGGAAATACTATTTTTCTATGATATAACAGGACGTGTACAAGCCTCAGAGGAAGTACAGGAGGCAGAGAGACGCAGCCGACCTGACAGATGAGGAGTCCAGGGTCCACTCCACACTCCTGGAATACGGCAGGTCTGGACGTTGCACACTCTCGCATGATATTATTAACCCCAAAAGTCTTTCTTATTTCGTATTCAGTTTCCGACATTTTGAAATAAGTTTCTGTAATAGATGCTACAATAATCACAAATCCTCATATTATCCAAACCCATGTCACCAGAAGCACCTCCACAACATCATCATCGGAGAGCGGATTCATGTGAACGGTTTAATGCCTTCACGTGGGAGCAAGGACTTTGTTTGTCATGCATATTAATTAGCCATGCGCAATCTAGCACTCTGTATCGGCAACTACACTGACCTTAAGTAATGTATTCAGATTATGAAAAACGAAAAACTAATCTTATAGATGGGAGCAGCACATGGGCACTTTTGCAGAGTCCCCGCCGCAAAGACCTTAAATGATAATAATCTTTAATCTTTAACCTCTTAACCTCCACCTGAACCAAGCACTTTTTCTCCAGTTTGGCTTTACTCAAGTCTAGAAGCTTCTTGAAAAAATCATCAAAACGGCGACGAAAACGAGGATGAAAATACAACAAAAAAGGGGACAAAAAGCAAGAAAAAAGTGATGAAGAAAGCAACAAAAAAAACCTACGGAAACCTGACCAAAAAAAGACATGAAAACCTGACTACAAAAGTTCCGATCGGTTTTGTAGGCCTGAGCTTTGAAGTGAGGCGTCATGCTGGCCTATACGCTGTGAGCTCCAGCCACAGAAAGAAAGAAAATGGTAGATTGACGTTGCTCCTCTTCTCAAACAATCCTTTAGTTTGTATGAGCACACTCATGAACAAAGAAAATAGACAGAATTTGACCAATATTTAGCTGGTGAACTTGAGACGGTGAATACACCCACTGTAGAATTAATGGTACAAAACAACAGTCCTCTTAACTCCCATCTGAACTGAGCACTTTTTCTCCAGTTTGGCTTTACTCAAATCTAAAGCTTCTTGATAAAAAAAAAAAAAAAAAGTCAATATGGCAACAAAAACGAGGATGAAAACACAACAAAAAAGTGACAGACAGACAGATAGACAGACAAATAAAACAGACACCAAAGCACCGAGCTGTACCTGATACTGCTCTGGTCAGGCCGTATTAAAACAATTATAATTTCATTATGTCCATGAGCCTTATCATAAATTATTTTGTACACAACATTTCTTATTACAGCATTTGATGTGGTCACATTATTCTGTACAAACAGCAGACTGGCTTTTCCAGTGAGAGACTTTCAAAAGAATCCTGAGAGCATCGTTGTATGCTACTTGTAACTTATGAAATTTCACTTTTGTGTAGCAGCACCACAGGTGGGCAGTGTGCAGTACACTTTAAACAAAGTTATTTTTACATTTTCTGTACACATTCCAAATTTTCGTGCCAGCATGTTAGCTTGTGCATACAGTTTATAGTACTGCCTCTGGATGTCATCATTATCATGCTCTCTAGTCCTCACAATCATCGCAACACTCTTTTTCGGGTTAAACTTGATGTCATATTGTTCACCATATTCAGTACACACTTTGAGCAATTGCTGCAGGCCTGCAGAGTAGGGTGACATGATGACCAAGTTCTAAGCATAAAGTAGATGGTTTAACAGTCTTTCTCCTATCACGCAGCCGGTCTTACAGTTTTTCAATGTTTGGGAGAGATCGTCCATGTAAAGGTTAAAAAGCATGGGTGAGAGAAAAAAAAACACAACAAAAAGTGACAAACGTGATGTAAACAACAAAAAAGTGACAAACGTGATGTAAACAACAAAAAGTGACAAACGTGATGTAAACAACAAAAAAGTGACAAACGTGATGTAAACAACAAAAAAGTGACAAACGTGATGTAAACAACAAAAAAAGTGACAAAAATGTGACAAAATCACGCCAACAATGTGACAAAAAAGTTACAATGAGGCATTCAAATCAGGCATTACATTGTTGCTCTCCAGTCGAGAAGCTTTTAGATTTGGGTAAAGCCGAAGTGAAGAAAATGCGCTGTGTTAAGGCGGGGGGTAAGAGGTTAAAGATTTACAAAACTCGAGTAAAGATGTCTTACCCGAGATACCTATACTCACCAGCAATACAACAAATCAAAATCAATGATCTGTATCTCAAATTCTGACGTTTTATCAATGAAAACAGTGTTCCCATGTTTGTATGACTTGCGATTAGCATTAGCCTCACCGGCCGCCACGTTTGCCAAGTCGGTGAGCGTCACGTCCTATCTAGAGTTTTATTAAAGATCTTTGCTCCACCACCTCTGCGTGAAAACAAAAGGAGAATTAGTTTAGTTTGGCGGCACATGGGAAATCGGGTCATTTCTTGTTCTGGCGATAAAGTCCAGTGTCAGAACCACAGGAAATGACTAGTCTCACTTATGAACACATCAAGTCACTGTCAGAAGACGATCGGGAGCTATTTTATTTTGAACGTAAATATCATAGAGCCATGGACTGCTACTCTCTGTCTATAGGCTCATTCTCGGGGAAATGGCGCTACCTGGTGGGCATGTATATAAGTTTAATTAGATTAGAGCTCTATCCAATATTAAGAAATGCCTATGTGTTTTGACCATGATTTCCACCCTCTACATCTTCATCCTTTCATCTCTTCATCCCCTGTGTAGAATGACAGACATTGATATTCTGCTGTAAGTAACTCCTGCCTGGCATTTTGCGTGGACAGTTTTTCAGGCATGATGATGGCTGCGAATGCTGCTTTTCCAGATCGGATTCCTTTGACTGTTCGTGTTGCTTATGGCATGGAGTTTTGAGTGACGCAATGACTGACTCTCATTTCTTACCCTTGACTTGTTGATGTCTGTTCTTTTCAGGAGGTACGGCTTCAGCAAACAGGCCAAACAAGACAAAGTAAGTGGAGACGGAATGCACTGATTGACATATGGTGTTTTAACTAAAAACTTCTCATGACATAGAAAAGCTGTTGATCTGTACTTTGTATTTTGCTACGTTTTGATCAGCTGGACGGTCAGAAGACGGTGCCCGGTGTTTCTCCATCAGGTGCAGAGGTGTCAGAGGAGGAGGACCTACAGGAGGTGGAAGAGGTCAGTGTCATGGTTTGTCTTTTGGGACATTTTGTTTAATCTGTTAAAAACATTTTATTTTTGTGTTAAAAAACGACTTTCGACGTGTGTGTTTCAGGAGCGGATTAAAACCCTCATGACCAACATGGCTGCCATGGCGATAGAGGAGGTTTGTATCTCTGTGCACCATATCCTGCTCCTCTTTTTGTTACTGTCAGTTTGTAGTAGAAGTAGTTTATTTCTTCGATCATTATAAACATTTAGAACACATGTCACATGTTTTTCAAAGATTTTGCACATAATACAATAAGAAAACGTGTGGTATAAGTATTTTCTGTGCAAATGATGTATGAACCGAAAGGGTTTAGGCTGAAGTCGAGACCCCATTTACAACACATGTACACAAAACTTAACTTCAACAATCAAAATGATGTTATGCGTCCGCTATTAATTTATTTTCTAACGATCTTCATTCAAGTGTTCTATACTTTTCCATAATATTTAACTTGTAGATTTTTAAAATGCATGAATAGTTTTGGAGCCCTTAAGTTGAATAGATAAACCGTTCCATAGATCAACAAAAACCTAGATCAACTAGGTTTTTGTAGCAGATCAGTTCCTCTGAGGTTGCATCTAGATTCTCTTGTTTGAAACATTTCTTGTAAACACTGAGGCAGCATGAGGTTGCCTCGGTGTAACTGCTGTGTTAAGATCAACAAGATCATGCAGTTTTAAAATATTTAATCTAATAAAAGAGGCTTTGTTGGAGCAAGATGTTCTGCATGGCTGATTACTTTAGTTCAGAGGTCACTAAACGGCGGACCTCGGTCCGGATCCGGACCCATGCGCCAGCCCATCCGGACCCGAACCTTGAATCCAAACTTTGGACCCGACCCTGAGTCCCCTCAGACGAGCGGCTGCGTGTGCACACTCTCTCCCTCTCTGACTGCAGGAAATCTGTAAACTACAGCCCAGATGAACAGAAAGAGAAAGTCCTACATCTGAGTTCCATGATACCTTTTACATTTTTAGAAACGGTTTCAGAATGACTGAAATACAGATCGCAAAAAAAAAAAAAGCGGAGGACGCCCTAATTAAATATGCACACGCGATCTTAATGTGCATATTAGCGCGGCTGTTTCCCGATCGGCAGGGAGCAGGTCTGAACCTGGACTAAACCGGGACAGGGCTCAGTGTTGAACTTAGCAAAGAGGAGAAACCAATGGCCGCTGGCTGCTCTGCTTTATGACTACGACACTAGAGGCCGCCATTGCTGTAGTACCGCCATTAGTCTCCCATTAGGAATCATTACACTTTAGACACATTAAAAACATTTAGAACTTTAGAGCCTGGTGCCTCATTTTTTGGAACTGTCTACAGCTAGATATTCCTCCTGTGATAACGCTGGGTTAGTTACAATTAAAGGCATCAGGCTGGTTTTCGTAAGAAATGTTTAGAAATCTCGTACTTAATGAGGGTCGGACTGTTAGCATTGGAGCTGCACGAGCTACAAGTCTACAGTGAAGATCCCGCCCTTATGCCCTTATTAGGAACATGCTTCGTCAGAGCTGGGGAGGAGGAGTCTGTAAATCCGCCATGATTTCCCTCTCAAACGTGATCATTATGGTAAACGTGGAGGAGTGAGGAGGAGTTGTCTATTCTTTTTAACAGTCTATGGGAGAAACGCATAACTGTCATACATTCTGTGCACATTGTGTATAATAATAATAATAATAATAATGAGGTTATATGCATTCTGCTATTTAGGAGCCAACATTTATTTTAAAGCACAAAAACAATAACAGGATTGAATTAATTGTATTTTTTATATTTACAGCAATAGATTTAATAAAGACCTAAAAATCCTCATATGACCGTGAATTAACCCCGTATGTTCAGGACCGATGCTTGACAATTTTTTTAGGACCTTGGTGAAATTTAATTGGTGACCCCTGCTCTAGTTGCTTTCTTTGTAATCATAAAATATATTATATATATATTCTATTAGTTTCATAGGTAGGTTTATAGGTTTGTGAGCTGTGTTGGTGTTTGGCTGTGTCTCAGGGGAAGCTGACGGCGAGTGCAGTGGGTCAGCTAGTGGGACTGCAGTCGAGGAGATCAAGCAGATCGCGTCAGAGTACAAGGAGAAGGTAAGAAAACCGTCAATGATTCCTTGAAAATGTGTCAAAAAGTGAAGGCCAGCTAATAATCACTTACTGATACAAGCGCCGAAATTGGTATGAACCTGCGGAAAAGCTCATTGTCCACCAAAAATGTAACATGGCCAAAATGCACAACTAATTGTCATTTGTTGGGCGGGGAAAAAATGGGGAGGGGAATTGGGATAAAGTGGAGGGAAAGATTGGGAGAAAAAGTGGAAAAATCGGTTGAAATTGGCACAAACTTGTGTATTTTCCTTGATCGATGATGAAAATTCGGGGGGGGGGGGGGAGTAAATAATGTATTCTGCCTTTTTGCAGTCTGTTCAGGACAATTATCCTTTATCATATTTCTGATGTTTGGCAAAATATCGCTTCGTTATTGTTATCAAGAAAGTTCAAATTGTTGTGATTGTCCCCACAGCAGAGCGAGTTGTCATCGGAGGAGCTTTCGGAGCGGTATGGCCCCTGCAGCAGCACCGCAGAGCCGTGGCCTCCCTGCACAAACAGATCCAACAGAAGAGCAAGCAGAAAGAGGAGGTCAGACCCCACACGACACGCACGGGCTGCTTTAGCTCTGGATAAATGATAGTGGTCGGCCGAGATACAAATCCCATGAGATTGAGTCCACGAGAAGAGACAAGACAGATTTTGACATAATTTGCAATAATAAATAATATTTTGCAATTATGTTTCCTTTGCATGGAGCCATTGTATTGTTTGTAACAAAATGAACAAACTAATGAGGATGGGAATTGATAAGATTTGACCAATATCATCAGGCTCTATTTGTGTGCATACAGAGTAATATTAGAACAAGGCTAATACATTTGGCTCTTTTGACAGGTGTATGCTGATTACATTTCCAAATTATAAATAATAATAAGATATAATTTGAAGCTTAAAAGTTGATTTCAGGTGGAGGAGGAGGAGACAGGTTTAGATTTAGTATCTAAACAGTCTGTGCCAGACACTGACGCACAGGAGGTTTTAAACATTGAACAGAGAGTGATTCTCCTGTAGTTAGACTGACCTCTTTCTTCCTTAAATGTCCCGCTGTAATCATCCCTTCATATTCTGCGCGCTGGCCTCCTCGCACATGTCACATCCGTGTTGTTTTGCTTTTCCGTGCGCGGTAGATGCGCGTGTACAATCACAAAAGACGACGGATCCACCCGGACTCCCCGCGGCGTGCAGCGGTAAAATGTAGCTTCCAACAGCAGAGCCTTTAGTTCGTAAATGAAAGAGAAAGTAATGAAAGTAACTGCAGGTTTGAACACCAAGGCGGTGGTTCCAAGCGACTGACCTTAAAAACTTCAAAGTTATTAGAGAACTATTGCCTAAATATCCCATGAGTCCTATAAGCAGTCTACAGGAAGAAGGTCTATATCTACATTTCAGCCTATAAAAGAAGAAAAAAAATATTACGAGATCATTTAACACTGGATGAGAAATCTCGTGGCAATTTGATCTCGCGAGATCTTGTGCCACGAGATCTCGGCCCATCCCTAATAAATGATGATGTATTTATCTACAGCTTCAAGCCAAACATGAGGAGGTGAAATCCAGCTGTGACGAGGCCAAGAGGCGACTAACGGAGGTAAGCTGCCGCATATTCAAAAGTAGTTTAGAATCAAAATCAAACTGGAACAAAAAGAGGGATTTGAAAGTACAGCCCCTCCTCGAAGCACCACCTTTAGGTCATAGATAGTGGGTCAGTCGAAAAGCAGTTCAAAAGTTCCTAATGATGTGAGACCGACAAGTCATGGCTCATTAATTTGAGAAATAAACTCCTCCAGCTCTAAAGGTCTTTGAGCGGCATTTGAGACACAAAAAACTGAAGAGGCACCAAGAGCCCCCACACCTGCAGCACAGTGGGGGCGCCACAGGAAACCAAAAAATGGACAAACGAGGAGGTATCCGGATAAGACTCGCAGCTAAGCCACACAAGCGTGGTGCATGGAAGGAGCCCAGTCTTTATAGCTGTAGCTTCATCAGCAGTCCATTTTATTCACCCTGTAACATCAGGAAGGATGTTGAGCTTTGAGACCTGATTGTCTGGAACTTGGAGTTGGCATGTTCTCCCCGTGTCTGTGTCTGTCTCCCCTACATCCAAAAACATGCAAGTGTCAAGTTCAATTCATATTTTTTATTTGAGCATCTGCGTTCCACAAAGTTCTGCATATATACAGAGTTTAGTACAGTAGACAAAGCCAGAGAGATACAGTCGTAGGTGAATGAGTAAATAATTAAATAAGTAGTGTGGATATGATGCTCAAAAGGAGTAGGCAGAAGCTTAAGCTTGTTTGCACCTACCCCTTTGTGTAAGTTGGCCCCATAGAGTGGCAGCAGCTCGGGATTTACCCAACACCTGATCTCCACAATTTCGTTTTGCAATTATAATGACATTCACTCATTAAAATTCTCGCACACTAAATCCGGGTGTATACTGCACGATTTTGGCCGTCTGCGACAAACGATCACTCGTCGTGGGGAAAATCTTAGGTCGTAGCTTAAAATCTTAGGTCTTAGGTCGTACAGTGAGACCGGGACAAAGATTTACAATAGAACCGTCGTACGACCAAAGACGAGCTGCGACCGACATCAGGCAGTGTCTGATATTTTGGAAACGCTAGTTGCAGAGTGAGTCATTCTCTCGCTGCAACGATGATCTTTATCAAGTGCGAGAGTAATAAGGAACAGAGGCCAAGCATGAGCCGGTGCGACTCCGCATTTACACGACTTTCCCTGCACTTTTCTGCAGAAATAAACCCTGCTAACATGCGGCTCTTGCCTCAGCTAAACACACGCCGTCTTTAGCCTGATATTTGCAACGATAAACTCTGGTTGTAGCTACGATTCTCTTTGAACCATCGCACAGTGGAGACCAGTGCAGCTCACAATTTTACAATCCCCACATCGTGAAATGTGACCTCTAATTATCTTATAACAAAATAAATCGCACAGTGTTCACCAGCCATAACTTGCACATTCTATTGCCTGATGATGGTCTTTGTGTAGAAACGTTGTTAATAATAATAATGATAATCCATCCGTCCATTTTCTTCCACGTGTCCGTTGCCGGGTCATGGGGGCAGCTGTTGGAGCTGCACCAGCCCCTATGGCTCCTCCTGCAGGTGGTGGGTCCACAGAAGGACGGCCTCATGGTTCTAACTGGGCCTGTTGGTCTCTCATAAGGGGCTTCTGAACCGCTCTTTGTCTGACCCGTCACCTAGGACCTGTTTGCCATGGGAGACCCTACCAGGGGCACGAAGCCCCCGACAACAGAGCTCCAGGATCATTCGGCGCTCAAACCCCTCCACCACGTTAAGGTGGCGCTTCCAGGAGGGTAATAATAATAATAATAATAATAATAATAATAATAATAATAATAATAAAAAAATAAAATAATACATTTTATTTGTGGGTGCCTTACAGACAGCATAAAACACAATTTATGGGTAGGGAGCAGCAGCAAGTTGATTTTGTAAGTTATACAGGGAGTGGGAATTTCTCCTTTGAATGAACATTATTGGCTTGCTCAATGGATCAAAGACACACATTCAAAAAATCAAGTAGGCGTGCTGGATCAATGGAAATCAAATACCGAGGCAATCCGTTTGTCACGCATTACACTAATAAATATTTTTCCTGGGAGCTGCCTGGCTGTGCGGATCGTTTTTCCACTTTTAGCTCATTATTGGATTGCTCCCTCGGTATTTGATGATAAAAGTCTCGCTAAATAGATCTTTGACCAAATAAGAAGTGCATATTAAATCAATCAAGTTAACTTCTGTAAACAAATGCTCTGGCCTGCCTGGATCTGCATGTTTTGCTGTGTGCTGTGTGCCCCAGGTGACCGAGGAGTCGGAGCGTCTGGAGAAGGAGCTGCAGACGCTGGAGGACATGGAGAAGAACACGGACCCCGCGTGAGTGCGCTCCACTGACTTCTACACACAACAGTGAGCGCCGCCAGGATCAGTGTTCTCATGTTCTCATTGTGTTTCAGGGTCCTGGAGAAGCTGCGCTCTCTGGTCACCATGAACGAAACCCTCAAACAGCAGGAGCAGGAGTTCAAGACGCACTGCAGGGTAACATGGGATATTCTCACGGAACACTTTTCCCCCCATTTTTCTAACGTAGTACTTTTATTTTTTACCCAGGGTGTGTCTCATTGTTTTTCATGTTCACTGACACTTTAAGGTTAAGTACTTTTGAACAGAGCCTACATGTACATTTTGAGTTAGTGTCTGTGGCAATGATATCGTTTATCACGATCGTTCCTTGCCTCAATATATCGAACTTCAGATTTTGTTGTCGTGACAGGCCTAGATTCATATTTCCATATTTCTGTCGTCTGCTCCGTAAAACCAGGTGTTCTTTCGGTCACCGTTGCAATTGTATGTTGTGCAGGAGGAGATGGCTCGCCTGCAGAGGACATCGAGAGGTTGAAGACCGCATCGGGCCAAGACAATGAAGAAGAGAAGGTACATGCTACAGAATTTAGTATTGTTATATTGTCAGCAGGTTGTCATTAATTATTCAATGTTTTATTAATTAATTAAATATGGAATTTTGTATCTGTCAAACTCATCTAGTGTCCTGTTTCAAAAGCAATAAATCAACCCCAAAAGAATCGTATTTATAGTTATAATTATAAAAACTATCATTAAAAGTAATATACGTATATGGTGACAGTGTTTGATCCAAGTGCTAAAAACTGTAGTGCTGCCCTCTACTGTTCTGACTGAATTCTTGATCATTATTGGCCTCTAGTGACTGCTACCACATTAACCTCTTAACCTCCACCTGAGCACATTTCTGCAGTTTGAAATGACCCAAAATAGCAAAAATAATAACAATAACAAGAATAAAACTATAAAAAAAATCCACAAAAGAGCAATAAAAAGAAACAAAATAGTAACAAGTGATGACAGTGCAGCAAAAATACTATAAAAATCAACACAAACATCAACAAAATAACAAAAGGGTAACAAAACACAACAAAAAAGTAACAAAAAAATCAACTTAAATGTGACAAAAAAGCAATTTAAAGCGCAACAAAAAAGTTACAACAACAACAAAATCACAAAACCTCAACGCAAAAGTGGCAAAAACTACATAAAGAATGTGAAAAATCTACGGCAACAAGGCGAGGAAAAATAGGAAAAATTTAGATTAGTTTTGTAGGTCTTAGCTTTCAAATGAGGCTCGAGTCCAGAAGCTTTTAGATTTGGGTAGAAATGCCCAAATCTAAAAGTGCAGAAACTGTTAGATTTTCTGCACTTGTGCACAAATGAGTGCAAAAAATGCACTCGTTTGAGGTGGGGCTTGATGATACAAGAGTATCAATATCAGAATAAAAAGTATTGGAATCGTATTGTCCCGCAAAATATCGCGATGTATCGTAAAATCGATACAGTATATTGTCACACCCTTAGACCTCATAGGGTAAAAAATGAAATGATTTCTTGCACCCTTTGCGCAGGAGAGGAACAAGCAGATAGACCAGCAGTACAATGCAGACCGGGAGAAGCTGCAGAAGATTCGTCTCCTCATGGTAAGCTTATCTCGTGACTCAGACTGACTGGGATTAGATAAAGGCCTCTGTGCTGACCCAAAGGCAGGAGAACAGCAGGTCTTTGTCACAGGGCCGTTTTGTACAAGTCTCTGTTACACCATGGACTCCGCTCATGAGTTCATAATACAGTATGACACACGTGATATGACAGATATTTCAGGCTTTGGCGTAATAACATGATGGTTGCGGAGCATTTAAAAGCATTACCGTATTTTCCGGACTATAAGTCTCCGGAGTATAAGTCGCAATAGCCTTGACAACTACCTGGGCATGGAGGTGTAACTGCACCGTTGACAAGCCTCTCCCGGCAGCACGTTGTTCAAGCACCCATTTGTGATCTCGTTCCTCTAGCTGTGGCCAATCTAGCTTTTAGCACGTGATTAGCTTTTATTGTTTTCTTTATTGCGGTAAGAGTAACTTCCTCTTTTCAACAGTCCCTCACAAGTTTCTCGCTCACTCCACACTTTTTTGTACCATTCGATTACTGTTTTTTTTTTTTTTTATCTTCTGTGGTACAGGAGTAGCAGATACTGGTACATAAGCCTAGAGCGCCCTCTAGCGGCTGTCAGTGTGAAAATAACAAACCTCATGGAATTATATATTTTTCAAACTATGAAAAAAGTGTGACTTAAAGCCCCATTTTTTTTCTTGTTTTCCTATTTTCCCCCTCATTTTCCTTGTTATTGTTAATATTTCCCCAATTTATTCCCCATTTTTACCAACTGGTATAGGCCAACAGCAAAAGAGTAACCCTCTGTCTTGCGTGCAGGCTCGTAGGAACAGAGAGATCGCCATCCTCCAGAGGAAGATCGACGAGGTGCCGAGCCGAGCCGAACTCACCCAGTACCAGAAGAGGTTTATCGAGCTCTACAGCCAAGGTCTCAGCACGGGGCGTTTTTACAGAAAAAACAATATGAGCGATTCTGTTGAAACATCCCAGTAATGCAATTGTGTACTTCCAGTTTCTGCCACGCACAAAGAGACCAAGCAGTTCTTCACGTTATACAACACACTGGACGACAAGAAGCTCTATCTGGAGAAAGAGTCGAACCTGCTCAACTCCATCCATGACAACTTCCAGCAGTGAGTACAGTCCTGACAGTAGCAGGTCTCGTCCCTTACTCTGTATAAAAACACCTATCCCTGTGGTTTAGACCTTTACAGATATGTTCGGAAATGCATTGGATTCTTGTATTTGTCCACACACAACATGTACATATGCCTTATGGGCTCGACACACAGGAGCCAACGTCACTCCTTTTCTATTCATTTCCTTTGGATCTTGCACGTAACATTTCTCGTTAGATTTCTTTAACCTCTTAACCCCCGCCTGAACTGAGCACATTTTCTCCAGTTTGGCTTTACCCAAATCTAAAAGCTTCTTGGAAAAAAAATACCCTAAATAGCAACAAAACTTGAGACAAAAAAGTAATGAAAACACAACAAAAACGGCGTCAACAAGTGATGTGACAAAAAAAAAATGGAGAAACTGACAAAACAGCAACACGGCAACAACACAAGGAAAAAGACCCGTTTAGATCAAGTTTGTAGCTTTCAAATGAGGTCGAGTCCGTAAGCTACAGTCGAGAAGCTTTTAGATTTGGTTAAAGCTGAACTGGAGAAAATGCACTCGGTTTTAGGTGGGGGATAAGAGGTTAAAGACTGGCTTAGTGGTAACTGCTCCCTCTGTATCTCAGCTAAAGAGCACAAAGCACCGAGACTGTGTTTAGCTTCACCATTTCTCAATTCTTACAGAAGTTGGCACTAACCTCCAGTCTTAATGCTGGGTGTCGATTGTAGTTCTGATCCGCCACCAGCTTTAAGTGGTTCCCACTTGACTCCACTTTTTGAAACCAAGAGCCAGCATTTCTTTCAGAGGAAAACGAAAGAACCAGTTTTGAAACTGGAACTGGCCCAGAACCAGCACCAGCTTGGTAGAAAAGGGCAGAGACCTGGTTTGGTTCTGGTTTGAGCTTAGGGGTCATGTAATACGTAATACAACGCTCCACTTCGTATTTCTATCCTACATTGCTCCATATTGACTCGTGTTGTTACTGTGCATTGTGAATGTAATCCAGACCAATGACCAAACGGATGAAACATACATTCTAATATAACCGGTTTGCTGTCAGGGCCATGTCGTCCGCTGGAGCCAAGGAGCAGTTCCTCCGACAGATGGAGCAGATCGTGGAGGGGATCAAACAGAGCAGGATCAAGGTAAGGCCAGTCGGTTGGGTTTAACATTGGCCCATGTTAAACTCTTTAATCCCTACATGTACTGAATGTGTGTTTTCAGATGGAGAAAAAGAAGCAGGAGAACAAGATGCGGAGGACCAGCTCAACGACGAGTACCTGGAACTGCTTGACAAACAGCGCCTCTACTTCAAGACCGTCAAGGACTTTAAAGAGGTGACAGTGTGCAGTACAATTTTGCCAAAAACACAAAGTAGTGTAACTCTCAAAACCATAATGATGAAAACCAAATTCAATGTCTGTTTTGCAACACAAACCTTCTTCCTTGCCGCGAGTGAGTGACATTTACAGGTCGCCTGCACAGCCAGAGGCGTAGCTTGCCATAAGGCAAGGCAGGCAACTGCCTGGGCCCCAAGAGTCAAGTGCCCCCATGAACCAACCCGTTATCAGAATCCTGCAATAAACGCATGATATACACACTCTCCTAATGTTTTGGTGATGCAGTTACATCATCTCTCCACCAATGCTCCGTGCGCTGTTCATCTCCATCCTGCTGCATGATTTAGTGAGTCATGGTTCCCTAATGTTAACTTATAATGAGCAGTGGACAGACTTTTTTACTCACGGCTCCATCAGATTATATTTCTAATAGTGAAACCAGTTTATGTAGCACTCTTCATGACCTAAAAACCTCAGCCTTCTGTTCTGAGGGAAACTAATGCAGAGAACTGCATATGGGAGTTGTCAGGTGACAACCTTGCCCAAATGACGTCCTCTCTCCCAGTGCGCAGTACACCGAGCGGCTACCAGAGGGCCCCTACCGACATTCTTGCTTGGGGCCCTTGGTACCCTTGCTACGCCACTGTGCACAGCGCTACCTACTGTTGTGGAATGTTCATCACAAGGGTTTTTACTGGGGCAACAAAACACAGCCATGTTCTCTTTTTACTTTGGCACCTTCATAATGCAGTGGAGTAGAAAGTAGTATATTTATCTTTCAAGTGTTGTGGAGTAAAAGTATTAAGTTTTCACAGAAATGCTACTCAAGTAAAGTACAGATCTTCAAAAACTATATTTAAGTACGGTACTGAAGTAGCTTTTTATGGCCTGAAACTGATCGATAACTATCTTTTTAAAGTAAAAAATGACAGAGTTAAATCAGATTGCCTTTTTCCGGCACCACTTCCTTGCGCACGGAAAGTTTCAACCATTTAAACACATATTGCATTGCATTGTGTTAGTCCTGTAAACTAATCATTCGTTACCATTTTAAGCAAAACACTTTGTAATATAACCCCCGCCTTAACCAAGTGCATTTTCTCCAGTTGAGCAGTACAGTGTAACGCCTCATTTGAAAGCTAAGACCTTCGAAACTAATCTAAGCTTAAAAGTGCGACAACAAAGCAAGGAAAACATGATAAAAATGCAACAAAAACGACTAAAACGTGATAACAAAAAGATGGAAGAAGCTTAGATGAGTTTACTTGGCTTTCAATTGAGGCGTTTCACTGGCCTGTAGGCTGTAAGCTCCAGTCTAGAAGCTTCTAGATTTGAGTAAAACTGGAGAAAATTTGCTAATTTAAGGCTGGAGTTAAGGGGTTAAGATGTGGCTGTATTTTATGCAGCCCCAGTGGTTGTAGTAGCCTAATTCCCGTTGACCCTCTCTGACCGTAAAAGTGAGAAATGTAGGGCCGGTGAGCCATCAGTAGCTTTGCGAGTTCAGTTTGACATTATGTACATTAGAAACATCATCCAATATGGCGGCCAGTGCCGTTTTGTCACATTTTGACACCACAGTTAGTCACGTATAAGTAAATAAAACTTGTATTCTAAGGTAGCTGTTAGCATTTAGCATGAAGCTAACGTTAGAATTTGTCACGTGACTCTTTGTTTAATGTTTTTTTATTTTTTTACCCTCGATGACCATACAAAACAACTATTGCTAAATGTTTCGCTGCTAATGCTAGTGCTTGTTTTGTTCCCACAGGAGTGCCGTAAGAACGAGATGCTGCTGGCCAAGGTGAAGAGCAAAGGTGCCTCCTGATACTTCCCCTTAACACGAGCACACACACAGAAGAATGTACCGTCTACTTGAACATTCCTGTCCACACAAACAAACTGTGCCAAACTCACAGAGAGCGGCCTTAGAACCACGACCTGGCTATGTGTAACCCTTTTCTCATTCTATCCTTTATCTTTTGTATCCTTCATTTCCAACTGGGACTGACGGTCAAGTCACAATCGGGTCCATATGGCTGTTCTGACACAGCAAATAGTCCAGTAGAAGTGAAAAATCAGCGCCCAAACCTAGCTTTAGCATATAGCATTAAGCTCACGTTAGTATTCTGTTATTTATGTATTTATGGGCTGTTGACACACCACTTTGCTCCTCTCCTTGTTTCTGTATCTTTATTTAGAAGAAAAGATATTCCTAATGAAAGAGTAGTTCCGTTCCCTCTTTGTTTTCCCCTTCTAGCAGCTTCACACAGGAGCATTTATGGGTGTTCCAGAGATGCCGTCTGTGTCTATGGAAATCGCAAACCTATTAAGCACACAGCAATAAAGTCACGTCAAAATCGGCTTCATATGAATGTTTTGACACCGCAAATAGTCAAATAGAAGAAGAAATGGCACTCTAAGCTAGCTGTTGGCATGTAGCATAAAGCTAACGGGTCAGTGTTCTGTCAGAGGGAAAGACCAAGTATTTACGTTTTTACAGGATTAAAGACGTTTGCACCCACACTAAGGGTAGCATTCCCCGTTATCTGTGCAAGTTTGGGCCGTTGAACCTCTTTGTCTTTCTCCATGTCGCTGTAGCTTTATTTGGTAGAAAATACATCCATAATTGAGCACTGAAGTAGTTGTGGAGTAAAGGGTGAAAAAGTGTCTTTTTTCCCCCCTACAAACTCTTTGTTTGTAGAGTGCTAAACTGCAGGGTTAGCCTGGATGGCTTTCATTTTATGTTACCCTGGCTTATTTTTTTTATTTCAACAGGCAGATTAACAAACATGCAGCACAAAAAGTACTCAGTCCATTTTTTTAACTTGTATTTACTGTAGAAAATACTTCAGTATTTAAAGAGACACTGCGTAACATTTTGGACCACACTGTTGCCATCAGTACAAAACATGCTCCTAATGACCACCACACTGAAAATGCTATTACTGCAGTGGGTAATCAAAGAACGGATGTGGATGAGAGCCTAACATGTTAAAGTCTCAAATTCTACTGACTTTAGTCGACATCTCCATGGAGATGACCTGGAGACGTACCCACTCCCGGTAAAGTGACAGTCAGGAGAGGTGAGCCGCTCACAGCAAAAGGACATGTTTGTTTGTACATTTATAAGGTTTTTTCAATGATGAAAATATCTGTCATAAAATAAATGCTTGTTTTCAATTTTATTTATTGGGTGAAATTCTACGCAGTGTGGCTTTAAAGTAGAAAGTACAAATAAGTTAATAACTGATAAATGTTAGAAAAAATAACTTTTCACCCTCCGTATGTCAACACGAAACCTTCCTTGTTGTGAGACAATGACATTGACAGAACATCTGCACAACGCCACCTACAGTTCTGGAGAATGTATTTTTAAGGCTTTTAAAACAAATGAAACACATTGTCAAATTTACTTTTAGCTTTGGAGCCTTTACAGAAATGTAGTGGAGTGCAAAGTGTTATGTTTCTCTTTCAAGTGGAGTAAAAGTAATGACTTCTCAACCAAAACACCACTACAGTAAAGTTACAGATCCTCAAAAACTCCACTCTACTCTACTCAACTCTAGAAAAGAATACAAATAATTTAATTTGAACTGCTGCCAACTGTATAAACCCCCCCCACACACACACACACACACACCCAAAAAGAAATGTGACGCGTTGTCAGGGATGTGACTGTCCCGCTCTTTAGATGCAGTAGGGTCATGGAGGGCTGTTATACAGAGACTCCCACCGCAAAAATGATCCAAATTGCACTTCACCCGTTAGCCATGAGGATCACACCCGGTTTTAGACACAAAGGTGTAAATGATACGAGTTGACTCCAAAAAGGCAGAAAATTGGACAATACTCTCAAAACGCCATATAGATAGTTAATCATTCTTTTTGATCGATTTTTGATTGTCTAACGCCGTCTGGTGGACAGGCCCGGTACTTGATTCTTCACACGCAAAGCTGTGGTCCCGGATTTGCATTTTAGATTTGCGTAGGTACAATGAGAAAGACGTGTGTGACTAGCCAGGTTGATACAATCATGCCTTTGTCCTAAATACATATTTGTTTTTTTTGTTTTTCTCATTGCGTTGTATGGGACTAATATAATGTGAATAATTACATTCATTGCACAATAAAATCGCTGAAATTTTAGTTTGCATCATTACGTTTTTACAACTCGCGCTTGCTGGACATCCCATACAACCCACTGTGAAAAAGCAAACGCACTAACTAAATATTAATTTCTTTTTGCACTTTATATCCTTTTCAAACATGGTTTTTAATGATGAACTTGTCTTAATATAATTTGTTTTCTTCTGAAAAACACATGACTGATTTTGTTGAGTAAATTCAGTAATATCCCACTGATTCAAACATCCATGTGTTATACTGAACAACGGAAAATTCTTAAATGTGTAAAAACCTGAATCGACCCGAATGTTACTTTCCAGAACAACTGTGTTGAAATACAGAAACTATATTTTGAAATGTTATTACTGTAAAATAAAATGTGAATAAATGACTATGTGCCTCTATTTACTATATCTTTTCTTTATTATTAGATTTCAATTATTTATTTGTTTTTACTAGTTTTGTTAGAGGTTCCCAATAAAGAGATGACCTAAAATACATTAATCCGCTGCTATCACTTTATACACATACACAATATGTAAATTAAATCCCGCTGTTCTATGTCAAATTGTTGACCCTAACCCTTACCATATTTTACTTCTTATTTTTATCTTATTTATTTTCATATTCTTTATGCATGCCCCATAGCCTTAGTTTAAAGTTTATAGCTTATTTGTATCTAAATTCTGTGTTATGTTTTATGTTGCACGTCTTCACCGAGAAAACTTCCTAGTTTGTGAACCTGTTCTTAAACAATGGTAATAAAAACTCTTCTGATTAACTGGTTGGTTGGGACTCAAAAGGGCACAAGCTATTCCCAGGGAAAATGTCTCAATATTTATCTATATAAAATAAAACCTTTACATGATTTCCCCCCCTTTGCCTTCCCCCTTCTACTCAATTGTGCGGGTTCCCGAGAGCCAAAGGGGTGTCCTGATTCTATTTTGCCTTGAGGGTGAAGGCGAAGGGACAGGGCCGAATAGCCCTGGAGGTTACGCTTTATCAGATGCAGACCTGCAGTGAAAGGGGTATGACGGGTATGACGGGTTTCACGTAGCACAGAAACAGGGCGCCGAAGGACTCTCACAAATGTGAGTATTTTACTCCGGATTTAACTTGTTACAACTTTTGCGAGGCTCTATACCAGGGGTCACCAACACGGTGCCCGCGGGCACCAGGTCGCCCCCAAGAACCACATGAGTCTTCCGCAAGCCTGTCCTAAAAGATAGCACAACTCAGCTGCGTATAAAATTGTATTTTTATTCTGCCACTATTCTTTTTTTTATCGCACTTGCATTTATATAGATTTAAAAATGACAAATCTATCTTCGAGGTAAAGGCAGGACTGTTAACATAAGATGCATTTAAAGCCAAATTTTTCATTTTCTTTCATTTCTTTTCATTTACATTTTCTCTGCGGATATACAAAGAAAAAAGGTGCTGCACTTTCCCTCTGTGCAGTCAAGACAATGCTTCTGCGTCTGATACGTTTGATAAAGTTGCACACAAGTACTGTAAAGTCATAAACAGACTGTTTGGTTCTACCTATCTATGTGAATCAGCATTTTCTGACATGAACTTCATCAAGAACAAACTGAACACGCTTCACTGATGCACATCTGAGTCACTCACAGCGTCAAGTTACACACCAGATTACAATACAATAGTAAACAGCATGCAATGCCAGTCTTCCCACTAACACAGAAAAAGATACCAGATGTCAGTGGCCACATGGCCGTGCCATGGCAAAGTTTAATTAAGATATTGATAATAATTAAGATATGTGTGTTCATGACATGTAACAGTTTTTATTTTGTTAAAAATATAGCAGATTTGGTCATTTCAAAATGTGACAAGATATATTAAAAAATATTGAATTAGATTTTTCATTACATTACAGACATTACAATGTGCATAATTGATGACGTTTGAAACATGGTGCAACGTAGTTCACAATTTGTTTAAAAGGTTTGTCAGTGGCTAGTGAAAATAGGACATTTTTCCTAAGAAATGTAATGTGAGTGATTTAACAATTTGCTGAGATAAATAGAAATAAAGTTCTGAATGTTGATCTGTTTCCCACCTTGTCATTGTTGATATTTATTGTGAGAAATCATTAACGTGATCACAGTCTTCACATTATTAATAATGTATAACTAAAGGCAAACTTCGTATGACTCATTTCAAGTAGCTCTCAGTATCAAAAAGGTTGGTGACTCCTGCTCTATTATTATACATTAACATGTCTGATTATAAGAATACTGCAAATAGTGGTTCTCCTTTGTGTTTGATGTTATGCTCTATAACACGTTTATCTGATGAAACGACATTGGGGTGTCCCATTTGGGTGGCTTGAATATACAGTCCATTGCCTTAGCGCTCAATTTTAAGCCATATGGGTGAAGGGTGAAGGCAAAGGGTACAAAAGAGAACTGGAATTGGGCCTAAGACTGGGACTAATATCTGCAGACGTTTTGGAATGAAAAGATTTGAACTTGAGTGAATCATGTTTACATGCCATCGTTATTCGGGTTAAAGGGACTAGATGCAAGTTGGCCATTTTATACTCACTACTGCCACCTCAGGTCTTACGCGTATCTGCAGTCTCTCCTGCATGACGGCAATTCGGACCCGAATTAACAACTTTTTAAGTGACAGTGCAGGATTTTAGAGGCAGTTGTGGTGAACAGGTCTGGGCTCATTCTACACATCAGGACATGGCTGGAACATGGAAAATACTGAATTTTACCTTTTTAAAACTCCGTATAGTCCCTTTAAGGTGAATATTCGAGTTTCTGAAACATTAACCAAGGACATTTTCTCCAGTTTGGCATTAAGGGATACTCTTTGATATTGCACATTCTCCCGAATAAAGATCACACAACCCCCTCAAGCCGCTCACTCACATACCCAGGCTCTACAAAATCCAGGCAAGGTTTGAACCATGACTCCTGGGCACAAATCAAATCGGGCTTATTAATAAAGTCATCTAAATATTTTTTAAGTTCCTGTCCATTTGCAATAAGGCTACGCGCATTCCACTGTAATATATAACACATTAACCCTTCCCCGCTCTGACTGGCCCTTCTTTGTGCACCCTCACTACGTGCGTACGCAAGGTTCAAGTGCTCTGGGGACACCTCTGTACCCAGAAGCCTCGCTGCCTCTTTTGCAATCATTTCCTATATCCTGATAGCGTGTCCACCTGCCTTGCTGCCCATAAAACTTCAACTAATAAGGCAAAGAACACCACTTTACGCACCACAAAGCAATCATCTGAGGCTTGACCACCTACCTGGTTTACCATTTCACTTTGAACCTGCTATGTCTCCTGACCAGCTCCCTTAACCTTCCTAACAGCCTCAGCATAGGAGATATTTTCAGTCCTTTTAATTGTCTCCACTCGTTGGACCTTGACATGCGCCCCACAGCCCCTGTACCCCGCCACATGGCTGCCCCCACAATTACAGCACTTTATCTCACTGTTTATACACTCCGAATAATCATGCTCCCCGCTACACTTCCCACACCTTTTCTCCCCTCTACACACTGCAGCAACATGCCCAAACCTCTGGCACTTGTAACAATGCATACGGTTTGACCTGATGGACCATAAATCCCAGATTGACCCTTTGCGGAAGGACCTCCTCTCTAAAAGAAATTAGCACAGTCGTGCTATTTCTCTCTTCTCCCTCCGTCCTGGTTTTAAACCTTTTCACTCCCGAAATTGATCCCCCTCTCAGGTTTTGAAAAATAAATTCTTCTGAAATGTCTATGTCAATGCAGTGGGATGAAAATGTATGTGAACGCTTTGGAATTTCTCGCATTTCTGCCTAAATTGGTCATAAAATGTGGTCTGATCTTCATCAAAATCATAAGAATGATTAAACAGTGTCTGCTTAAACTAATACCACCCAAACATTTTCATTTGACCATATTTTTATTGGCCGTAACATGTAAACATTCACAGGACAGCGTGGAATAAGTAAGTACACCGCCTGAATCTCGCTGAACTGCAGCAGTTTAGTAAAGAGGAATGGTCCAAGATTCATCCTGATCGTTTGAGCGTCTAATCTGCAACTACAGAAAAGCAGTTAATGCTGCAAAAGAAGGATGTTTGTTGTATACAAGTGTCTCATTCATCCTGGCCTATTGTACATGTTTTTAGTGGTAGGGGAAACCGGAGTACCCGGAGGAAACCTACACAGACACGGGGAGGCCCCCTCCAGGTGGGAACCGACCTTCTAGCTGTGAAGCACGAGCGCTAACCGCTGTGCTACCGTGCCGCCGTGAATGACAATGTAATTAACTGCATGTTTCATAAACACTACATTGTTACGAGATGTTCAATGTACACACACGTTTCCAACATGTTTTAACAGCTCAGAGACTTGCTCTCCTTGATGCTGTGTCAATTTTGGTAACCTGAAAAACTGTATCCCATTGTTCCTACACTTTCCATATCTATCGTGTGAGGTACTGGAGCAGTTTTTAATGCAGCAGTGACTTCCAGGCGGTAAAACAGTGCGGAATAGCAAGAACCTCCGCTACCACCGCTTTAAGAACACAACAACAATCTGTGTTGCTGCCGGAGTTATCATGGCGGAGAGATAAAGCGCACATTACACATGATTATGGGAGGAAGAGAAAAAGGTCTTCTCCGCTTCGTACGTCCACCCCTGCAGCCTCTGCGTTTCCTGCGTATCACGGCGGGGATCACCGGCTTCTCCGCATGCAGGAAAGCGGAGTCCTTAAGTCCCAGGAGCTGCTCCCGGGTGTAAACGATGGGACCTCATGTGCCATTGTTTACCTCCCAAAAGTGCCGAAAACAGCATAAGTCCAAAGATATAGTGCAACAAAGATAGGCTTCCCGTGTGCACAATTGTACAGTGTAGTGCCTACTTTAAAGGAGCTGTATCATGCTATTTTAGCCATTCCAAAGTAAAGTATAGGCATATATATGATATATTCTACCTGTATCACTATGGAGTACTCATTTTTGAGAGAAATATAAGTATTTTCTGGGGGTATTTTCCCTACCCGGAAGACAAAACGCTTCGATTCAGTTAACTCCGCCCCTCTCTATAAATATAGCTGCAAAAAGTGAAGTTACTTCACATAATGCAGTTATAAGGAGTTGACATGTGCAAAGCAGTTTCATAAATGGCTAACACACATGCTAACACGCGTTTTGATTGACTCACCGCTCAGTCTGGCTTCCCCATGAGATCGCGTTGGTTATAAAAGTTAATCCACTTTGATTCTGGCCAAGGTTCACCAAGCATCCATCAGGTTGGTTGATAAAGTCGCTGAATCCCAGAAAGAAATTCCAACTTCTGGCGAGTGCACTCTTCTTTAGGAAGGTTGAATAGTCCTGTTCCTCTCGTAGCCAAACGCGCATCCGTGACATTATCGTTCAGTAAGAAATAAGAACAGGCGTGTCCAGAGTAGGTTAGAAAGAGCTCAATCTTCAAAAACAACACTTCTGCTCAGATCCATGGATCCCGTGGGTGCGCTTGATTAGGCTCGTGGGACAGCACAGACGCATCGGAGAGTTGCTGCTTTATTTATTTATTTATTTTTTAATTAAAAAGCTGTTTTATAAATAAAAACCAGGCCGTAAGGCATTACATTACAGACGTAGAGCACTTTAATTTCTTTATTTGAATTGGGACAGTGCACATTAATCAACATGTGTTTTTTAACATGTAAATGTGCCGGAGTTAGCCATATAGGCTAATTTTCATCCGTAGTCCCATGGCAGGTTGATGTCAAGAGAGGTAGAATAGGACATATAACAGGCACAAACATACAGCAAAACACTATCACAGAAACATAAAAGACAGTGAATGAAGAATAACAACATATAGTTAAAAATGCAAGAAATAGGTAAATTTTTTAAACTAAAAAATCAGAAAGGGACAATACACACAACACCACAATCTTCCACACAGCAAGACATGTATCAGTGGTTTGTGACTTTAGACCATGTTGTGTTCACATGTTTGATTGTCCAAAAGCCACTTTTTCACAGAGTTCCTAAAAATGTGAAATGAGGTCAGGTTCCTCAATTCTGTTGGAACCAAGTTCCAGGAGTGTGCTGCGCGTACTGAGTAGGCAGATTGTCCAAATGAAGTCTTTCTAAATGGGATTCTACAGTCTCCTCTACTGGATGAGCGTGTGTTTGTATTTACATTCAGCTGTATAAACTCCTGTAATGGAGGCGGTGCAAGTCCATTTAGGGTTTTATATACCATAATTACATCAGAGTACATTATCAAATGTTCCCACTTTAAAAACTTATGTTTGGTAAAAACTTTACAATAGTGATATGAATTGTTCTTTTTGTCTAATGTTTTTACTGTCTGCTTATAAAGTCTTTCTATGGGCAACAGTGTAGTCTTGTTGGCCTGAGACCAACTCGTCATACAGTAATTAATATGCGAGAGAATTGTGGCGTTTAGGTATAATTTTGAAGCATCAGTTGTTAAGTTATTTCTAATGTGTTTAAAATTCACTAAATTGAATTTAATTTTGTTCCTCAATTTCTTAACATGTTTTTTAAATGATAATTGAGAATCCATGGTGACACCTAAATACTTGTACTCTTGCACCACTTGTAGTGCTTGCCCATTCACCAAAACTATTGGATCGCTCTCTTTGGTTGCTGACTTAGAAAAGAACATACACATAGTTTTACTAGTATTTAAGTGTAATTTTGAATTTTTTAACCAATCACAGACTGACACCATTACAGATGACAGCTTCTCTGCCGCCAGCTGTTTCGTTTTTGCGTGAACATAAATGATGGTGTCGTCAGCATATAACTGACATGATGCTTCAGAACACACATCAGGTAAATCATTGATAAATAAACTGAAGAGTAAAGGGCCAAGGGTTGAGCCCTGGGGCACACCTATAAAATTATACATTACTTCAGATGTTTCGTTATTAACCCTGACGCACTGTTTCCTGTCTTTTAAGTATGATGCCACCCATTGTAGCACCTTAGGTGAAAAGTTAAATTTAGATAATTTAGTAATTAATATGTCTGAATTGACAGTATCAAAGGCTTTTCTTAAGTCGAGGTAGATGGCCCCAACTATACCCCCTCTATCTAATTTTGACTTGATATTCTCTGTAAGATAAATGTTGCAGTATCAGTAGAATGAAATTTACGAAATCCAAATTGCATTGGATGCAACTTAAATGGTGAATGATTTAAATGAGAAATGATTTGCTCTGAAACACATTTTTCCAATACTTTTGATAATGTCGGGAGAATGCTTATTGGTCTATAATTGTTTATATTTGTGTGTTCCCCTGATTTAAAGATGGGTGTGATTACAGCGGTTTTCCAGGCAGTGGGAAATAATCCTTCAGTGATTGACCAGTTTATTAATTTACATAAGGATGGGATTAATGTTACCTTATTTGATTTTAAAAACAAGGTATCAATATCATAGATATCCTTTGCCCTTGAAGACTTGATAGATGAGATGATTGTTTCTATCTTTGACTGAGTTACTTCTGTGAATGTCAATATGGGAGCATCAATTTTTAGAGGTTCGACTTTAAAATTAGATTGGTTATGAGTTGTCAATTTTTGTATGGATGCGACAAAATGATTATTAAGAGCATTGGCAACTACACTTGCATCCTCATAGACAGTTTCCTCTATTTTCAATTTTATTGGTTTATTTTCTTTAGCATTTTTTCCTGTTAATTTGTTTAAATTCTGCCATATTTCCTTTGCATTCCCCTTTGAATTATTTATAACATTGATGAAAAAGGAAGCTTTTGCATTTCTTATCAGTTTTGTGACTTTATTTCTTAGAGACGTAAACAATCGCCTATCATTATCTTTCTTACTTTTAAGAGCCATTTTGAGAGCATGATCCCTTTGTTTCATAAGAGACCAAATATTTCCATTTATCCAGGGCAGATTATTTCCCTTTCCTCGTTTGCATGTGATTTTCTTCCTGAAGCCATTTATAATTGTTTTAAGTCGATTCATAAAGAGACTGCAGCTACTTTCTAGACTATCTTCCTGAACATACTGTGCCCAGTCAGTTTCCCTAATTGTTTGTTCAAGCAAAGGTAACTGGTTTTTAGGAATTTTTAGTTGTTCTCGTTTCATATTAGACAATGCATTTATTTTAGTTTTAACTTTCCTTATAAACAGTATCATGTTATGATCTGATAATCCAGTTGCTAAATTATAGCTCTTCTTGATCCGATCCGGCCTATTAGTGAGAATTAGATCAATGAGTGTTTCAGATGTATTGGTGATTCTGGTTGGTCCCTCAATGATTTGGTTAAGATCATATTTACAGGAAAGGTTTTTTAATTCTTTCCTTTTTACTTTATCATTCCAATTAATGTTAAAATCTCCTATTAATATTATTTCATTATGTATATCACATTGCTTTATCAAGGTGTTCAACTTGTCGTAAAAAAATATGTTTTGCATTTGGGGGTCTATATAGTCCCAGCAAGATAAAAGACATTTGGTCAGCCAGAGTAACTTTTAAGCCAATACATTCAAGACCAGGGTCATTTTTCCAGTTGATTTGCTCACATTTAATGTTCTCATTAACATAAAACAACACGCCCCCTCCGCGTCCTTCAGTTCTGTCCCGTCTAAACATGTTATATCCATTTACGTTTAATACATCAATGGGAGAGTTCTCGTGAGTCCACGATTCCGAAAGACACAAGAAATCCAGATTTGATTGATACAGAAGATGTTGCAGTTGGTCGCTCTTTGGTATAGCGCTTCTGATGTTCAGATGTCCGCCTAGTAAGCCGCTTGGTTTAGCTCTAGCGTCCCACAGCACACGAGCATGATTGACAGTTCTGAATAGTCTAAATTTGTTGTTTTTAACGACGGCTGGATTCACCTTATACCCGGACTTTGGACGCGGTGTAGAACTTGTTTGTGCGCACACGCGGCTCAGCACCTTTGGTACTTCCGTTCCTTTGTGACGACACAACTGAACAGCTCAGTCGTTTACCAGGAGAGGGCGGAGCAGCTGCTCAGAGAGCAGGATTCAGGAGGATTACTTAGAACTGCGTGAATGAAGCCAAAAACCGCTCTGGGGGTGTTTTTGAGAAGGAAATAGCATAACAACATGGCTAAAAACTCCAAAAAGTCGATTTTGCATGATATAGGACCTTTAAAAGAAAATTTAAAAACACGTTTACAAATAATAGATGGGAGCAAAGTAGGAAAAGAGGGGGCTGAGCCGAAGTAATCTGCTGACGATCAGCGCCATCTTGGGAAAAACAAAAAGTACATCTCAGCAGGCGCCTCGCTGTTTGTTCCCTCTTCTGCTTGTAGTAACCAAGGCCGGATTTATGCAGGGGCTTACAGGGGCTAAGCACAAGGGCCCATGGGCATAAGGAGAAAAGGAGAGAGATCCCTCTCTCTTTGCAGACTCCCTCACATGTAAGGCTTAATCAGATGACTTTGTACCGGAGACTAATGTTTGAATTTCTAAATAGTCTGCAACACCCCTGAGGTAGGAAGTAAATGGTAAATAGACTCAACTTATATAGCGCTTATTCATACACCAGTCGAACCTGCAACCTTCCGATCATGCGACGACCCGCACTTCCAACTGCGCCACTGTCGGAATTACGCAGAGTTCCACTGAAGGATAAAAGAGGTTTTGTCAACCAGACGGGAAAAAACTGTTTTACATACTGTAGGCCAGCTTTGTTTCTGTGGAGCGCAGACCAATTTGTTCTAACTGGACTAACGGCTGCTTTCAATGAGTGCGTTTATATGAGCTCAGGTATTCCAGTTATGGACGTTTGGGGATATGTTGTTTATATGTAACTCCTCAAACCCACTGTTCACATGATCAAATAAAGCATTACATTAGCGCAGGCGCATTTAAACAGGGGCAAAAAAGTTTCAATGGAGTCAGGAACCTCCGGAGGCAAACGCCATTTCCTTACGGTGTCAGGAAGAAGTCGACACAATAAGTCCGTTCTTGATTTTACACTTTATGGTTTGACAAACATATTTGTGTATCACGATACAGATGCCTCGATACGATCCGCGTATTGTCACCTACTCTGTATGGCCGATACGATATATTGAGCACAGCCCTCGTACCAGGTCCAGGCTTTCAAGTTACTCTGGTTGTGTCAGCTTCAATAAATGATAGAAAGTGAAAATAAATAGTCTTTTATGAAATAAACATTATTGTTGTGTTTTATGGTTTTAGATGACAAATATATTATTGTAAACCAAGTACTGGTATTATTCAAAAGAACGATGGTACCCAACCCTAATCAGACATTCGATAATGATATTTTGGTGTCCTTTTTATTTGTACTTTCAAAATAAAAGGGGCTCCAAAATATCATGTTCTTCTTTTAAATGACTATAATGAGATGATGCATTATTACAGTAGGCCTACTGTATGTTTATAGGGATTGGATATTTGATAGACAAATAAGAGAGAGCATTGCCAGGCAAATGACTTGTCTCACAAATTGCTCAGTCTTTGGCCTAATCTGCCTCTTCAGTTATAACAACAATTTTACAATTAACATTTGCAAGAGCGACAAACAAAGACATCCTAACATTTTAGTCACCTATTATCTGCAGAGTTCTTTATCTCATCAGCTTCTGCGTTCAGGTGTGTCTTGTTCTCCTTTGTCTGTCCCTCCAGGGCCCATGTAGTTCACAGACAGTACCTGACGGCATGTTTAGTCATAGATAAATATCCACCAGAATGTGTTTCCAGAGCAAGTGCACGTGAGCACCCCTCTTGGTACACATGAATACGATTATGACTAGGTTATTTGCTTATTGTGACCTGCTATTATGATATTATGATACAGTATCAATGTATTCTCTGCAGGAAAATATTAGGAACATAGTTGAAAGATAAAAGAGCAGCATTAAATGGAGTCGATCACAGCGATGATTATCTAGGTTGTATGTTTGATCGACATCATTTGATAGTCAAGGTGTGTCTCTTTACAATGTGTTTGCTCTGACGTGAACTGTTTACCAGATCTCGTTTTTGAAGAAAATGATCATTTCGTTTTTATGCAATTTAACGTAACAGAGCAGACACTAAAACCACAGAAACCAGATTCTTTCCTCCCAAATATGACTTGTTTAGGCAGTTGCCATCCATCCATTTTCTTCCGCTTTATCCGGGGCCGGGTCGCGGAGGCAGCAGTCTCAGCAGAGATGCCCAGACTTCCCGATCCACGCACACCACCTCCAGCTGTTCTGGGGGACCCCGAGGCGACACCAGGCCAGCTCGGAGACATAGTCCCACCAGCGTGTCCTGGGCCTTCCACGAGGCCTCCT